>OY978223.1:5000-605000 GCA_963854785.1 Vaccinium vitis-idaea | reverse complement strand
CCATTGTCTACTTACACCTTAGGGAACACCTAAGCACCTCCCTTTTATAAATTCCTCCAATTCTTAGCATAAAGTTCCTTTTACCTACTCCTCTTTACATTTACGCAGCCCTGATTATCCAATCTACAGTCCTCTACACAGAAAACCAAAACATGAGATATTCCTCAAACCAGCAATAATGGAAAGGCAGGAGATTCATATACCAAAAAAAACTACACAGTTAGAATAGTTCCGAACCAAACCTGGTCTCACTCAAGTACGAATCACTTCTTCCAGGCGAACTAGGCACAGCCTGTGAAGTAGCTCCTTTCTTTCCTGCAAGGAGAGAACCCGCATTCTTGAGCATATCATCATCATCATCATCACCACCATCTTCTTCTTCACTATCTTCTTCACTTATCAAATCACTAAAGCTCTTCATTAACCCCCCTCCCCCTCCCACATCATCATCGCCAATTTCTTCGTCGGAGGTCGCCAAACAGCCTTTTCTCAAACTTTTCCCGCTCCCCTTCAATCCACCACTACCATCACTCCTACCCCCTCTGTCCCGCCCAAACCCAGAATCAGAACCCCTCCCACCTCTCTTTGTTAATCTCCCTTCCTCTTCATCATCATCATCATCATCATCATCATCGTCTGAGGTCACCAAACCGCCTTTTCTCAAACTTTTCCCGCTTCCATGCAATCCACCACTACCATTACTCCTACCCCCTCGGACCCCCCTGTCCCGTCCATAGCTGAAATCAGAACCCCTCCCACCTCTCTTGGCTAACCTCCCTTCCCCCTCGCTATCATTGCCAATGTCCTCGTCTGAGGTCACAAACCCCCCTCTTCGCATACTTTTTTCACCTCTGTTCAATCCTCCACCGCCTCTACCATTACCCCTACCTCCTTCTCCCCGTCCATATCCAAATTCCGAACCTCGACCGCCTCTCTTCGACATCGTTGAATTGTTATCCCCTCTTCGTGACACAAATCCCTCATCCTTCCCCTCAAATTTTCCACCACACCGCGTTTTTTCCCTCGAAAATGAATCCCTACCCATTGAATAATCATCCGAATCGCCATCCCTTTGCCTCTTAAACGACGAAAACCTAACCCCATCCCTCCCACTTCTCTCATCCCTACCCCTACCCCTACCCCTATCACTACCTCTACCTCTACCACTACCGCTACCGCTACCTCTATCCCTACCCGAACCACTGCCACTATCATCGTCATGAGTTCGAAATGAGTTTGATCTCAACCCACTGACCCAATCACTAAGTTCGGCCTCATCATCAATAAGGCTCTTTGAAGCCCTGACGTCTGCCCCCTGACCAGACCGACTACGGCTGGAAAACCGACGGAAGCCGAGATATTCATTTGGAAGCCCTAATTTTGTGAGGGATTGGTACTTGAGCTTGTGAGGGAATATCCTAGAGAAAATGGGGATGACACGAGGAGAGTAGTGTTTGACGGATGGGTTGGTGGGTTTCATGGTGGAGAAACGGGTTAACGGAAGAGACTGGTTGAAGAAACGGAGATGTGAGAGCAGCTTGACGGGCATGCTACGGTGGACTGTTAAACCCTGGATTTTCAGGTTGACGGTGGTGGAATGGGCAATGAGGAGTGTTACGGGGGGAGTTTTTTTTAGAGGAGTTTAGTAGGTAGGGTTTTAGTTGCAGCGACGAGAGAGAGAGAGAGAGAGAGAGAGAGAGGGGGGGGGGGGGGGGGGGGGTTTAGGGTTTAAGCGCCCCCTGCTTCCGATAAGTGAGGGTGAAACCATTAGGGCTGATAAACCAGCTTAACGAGGGATCAAGTTTAATTTGAAAAATAATCAAATATTAAAACTATTTACGGAGTTGTAATTGAGCTAATTTATAGTAGCTTGAGATGTTAAAAAAAAAACAGTATTCCAAACATGATTTGTCATTATATCAAATCATTTGAAATGAAGATAAGGAGTTAAATACAAGTTCGAAGTTGAACAAATGTCGCCCTTTATAAAATAATTGTTAGTTTGGGTATCAAAATTAGTTACAATTTTACAAATCACCATAATTTAAGACTTTGAATCTTTTCTTTAAAATTAACTTATTTGTGTGTGTTTTAAGAAGGATGGCAAAGCATTGAGAATGAATTATTAGTTAAGAGAGAATTTTATTTCGGGTTTTGTATGCTCTAGAGTCTTGACAAATGAAAGACTATTTTTCTTAGGAAAAATTAGTCATAAATACATCAAAATTGTTTCAATTGAGTGGAAGGACGGCATACATTTTCATTTTAAGAGAGGTCCTTCAAAATTGTTTCAATTGTGTTTTGTATGCTCTAAAGTCTAGACAAACGAAAGACTATTTTTCTTATTTGTTTGTCAATTTCGAGATAAAAAGATTTTATAAAGGTGCATGTTTTTTCGTCTTTAATTAATTTTTTAAACATTAAAATATATATTTTTATTTGTTAAATAAAGTTATACCATATACATCCAAAAAGATAAAAAAAAAATAGTAATAAATAATTTACTAATAATCCTACAGACAAAAAACTCTAATGACGAACCCTTTAAAAAAAAAATTGGAGATACATTTTCTGAAAGAGGAAAAAATTGAAATAATGGTTGCTGCAGAACCAATGGCCTATGCATGATATTTAACGCGGAGGACCAAATCACATATATTCGTAAATTAGCAATAAAACATCATCATTATATACTAATAATACAATTTTAAGGAGACTTTTCTTAAAAAAATTTACGAACAAAACCTAAAAAATAATAAATAAATATTGAAATTATTGAGGGGAGTGAAGGGGCCCGGTTCCGCTTGCACCCTTTGCAAAACGGCCAATCATCGGAAGCATTAGGGTTGAAACATTAGCTAAACCAAAAATATGCATCCGAGTAATTAAGCAATAGAAACAACAAGTTTTCATTAGATCAACATACATGACGTACCAAAGAAACAAGTGTCCTTTTTTCCAGGAGGTAACAAACATTCTTCAAATACTCTTGATGAAATGGAACCCGGTATTGGACTTACAAAAACTTACACTGGATTGAAAAAAACATAATTATACTTCAAAAAAAAAATCAGCCTTTCCATAATTAGACAGCCCAACCATGAAAAACTTGAAAATTTCTCCTCACACATCTCACTAGTCATATTGTGATTGGATACGAAAGGATGGAGGATTTATTCTATTTTCCAATGGCGAAAAAAAACTTGGCCCGAAAAAAGAAACAAGTATTTCCCTTTCTACACATTAGATCAGAGTAGGATAGGTTTATGGGCATCTTTCCAATCCATCATTTGGGTTCCTTCCTCTAAATTCAGACACTGCCCCATTCTACAATTTTTGTTTTCCCCTCTATATTTAGCGCTCTTGTCCAATGAAGAATTTTTCTTCCACTTGACCAGACGTAACAAGAATTTGTTGACTTCCAACGGATTACGCAGAGAGTATAATGCCAATGTGTCCTTTGGAGTGGATGAAACAACAATAGAAAAGCCTTCTCCTCTATTCCTTATAGCCTGTGAATTTGCAATTACAAAATAAGACAACATGAGAAGTGCAAATGAGGGGGGAAATGGAAAAAGCACCAATAGATTATACATGATCCAACTAATAGAACTTTTGGAAATAGGTTTTCTTCTAAATATACTAATTTGAAGTAGTAAGTGATGAAAAAAGAGTTACCTCAAAAGCATCTTCATCAGTTCGATCATCTCCAATGTAGATAGGAAGGACATCACTTGAGGCTCCGAGTCCCAGTGTGTCGAGTAAGTAATTTAAAGCACGACCTTTGTCCCATTCCATATCAGGACATATCTCAAATACCTGAATCCCATTCCCAAAAAGATATCAAAATAGTTCATGGAGATGGTACAAGATTATTTTAATTGGGACTACAATTTGAGATTACAAGAATAACCCATGCCATACCTTTTTGCCCTTTGAAATGCGAAACTCTTTGAATTCTCCAATGACAGAATTTACCACCTTTTCGAGGTTGCAAAAGTCCTGCATTTTATACTTTACACGAATCAGCTATACTTCAATAAGGAGCTTGACAAACAGATCATTCAAAATTGCATATTTTAGCACCACTAGAGGCTAAATACCAATTGATTTTTTTTCCAGTTCCACCTTTTGGGAACGTGAATAATACATACCTCATCACGTACGTGTCTATAATGTACAGAAATGCAGAACTTGTTGTTTTCAATCATGGCGCCTCTTATACTTCTAGTCTTCTCGGTCAACACACCTAATATCTACCATAACACGTGAAAATGTTAGATACACATGAGAAGAGGAAGAAAGAGAGATGTAACAACACGGTATGTCTATATATCTTTCAACGCAGTGGACTGATCGTCAGCTAGAGGTTCCCCTAGTGATGAAATGCCACGAAATAAGTCTACCTTTTGAATTGCTGGCAAATACTTCTTCGCCGGTTGGAAGAGAACTACTTCATTACCCTATACAATAGAAACCATAATATTGCTAGTTAGGCAAACTATGGTTAATTCAACCCTATTAACATCACTAAAAGCATTGTAATCAGTTCTTGCTTGTGTTCACAGTGTTTCTTAATAGAAATAAAAAGAAGCAATTCCCACCTTTTTGCCAACAACACTAGTTTGGTGCTTGGGATCTCCATAGTTCATAGACTGTAATGGAGCTGCTATATCCAATCCGTGACTTCCAGCATAGTAAACACTGTCCAGTTCAATGAAGTCATACACCTAGAAGAGGAAAAATGGAATTCTCATTACTTGTGTAATAATACATAGAATATGGCAACTGGTTAATTTTGGGTCCTTAGTATTACCTTACCGCGGCCCCTTCCACTTATAATTGCAGTGGGAAAACAACAGGCAACTTCACGGACTGCCATTCGCATCTGTAACGTTTATCACAATTTTCATCAATAAGGTCAACGTAGTTATAGCTATGGCCTTTGAATCTTAATTGCGTATCAAATTATACCCTAACTTCACCTCATTGGTCATGAAAGCCTTTTCAGGGTTGTCCACGATATTGGACAATGTTCCATCATAATCCAAAAACACTACTATCCTTTTTCCTTTTGCGATCCTCATCAGTTGTTTTTTTTTTTGATCAGTATCCTCATCAGTTGTTTGAATGTGTCCAACGCAGAAGGATGTTTTAACTGTATGCCAACAAATAGACATATAGATAAAGTCAACTTGGACCGACGCAAAATGGGAGAAAAGGAAAGACACAGAAAAACATGGTTTCAACATGTAAAGAAGGGGATATTTGTACCACAACATGAATCAACAAAGAGAATTTGCAGTTTGGTTGGAGATGAAGAGCCGTACTGAACTTATAGCAAACTATGTCACTTTGGCGATTAAAATCAAAATGACTATGCCTAACTTACCAGCCAGGAGTCGTAAGGAACCAAAATAGAATCTTGATTCTCAACTGCTGGGGATTGTGGCAATCCCATCTCTGGACGATCAAGAGCAGAATTTACTTCTACCTGCAAGAACATTTTCTGTTAGATGGTTGAAGTTGATAACAATAAGTTGTTTTCTGGAATAATATTTGACAGATTCCAAGACAAATGATGCTATTTTTAACTTCCTAGAAATCAAGCTATATATTTTCACTTGGCTTGTCAGTAGACTTCACATTATAGAGAAATATGTTAACAAGAGGCTTCAGTTGGATGCAGAGAAAAAAATTGAGGTTGAAGAAGCCTCTTGATAACTATATCAACCACTGGCAGCTAGCAGAGGTTTTAATAGTTTTCTACTCTTCCCAGGCCAGGGTAGTTGAATTATATACAATTATACATACCCTTGATTTGAAGTTTCTACTTCCCTGGGAGAAAAACTTGATCGAAAATGATCATATAACTCCAAGAGAATGAGACATGGAAGGGATATTTTTATACTTCAAGTATGATGATTCATCGTGTGATTTTCTTCGATGCATTACTATTCTCTGACTCAGCTGATACTGATAGATCCTAACTAAAAACTAAATTAGGGTTTGTTTATTGACGCTTCAGTTGGCTGCGCTCAACCTTCACTCATCGAATATAATCGACGCTGCCAACTAAATTTTAAATTCGTAAAGCAAACATCAATAATTGTTGTTATGCCATAGTTTATTCATTTCGGGAGTTCCACATGGATGGTTTCAACTATCTTCATGTTAGTTCCAATACTGAAATATTCAACCTGATGTGTTGAAGAGAGAGAATTTTGCAAGGTTGAGTTGACTATACCCACACTAGCTTCTACCAAGGACAAGCCATTGACTCTATGAATCCTATGCAAGTATGCTATGATCAGATTCTGGGGCTTCTACATTACTAACGGTTTTATTTTCGGCCTAGCCATGTAACATAGTTTTCCAAGCTAATCACAACAAAACATGACCTAACAAATCGGTGACATTGAATCAAAATAGTTAGAGAAAATCATGCAACTTCATACGTGATTAGCAGATACAAAAAAAATCAAATGACGAATGCGTATAAAGCATGCAATTTCAAACGTTATTAGCAAATTTCAAAAAAATCACCACCAAATAATACACTGACGAAGGCGTATATTGGATCATAGGCATTACCTGCTTATTAAAAACCAATAAAAACATGCCCCAATGAATGGAATTTAGGCTCAAGTCACTTTCTATACAATAGTTAAGTCCAAACTTCTTCCCCAACGATGAGTTGACTTGTAAAGAGTGAAAACGCGTTGAAAGTTTGCCACAGTTTTATTTTCTGCTCTATGTTTTGCCTATTTACAAAATCAGAAAACACAAATGAAAGCTCTTTCTGAAAAAAAAATAAAATAAAAAATACATATCATATCTTGACGGATCTTTCTTATGAAGAGTGGGATTCAAATGCTAAATAGATAAGTCCAGGAAACAGGAAAAAGAGAATTTGTTACCTTTTTATGATTTTTGTTTCCAAAGTAGAGAAAAAGAGAAACAATACCAAACTATAGAGGTTACGTCGAGGCGTAAATTGGACCATAACCACTACCAGCCTATTAAAAACCAATCAAAACATGCTCCGCTGAATTAGATTTAGGCTCAAGTCACTTTATATACCATAGTTAAGTCCAAACTTCTTCCCCAACAATGAGTTGACTTGCAAAGAATGAAAAACCAACATCTGTAGAGATTATGTCGACAAATACTAATTTGTTCCCACCCCATTCTATGTCAATGAGAATTTGTTACCTTTTTATGGTTCTTATTTCCATGGTAGGAAAAAAATGAAACAATACCAAACATAACCAAATATGGTTGAGGGGTGCTGCTGTTTATAGCCATAGGCCCAGAGTAGTGAATGTGTCCACTAATCCCAGAGGTACTGCCAACCAAACCAACCTGACATCTGTTTTGTGGGCATAAAGTGGCCAGTTCTTGTATAGAACTTGAAGCTTAATTGTCTCCTAACTTCCTCAAAAGAACAATTGGGCCTGGTTGTGTTGAATCTATATGCTTACTGTTTCTCTCTTTTATAGGTTAAACAACCACGAGGATCTATTGTAGCAAAATGATTTTGAAGTTTCCGGGTGCCTAAATAACATGGACCTTCAGTTACAATACAAGGGATATTCATTAGTTTTGCTTTATTTTCTTCAATAAATAAATATAAAAAAAAAACGCTTGGTTTCGTTTTATTTCCTTCATTTTGGTTTTCATTTGTGTCGCATGTGTCGAGAAAAGTTGGGCTTTAAACCTTCTCTTGGAATTTGCCACAAAATTATGTGCCTTGGAGAAAGTAATAAATTGAGAACAAAAACATATATAATATCTCTAAGACCTGTCTCACTCGCGACAGATTGCAAATAGCAGAAACGCGATAATCTAATGTAAAAAGTGTGAAGCTTACCTGGTTTAGTAGTGCTGAGGTTGCAAGTTGGAACTGTGTAGAAATCGAATGTTGCTCCAACCACTTTTATCATACACGATTTGAGGGACTTTTTATTTTATTTTATTTAGGAAAGCTTCTCTTTGCCGGGATCCTATTTTCAAAACATTCAAACAAAATCAAAGAAAGCCCCTCAAATCGCGTATGATAATCTAATTTAAAATAAAAAGTGTGAAGATTACCCGGTTTAGTAGTGCTGAGGTTGGAAGTTGAAACGGTGTAGAAAGTGAATGTTGCTCCAACCACTTTTATCATACGCGATTTGAGGGGCTTTTTATTTTATTTTATTTCGGAAAATAACAATTAACAAATAGCGTTTGAAATCTTGGGTTTATTAATTTTAACTGCCCAAACTTCCCGAATAACTCCTTTAAGTCTTGGGTTTCTGTTTCCTCATTCATTTGTCACCAATTCTTCGGTTCCACACCAAACATGCAATTTTTTTTTTAACTGCAACGTGGTATCAGCTTCCCCTCCATACCGTAATCCACTTTAGCCCTCCAAATAATTTTTTCCCTATCCCTTGCACATAATAATGATCTGAATCGTTTATTCCACAAATGTCGTAGACTATAATATTCCGACATGAATACATAGATGAAGAACTTATTTATAGTGCATGGTTTGAATTGGAGATCATATGTACGTTGCCCATCTTCCAAAACAAAATATTGTCTTCATGCACTTATTGATGTCCTCTTAAATTGAATTTTGTTTTTCCCAGGAATAATGTTCTACGCTAGATCTACGAGATGAACAATTCGTTTGATTGTTGTAGGCGGCTGGGATACGATAAAAGAGTAAAGGATTATGGAGACCTAACTCGCCTTGGAGTAAGCACCCATTGGCTGTGAAAGCTTATTGGTTTACTGGTTTGCTTTTGTAGTCGGCTGGCGATTGCTATCGGATTGTATTTCCCATTGAGGTTTCATCTTGTGCTTAGTGGTAGGGTTTAGGCTGTTATCCTTCAGGATTTCTACTTTCAAATCGAAGACTGGTTCTTTGCCCAACACGAAGTTGTTGGTCTGCCTATGGCAGGGGTGTCATTGAGTGTACTAGTGTACGTGCTCTCGTCTAGATTTGTTAGTTTTGGTCATTCCTGTATTTCGTGATGAAATCTGTACTGCCCTCGGGCTTTATTTGAATGGAATTGACTTGTTGAATCAAAAAAAAAAAAAACATGTACTATAAATTATGGGTTCTGATGGGCTTTGGCCTTTGCTGAATTTGAGGCTTTGATACTTGAGGTCCACAAAGCCTAATATCCTCCCACAAGATTTTTCATGGGCTTTGGCCTTTCCTGAAGTTGAGGTCCACAAAACCAAGTCTGTATAATTTCTGTTTTACTCCATAGACAAGTTTAAGCCCAATATTACCAGCATCGAAATCTCCGGCCCATGGTTCAGCCAAGTCGAGTAATGAAACCCCCCACATCGGAGAACCATTTTCACAAACTGATCTTTAGAGCTTTCAAAGAGTGATTTTCCGAAATTGGAGAAACAACCTTAAGAGAACTGAGGGAGGATTGAAGAAGATGGAAGAAGAGTGTGGTGGAGTTGAAAAAGTATAAAAGATATAACAGCCGTTAATATCAAATGTAAAGCCAGCTATAGCCTATAAAAAGGGTTAATTAAAAGGTCGTGAGTTTTACTTCGAGATGGGTACGTACTATGAATTGTGAGACACTTGTAAATGTATGTTCGATCGAGGGCCATGGTTGGTTTCGTGATTCGTTTCTACATTCCTCATTGTATCCATGAAGTTTATCGTTCCTCATTGTGTCCAAGAAGTTTATGTGAAATTCCTATACCGATGGACATGTTGGGAAGCCGCATTATCCCATTGCATTGTTCAATTTGAATTATAAGTGTTAATTTGGTAAGTACTTATGGGTTTCAATGTTGTCTTATTGCACTATAAAAAAAATGAACTGAATTCTTATTATACTTGCATACAAGTTATTATACTTATAGATTCTTAATAGAATTTAAAATCTATAAAAAGAAAAAAGACTCGATATCTGGGTGAGGATAAGAGAAGGGGGAAGGAGTAATTTGCAAAATTGAGATATGAATTCGTGAACATCTTGTAGGCTTTATTTGACGATGTCAGATAAATAAATCCCAACTTACATTTTTTGGCTTAACCGTATGCCAAACTCGATTAATTATCTAATGCTTTTTTTTTTTTTTGAATGCTCTTGCCTCTTAGCCTCATGTGGCTCAATCGTACGGTACGTACTTCGTCAACATCGCTGACCTAAAATATGGTCGTAGGAGTTAAATGCCAATTGTCTTCGTTAAATGTCTTCGGATGAAAGTAGACTAGGGACATGTCATTAATATATTATGCATTTTTGGAGAGAAAACTTGGGTGGCAGAAGGGTACCAGGTGGTGATTCCCTTCGCACATCTCGGCCGTTCAAAAGTATTTTAAACGGACCGGAATTTAAATAACTCTTATCAGTGAGAGGTTATTTAAAATCCGGTTACCAGTAAGAATTTATTTAAAATCCGGACCGTCCAAAATACTTTTGGACGACTATGATGAGGCGTTGCGGATATCCCGTAAGGCATCACATGAATATCCTATTTGCACCCAAAATTTTCCATGCATCTCTGAAAATTTGTGGCAAGTCATGTTCTAGGCTCATTTATTTTAGATAATTCAGTGTTTGGTTTAGTTTTGCGTGTAACTTGACTAATTTTTAGAGGACCAATCCCACCGTTAACTAGTCGTGCCCACTTAAATTCGAAGCAAGATTGTGTTGTATAATTAATGGATTGCACTGTAAAAAGTAAAATCGATCGAGATCTACAATAAAATCGCATTTGGGCAACTGCTGACTAAAAATGTTTATCACCTGCATGTTGATCTACATACAAGTCTCTTTGGCAAAAAAAAAACGAATGTTGTATTCTTTTTATCGCACGAGTACCCACTTTTTCAATGAAAACTTATGAACTAGTATATGTTTGGCATGGAAATTCAAATCTTGTGTCCTTGCTTAAAAGAAAAACAAAAGAAATCAAGTTCTATTAATAGTGGAAAACACATCTAGGCTTTGGTGTAAGGTTAGACCAATTTTGTCAAAATACGGCTATTGTTAAAAAAAGTTTCAATCCCAACCCTACAAAATAAATATTGCAAAATCGCAAAATTGAAATCAGAACTTACCCTAGAGGTGAAATAAGTCCGTCTTCAATCCATTTTATTTGATGTGGAGGAAATGTTAGTGCACATGTTCTAGGACAGAAGGGGTTAGGATTGGAGAATTAGATAGAGTGGAGAGTAATTCCACAAGTAGGGTGGCGGGATTCCCTTCTTGCAGATGAGAATCAAGGATCCTCCGTCTTTGATTTGATGTTCTCTATGTATTTGTTCTTCTATCGCTGCTAATGAAACTCTTATCGTTTTGAAGAAAGAAAGAAAAAAAAAACTGAAAAGGAAAAAAAATAATAGAAGTCCATATAAGGAAATAAAACTTTCAAAAAGAGCGATCAAACAAATATTCTTATTTTGGGTTTGATGTCAGAATAGTCAGATGATTACCTTTTCGTATGATTGCCCATTTTTGCATGAGTAGGTTTAGCTTCAATGAACTTACTCAATTTTGACTAATCGTTCATGAGTAGGTTTTGTATGGATTCAAATTTTGTGTCCTTACTCAAGTTCTATTAATAGTGGAAAACGCATCTAGGTTTTGGTGTAAGGTTAGACCAATTTTGTCAAAATATGGCCATTGTTCAAAAAAGTTTCAATCCCAACTCTATAAAATAAAATATTTCGAAATTACAAACTTAAAACCGGAACTTACCCTAGAGGTGGAATAGGTTCGTTTCAATCCATTTTATTCGACGTGAAGGAAATGGTTGTGCACATGTCCTAGAACAGAAGGGGTTAGGAGTGGAGAGTAATTCCACCAGTGGGTTGGTGGGATACCCTTCTTGCAGAGATGAGATGATCGGGTGGACCTATAGTGAGGAGACTCACTACATGCGTGTAATGAGCTTCATTGACCGTCCGATCAACAATCAACGGTCCGGATAAATTGGGATTAAAGTAAATGTAAAAATATTTGTTTAAAGTGTAAGATGATCCGAACCTTTGATCGCCGATCGGACAGCCGAGAGAGCTCACTAGGCGCATGTAGTGACTACAGGGCCCCCGGTTCCAAATGAGATGAGAATTTGATGTCCTTTATGTATTTGTTCTTCTAGCGCTGCTAATGAGCAATGGAGGTCCATGTAAGGAAATAAAAACTTTCAAAAAGTGATCAGACAAATATTCTTATTTGGGTTTTGATGTTAGAATAGTCAGATGATCGCCTTTTCGGATGATTGCCCATTTTTGCATGAATTAGTTTTAGCCTCAATGAACTTGGTCAATTTTGACTAATCGTTCATGGTGGTGTATATTCATGTACAGGATAGTCAAGTAGTAATTAACTATTCCAGTTAGACCATTCATATGAAGATGCAATTGATTTCTTACACACGGAAACACATATTGGGCTTGACCACTATTTTAAAAGCCTTATCCTACTAGCTTGATAAGACTATAGATTGTAGCTGTTGGAGAAATTATATTAAATAGGAATTTCTGTAGAACAGTAACTCTAAGTAATATGCATCAAAGAAATTAAGGAAATTAGATAAATAGATAAAGGATTAGAAAAGCTTGTGGGGTGGTCGAGACACGCGAATAGCGCTCTCCTTAGGAAAGATACACCCCCTTCTGCACGGGGTTGAATGACGCTCCCTAAGATACAACGACCTACGAGCCTCCTTCTGTGCAACGAAGTAAACTCACGAACCAATTGTTTCCCGACACTCAAAATAATAGATGAAAGTAACCTTCAATATATATAGCGAAAGAACCAACACAAGACTCTTAGACATTTGGCAGTCAAGCACTGATTTGAAGATGAGAAAGTAAAGTCTTTTTAGTGTATGCCGTATATAACTGAAGTAAGGTCAGTTAGAATTCTGATAGGTTGTAAAGAAAAAGAAACAAGGCATGTATTTATAAACTTAACTTTACGCGAGTTTGCTAGGATAAGTACTGATTATATGTGGAGAGAAAATAGGAACCGAATATTAGGCAATATAAAGGTAATTTGATATGAAACCAATTATCCTATGATATAGCAACTGTTTTAGGGAAACAAAGGATAGTGGTTCTACTCCTTGGAGGATAATTAGGGCATAGCAACTGTTTTAGGGAAACAAGGATAGTGGTTCTACTCCTTGGAGGATAATTAGGGCATCCCACAGTGGGCTCCCTAAAAATTGCTCTTAAATTGTATCCTAAGGTGTACACATAAGCATAATTGGGGTCCACTTTTCACTCCTAGAGTTTGATAAATTTAGAGAGGATGTGTGCACTCAATGGGCTAGCAATAACATTCTCTATTTTGTGAAAAAAATAAAATTAGGAGCAACTTTTTCAAAGATTTCATATTAAAAAAAATTTAAAGACTTTGGCCCCACTTAGAGTTAGTTAGAAGGCTACCTAAATTTAATTATTGTGCTAGGAGTCAATCTTAGGAGCCACCCTTAGGAGTTTGTATGAGGAGCTCATTGAAGGCAATATTTGAGCACATGGCTAGGTCAATGTTAGGAGCCTCACTTAGGAGTCATTTTGAGAGCCCACTGTGGATGCACTTAGTAGACCAAGTCAAAAGCCAAAAACTGATTCCATGTATCTCTACAACAAATTATTTTACTTGGGATTTACTCAATAAAATATAAATATAAAATATTAAATTAGAACAACAGTAGCTACAAAGAAATTTTGCAAGTTCTGCAAACAGTACCCAGATTTTTCAAAGAGAAGTTATTAAGGTTGTGTTTGGTTAGATAGTTTAGTTTAGTTTTGATGATGTCAGCATGTGTAATGAGTGGAGAGAGATAGAGAGAGAAATGAGAGAAATGATGATGTCATCAAAACTAAAACTAAAACTAAACAGAGAAACGAGCAAGGCCTAAGTAATCTTGAGGCCTTGTTACGTGGTGTATGATCCTCTCAACATAGTTGTTAAGTAGTCGTTAAATCATTCGTTAACCAAAAGATCTAGGATCACAACTCTATGATAATTTCAACACTAGTGTAAAAGTAAAGAGAAAGTGTTTGGTACCAAAAAAGAAAATCAGAAAATGACCCAGAATAATTTAAACAGTGTACCAGGTGGATCTTACCCGTCGAATGTATTTTATGAGTTTCTTTTTCTGGCACTGTACCAGACCTCGAAAGTGAAAAGGAGCCGTTGGATTTATGCAGGCTAGTGTATCAAATGAATGTGTGTGTGGTTTTAAAATTGTGTTCTTTTGTTCATACTGGAGTAGTAATTTCTTGGAGGGTTACATGAGCTGACCCGACTTAACGACTACGCTCCCGCCAAGTCTTCTTTATCTCTCTCTCTCATCTACCAAAAGGAGGAAAAAGACGAACAATCCCGTAATTACCACCACGGCAGTAGTCTCCATGAAGTTTCTTCTCTAAATTAAAAGCCGACTTTACTTGACGGACTCTCGTCAATCGATTGAATTCAAAAACCTGTTTCTATGGCTCTTTGTTACAACATCCACGGAGTACTCCTGTTGTTTTTTTCAGTTTTCCTTACTCTGTTTGGTTCCCCAGAAAATTAAATCCGAATATCGAAGCAAAGAGATTGTGCCTTGAATTCTGCAGTTACGACTCTGCTCGTCATCTAAGGTGACAATTTGTCCGTTCGTTTTTCCTTTGTTTCTCTCTATTTTCTTTTCTCGGCAACCAAACGGGAAATTAAATTTGGATTTTTATGGGTATGCTCTTGCCATTTCACTAGTTGTACGGTACCCTGATTATTAGCATGGAGTTACTGTATACTACTTCTTTATTGTAGAATTACGAGCTTCCCTGTTCCGCCAACTAAAATTCAAAGCTTGTTGATTTACACTCTAATCACGATATGCTTGTTAGTTTTCAATCTCTCTCTGGGGTCCGGCATCGATGATGAGGTGTTTGGATATACTGTAATTAGAGGGTGCCACAAAAGGGTGGTAGTACTGTTTTATTTTATGTGTATTAGTATACTATTAGTCTTAATTGTGCTTGAAGAGCGGTTGTTTTGTTACAATTAATATCCCTATTAAATAACCTACTTGGTTTTTCTTGGTGCTTAACTGATGCATTGTTTGAAAGAGTTGAGACTTCTCTAATACTATGTAAATTGTTTCACATCTATTTTTGCAATTCATCATCCATATGCAAAATAATTATAGTAAATGTGGTCATTTTTATCTGTTTCTGATCACCAGTAGCCATGAATACTGCATCATCTTGCAGAGTTTAATCATATGATGCTTCAAAGCTGCAAGTAAAGTCCTCCCTAAATCAACTGGCGAATCACTTGTTTTGGAACACATTACAACATAGAGTCATGAATGTCAGTAGAGACAAATTTGTGAGGTTAGTTCTTTCGATCCCTCAGTTCCAATGTCTTCGTGTTCTATCGGTGTTGTTTCTAACAAAAACTCTATTTTGTATCTTTACCTTCTTTATATTTCATCTCTTAATTGGAATTGAACGTATCTGCTGGCTCTTTTGCTGACTCTTCTCAACAGGTTTGAGGATTGGAAATCAGACCGATCTCTAAGTTCTGAGCTGCAGTATTCTGCTGAGGATGGAATTTGGACAAGAAGTAGCTCAATGATAGGCTCAGTAGTGGGACGAATGCGAAGAGGATTTGAGAAGGTCTCCAAAAGAATTAAAAGCTTTAAAACACTTTCAGGCACCTCTCGACGAGATGATCAGGCAACAAAAAAATTGGGTAGTAGGGTTAAAATTCTCAACCCACAGGGGAAGTTTCTTCAGAGATGGAATAAGATATTTGTACTCACTTGTTTTGTTGCTGTGGCCTTTGATCCATTATTCTTTTATATCCCGGTGATTGACGGTGAAAGGAAGTGCCTCAGTTTGGACAGCCAATTGGACATCATTGCTTGTGTTCTTCGCACATTCGTTGACATCTTCTACTTACTTCACATTCTCTTCCAATTCCGAACAGGGTTTATTGCCCCTTCTTCACGAGTATTTGGGAGGGGCGAGTTAATTGACGATCCTTATGCTATAGCGAAAAAATACTTGTCCTCATACTTCATCATTGACGTTTTATCGATCCTACCCCTCCCACAGGTATGTGATTTTTCAAGTGAACTGGGCTATACTATGTGTCGTCATGGTCAGTCACAAAATTAAGATTGAAGGCAATTCGTTAGTTCTGTAATAATCAATTCTCGTTAACAAATTAAAAAAATAAAATGCTCATGTTAATGGCAGCGTCTGATGTTCCAATTAACCTTTTCAGGTGGTGATCTTAGTCATTATCCCCCATACAACTGGCCCCGTTGCCCTGGTTACAAAGGAAATGTTGAAGGCTGTTATTTTCTGTCAATACTTGCCTAGGCTTCTTCGGATCTTCCCTCTATACAAAGAAGTGACTAGAACAGCTGGCATATTCGCAGAAACTGCATGGGCTGGAGCTGCCTTTAATCTCTTAATATACATGCTAGCCAGTCATGTAAGTTTCATTGATCGTTAACATTCTTCCAAGAAATCTGACACTCATTAAAACCATTTTCATGTTATGATTGGAATTTTGTTACTTTCCTGGCTTTGCTATCTTCTAGGAGTATCACGTTGTGTCGATGTTGGATTTAGCAATTTTAGTTGTAACACATTACGTAGGGGTAGGATTTGATCACAGCTACGGGATCGTTGGGACATTGAAAACCTAGAGATGCAAGTTGATTGATCCTCTCCCCGGCAACTTCCTTAAAAAAACTTCTATCACCTTGGAATAAAAGCAGCAAAGCTCGCTTGGCTAACTCATAATGTGGCTGAACCCTATTGTGAGAAACTTTTGTAACCCTGCAAAACGATAGCATTGATACTTCATTTTAAAGTTTCTGCAACAAAACTTAGTCC
Source organism: Vaccinium vitis-idaea (assembly GCA_963854785.1). Lineage (NCBI taxonomy): Eukaryota > Viridiplantae > Streptophyta > Magnoliopsida > Ericales > Ericaceae > Vaccinium > Vaccinium vitis-idaea. Next base: position 588,118 of record OY978223.1, on the reverse strand, counting down.
ATTTAGTGAGCCTCATACCTCCCTCCAATCTGCAATACGACGTTAAGACAATCAGAGTAGATATATGTGCATTAAAATTATGAACAACAGACCATTGACCAGCTAAGTAAAGAGTCTTGATCTCAGTTTGGATGGTGCTAGAGCTGAAACAAGACCAAGCAAGCTGGTCAATACCAGAACCATGCGGACGACAAGCAAACATGCCCATTCTACTCCAGGAATTGCCTAACCTGACAGTTTACAACCATAGCTTAATATCTGTTTACTAGTATAAAGTTTCTTTATGCCTTCACTGCATCAGATTAAAAGGAATTTCTACAATCACGTCCATTCTTTTAACAGTGAAATGAATCTTACTAACCAGGTTGTTGGAGCCTTCTGGTATTTGTTCGCAATAGAACGACAAGATAGGTGCTGGAAAGATGCATGTACTGCTGGCGATTGCGACCTTTTATTATACTGCAGAGAAGGAGCTAAAGTCGATCCAGCTGTAGAACGTTCTTGCCCTCTTCTTGAGCCCAGTGAAATAAAAAACCCATCAGATTTCGACTTTGGAATCTTTCTCGATGCTCTTAAGTCTGGTGTAGTGGAAACAGGAGATTTTCCAAAGAAGTTTTTCTACTGCTTTTGGTGGGGACTGCGAAGTCTAAGGTTGGCGCATGTTTGATCCTTCTGTCCGAGTTCCTTTAGTTCAGTGGTTTGATGTTTTATATTAACCGGTCTCATTAGATCAGAAGGAAAACAGCATAATTGACTGTAGATACCATCTTTCCTTCTCTAATACTTGCTACTAATTTCTTGATGATGTTCTGGATATAAAAAAATTCTCAGACAAATACTTCAATGCTGTGAAATATGGAACTAAGTGATTTTCCACGTTTACTCGTCCCACAGTTCTCTTGGCCAAAACCTCAAGACCAGCACTTTTTTTGGGGAGATTCTCTTTGCTGTTTCCATTTCAATCCTAGGGCTGGTTCTGTTCTCATTGCTCATTGGCAATATGCAGGTAAATGCTTCATCCCCATTCCAAAACTATTTTTACGTTTATGCATTCCTTTCCCTTTCACATCCCCACAAAAGTACGATAATGTATTCTTCCGAGTTGCAATTGGTGCTGAAGTGCTAAACACTTCTTTCACGGACTGTACAGAAATATCTGCAATCTATAACAAAAAGAGTAGAAGAGATGAGAGTAAAAAGGCGGGACGCAGAGCAGTGGATGTCCCACCGTATGCTCCCTGAGAACCTAAGGGAGAGGATTAGGCGCTATGAACAATACAAATGGCAAGAAACCAGAGGTGTTGAGGAACAATCTTTGATCAGTAACCTTCCTAAAGACATCAGGAGGGACCTAAAGCGCCATCTTTGCTGGTCTTTGCTCAAAAGGGTACCTTTGATATCTCTAAATTCTCTCCGTTTCACTAGTATTCTTCAGTGAATTGGAAAGGATTTTTGGGGTCCTCTCAACTTATATATATATATATATTTTTTTTTTCTTTTTAGGTGCCAATGTTTGAGAAAATGGACCAACAATTATTGGATGCAATGTGTGATCGTCTTAAGCCGGTTCTTTACACACAGACGAGCTTCATAGTTCGCGAAGGGGATCCAGTTGATGAGATGCTTTTTGTCATGAGAGGCAATATTGTGACAGTGACCACCAATGGTGGTAGAACTGGCTTTTTCAACTCTGTAGTTCTCAAAGCGGGTGACTTTTGTGGAGAAGAGCTTCTGACATGGGCTTTGGACCCCAAATCTTCCATGCCCAAATTTTCCTCAAGTCTTCCCACCTCAACCCGAACTGCAGAAGCCATAACAGATGTTGAAGCTTTTGCCCTAGTGGCAGATGACTTGAAGTTTGTAGCTTCACAGTTCCGGCGTCTTCACAACAAGCAGCTCCAGCACACTTTCAGGCAAGTATTACATCTTGTGTATCTTTCTCTTGGGGGTTGGGGACAAGAAACAAAATTTAATTTCGTTGAAACGGCCAAAACATTTCTGTTCCTAAGAGACGAAAATGATCTATTAATCCTGAAACTCCAAACAACGAAAGGGAGATTTGCTTAAAACTTCAACCAGAAGCATCCAACTGAAAGTGGAAACACTATCCTTCATAGTGTGATCAGGATTCGATAACATTTATTGTGCTTAATACAATTTCAGGCTCTACTCACAACAGTGGAGGACATGGGGAGCCTGTTTTATACAAGCAGCATGGCGGCGGCATTGTAGGAGGAAGGCAGAGAAGTTGTTGCGTGAGGAAGAAGATCGGTTGCAGGATGCTATGGCAAATGAGGTTGGAACTTCACCAAGTCTTGGTGCTACCATATATGCATCCAGGTTTGCTGCCAACGCCCTACGTGCCCTACGTCGCAATCGTGCACCCAGTCCCAAATTGCCACGTAGGCTCCCGGCTTTACTTCTCCAAAAGCCATCAGAGCCTGATTTTACTGCCGAGGAACATTGAAATTCTCAAAAACATTTCTTACAGTACTCAGCAAGCTGGTCTTGCTCTAAGAAGTACTATTTTTACTTCCCATCAATTATTTACGTACTTCCGAATAGAAACCTCACAATAGTTGGTTGTAAATATCACGTTTTCATACCTATCACAGAACAGTATATACTACAGGCTTTTGTTTAGCATGTTCATCAAAAGAGTTCCTTATGCACGCAGTCCTACCTGGATCAATAATACAATCTCACCGCTTCTCTTCGGAGAACTTTTGCACACATCTGTGATTCTGTGTGTTTGATAAGTTGTAATAGCTAGCCTGTGACAAGACTCGCATTTGCTTTAGTCAGTAACTTCAATGGCCTAAACTGAAAGGCATCTCATTCAGGCAAATGCACGATAAGTTAGAACGGGGATAGCAACATCGTAACGTTGGCATTTTTGTACGTTATTCTTACCATTGAGAGAGAGATCTGCTGATGTTTATGTTTGATTCTCTGAGATTTCATTGTTGTGATTGTGAACGGTGTTTTAGTCTCTCTGTACTTTTTGGCTTAGACATTTCCTTTTCTTTGCATGATTTGGCGACTTTGGGGGGGAGTTGTTTATGACTCTACAGGTATAGTGTATAATTGTGTGTCCAAATTTGCATTATTCTTTTACAACAGAGAGATCACTATTCATCCAAACTTATCATTGTCTGGGTAAGAAGTAGAATACATCCCAGCAGAAAAAATAACAAGCCAACATATACAGTTGATTTAACGCCTTTGCATCATCAGATTGCTTCCTTCACGCTTTTGTACATTTTGTCGATGACATTCTGCAATAAACAGTCTTTGGTCAGCATACTGATTCAATTCCAAGCATACGCCTTCCACCCCGCACACAAATAGGAGAGGGGGGAGGCAGAGAAGTGCATATCTACATGTCCTATTAGGCATAATCTCATATTTCAGGAATGCTCTCGATCTTGAACACAAACCAATAAATCATATCAGCTATCTATCAGAAAGCTGAAGTTACAAGATAGAGCCACCAAGACACAACAGATATAAGGCTGCCAACTAAAATACTGAAGACCCTTATTTCCCAAAATGCACAGCAAAGAATAAGATTTAGAAACATCATACTAGGTTTCAAATCTTTTCTATTTGTAGCAAAGTGGGGCTTCTGTTTCCCTGGATAGTGAATATGCAAGGTGATAAGAGTATAGCTATGGAAAGAGAACAGTTCCGCTTATTAAATCAATTGTCCATAACCAAGTGAGAATACCATCTGTTGCAACATAAAACTTCTAGGAGTGTCTTTCGATAGCACAAACCAGAGGGAAACCTAACTTATCCTGGGAAGAAAATTTGTTGGATTTGATCTGATCCAAAAGCTTAATCGATACTATAAGCAGTTAATGCATTTCGATTCCTATTGTAATGATTTCATTTTTATTTTTCCGATAATGAAATTTTCTTTTGCGGATCAAAAGAAAAAACTACAAGTAGTTAGTCTAGGAGGCTGTTTTGGACATCAAAATCTTATGATAAAGAAGGGAGCACCCTTTGAAGTCTGAACCTAAAGTTGGATTTTGTAGAAAAAAAGGCGTGATATGAATAAACAAAAGAGAGGGCACCTGCTAAGTTTAGCACAAACTTAATGCATTATTACGCTACAAGACAAAAAGTGAAATTATGAACTTTATAGATCTTTTGAGTGCAGTATGAGGCAGATGACTAACAGCTGTAATCAAAGCCTTTCAGAAACTGCAGTGATCTCTGTTATTCACTGATTACGAATAAGCAATGATGCAGTAGAATCAAGGGTACTATTGTCGTTTTAGTGTCCTTAAGGTTAGTAGGTTCTTGATTCTATAAATAGGTATGTTGCCCTTTCATTTGGTAGCTTTTGATTATTAAACATATTGAAATATATTGATTGAGACTTTGTTTCTCTCTCTACTCTTAGGGGTTTATCCCCTTAATTGAGATTTGCTCATTTCTTTTGAACTTGATTTCCCCCTTTGATATGGTTTGCATCAAGCAACTGCATAAATCTTTTGTTGTGATTTATCCACTTAAGAAAATCCTCGCAAACATAAAACATCATCCATAGAAGTTCCATCATCTTATAGAATACGGAAAATTAGTTATTGGGTGATCAAACGTTGTTACAAGTGGTACTTCCCCGCTTGCCTCACAGTCTTTTGCCAATTTAAGTGCAAAGATCACAGGAGCTTACCTGATAGTATTTGAGAAGCTTGTCCCTCTTCTTCTTGTACGTTGGGGTGAGAAGATCTCGGTCCATGTCAAATGGTATTGGGTCAAGGTGGACAGCTTTTATCAACTCAAAACCTTTTAACTGCAAAGAGAGCAAGATAAGTGAGGATAACAAAAATTCCATAGAGCTATTTGGTTTCTCTTACAACTAATATGTGTACAATCACACAACATTTTGTTGAGAGAGAGAGAGAGGAACCTTCTTTTCTTTTCCAATCTTAGTAAGTTCTTCGAGAATGAATGCTTTTGCCTTGGGATTCTCACAGAGACTACTAAAATTGCCAGTCATACTATTCTCTTCAGCCCAACATTCCAAAAATTGCTCGTTGGGGTTCACAACAGCTACAAGGAAGGACTCATAACTGTTCCCATATATCCATATCTGTGACATATAGGCAGAAGTCCTCAGAGAAATTAAGAAAGCGCGAAGTTTAGCCAAGAGAAAGAATCAGAAAATACCACATTTACAGTACTACCATGTCTGAAACTGCTCCTAGAAGATAATGGGACCCGAAATGCTATAGTTTTCTCTTATGAGAGTAGAGTAACAGGATGGATGGTACCAAGCAGGCAATTACATAGAGGGGCACGCGATATCCTGATAAATTTAGGCTTATAATAAGATCTAACTTTTTTCTATCTGCCTTTGCCACATGCCTCACAGGCTCACACCCCACCAATTGAATTTTTTTTTTTTTGCTTGGGACAAAATGGGAATTTTACATTATCCAACCTCTCATATCCCTCTTCTACAATAACAAAACAAACACAATAACTTTTAATCTCCCCTTCTAAAATAATACCCCTCCAACTATATCCACCCCTATATCCCCTCTTATTATATCCCTCTTTCCCCCTCATATACATATCCCTTTAACAAACAGGGTGTGGGGTACAGAACTAACCATTGGTGTGTTGCCTTTAAGTGGCAGCCCTGAGAGGACTCCCATTGTAACTTTGGCTGTTTTTACATGGACTTGTGGAGAATTTATGGAGGGAAAGGAAAAGGTAGAGAAAAAGAGAGAAGGAAAATAGTGAAGTCTAGTTTTACCTACCATTTTCCTTTCCCAAGATGTAGCCGTCAAATATGCATGATACAGCTTATTTGAATTTAATTACATTTGTGCTGTTGAGGCTTGATCCAATGGTTTGATCAAATAAGCTGTATCATCAGCAATCAAAACAATCAATAGTATCCTAGGAGAGAGACTTCCAAAAATCCACAGGTTGAAGGACATGGAAAGGTTGAAACAGGGGCAAGGAGGTCAAACTTTATAGGAAGATGCAGTGACTGTAACTATTCATCACATGACGTGCTTCACAAGAGTTGCGTAGAGTTGGAAGGCAACTCTAGGCCAGCAATACTTCATGAAGGAGAATCCAGAGCAGCAAAGACAACACATTTTTTAGGTATGTCTGAACTGAGGAAAGTTGCGATGACTTATCCTTTGTTTGTTCAATCATATCTAGCCAAGAAAAATAAAAAGAATGCATGCACAAAAGCCTTAAATAGTTAAATAGCATCACTTACAACAAAGGCGAACTCGTTTAAGAAGATCATTGTACAGTGTAATGAAGAGATGAATGAAAAAAAAGGATGTGAGGATGTTTATTGACCCCAAGAATCATAATGAAAGGTTATACTGAGTTTATATCCAAGAGTGAGAAGACATACCGAGTCAATACTAGAAACAAGAGAATAGATATTTTCCAGATTCTCAACTGATACATATTCTCCTTGTGAAAGCTTGAATATATTTTTCTTGCGGTCGATAATTTTCATGCTTCCATCTGGTTGCCATTCACCAATATCACCTGCAGAATTTTATTTGTTATGAGCAACATTATAAAAGAGCCAATCTGAAACTAGGGGAACATTTACACAACATGAACTTTAACAAAGACAACCTGTGTGGAACCATCCATCAACCAACACCTCTCTAGTGAGGTCCTCACATTTGTAGTACCCTGAGAACAGAACATTTCCTCGTATACATATTTCACCGCAAGGGGTGCTTGATAGGGCATCATATCCCATTTCAGGAACAGATTCTAGGCACACATCCACAATTGGCAATGGAGGACCGACTGTACCAATCATTTCGAGTTCATCCGGCCGTGAAACAAAGGACCCCGCACAAGTTTCCGTTAAACCTATAGAACATTAAACTAGATGAGCCATCTTTATAAATTGATAAACAGATGCCAAAGTCAGCGCATATGTAGTCAAATTCAAAAAAGTTGAAGGTGGTAGAACAACAAGAGTGAGGCATCTCTTTTCTAAAAAACTCACATATTGAGGGGAGAAGGCTTCCTACTACCATCTCTCCCAGAACCTGTTATGATTGTGAAATGGGGCACAGGCATTTTGCAATTTGCCAGGAATCAAGGTAAAGGAGATTATTTTTTACGACAATTGAGAAAATTAGTTCTTCATATATTGCACATACTATTTGGTTATTCCAACATAACACTTGGTACTACATTTGTAGTCATTGAAGTGAAGCATCAAGCAAAAAATGGAACCAATTGGAGAAATAAGGTATATCTTGGTGTACCAACCAATGGTTCATGGTAAATAGACTCAATAGGAACCCTTATCCTCGATGAAAAAACAATTGTAAATCATTTTCTGAAAACTATGCAACAGAGGTCGATGAAAAAACTAGATGAAGTAGAAATTAGAAGACAGGAAATATCATGGCTAAGCTGAAGTTCATCGTAGTCTAACAAAGATAATGTAATTTTCCAAATCATTGCTGAATGAGAGAGGTTGAATCACAGTATGATCCAAAAGTGTGCATACCATATCCTTGTAAAACGTGAGCACATGACACCACTCGTAGAAAAGTCTCTACGTACGTAGCAAGAGGTGCCGCTCCAGATAGAATGAGACGTACATTTCCTCCTAGACCTTCTTTTACCTGACTCCATAATTAGCCAAATTGAAGATTAAATTTCAGCTAAGGCCACGATCCAAAGGGAAACAGAGGAGTTTGAGATGCAGTATTATAATACTTCCACTACCTTGCTAAAAACAATCTTATCAAAGATTGGAGCTGCCTCCACATGTTTGTATCCTTTATTCATGTTATGCAGTTTGCTGCAGATTTTTACATCTAAGATCAGTAAGAGATATGAAAAGGCAATGGCAAGTTTTCTACAATAACAGAAATGCGCTAAATTATTTTAAAAGCATCATACACATCGCAAAATAAAAAAATGCACAGCGAGGAATATAGCAGACTTCGTGCATTTACCTAGCTGGATGCTCCAAAGGAATTCGTCAAGGCAAATGGAGTCAACTTACTTAGTTCATAAGGCTCATGCAAAGTTATATTTAAGTGGTAAATAGGTCTCTAGAATTACATAAACTCCTAAGTGGATTCATATTCCAAGGATTACATCAACCATGTCTTAGAATGCAAAAAACATAACAAGTTTCTACTAAATTTGAGAGCTTCTTTGTGAAACACTGCTAAAGGAGAAGAGGACAAGGCACGCGAGCAAGTGTGGAATAGCTGAATGGGATAGTAGATTCTCAGAATGTTGTTAAAAAGAGGTTCAGAAGCAAGAGTTGTTAAAGTATATATAATAGAACAAGTTCCTCGCATCAGTATTTCAATGTAATTTTGAATAGGTTATATGAAGCAAATAACACTTACTATGAGTATGCAATGTTAAACAATGCATTTTTGACAAAACCCGCTGAAGAAGTCTTCTCAATCAAACCTGCAAAAACAAGTATAATGAATTTATGCATCAAATGCTAAAAGAAAATGATGCCTTGTCTCGAGCAGATGTAGTTGCTTCTGGATAGGTTGTCTTTGACCCCTAACTCAGAAACGATACTTAACCTGCATGTAGAGGACACGGACATCTTTTCAAAAGGAAAAACATTCAGGTTAACCATGTTTGTAACTTTTACCTGAATATATCCTGTCTAAGACACGCGGAACAGCACAAAAAACAGTTGGTTTTAGTTCTCTGAGGTCTTCAATCAGTAGTTTAATATCCTGGACACAAAATTGGAGGAAAATGTTAAAGTGAACAAATAAAAAGTAAAAATATTTTGTTCTGTATCTTACCCCACGCCAAAATCCTATTGAGGCTCCAGTGGAAATGAACAATTCCTCTATGACCCGATCAAATATATGTGCTAGAGGAAGATAAGAAAAAAACACGTCCTTCTCACTAAACTGCAAAAAAAAAAAGGGGGGGGGCAAGTTACAGAAGCACAAGCATAAAAAACAATCACCATATCATGTCCCTGCCTACAGAATATGTCAGGTTCGACTCAACTTTACCTGATCATTCATGCTCTCTAGTGAGTGATTTACTCCCGATATAAGCGAAAGAATGCTCTCATGGGATATCATCACTCCCTTTGGGTCACCAGTTGTGCCACTTGTATACATAATTGTACAAATATCCGTTTTCTTCTTTGTTGGAAGATCAAAGTGCTCATTATTTCCCTAAAGGAACATGTGAATTGTGAAATAGAATTAGAAACCATCTATGGCAGTAATATCACCAAAGAAATACAACCTACTAACTATCATTCATAGTACTGATACAAGAGAATCTGTACAAACACGACCGGTTTTATAGTAAAGCAGTTAGAAGCCAATAAAGAATATTTATGACATGTCTAACGTCTTCAAATCTACAAGAATGAACAAGCTAAAGCCCATCAAGTTTATAATCAGAGGTGGTTACCATGGATTGCGATTCAGAATTTGAGTTTCAGAATCGCTGACTCAAAAGCTAATATTAATCACATCTTAAGCTGGTTGTTGAAGGACACAGATACACAGTACATAAATGACACCCAGAAAAATTAAGATAGCATTCATCCAGCTAACATCAAATATTTGGGATTTAAGGCTTTATCGAGTTGTTAATTCTAAAGTGTAAGGAATGTTTGGTATAGGATCGAGTAATATTTTGGGTAGATAATCAAGCAAATAGTACATCAAGAAGGGTGAGCATATGCATATAGGTAGTCCGTAGTTACAACTCAGTGGAAAAGATAGAACTTCAAAGTCTGCAGCTAAAATCTGCCTCAAATAATCTCTCCACGGTTATGCATTGCTCAAACATTATATAATGTCCTGCTAATGACGACAAAGGCAGTAGAAAAAGAATATGGAGTAGTGTATAATGCAATAAGAAAAGCTGTGATACTGTTATACGAGGAAAAAATCTACCTTAAAGAAACAACTAACTGGAAAAAGTATATTGAAAAAAGTCAGCTCACCAGTTGCAAAAATTGATCCCAAGAATATAATGCCAGACCAAAATCATCAGCAGCCTTCTTTTGTTCTGCAGTAACCTTGCCAAAGCTCACAAGAGCTACATAACAGAATGAAGACATGAGTAAATTCACTTCTCCTTTTATTAAGATAAGCAGACAAGTGCAACTTACTTTTCAAATACTTCATGGTATTAGGAAAGGTTTTCAAGACCTGGAAGTGAAGGAAAAAGAAATAAACAATTACATTAAAAGTTTTTAGAAACAAATCTGAAGTATAAAATTGATCTCAACATTGACCAAAGAACAAGAAGCAAAGAACACAAACTCCCAAAACTCTCTGGACTATCATTTTGAGTAATATGACAGTGATTGCTAACCTCAGGAATTTTAGTTTCTTCTGCGAAGGTTATAGAAATCTCTGCATGACAAATGATATATTCCACCGCACCAGCACCTTCAAATATACCAAAATGTTTGTCAAACTTCACAAGACCAAAGCTTTAATACCTTCACATGGGAAGTGGTTAAGGATGTGAATGGGGAAGGACACTTATGGTAACTGACACAGAGATTTCAACAAAGCTACCTCAATGGTAACAACTTAGGTTGTTGATAGTCAAGGGCAATCTGTTACCAGAGTGTAATTGAGTTCCAGTAGATGCAAAAATTACCTTAAGGCACAATCATAATGTCCAAAAGATGTCATTGTGGGTTGGCTGGATAGAAAGGATTTCATTGCGTGTTCTTACTCTAGCATTTGGCTTCCTCCCTCTCTCTTATTGTTCATAGATTTACTTTCATTGCAACAGCATTTCCTATGTTTACATAGCAATAACTTACATAAATGTCATAACCTGTCCCTCAGAAACATATTAGGCCCTACCTTGCTTGCTAAGCACCCAACACGTCATGATAATGTGAATAAGACCTCAATCTCTTCCACAGATGGTAATAATAAAACCAGGTTCTTTCCATACAGAGGTAACAGAGAGATCTCTTCCACAGAGCATGGGAATAATAAAAAAGGATGTCTTTCCATACTAAGATAACGTGTATTTATCCCAACCAATGCCATTTCTGATCTTTATCAATGGGTCAATCACAGTATCCGCAGAGATGCTAAGTTTTTGGATTTTAAGAATAACAGCTACTACATAAGTTCCATGCCGCAGAACACAACCGCTACACATATGGAGTTAACACACACACACACACACAAACAGGCGCCATAGAAAATGCGTACCTAAAGAGTCGTATAAGGGAACACAGTAAAGTCCATGGGCATTGCAGGCCTGTAAAAATACCAAATTATGAGATTCGATATTCTTTAAGATGGGTATGTATTAAATAAAAATGTCATCTATATTTCTAAGTTACTAAGACAAATTACAAAACTTCCCTTCATTGCCAGAGGTAGCACAAAATGTTTTACCCACACACACACACACAAAGTAACAAAGGACTGCTTAAATTTACAGGTCAAAATTTAATAAAGATGTCACTTCCAATTTTCACTAATCCTAAAAGGCTAAAATTATATGATTGCATAAGTACCAAACCCACGTAGTTTGGCACAAATGAAAGGGAAGATACAAGGAAAGTAAATGTAATAGGTCATTGAACTGTATTTTGAGCAAAAAGTAATCCTTTAGTTGCTGCATTGTTATTTACCTGCATACTTACGACCCATTTTACGCAGTTGGCACCATAGATTCCACATTTCGCACCCTTCATAAAGAATTATAAAGTAGAGTTAGCAAGCAATCATAAATACAACTTCAAACCATACCATCAACAACATAGTCCATTGCAAACACGTGAAGATATTCATAAATTATGAAAATCCTGACTTATTCCATAGATCGAATCAACTATTGGAAGCACAAAGTTGATTTGGTTGGGTTCTCCTTCTTCCAAATATCAGGCCTCTCATGCTTGGTATGCTTTTAGGGCTCACTATCCTCTTGTCTCTTGGCACAAAGTTTTTTGGTTCTCTAAGAACATTCCTGGGCATAGCTTTATCCCATAGATGGCTGTTAGGAGGAGCCTAAGAACTAAAGACAAATTTCACAGTTGGAGAACCATAGCTAGTTCTTTTTGTCACTTTGTAATCAGCTTCCTGAAACTCTGGAGCATCTTCTGTTTGAGTGTCCCTTTTCAAACCAAGTATGGGCTGCCATTGCTAATCTTTGCTGCATTCCCAGAGGTCCTATCCCGTTATCTTTTCCAAACCTCTTGAGAAGACTTGCCTTTCCTGCTGCAGTTTATCTCTTACCGGCAAGAAAGGAATAGTAGCATATTTAGAGGAATTCAAAAGCCCCCTCCAGCTGTTATTGGCCAGGTTAAATTTGCAGTCAGGTTAAAGGCATCTCAAAGCAGGAATGTCAAGCTCACCTCCTTATCTTCTCAGCTTTGCCAGAATTGGCACATTCCTTCTTCAGTATTCTAGCTCTTTCTCTCTTGTATAGGCTTTTATTTTGGCACTATTGGCGTTTCTCTGTATGGGTTTTAGTTTGTCAGATCTAGCATTTATCTGTATAGGCTCATGCCTTTGTGTTTTGTATCTCTTGAGGATCTCCTCCTTTCTTGTTTCTAATAAAATGGTTCAATTACCAAAAAAAACTATTGGAAGCACAAAACTCAAACCTTCCAATGGGTAACCCATACCCTAGTGTTCGAGAAGAGAACTAGGATCAGAAGCAGAGAATCCAAAGGCTTACCACTCTGGAGAGTCAACTATAGGGAAGTTGTTGAGCTAATTCAAAGTTTAAAGGTGCAACCTTGACACATAATTGGCACACCTTTTAGCCTTAATTAACTCAACCCTCTTGACAACTATAATTGATAGAACCAGTGAATATAACATTTAAATTGCTACATACCAAATTACTTACTTGCTTAACACCACAACTGCGGATGGAAGCTCCAACCTTTGACACTATACCATATACATCCTCATAAGTTAACCACACATATCCACCAGCCTGTCGAGACAAGAATAAAATTCCCATAGCTACCTGTAATTATGTGTACAACCAACAAAAGACAGGAAGTAAAGAACCAATCTTAAAGGGCAATGGTCAATGCACCTTCCCGTTAACAATCTCGCGCTCTCCGAGCATCTTGTTTCTTGGATGTTTCTCAGCAGAAACACTGCAACAAGGTTACGAGTACATTAATCTCACCACAAACTTCTGCTGATCAGTTCAGTTTGATTCACTAACATCAATTTTGGCCAAGGTTGTTCATCAAAGAAACACAACATTAACAAAATAAGCATCTACAGTAGAATTTTAATCAAAATCAAATACTGTTCAATCAAGAAACAATAGTATCATCACAGTAATTGATCGACATTGCCATTCCCAAGCTGGAAGTCTCGTCCGGAATTTACTTCATGCACGCGTCTATACATACGGTGCGGCTCGTATCAGAACGGATGAGATCAGTGGCTGATTTAAGCTCCGTTTGGTTTTTCGAAAAGAAAGAGGAAAAGATAGGAAAGTTGTTCGAAACGAAAGCCATTTGTGAATCGGACGAGCGTTCTTTTGCTCCTTCCTTTCAAACAACCAAACACAGTTGTTCATGATCACGCGAAAAGCCATGGTTTTGGTTGTGAAGGAACAATGGAGGATGGTTGTGCAGTTGCAGCACGGGGGAGACAGCAGAGAACAGAAGATGAACAAAGAAGGCCCCCGCGGAAAATTGGATGGCCTGGTCCTTTTGTATCGGGCTTGCACCATGGGCTTTTGATAGATTAGATCATAACCAAACCAAGCAAAACTTATGCTAAGAGCGTCCTTATAGTATGGGACCTATGGGTTATTTACCCCAAGAGATATAGCTCAGTTAGCAAGCTGTAAACTCCAACACTTTGAGTTCGAAACTTTTCAACTGGCCCGGAGAGGAAAATAATTGAGTGGCGGACGCAGGATCGCCATTTTTGTCTAATTTGTGGGTCACTTTTTAATAATTTTACAAAAAAATTTAAAAAGTGTACTAAAAATATGTCGAAAATTGGGAGGAGTGCAGGGGCCGAACACCCCCCTAGCACCCCCTGGTCCGCCCCTGGTTGCACGTAATTGGGCATTTTAGCATGTTATAGGTTAATATATAAGTTAATTTACCAAAATCATAAAGTATTTTGACAATTTGACCGGCTTTCCAGCCATCCAAGCGTGGACCCTTCGAACAAATAATGTACTTATCTTTTGTCTCTTTTTTTTTTTTTTGATATCATGCATGATAAACCACCAAATTCTTCGTTTGCAAACTCCTTGCAATTTTAAACCCGGAATATGTAGTCAAGTACGTACTAGCTATTTTCAATAGTATACATCTTAGCTTATTCATTAAACTTTCTTATGAACTTATTACCTAACTTAAACCTCAACTAAGTTGAAGTATACACTTAACTTTGTTTATTTTGACAATTTAACATGTTAAAAATTAGCACCTATCTAGTGGATACTCTAATATCTGTGTCACGAAGGGTCGTTTACAAGAATTCTATAAGTAAAAATTTAGCGATATGTTCAATTAGATTTATATAAACTAAAAGAATGTAATTATTTCTTCAACTATTAAGGTCGGCATTAATGATCCAATCTTGACTAATGAAAGGACTGTTTGCTCAAACGTCAAAAGTTATTTTATGAACATTTAATGGTATCGGTAGTTTCTGTGATACACTTCAATAAGGTTGTGTTAACAGAAAAGGCCAAAAAAAAAAAAGGGTGGTTTTCTAGGAACGCTGCTACGTTCACACCCTCTTGCTCACACTCTATTGTGTGAGACCTACCTTGGAGTCGCACAAAATTTTTTGCTGGGTTATCAGAGCTAGCAGCTATCTCAGACTTCATTTGTGCCCCTTTTTGCTTTGTGAAAAATCAGTTCAATCAAATACTAGTAAAGGCTCAATTAATTCGTTCAAGTTTCAGTTTTTGAATCGAACGGACCAAAATTTCAACAAATTTATCAAGCTTTTACCGATATTTAACTGAGCTAATTTTTTGCAAGAACCCTTAAAAAATTATTTTAAACAAATTGAGCGGCTCCGATCATTCATGTGAGACCCCGAGATAGGTCCCACACAATGGGGTGTGTACAGGGTGTGAGCGAGAGGATGTGAGAGTAGACTTATTGGTTTTCTAGCGCCAAAATATATCTATAAAATGCATGATGTTTGCTATTGAGCCAATCTTCACCTTTTATATGGATCCAAACAACAAATGCCACATGTACATAAAAATTTAGTAAATCGTATGTATGAATGAAGGATCTGGAACGGGTGGCACAGCAGCTACGCAGCACCTCCCCGGTTCCTTGAATGAAGGTTCTGATCTTTTTATATGTGAAAAAATATAACGAGGTTCTACCTCCCGAACCCATGTTTAATTGTTCTTCGTAATTAGGTGTCCAAACCAGCTTACGTGCACTTAGACTAATAATCGGTGACCAATCTCACTCTCACCATCTACTAGCGGTGGCCCCATTTAAAGCCAAAAACCACAAACATTGATTGTGTCAATTAAATAACTTAAAAAGGAACCTCACCGGAAGATATCCCAGCAAGTCTCAATTCCAGCAGCTGGTGGCTTGAACCCATCTTTCGCTAGCACGTTACGGTAAACTGATCCGACAGACGGCCTCCCACCGGTCGCCTCCTTCGCTTTCTCGATCTCGACCACAAACTTCTTCTGTGCCATTGTTGTGATTAATCAGCAAGTACTCTCTGGTCTACTTTGTTTTTCAATGGAGTACTTGTACAGAGAAATATATAACCATTAATAAAGCCAGTTACTTGTGCTATATCTCTTTCTTTAAAGTATATAGTGGGGTTGGTTTTGGTGGCTCAACTAGAAAAGCTTGGATCAGAGGCAACCATTTTGTTGACCAGATTGATAATTAAGAGTGAAGAATATCTATCGTTAGAGCGGTATTGGTGGCCAAATATTTCTGGTAGCTAGACAAAATAAATTTAAGTTTTCTTGGTATAAGTTGGATAACCAATCTTCATTTGCAGTACAAGCAGTTGAACATTTAAGGCTTTTCTTGCCCCACTACTTAAAAGGGTGTTTTTGTCTTCAAAGAATAAGTTCTCCTCTCGAAAATTGTCTAACTCGTTAATATACGTTTTCAATTTTCAATAGATTATTTTAGCATATATTTTCAATAGATCATTAGTATATGTCCTTCGGGCACATATTTAAAATAAAAAAAAAAGTGACTACTTGTTCATATCCTTAATCAAATACGGTTTACGACAAGGAACAAACAAAACCTAAACCTAAAACATGGCTTGGATATTGAAGGACAATCGAAATTATTATACAAAAATATTGGAGGACTATCGAAATTATTGTATCATATGCATGAATTGCTGATAATCACTCAATCGTTATCTGGTACAATAATGTCTCTTTTTTTTTGGTACTTCGGAAGGATACAATAATGTCTTTTTACTTATGCTGTCAACCCTAGACACTGCAAGAGGGAGAGCGAGTTGATCATGGCCCGTGGATCATGGATGAATAACCTAAAACATGGCTTGGATAACGAGACATATTTTCCTCTTGCAGGTGTACATTGTGATTGTTCTGGATTTCATTGTAAAGCTCTCCGTGATGGCAAAGGCGTAGCCAGAAAATTGAGTCTGTGAGAGCACAATTCATAAATGTCAGTACTTTTGTTTGAAAAAAATTCTCTTCTTAAAGAGTTTCTACATGTCTTAATTTTCATTTGAAATGAGTCTCACTTGACTTACATTTTATGGACAGATGTGCCTCTTAGCCTATTTGGTTGTACTTCTTGGCTTCCAAGGGGGAGGTTCAGGGTTCGAGTCAGTGGAGGTCTGGGTCCGTAAACATGTAGTTTTGAGGCAAAAATTCAATGAATTGAGACTTGTTTGTGAGTAATAAGATATTTTGTGGCTCTGGGGCGATGGCAATATCCTAACTCTCTTCTCCATCACTTTTTTTTATGGGCCTTCATCACATATTCACGTATAACTCATATATTCATGTATAACTCATAGATTTAGTCATTAAGTCCCACATAAATATGCATAGGATAACTATATTATAATAACACCAAGTAATAACTCTCCAAGAGCATTAATTAATTTTTTGTAAGTATAAAAAAAATGATTTACCAATTTATATTTTTCTACAAAATACAAACAAAAAAAAAATTCCTCCTCAAAAGTCCAGTGTGGCCCTGTTCCCACACTGGTCTCCATGTGGCTCCGCCACTGCGTGATGGAACCCAGGCTGATGAGCAATGCAATGGACATAGATACACAAGTGAGATTCACAAGCCGTTACACAGACGTGCAATGTGTCCAAAGCATTTTCCGCGATAGACACCCCACATTCCTTGGCAAGTAGTGGGATCTTTGACAGATCGTGCGATCCGATTTTACCTAATATATGCACTCCTGATGCAGTTGCAAATGGATCCCTATCTAGTTTGTCTTCACCACTAAGAACAACGCCCATTTGGTACATTAATGTGTGTCTAGGAAGGAGAAAGTTGAGGACAAGCCTAACCTACAGAGTAAATTACATTTCGTCGAATATTTGGAGGGTGGGGCCAAGTAATTTGATACACAACTCACCAAGCACAATTCATTGCATCCGTATATCTAATTACAATTTGGTAAGTTGCTTAAAAGGTACTTCCGTATTATTGGTTCAACAAACTTCGAGATTCAGGCTTGGGGTCAGAAGTGCGTGTCGAGTATGAAGATCTGGCGGGTGGAACGTCGTGGGAGGAAACTGTCGCCGAAAGAGGCTGAAAATTTGTGTTCCCAACGAACCAGTATAGAGCCCATTTCAGATTGCAAAGTGTGTACTTAAGAGCTTTAGTCCAATTCTCCTGCTTGTTGAAGCTCTGTGTGATAGAGAAGCTTTCCACCCTATCATTCTCGATCCTGTGAGAAACAGCTCTGTTAGGAGGCCAGCAAAAGCCAGAAAACTATTGCTTCAACAACTATACTTTTCAATAGCAAAATTGTATCGGACTAAGATCTTTCATTCAGCCAGTTTTGTGTGTGAAAATCGCACTGCCAACACATGAAGCTATTATCAACTATTGAAATTTGCGTCATCCTAAACAAAAAAAAATATATATGAGCAGGAAAAAGCATTTAGTAGTCTTAGATCTTGGCTAAGGCATAGACGGGCATATTGACCTAAACACCAGTCTAGCAAATATACATGCGAAGCTGTAAATACTTTTTCAGGTGCATAGAATTACTTACTTATAAGGCAGCTTGAAACATTTCTCAGGTGGTATGTTGTTTTCCTTGTCCTTGGAATTTGCAAACTGGGCAAATTCCTTAAGACAAGCCAAGAACAATGTCATTGCTCTGTCGTAGCGAGTGCTCCAAAACAAGTTCACCGGACCAAACCTAAGAAAACCCACATCATGCAGACAATTCCGTAGGCAAAAAAATAAAAACCAAAACTGGAGAGCATGAGAGGGCCAAATGTCCAATTCAAAAGCCAGAAAGAAAAGTAAACTTGAATGGTCAGTTACGCATTCCTAATCAGCCACAAAAAGTGGTCAAGGCAATTAAAAAACCATACACGGAAATATTAATCCCAGAATACGGCCCCTGATAGATGTGGATGGTGAAGCAGAATTCATGCCCCAGTAGTTGGGCTTGTGCAATAATCAAGCTCAGGCCACTCAATAACCAAAAAGCAGATCAAATTAACACTTCATGCGCGATGTACTACGAAGTACTAGTAATTTATTCAAATCTAAGCTGCACATTCAAGTTCTGAGTGAATTCCAATAGGCAAATGAAACAAGTGGTGTGCACATACAGTTCATAGGTGTTGTTGCCGCTGTCCATGATTCGAGGATAGCTCCCCATGGGAAGGATTTTTATCCGATATCTGAATGCCAGTTAATTAAGTACACAACATGAACCAATCAATACAGATTAATTATGTTAGATTGATGTAGATAGGTTTGGCTTCACATCAACAGGTGTCTCCTAAGTGTTATTCAACATGACAAAAATAAGAAGTAGAAGCTTTTCCCAAAACACTAATCCAAGGGGAAAGAGCAAACATTTCAACGGGAAATTTCCTAGCATACCATTTCCAGTTACAAAAGCAACGAGAAACATCCAAAGGGATTAAGAGAATGGAAAAGAAAAAGTTAAAAAGAAATATAGTTCATTCTTTCTAGGCATTTTATAACATAATTTAATACCCTCAGTTGTACCTACCAAGCAAAATTATATTCCACTGAAGGCTTCTTACAACCAGTAGGCAACAGGAACTAAGCTTTTGGTGGAAGTTTCAACATGAAGAATAGTTAAGCAGTATATAGAAAAATAGCTAGATTGCAATGCTTACCTCTTAAAAACCCAAGTTAAGGTCTCGTTCAACTTTTTTTTTTTTTAAAAGTTCTCATTCTACTTAATAACTAGTAAACCCAACATAATTCCAGCAATCTAACAGAAAGATGTATTTAGATCACGATGGAAACATCACAAAACTTACACAAGCTCTCCAACTAGTTTTTCTCAATCTAACTTTTAGGCTCAGTTGGATGACAGGAATCTTGAGAGGAATG
Source organism: Vaccinium vitis-idaea (assembly GCA_963854785.1). Lineage (NCBI taxonomy): Eukaryota > Viridiplantae > Streptophyta > Magnoliopsida > Ericales > Ericaceae > Vaccinium > Vaccinium vitis-idaea. The sequence goes on along the minus strand of OY978223.1, from coordinate 568,542 downwards.
GGAATGTGATGCCATGTTTCCATGACTCCGACGTTTGGAAGAGACAACAATATACTTCTATGATTCCGACGTTTGGAAGATCAAGGACTAGGAATGTGATTCCTGATGACACACTCAACCAGGAATCACATTTCCAGACTGAGTGGGAATCTGAACCCTCCTTTACCCAATAGGAATCTTAGATTTCTGGCTCAATCATTAAAAAAAGAAAATGTTGACTTTGATAAATTTCCAAAATTAAAGTTTCCCGCGTAAGATTATTCAAACACCGGAATGAAATTACTCGAGGTATTGAATTCCTAGGAATTTGATTCCTAGAAATCATATTCATAGTCCTAATCAAGAAAATTCCAAGGAATTTGATTCCTAGCAATCATATTGCTATTCCTACTCAAGATTCCAGTCATCCAAACATAGTCTTAGAAGCGAAATTCTCCTACATCGCTAGTGGCCTACTCCAGCGTGGAGGCCTATATCAAATTATAAAGTTGAATTACTATAGACTATAGAGTGTTCTAAGCAGCTACCAAAAGAAGAGCCTTCATTTCAACGAGAGAAACACCACGAAGAAGAAACTCTCAAAGACAAAAGGATACGGGAATCTCGGCCGAAAATATTGAGACATTGTGTGGAGAAGAAGACATGCTTGGCCCCAAGCTGCATTTATCTCATCCCATTCAACCTAAGCATTTCCAAAACAAGGTAGATGCTGTTATAAAGATAACAATAAAGACAAAGAGATACATAATGAGTTTATTCCAAATAATGAATTGTATAAGTGGGATAAGAAGAAATCATCTCTGCCAGATGAATGGTGAATGAATTGTTGGTTTCTTGGGAATAAATGCACAACAAGAATCCCACAAATCAGCACAAATAATTTCCAGATTTAGGTACTTTATCTTATCTACCATAACACCACAATTCTGTAGCGTTTGCCATCACAATTTCCCCTAGTTAACTGCTCCAATTATTTTCTTCTACATGAGACCCAATGTCCCTTGCTTGGATAAACACATGGCATAAAAAAGAGAGAGACATTGGAAATATAGAAAAAATCCAAAAGTATCTGGAAAAAAAAAAACTACCCGAATTTGTCAAAAAACACCCATTCCCTAATTCCTAACACTTTTTCATTTATTAGGTGCAGATGACACTGATAGAGACATCTAAATTGGCCATCCAAGCACACTATCTGAGTAAGTTCCCCATTTTCGTACCGGAATCTTAGGAAGTCTTCCCAATCTGAAGTTGTTGATTGTTCCAAATTCTCCATCATACCATATTGGAAAGGCATCATTGAGCACATTAGTGCGCTTCAACAACTCTAAATGTGCTTGTGAAACTTCAATTTTGGCCAAAATTGCATCCCTCTCTTCCTGTTGAGGAAAAAACCAAGTTAACATGCCAAAAAGACGTAAAACATTTTCAATTAAAAGAAGAGCAATTGTACTAAACTTAAACCACATTTAACATTTAGAAGAAAAAGCCCCACTGTAGATAGCCAGATTGGTTAACACCATGACAGATGAGAATAAGACGTGCCTAGGTGACACGGGTTCCCGTGATCCATGCACAATTGTCCCTTTTCTACCGAGTAATGGAGTTTTTCGTCGTTCATGTCACCGTCCATGCCATCCAGCAACTTCAAGGATCATGTAGTAGGGTCACTTATGTAATTTTGCTTAAGGGTCCAATTATGTAACCTGTTTGAGTCTTATGCAAGTGTTGTAAATAGTCTTTTATTACACTTTGTCCTTATAGTTTTATAGCGCGTGTTCGGCTTTATCCCATGTTTCCTCCTGCCACATGGGGGGAAGTCCATTTTGTATATATAATAAGAGGGTGAGGTAAGAACTCTTGTCTTTAAAATCTAGTAACTTTGTAGCTGTCGCCTACTTTGTAACTAGTTTTCCAGCGATTGTAATACTTGAGTAGTTGAGTTGAATAGTGAGAATGAGTTCTTTTCTCCAAATCTAGTGCATTTGCTTGTTTTTTTTTTCTCCAAATCTAGTGCATTTGCTTGTTGCTTTATTCGAGTCGCAGTTTACTTCTTACTTGATATATTCAGTTACTTACTTGATCTTGTTTCCTTGCATTGCAAACACTTGTGGGTTGAGCTTGGCGGGCAAGCAAAAGAGTTTGTCTAGTGCCAAACACGTCGTTAGAGCCGTCGTGTGACACTAGGGTACGATATCAAGGTATAATGCAGGCGGTAGTAATATGTACCTCATGCCCAACATGAAAAGATTCTCCTCAAATGGATATTATAACATACACAATTCATGCGCGTAAAATCATCACCTTCCCCAAATAAAACACCCAAGCACACGGAAAAAGGACAAAACAAAACCACTCTTCTGTTTCAACAATAAAAGGTTCACTTCACTACAGTAGTTGGCATGCCAAGGGATTAGCTGAAGACCAATATATGCCAGGTATGTATTGCGGCAGCAGCAGCACTCAACAAGCAAAAATATCCCCAATTGAAAAAACTTCAAACTCCAGGATAGGGCATATGAGGGCAATAAGTAATAGCCATGAAGGAAACTAAAGAAGAGGATTAACAGAACACACCTGATGTGAAATTAACTGAAATTGAAAATTATTGAACTCGTGCCAATACCTGATACAGATGAACAACAGGAATGAATTAGTAATCAAGGATTTTGGTGCGTAGGAATATATATTGGTTATCACCACATCATACAATTTACCATTTCATCAGAGGCCACATATTGAGGCCACTTTACTGAACATTTTCATGTGAAGAAACTCACCGCTCTTCTAACTCTTTAAAGCGGCTAGATTTTAACTCCAATTCCTTCAGTTCTGCAGTCACTTGAGCACATTGCTTTTCCGTTTCTTCAATAGCAGCTTCAAGTTTTTGTTCTTCTTCTTCAATCTTAAATAGCAACCACGAGACTATATGAATATCTTGAACCCCAAAATGCACGTTTTCTAATTAGAAGTTCAACCACTAAGTGATAGGCATATCTATAAGAAAATACACAAAATGCGTGCGTGACCTGCCCCAAATGTTCCATGAACCTCGCATTCTAGAGACATAAAGCCAGTAAGTGTCACAGCCAACCTCACCATTGCCAATATTGCACCCTTCTAAAGGTAAGTAGCCACCAAAAATGATGTGCCAAAGCAGTTTTTGTTCAATCATGTTCTTATCATGATTGGACAAAAACTGCTGCCTAGAAGTGGTCATGCAATTGTATACCAATACTTCCAAAAAGCAACATCTCCATGCATCTCCCAGATTTTGGAAAATCTTTTCTAATTAAAACGAAAGGCCGTACATTGGTCTAAAAGAGTTGGGAGACAAATTATCATCTGCTAATTCATTTGACCATTTATTTCATGGACAGAAAACCCAACAACGTATTTTATGCATGAAACTGGTTACCAATAAAATCAATGCACCTTCAGTTTCTCCTTGAGAAAATCAGCCTCACTAAGAATATTTCGAGACTCCCCCTCCAAGCGCTGCAGGCAGGCTTCATATGCTTCGATGTCTCTGTTCACATCCTCAACCTCCTTGTCCAGTTTATCAGATAGCACCCTCATGCATTCCAGGCATAAAGGTTGCTCAACCTAAAAGGGAAAAATAAAATTATAAATACCAAAATCTTAGGAACCAACTCTTCAATCTAAAAACCAATGTAAACAAATAGACATCGATATTGCAATAGTAAATTCTGATTCTCTGAAAGAAACAAACTTTAAAGGCAATTGCTTTACTACTTTGAAGTTCGTTTGGAATAAAGAAGGTGCTACTTCTTTGTACCTGTGTCTGGGTTGTGGCAATATCAAATGCACGCTTTAGAACAGTTATTGTCGTGTGAAACCCAGAATTGTTCGGTTGCATGGGAGCACCAGTGGTACCGTCAGATGATGGCGATTGAGCCACCCCTCCTTCAGATATAGAATCACTCTTGTAGACCGAAGCAGCCGGCGGAGGCAACACCACAAACGACTCCTCCATTGTTTTCCCAGACTGGCTTGTATCAGGCTGCAACCCTCCAGCACGCAGACGAGGAGGTACCCCTGGCACCTGATTTCTTTGCTTTGGCAATACAACAAATGACTGGTCCATTCGTGTCGACGCCAACACACTACCACCACCATGCATTGAAGAAGCCTGCATTCCTGCATGGTTTATCCCTTATCGGTGATTAAAGTTGGACAATGAAAGCAACATCTAATTCTCTAACATTGTGATCAGGTCCTGACAACAGGTCAAATAAAGCTTAGTGAAGCTTTATTGGGTTGTGAGGAAGTTACTGAAGCTCAGGGGTTCGTGCCAAGATTGGGTGAAATATGTTGTGTAGGCAATGGCAAACATACTTTCCTATGGACTGATAGGTGGCATCCTTTGGGTGCCCTTTATGAGAGATTTGGGGAGTCTGTTGTAATGAACAGGGGTCAAGTTTTGAAGTGTAAGGTCTCTTCTATTATTGATCATGGAGTGTGGAAGTGGCCTAGGCAGAGAAGTAGGGAACTTTGTTGATATTATGAGGCATACTCCAGCTGATTTTCTCCCTTCTCCCTCTCATTATGATAAAGTTCTTTGGAGTCCTTCTGATGGCTTGTTTTCTGTGAAGTCTGCATATGAAGCTTGTAGGCATCGGTTCCCTATTCAACTTTGGCATGCTCTGGTCTGTTCAATCAAGGGGTGCCTAGATGGAGCTTTATAGAGTGGCTGGCTGTTTGGGGAAGGCTTTCTCCTAAAGACAGAATGGTGGGGTGGGGTTTAGTGGTGAGCCCTGTGTGTGTGCTTTGCTTGGATGGGTTGGAAGCAGCTTTTGGTCAGGAATGGGATTGCTAGAGCTGTTCTTCCTTTAGAGCAGGAGCTGAGCTGGGGAGTCCAGCATCGAAAAGGCAAAGGCTTCAGGGATACCATATACAAACTGTCTTTGGCAGCTGTTATTTACTTCTTGTGGGGTGTCCAGGATAAGTCAAGGGATGTGGCTCTGGTTTCCTCCTCCATTCTTGCAGCTGTTAGGGCTAAACTCAGCTCTTGGTCCTCCGTGTGTTTCACTACTCAGAATAGGCAATTGTGTGATGATTGGTTGCTTGATTCCAGACTTTTAAATAACTGTATGTTGTTTAGTTTTGATAGGATGGGTTTTTTAGCCTTCTGTTGTTTTGTTTGTTCAGGGGATGCCCCGGTGGTTTTGTAGCTTGGTGCTCCTTTTGGTTAAATAAACTTTACTTACCAAAAAAAAGAGTAAAGCTTTACAGATGGAAGAATACTTGCATGATTGCATCAGACGAAACCACCTAACAAAAATCCATCCAAATGCAGTGAGGTGACCAACTTATCCATGGAAACCTAGCTAGTGCAAGAACTCAAATCTATATATGCATGCAGTGATGGATCCTGGTGAGCGACCGCACCTCCAAAAATTCAAATCCCTTATGTAATACGGTATTACTTGCAACAAAATGTGAGGTTATAAATATTCTAACACCCAAATCGTATGAGTCTGCAACCCAAATCATACGAATATTCACCCCAAAGTTAGAATTCTGGATTCGCCATTGTCTACATGGAACTCAACTGACCCCTTATACGAAAAAAGCTATAAATTTCCTAAACTAACAAATCTTCTTGATACAGTTCAAAAAAAAAACAAATCTTCTTGATATAAAATCAAAGTGAATGCTAAAATGTTAAAACAAATCACCATACACTTGTACGCTTATAGATACTACACAATATGCATGCATACGCAGGAAAGCAAGCAGCCGCAATAAATACAAACGAATCAGACAACCGTATGAATTTCCATTCAAACATGCGCGTTAAGGATAAAATCAGTACTTAATTCAGCTCATGAGCAAACTCAAGCATGTTTCAGCAGTCAAACATGTTTCAGCAATCGGTCAATTTGCAAGCCCAAGATGAAATCTCGAAACAACTTGGACTCAATAATAAAAAAGGGGCAGGCAAAACGTCGAATAGATTAATTAACAATTGGAATCACGTAGATAAGTCATTTGTATTCAAATCTAGAGAGAAAGAGAGAGACCTGAGCGAGAGGAGTCGTTGAGGAATTTGTCAGCATAAGACTCGACGCCGACGATGCAGAGATTGTTGCGACAGTTCTGGCAGGCCCATCTTGGAAGGTTGGGGTCCACCGGCAATGTCCGACCCTTATCGCCTACGTTGTTATTGCTCTTCATCGGTTGGTTTTGCATCGACCAACGACCAATTTCCAGTTCTTATAAATGTGTGCAGAGAGAGAGAAAAGGAGGAGGAGTTGTTCAGTTCTGCAAGGTAAAGACAATCGTGGCGATTCCTGGGATTCGTGTTTCTCAGATAATCCAGACTCTTTCGGGTTTATTTCTGCGTATCAGGACCCGGACCCACACCCGTACCCATCTAATAGTTTTGTCCTTATTTGACTAAGATAAGAACTCAATTTAAAAATAAGCTATAGAATTTTACTTCTAATTTCTAAACAAAAACATTAATAGGATGAATTGTTGGGAAAAATACAGATCTTCTGTAACATCAAGATAGTTATTAAGGGACACTTTAAAAACAAAAGAAAAAAGAGGAACCATTAAAATAAAATAAAAATTGTAAGAAGCATCAAAATCTTTCCATTTTATGAACCTATTCGAATGTATTAAAAATATAGCATAAGTAATTTTGCTTATGCTATTGTAATTTTCACTTTTTAATTGTCTAATTAAACAATAATTTATGTATATTCTTAGCGAAAATGATACTCCATTTGTTTCAAAAAGAGAGTCTGATTCTCAAAATAAGGACTTAAAAGATATATGTTTCATTAAAAATTCAAAAAAAAAAAAAACACAAATTAGATGATATCGATGAATTCTTTCAAATTGTAGATACAGTTTTTGAATTACTTTGATAAAAAATATATTTTATGGAAGTCCTCGTTTTTTGGTTTGGACTCTCGTTTTGGAACAAGAGGAAGCATAAATGTATATTTATTTAGTTCCAATTAGTTAATCACATAATCAAGTTTCCTACAGACAGTAACAATTGTACCAACCACTGCGCTAACTCCCTCACATGGAATATGTAGGACCTACCACTCACATGTGGGTCACATATATTCCATGTGAGAGAGTTTGTGCAAAGTGTTAGTGCCTATATTTTTTCTCTCACACAATTATATATTTAGATAATCCTTATGTACGCAATTAGTTAAAACAATACTCCTAGAATCATATTCCTATGTTTATTTACTTTCTCTTTATAGAATTATAAGAATTATACGAGGCTTTTGAGGAAATGAAAAGCAAATCTAAAAAAACTCCACCTACATTTAACCAAAAAAAGGGAAGGGAAAAAAAAAAAAGTTCCTTATGTTCTTTTTTAATTGTTGATTTGCTTCACGACCGACCCGAACCTTCACGGTGCGGAACGGACATCCGATTTGATTTTGACAGGGTCACCCGTTTACGTCCACGCACGGAGATTCTAGGGCTTATATATATCCGAGGAAATCATTCTGGTCCCCCTCCTACCCTGTTCCGATCCTTGTTTCAGATCGAGTGAGAGAGAGAGAAATTTACAGTCGATCATGGAGGAGACGTACCAAATCTTCGTCAAATTCTTAGACGGCAAACACAGAGCCCTAAACTTCCCCATCCCATCGATCCCACTCCTCTCAATAAAGAATCAAATCCGCCAAATCACCGGCGTTCCAATTGACCATCAGAGACTACTAACAGGGACTAAACAACTCGATGACTCATCTTCCATCTTCGTCAACCCTTCCAACGGGCCCCACCCAACGCTCCACCTCCTCCTCCGCCTCCGCGGCGGCAAGGGAGGGTTCGGCTCCCTCCTCCGTGGCGCCGCCACGAAAGCCGGGCAGAAAAAGACCAACAATTTCGACGCGTGTCGTGATATGAGTGGGCGGAGGTTGAGGCACGTGAACGCGGAGAAGAAGCTGGAGGAGTGGAAGGCCGAGGCAGAGGAGAGGAGGTTGGAGAAGGTGGCGGAGGAGTTTATTAAGAAGAAGGCGAAGGCGGCGGGGAAGAAGGCAGGGGCAGTTGGGGAGGCGGAGAAGTATGTGGAGAAGTATAAGGAGGTGTCGGAGAAGTGTAGGGAGGAGGTTGAGAAGGCGGTGAGGGAAGCAGTTCGAGATTTGAAGAGGAAGGGTGCGGCGGGTGGAGAGAGGGGAGAGGATTCGAAGAAGTTGAAGATGTGGTAAAGAACTTGAACTCTTTGTTTTCTGATGTTTTTATTCTTGGTTTATTGTTTTTTGTTTTATAATATATCCAGCCCTTTCTCAGATTTGAGCAGCAGTTCAATAATATGGTACAATTACTCTAATGGACAAACCCTAATATGAGTACACATTTGAGTAAAGCTTCATTAGTGCCATAGTCATACATTGTGAAGAGCAAGAAAAGCCTTCAAAATTTGAGTAAAAATTGGTATCTCCCTTGATTTGATGACACAATTGTGAGTAATGAGTTTGAGTCAAGGATTGGAGCAAGTTTAGAGAGTGTTTTACTCAGAATTTGGTTACGAGTCAATCCAAAGAGTCAGGGCTTGAGAATGGAGATGCTCTTATATGGGTAAAAGAGCTAATATAGCATTTGAAGGGATTTGATAATACTCATACTTGCAGGAAGTTATAATCTAGGTTCTCATGATCGGCTGAAACAGATGCAAATGTTTAACCGTATTGATACATAGGTTAATGAAAAAGTCATTTGGGTAGTTTTATCTTCTTTGGTTCTAGAAAAATAGGACAATAGTTCTTCGTTCACTGACATAGAAACGATAGACAAGAGAGGAAACAAACATTGTGCATCTTTTGGTGTTCTTGGATTAATGTAGATTTGAACTTGGATTTGATGAGAATAACTCGAACTTAGATTTGATAGGTTACAGATGGATTTCAATATTGAGTTTGTGGCTTTATCACAATATATTGGAAGTAACTATTTACCATCTAAAATCTTTCAATGTAGGATAATGGTTATATGAGCATGCCAACAAAGTATTTTCTTCTTTCTCTAATCCATCTTCCGCTTTACTTTCGAAGGCCATCTATAATGGACCTTCTATGGTTTCATAGGATTGACCATTAAATCCCTTTGTTTGAAATCCACATCTATACAAGAAGAACCTTAGCCTGACCATATAGATAAGTAAAAGATCCGATAGCCTTTTCTGCTATGCCTAATGAAGCTCTTTGTCATGGTAATTATGAATATTATATTATTTACTCTAAAAAGAATTGAAGCCACAATATGTCATCAGAAAATGCCCTAACTCAACTGTCTAACTGGAAGATATTGCATATGAGTTGTTAGTTTGTGATATTTTTATTTGTTCATTTTGTTAGGATGGGAAAGAGAACAGTTGGTGATAGTGGTAGTGATGATACGGAGGAGGATGACAGCGATGACAATGAAGAGGAGGAGAATGATAAATCTGTTATTTTAGATGAGGAGAACCATTTGGGCTCAAGTAAGGAAGCAGAGGGTAGTCTTGACTCTGTTACGGGCCGGAAACTGGACGGAGAACCTTCTGTTGGGGGTTCTTCTGAGAGTGGTTCTGAGGGAGAGGATTCTGCTGCAAGGAGTCTGTTTTTGGTTGATAATTCTGATGCTGGCATGGCTGGCAGTGAGAGCAGTGGTGCTAGTGAACCGACTTTAGAGACTCAAGGAGAAATGATGGTGGCGAATGTGGATACATCTTTCACCGAGGAGGCAGCTCTGGTTGGCACTGAAGCCTTTGAGGCTGAGAAGCAAGAATGTAATGGATCCGAGTCTGGTAATCTCGAGGCTGCAGTTGGTCAACCACTGAATATTTCTAGCTCTGAAGATGGGGTAGCTTTGGAATGTGGAACAACTGATGCAGAGGTTGGTCTTGAATCAGAATCTAGAAGAGTAGTTCACGAAGCAACTTTGGTGATGAGCACAGATGTCTCAGATGTGATGAAGCCACTGAATTATGAGGAGATTAACTCTGCAGCGGAGTTGGAGGTACGATATTGAGAACTAATTTTTTTTCCTGGCTGCAGTTTTTTTATATTGGTGCCAGGTACATTCCTTTTGAGTGCTCTACTTTGGAGTTCTTATTCAATTATTTCTGAATTGTCTATCACTTTGCTAGGAGTTATTCTCAATGTGTTATGTGATCTAATATTCGTGCCACGAATGCCAATAATAATTATCTTCCAAAATATTAGTACTTGATATCTTTAAGAATATACTATTCTTAAATGGTGTGCTATCTTTCTTTTCATATCATCTGTTTTTCCCGTTGAAGTGTTTCGAGTCTCACTACTAGCCTCTTGTTTTAACCTTGTTCATATAGGGTTAGTCCCCCTCAACGAATATCTAGGCATAGAGATTTTCTGCTTTCTCTTATATCTTTGTCTCAAAAGTCACGGCCTATGATTGCATCCATTCACCTGTGATCCACTCTTCTTTCATGTTTTTTTGGTGGGATTTTTTTCCTGCCACATCCATGGGTTATTTTATCTCTTTTTCTTCTTTTTAGAACAAAATGGTATGCTTTTCCAACTCTTTTGTTAAGTTTTGTGGATTGCAATTCCAACTTACTTCTCTAGTTGTTGAAGTCTTTTGCACAGGTTCAAGATTAAGTTCTAGGTAGGTCTAAATTTCAATGAATATTGGATTCACTCTGTAAAGTGGCAGGATTAGAGGCTTAGAGCTTGTCCAGCATCTGCATAGCAACACGTCCTTAGTCACACTATGATCCTATGCTTAATTTGTTGTGTAGAGCTTCAACTTAGGAGTATCAAATTGATGTTTTTCAAAGCTTTGGGCAAAATCAAGTCATTTTCACGATTAGTTGTTCCTTGTTCCTCCTTTGTTGCACCATGAGCTGTCCGTTGTGAAGAATTTCATTTGGAAATCCTTTTCTAGTTAATCCATTGAAGGAAAAGGAAACTTATTCTCTTGTATGTGCCCAATAAGATGACAGAATTTGCAAGAAAATTAGAAGTTGGTTGTGTAGTTGGGGAGGGAACTAGTTATTGTCTGTGGATTTGGCTGGTGCAAGTGCGTATGTTCGTTTCTGTTGGACAATTTTCCTTCCTTGAAACGTTAAAGTGAAGCTGTGGCTTGGGAGCAGCAAATAATTCCTTGCAGTCTTTAACATGAGCAGCATTACATTGAGAACACATATCACCTTCGTACAGGTTTCTCTATCTTTAGCTAATGCTGTCAAAATATCTGGTTTCAGCTTTGATTCTTTTTGGTATTAGCTTTTATTCCTTCAACAAGCGACTGCGTCTTTTTATCTTGGAAGTTGTCGGTTGCAGTGGATTAGGAGCAATATTGTAATTGGTAGTTGAAACAGCACTTTGTTGTTGAACCAAACTGTGTTTCTTGGACGACGTGCTCCTGCTCCTCTCTTCTCTTGTGTCGTGTATAGAAGCAAATATTATGAATGATAAACTTGGAACGAAATTTCTTACTTCATCAGAATACCTGTCAACGCTATAGTTACGATGTCTTGTGGCCTTTTGTGTTGTGAAGCTGGCAATAGAACCTCTTAACTTCCGCAGAATGGATGACTAATAATTTTCGCCGTATGTTTGTAGGCTTTTGGCATGGAGAGGTTGAAATCTGAGCTGCAATCACGTGGGTTGAAATGCGGGGGTACATTGCAGGAGCGTGCTGCCAGGCTTTTCCTGCTCAAAACCACACCTTTGGAGATGCTTCCAAGGAAGCTGCTTGCCAAGAAATGAATAATGTTTGCATTCGATGCCAAATGATTATTTACATGTCTTCGTATGCTTCTCTTTGGAAGTAGTTCGTTTCGTGTTCCAATTTACGGTGACTGCTCACAGCTTAAGTAATATATAACGGATGTTGCTTTGAGGTGTCCCAAAGTTAGATTCCGTCTGTTGTAGCATACATCTTGACTATTACTTCGACGTTTGTGTATATACTTGTGACTTTGTTAGATACTACATTTTTTTTTTCTTTTTTCGTTCGGCAATACAAATTGTTGACGATGCTTGATTGAGAAAAGATTGTCAATGCCTCAATTTCAAGTATGGGCTATTGAATGTCAAGGTTGGTGTTATGTACCATTTACTTTCTCATTGATAACATCTGTCTCTATACGGTATTTCTCTGTTAATGAACATTTGGCGTATTATAGCCTTTCAAAAAAAAAAAAAACAATGGTGTATTATGCCAAAAAAATTATTCTACAAGGGGTCTTGCTATTTGTATACTCAACATCGCTATTTTTTTTTTGGGTAAGTAATTTCTTATTGAAACGCTCCATAAAAAAAAAAGAGGCAAGGGAATGAGAACCCCAATACAACCAAGCCAGGACATATATAAACGAGACAAAGAAACTAGGCATAACAGCCCGACCTAGCTGAAAAATGAATAAGAACATCAAACATTCCATTTCTCCTTAATCCAAAGCCAAATCAACAGGCTTCGTAACATCCACCCAAGTGCTTGAGCAAGCTCTGATATCCCCCAGAACTATGGCACCATCACCTCTAGCAGCCTTGAAAATTATTGCACTACGCTTCCCCCAAAGATGGTAAATAGCAGCATGCTTCTCTTGCAAACATCCCTGAATAAACCAACCAAACTCCTGTTCAGAGCCCATTGGCCTTCTGGAAATCCCGCATTGAAGCACAAGCTATGCCAAACCCAACCAGAGAAGGAACAATCAAAGAATAAATGAGACTGAGTCTCCTCTGCAACATCATCCGACGCACAAGACGTATCAATGACAGCGCCCCATTTAGCCAATCTGTCCCTTGTACTGAGTCTTTTTTGACATACCATCCACAAGATAACAGCCCATCTTGGAACAGAGTGCTAGCTAACTGGAGGTCTAGCAGATCGAATAGCCGCCAAAGCAGACCGGGAAGAAAATTCAGCATCCCCAGTTAGAGTCCATTGAACCCTATCCTCATTGGACAAACAAGGCCTTCCTGGAAACCCCGCTACTTAAAAGAATGCAATTAAAAACCACACCACTCTCCTGCCTAAGAGAAGCGAAAACGCAATCCAAAACATTATAAAAAGCATCAAACTGGTTGCTGATTGCCATGAGCAGGTGACGGGGAATTCCTGCAAACTGGGCATGATTTGTTCAATCTAAGCCACTCATCGATGCAACCAGCGTGAAAGCAGTGTTGGCACTCTGGTATACACCTGACAACCTCTTCCGCCCTGTAATCTGACAAGCATATTGGGCAAGTTCCATCATTAGGCCCCATGGGAAGACGCCGGCTTTCACCGAGAACTACTTTGGTGTATGATTCAATGGTGGATTGGTCTAGGCCAGGAAAAGAAGTGTTGGGTGGCTGCGGTGTTACTATTGGATCAAAGTTTTGCTGCCCGGCGGTGCCATGGCTTCGCCTTCGATGGACTAAGCATATGCATGCTGTGCAGAAAGCGCATATGATGGTTGGAATGGCTATGGTGAGGGAGATCATCTTGATCAATCGGAGATGGTTGGTCGTGCCTGTCAATCAAATAAGTTTCATCACATTTTGCATTCGCAGATGGGTCATTTTGGAGGTATGTAAAATGTTGAGAAAAGCCTTCGGCTACATATTGAAAATACCACATAGAGCAGATTGTAAAATATCTTACTAATACATAGCTATTAAGCTAAAGAAATAAGTCAGTCTCAACACTGTAATGACGCCAAATGAATGTTGCTTGTTAAGGAAGAAGGCCCTTCTTCTTCTTCCTCTTTCCAAGTGCGGCCTTTCATTTTTAGATTATCTATCACTAATCTGTGGCGGGCTTACAGTCGCGGTGTCGATTTATGCGACTGATATTTGACTTCAACTTTATTCAAATTTGGTCTCCAAAACACCTTCCATGAGCAGATATGTGATTTTTAACCAGTGCATCTTCACTTTTGGCGACTTTTTCTTGTAATTTGTTGATTTTCCATCTGTTTTTATTACTATTTTTTTTTCACAAATCAATGTAACGATTAAGGAATAAGAAACAAATATAGTATATGTGTGCAATGAGCTGCTAACTAGAATTCATTTTGGAGGGAATAAGAGGAGGTTTGGGAAGTCAACGTCTTGCGCTATGCAAAGGGTAGCTAGCCTTGTTGGGGATCTTTTTTTGGAACCAAATCTTCTCTAGTTTCCCTCTTTCCAATTTGCGTTTTTTTGGGCCCATTTTGGGTCTGCAACAATAATCAGAACCAACCATGTTGTAGATCTCATCAAGAACTTCAACCACCAAATTAAAATCATCTTGATCGGAAACTGAGTGACGCCCAATCAGCACACACTTACATTTAAAAAAACACACACACAAATGGATTGGAATGCAGTCTGAACAATGTATATTTTTCAATATAAATGTTTACTGGTCAGACATCAATCGGTATCCCATCAACATGATATTTGGTGTGGTTGAATTTCTCAAATAGATCTACAACGTCAACAGTTTGAATTATTGTTGTGAGCCCAGGATGAGCCAAAAAAATGCAAACTGGAGAGGGAATGGAGAGAGGTAAACAAGAGAAGAGTTGGTTCTTTTTTTCTTTTTCTTTTTGAACAGGAGAAAATGCAGTTAAATATGGACAAGTTGTTCATTAAAAATTGTAATGAGAAGAAGTTGGCATGTTCATATAGGTTTTAATTAGGGTTATAAAGCAGCTCCATCTTTTAATTGGCCAACCCATATGGTTGACCTTGTTGTTACTCGAGCCTTTTCTAATGCCTATGGGTGAATATTTAACCATTATACTAGTTTAGTCAATTACACAAACCAAGATCACAGATTAAACTCTCTAATCACACAACAACGGAAAATTCATTTATTAATGTCTGAAATAACCGCCGGCCCTTACCAGAATATTTTGACTCTTGAGCTAACTACATACTCCATTCACAATAATAGTTTTCAAGTGTAATTCTGGTGATTGGAAGAGACTCTCTTCAGTCCCAATTTATTTGTTTCATTAAAGTAAAATAAATGAAGTTCCAAGCAATATATATATATAGCTCAAACTTCTTATCCACACTCCCGGATTAAAGGAAAAAATGGGGTTTTTTTGTGTTGCAAATTTTTTTTGGAAAATCCGATCTTCAGAAGGTGTTTTCAAGGGTCTACGCGGAAAATCTTCAAAAAAAATTACCGGGAAGGGCTTGATCCAAGCAGTTTTCGCAAAAAATGTAAATATATATTTTTTGCGAAAACTGCTTGGATCAAGCCCTTCCTGGTATTTTTTTTTGAATATTTTTCGCGTGGACCCTTGAAAACACCTTCTGAACACATTGGACGGATCGGATCGTCAAAAAAAATTTTGGATCATAAGGTGCGGAAATTAAAAGTCCGGATGTGAAGCAAACCCTATATGTATATATATATACGGGAATTATCCAATCAAGAATCCCGGAAATCCCGGATTGAAGCGTTTTGAAGCATTTAGAAGATGTTTTGGCATGATCCGAGCCGTCCAATGTGTTCAAAAGGTGTTTTCCAAGGCCCACGCGGGAAATCTTCAAAAAAAAATACCGGGAAGGGCTTGATCCAAGCAGTTTTTCGCAAAAAATATACATTTACAGTTTTGCGAAAAACGCTTGGATCAAGCCCTTCCCGGTATTTTTTTTTGAAGATTTTCCGCGTGGACCCTTGAAAACACCTTCTGAACACATTGGACGGATCGGATTTTCAAAAAAATATCGGGAAGGTGGAGTCCCGGATCCGGGAGTCCCGGATGAGATCCGGACTCTATATATATATATACAAAAAACTTCACATCCAAACTCCCGGATTTTAAAACTTCCGGACCTCCACCTTCCCAATTTTTTTTTGAAAATCCGAACCGTTAGATGTGTTTAAAAGGTGTTTTCAAGGTCCAACGCGAAGATTTGGCAAAAAAAAATACCCGGAAGGGCTTGATCGGAGCGATTTTTCATAAAAACGCTATGATTTTCAAAAAAAAATTGGGAAGGTGGGGTCCGGACGTTAGGTCCGCAAAATGTGGTTTGGATAGGAAGGGGTTCCATATATATATATAAAGGGTTAGCTTTTAATCCGGACCTCCTGTTTCCGGACCTCCATGATCCAAACATTTTTTTGACGATCCGATCCGTCCAATGTGTTCAGAAGGTGTTTTCATGGGTTCGAGCGGGAAATATTCAAAAACAAATACCGGGAAGGGTTTGATCCAAGCAGTTTTCGCAAAAATTTTATATTTACAATTTTTGCAAAAACTGCTTGGATCAAGCCCTTCCCAGTATTTGTTTTTGAAGATTTTTCGCATGGACCCTTGAAAACACCTTCTGAACACATTGGACGGCTCGGATTTTCCAAAAATAATTTGCAACACAAAAAAAATCAATTTTTTCTTATTTTCGGGAGGTTTGGACCAGAAGTTTTTCGTGTATATATATATAATTATAATTAAAGCATATAAAATTAATGAAAGTCAGACATAGGGCGGGGGGTAATACCTGTTTCAGGACTATCAAAACATATTACTTGTTGATTTGTATTATTCTCAAATCCACACATAGCCCCCTGCGTTTCACAATCTTCACAATTGGGCTCCTCCCAATACAGTTGAAGATCACCATTAAGCTGAGATGTAATCCCCGAGTCAGACTCTGGCATTGGCCAAGGCACCGGTATCGGCATTGTAACAAGAACTTTGCACCTTGATGACATTCTTTCCACCAGAGTATTCGAAGTCGTCGCCATGGTTGAGTTTGTTGAGTTACTTAAACAATCAATGACGGCGAATCTTGATTGAGTGAACTCCGTTGGACAGAGCATAAATGTGTAG
Organism: Vaccinium vitis-idaea; assembly: GCA_963854785.1. Classification (NCBI taxonomy): domain Eukaryota; kingdom Viridiplantae; phylum Streptophyta; class Magnoliopsida; order Ericales; family Ericaceae; genus Vaccinium; species Vaccinium vitis-idaea. The sequence continues at coordinate 551,747 of OY978223.1, read as the reverse complement.
TTGAGATAATAAGAGACCTGGAACGGAGTCCCGGAAAGATTCAGGCCGTCCATAAGCCGCCTTGGAAGGCAGCTGTATGGGTCGTGGAGCTGGATTTCTTGTTCTTGGTAGTTGATACCGCGAACGAAAAAATCTCCCGAATAAGGGAAGCTTATAACCGTATTGCCTTGGTTGTCGCAACTTAGATAAAAGCCGGGGTAACCGCAGTTTGAAGGGGCTTGGAGGATTGCTTGGAAAGGGAATCGAATGGTGAAGTTGCTGTTGAAACAAGTGGAAGATGAGCAACTAGGAGGATTTGCTGCAGAAATGAAAGGAAAGAGGAGGAGGAGAAAGAGAGAGAGGAGAAGGAATTTGAAGATGTCCATATATGTTCAAAAAGGATTGAGTCTAAGGATGGGAAGGACTTGTATAAATTTTAGAGTAGGAATATCTCTTTTTTGATCATGAAAGACTTCAATAAATAAATAAATAGGAGGAGTACTTTTGGAAAGTCAGAAGAAGATCATGCCAAATTGTGTATTTGTCCTCTCCAATAAGATTTTGAAGGTGGCCATTAATTAAGCAGGCATCAGAGAGTAAGGAGAGAGAAAGTAAAACTCCTTGAATCACCCTAAAAATAAATAAAAAATTCAGAAAAAAAAAAATGAAATTCAGTTGAAGCTGTTTTTCATAAGATAAACTGAACTTTGGTTGTCATCAGTTTACTTGCTTTTGTTTCTTTGAAGCAAACAAATAAGATAGTAGTAACTTAACTGAAAATCATCTTAGGTATTTATATAAAACAAAGATCCAACAAAGCGTCATGAATGACAAAATAAAACGTCAGCATATGTTTTGTTTTTTTAATAGTCGTAAGTTATTCTCTTTTTTTTTTTTTTTGGTACAATAGAAAGAAAAAAACAAACTACACTCAAGCTCTCAAAAGCCACACCTCTCATATCTATTCAAGAAGGGGAATAATTTAATCTGGCAGCGTGATGTGTGACACTTATTTGTCATCTTGGTCAGCTCCCATATTAGCAAGTTTATCAACTATTTTATTACCCTCTCGAAAGGTGTGAGTGAGGCTGTTTCCCGTAACTACCAGGTAGCTACCAGCAAAGCTTTGCATTCTTTGATTAGTACTAGATGTGGCAAGTGGTTAATGTGATCAACAATACTTTGTCTTTTAAGGCCTCAAACTCAAATTTCGCCTCATGCTTCAAAAAAGGTTGGGCTGCCTCTCGTACTTAGGGTTCGAAATTTCGTGAGCCATTTCGTAAGTATTCTTAATTTTTATCAGGTTAGTAAAATGAGTTTTGTCCCGATTTTAATTGGAACCCTGAAAGTGGACGTCTGGATAGTGAGATTACATCCAATGAATTAATTTAGATGTGCATAAGTTGATCCAGACATTCAAAATTATTAGTGAAAAAAAAAGTAGATTACATTAAAGTGATTTGTAAAACTTTCTATTTCTAGTTTTAGTTACTACCTCCATCCGGATTTGTTTATCTCTCGTTCTATTGCAGTCGAATAAAAAATTAGTGATATCTTTAAACGGGGCGGTTCCATGGACACAATGAATAACACAACATTTGACACAACAATAATCGGAGCCCCACGCTTACAATCGGACCCGTTCAAGTTGTTTAAAATATGTTTTTAAAATTACCTGTAAAAAATCAACTCATTTAGATATCTGTAAAGGCTTGATTGGTTCATTCAAATTTATCCTGTAAAATCTGACAGGAATCAACTAAATGAACTGATCAAGCCCTTATCGATATTCAAATAAGTTGATTTTTTACAAGTAAGCTTAAAAACATATTTTATATAAATTGAACTGCTCCGATCATTTTCGCGGGGTTAAAAAAAAATTTGTGTCAAATGTTGTGTTAATGAAACCACCCCATCTTTAAATTAGTAATTACATGTCCAATATAGATCTTGTTCGATCGATTTCAATTAGTTCTATAAAATAATATTTTTTAAATTACATAAAATATTATAAATTATAAAATATAATCATTTAAGAAGTGACACAAATTTAAAAAAATACTATTGAGTCTGCTAGTGTTGTGCTACAGTGCTATGGTTTAGATTGTTTGGTAGTTTTCCTTCTTTCCATTCATTTGTGATGAAGTCTGCACTGTGTTGTGTTCGGGATGTTTCAACCACGTTTAGTTGGGATCTGCATTTTCCTATATACCTCTAGGAGTTAGGTCTCCTCTTTCTCTCTCTAGAGTAGAGATCTAGGGTTTCATCCCTCCATAGCCGCCCCCCTCATTCCAACCTCTCTCACGGCAGATCTCTTCCTCCATCTCGCCCCCTCTCCTCCCTTCTCTGTTTTGATCTTTGTTTTGGGGGTGGGGTTGCCGCCCTCGCGCTCCACCCCCGCTTGGTTCCTACCGCCAGCCACCGACTTTCAACCCACTACCAATCCACCTCTAGCCCTCCTCCAGCCACCACCAACCCCTTTCGTTCTCCATCAACAGCCACCAACATGGACCACCACCATCTCCCACCATTTCTTCATCTCTAAACCTTTCTCCGATGTCTGATTTAGGTGCTTTGCGGTAGATATGTCGTTGGGTTGAACTCGGGTGGTTTGGCCCCTCCGGCACAATAAAGCTTTAGATCCGCAAACGGCCGGCCTTGGAGCTTGGTTTCATCCTGGAGAAGAGGCGAGTCTGCTTCTCGATCCATACCGATCACACTCGGTGAGGCAACTCAGTGGTTGTTTTGGTTGGATCCGACAGATTAGCTGTTTTTTTTTTATTGTTTTTATTTGTTTTGTTTGTTGGTTTTCTTTGATTGCTTTAATGTTGTAGTGTGTTTGGTTCTCGTTGCGTTTGGTCTTCCGGGAGACTTCGGTCTCGTCGTGGCCGCGTAGCTCGGTTTGACTCCGTCGATGCTTGACTACTGTTAATCTGTTTGAGAATTATACGACCCGTGAGATGTTACTCTCTTTCTCCCTCGACTCACACTAATCCCGACTTTGTTTCGGTTTGATTTCGCACTCGATTTGTGATGCGTTTTCAGTATGTGTTAGAGAGCAAGGCTTGCGTCAGGCCGTTTGAGATGGTTTCTTACTCTTCCGCTTTGTTATTTGGGTTGTTGTTACTAGTTTTTTCTCAGTGTATTTTGGCCGGAGTCTCTTGTATGTGCCTTGGGCTTTATTATTGGAATTGTCTTCCTGTTCACAAAAAAAAAAAAAAAAACCACGTTTAGTTGGGGGAAAAAAAAAAAAAAAAAAGGGGGGGGGGTTGAGGGGTTCTATGAGTTTCACGTTATAGACCGTGAGTTTCATTTTCCTCCAAATAAATAATTAAAAAAAATTAAAATTAAATAAAAACCCTGGGCAATTTTGTAGGGCTTTGTACAACGCCAACAAGCCGCCTCATCAGAAGCTTGTGCTATTGAGTATTGTGGAGGAAGACAAATCTGAAAAAGCTATCCAATGTCGAGATCTACACTCCCCGGCGCCATTGTCGCGTATGCACTTCTACCAATGCTTCTCACTTTACACTCGCACTGCACGCATACCTAAAATGACACGCGCACATGCACAAAATCTCCATCTGTGTGTGTGTGTGTTCTGTTGAACAAATTGTTTTCGCCGTGCCCTGTTAACTGTTGAGCGCAATAATTTTTTGGCAATGCGAACTGATTTTCTATTGTTGTTGATTCTTCTAATTACACTGTACGATTGTGGAAGTACGCATGTTCTGGTTGGAATTTTGTGAATCATTTGTGCGTGTGGATGTTTTTCTTGTACCTTTGGTTAGGATTGGATTCTAGGGTTTCGTTACGTGTGATGTCTCTCTGTTCGCTTGCTCTAATTGCTTTCAAGTTTGTCTCTTTTCTGGATTGAAAGAATCTCATAATATACGTATGTTTGGTTTGTTTAGGCTTGTTTTATGATGCAAGATGCTCGGGTGAATTTGTGAAATCAGATGCTTCTGAGAACTGTGTTTTTAACCTGGTCATGATTTAGGTCACAAACCGAATCCGGTGTCTTTTATGATCTGTTGGTACCTGTAAATTGTGACGACTGACCTCTGTTTTGTTTTTACTGCGAGCCGTAGGCAAGTGTTGATACCTCTCATGAACTCAGGGCGGTGTGCGTTTTACATGGTTACTCTTTTACGTGGTTGAGGAGGTTCTGTTGAGGCATGCCGAAGTAAGTAACGGGATGCAGGGACCCTGCATTTGCAGCTGCAATTTTATTTTCTAACATGTGCTCTGGATAAGCAGGTACTTGTGTGAAGGTCCTCTTTTGCCAGTAATGGTGCATATTTTTGTTCTCATTGATATGATCCATGTTTTATATCTCTTTCTGTTGGCGCTTTAAGTTTTTTTTTTTTTTTGAAGGCAAGGCGCTATCAGTTTGTGAGAGAGGGTGTGGCTGGGAGTGGCTCCCAGGGAGTGTATGTATCATTTTTCCGATCATTATGTTACTAAGTGCAATAAAAGGCCTTTGTATTTTAATATTCAAAAGTTTGTTTTATTTTATTTATGATATTGCTTGAAGTGAACATGGAGATGATGTCAAAAAGTAAAAGGTCTGAGCAGGATGCATTGGTGGTAGTGTTGAGATGAATGTGGGGAGAAGGAAGAGGGCCCCTGTCCTTGTATGAGTCATTACATTGTGACTTTCGCAACCTCTTCTACAGAAATCATACCATGCTTAGGCTTGGTGATGGGTCGAAATTAAAGGCGTGGGTTGCATTCTAGTATTGAATGGTAACTTAGACTTCTCCCAACAGTACACCCTCATTCTTCCCACATATCTCAACATCCATCGTGTTTTCCTGCACTGATCAAACCTTCATACTGATCCTACCACTATTTTATTCAGTTTCTCTCTCTCTCTCTCTTTATATTGACTTGAACAGTTACACATGCACACCCATGCACGGGCACGCGCTCACACCCAAGAGAAAGAGATTTAGAAATCTACATCATGGAAATTTATTTCCGTGCTTTCATTTACCTAGTTTTTTCCAACTGTCATATTTCCAAGGTATAAATAGTACTAATTTTCAGATATGTATTTGTCATGGCTAGTGGATGTGGACATTCGAGATGTCGAGGGGCATCTGAGAATTGGCATGTTTGTGTTCTCTATTGTTTATTCTCAAATAAATCTGTGGTGTGCCCGGTGGTTGAGAACCTTGGATCTAGAGCTCATTGTCCTTTGAGCCTGTTCTTTATGTCTAAGCAGCTTGTTTACCATGTTGTGCTGTTTTGCATTCTGTTTTAGTTTTTGCTCTCTTTCTGGGCCTTTACATATGATGCAGTGGTGCTTAATTTATTATGTTTGAACTTATTATGTTCATCAATCTTGAATTTTATTCCCAGACTTGATTATACCAGACAGGGTTGCTAGGGAAAGCTATAGTCTTGTTTTGACATTTTTTGTAAGTTTTTTCTTCGTTATTTAGTCATTCTCCTTGAGTTGCGAGTGGTTTAATGTCACTGTTAAGCAATCTTGCTTAATTTGCAAAAGTAAATTTTCTTCACGTTTCTTCTTGAATGTCAAGTAGACAGGGATGCTCGCCAATTTTTGGCTATGCAAATGGCAAACATTTTTCTTGACAAACTGCTGTATTTGGCAACCGTAACTTATTTAGCAGACCATTGGTGCAGCTCTTGTTAAACAATGCTACTCTCTTTTATGGATTTATACTGCATTACCTCTTTGGCAAGTAATAACCGCCCACCATTTTGTCGCGTCAAAGTTTGGTAATGAACGTTGTTTCATGGAGCTAAACCAGATAAATTTTCATCTATGTTGAGCATAGCATTTGTGATGTCTGAGATTTCCATTTAAAATTCACGCTCGAGGAAACTGAGCCACATTATAACCAGATTTTTTATTTACTTCCTCTATGTTGATGTAGAAATAGATTTGGAATGTTTGTGGAACTAATCAGCTTGGTATCTTTCTTTGTTCTAAATTTCTAATGCATCTGATTTTGATATTTGTGTTTTCAGGATCCATGGCCATTGTGTGAGTCATTGGGCAAAAAATTAGCACTCCCACATCCAGCAATTGTGAATCTCTGTTGGCTTACCACACTTCAGACCCTGTTCGAAACAATTTCTTCTGACCGCAAAACAATAAAAAGAAGTTTCGGGGATTATGGTGGCTTTTATTTGGCTTGTTTAGGCCAATGATGCCTTGATATAAAACGAGCTTTGACACATTTTTTTTTTGGCAAATAATGTAGCATGAGAACCAACCAACCTGACACTGTAGGAGACACCAATCATCATCTTACCTTATAAACACAAAAGAATATTCCTTTAGTCCGAATTGAAAGTATGCACGGCCAACAGAAAATGTTGTGCTGCCCCACTCATTCGGATTTTGGTTGGTGACAATGTCCTGAAAAATTCTTGTCACTAAAGTTGACTAAGGTTTTTTTTTGTGTGCACTTAGAGCTCTTTTGACTTTTATGTGTCCGAATTTCTGAGATTACTGTTGGAACATGGAAGGAGAGGTGAAGTTTTGCAATTTAATTGCTGAAATTTTGGCTGATTGATCTCTCTTAAGAAGGAATTTTGTTATCTTCTGAATCTAAAAATTGGCTCCTTCACAGGCTTTGTTCATCGGCCCTTTGTCATCAGGTAAACCAAACCAATTTCCATAAGCTTCCGGTACTGGTGGGCGTCAGTTAGCCGGAATCATGCTATGAGAAGCGAACACAATTAAATGGAGTATATTTGGTAACTATCAAGTAACCATAACCCCCTAAATAGTAAATTCCACAGATAAATCGAGTGAAACAAAACACAATAACAACCACCGGAATGGACTTTGCGAAATCCGTTAATGTGGAGTTGGGAGCAGTTGAATGTTAGGGAAAATGATTAAACCAAGTGACCTAAAATTGTTAAAAAAGAGTTGTTGTTGTTGAGTGTAAGGAGCCAAAGGAATGGGTGGTGCAAATCAAACTATCCATCAAACGGTCGTTTTCAAGGAATATAGTGGTGGGTTATCTACCCACAAGGGACACAATGAACACCTTGAATCTCAATTCAAACATTCTAACTTGCACCATTAGACCACTCCTCTCAATCATCCCATTCTGTTTTACTAATAATATTCTTAGATGAGCTGCTTTCATTTTCCTTTTTTCTTTTTTTTTTTCTAAAATGTTATTTTTCTTTTTGGATATTTTTTGGGCTTTGGAAAATAGGGTATTTCTTGAATCTCACCGTAATTCCGTTTGAATTGCCTAGGTAGAAAATGCACTGTCCATTCAACATTTTTTCTTTTTGATAACTCGAGGTGTCTGAACATTTTACTTGCACCTAAACTATTCTCCGACCATTTTCTTTGGACACTGGCGGAGGCATATAGGGGCCCGGGAATTTTAAAATTTTACTAATAATATATACAGTATAATTGTTTTGATACTTAGTATAATAAATTTCTGAAAATTAAAATAGTTTTGATTTGATATAGTCAAAACTAAAATAATTATACGTTGTCATGTAAAGTTTTCTCAATTTCTTTCAGACACATGCAATTAGTTATACACGGGTGTTGTAATTGTCGATCAATAAACAAAATAATGTCATATACATTAATATACTACACGATGCACTAAGTACTTTTTTGGTTGAAAATATTTTCTTTAAGCCGATCCCCCTCGATTTAAAATCCTGGCTCTGCTACTGTCTATGTATACATCAATTAATTAATACTTTGATGGCGTATTCATCATTTATACTCCTAGTTGTGGAAGGATCAAAAGTGAAGCATGGAATCTTCAAACAAAAAAAAAGCAGCATGGATCGGAATCTCAATATTCAAGTGAAAGAAACCTAACAGTGGAATGTTTTAAAATCACCTTTTATTTTGGAACCAATAAGAAAGTTAATATCTGAGATGATGGGTTTGGCATTTGTGGACCCATTCATTGGGGGTATTCCATTAACAAAAAACTGTTTTTCATTGGGGGTATTTCATTAACAAAAAACTGTTTTTTCCAAAAATCGAGACAAGTCATTCTCTCAAAATACATCACATAAAAAACTGTGAAAAAATCAGTTTTTTTAAAAAACTACCTTACTGTTCATTTAATCCTTAGCCAATGCCATCTAATCCCGTGACTCTGATTCTTTACCACCATGTCCGATTAAGTAAATTGCAGTATAAAAACAACAATGTTTTATTCCTATTAAAAAATTGAAGGTTTTTTTTTTTTTTTTTTTTTTGAGTGACTCAAGATCCGACAAGGCTTATTGGGAATTAGCAGTACTCTAACGTGAGATTTATAGCGTACAAATGCAAAAATTAAACAAATAATAAGCATAACGCATGAAGTTATAAAGTAATGTGGTTTATCCATTGCAAGGTATATTCACAGTAGTTGCAATTATTTTCCTAAGCCTAATGACTAAGAAAAATACTCCATTTGTCACAAATTTCTTGTCCATTTTTCGGCATGTTTGGTATTTTTAAATTGCTTATGTTTCTCAACTTATAATGTTTTCTTTAATTTTTACAACTTTTTTTTATAGAAATAGTTAGAATCTACTACCAAATAAGATCCATATTGCATATATATAACATTATGCATTTAAAAATATGAATAATTTTTTTGAAATGTCATGAATAGTTTAAGTGGACATCTAAAACGGAGGGAGTAAAGGATTTACCTCGTGGTTGCGCTATTGCTCTATATAACTAGAATAATAAATAAGTGAAAATACTAAGCACACCAATTAATCCCAAGGATTTGGCCCAATGGACATGAGAAAAAAATGACTTACTACTTAAAAGGTGACAAAGTCAACTCTTTAAATGCCAGACATTCCAAATCTTAAGGCAATTAAAGATTTGTTTAGTCAAAATGGAGACAAACCAGATAATGAAAAATGGGAATTGCTACCGTACATACTCATTAAAAGTGCATACTATATAAACTTTTTGTATGGTCCATATTGTGCCACCTTATTGACAATTTTAACATTTTTTAGTGTTTCGTAGTAACTTTTTAGTAATGTGATTCGTAACATTTTCTATAACTTATACTCCCTCCGTCCCTTTTTAAGTGATCCACTTGGGAAACGTGTATTTTTGCGGACGTTTAAAAATGTACTTTCGTATATCGTTTATAAATTTTTTTTGCACCAAATTAAAGTACTCAATGAGCACTTTAATTTGGTATAAAACAAATTAAAAAGTTATATAGAGAAATATGTTTTTTAGGGGTTTGAAATTGCACGTATTCCCGTATGGATCACTTAAAAAGGGACGGAGGGAGTAACATTTTTATGCTTCTCATAACTTCCATAAAAAAATCGTAACTTTTATTAATCGTCTCGTAACTTTACAGAGGTGCATATGATACACACCAAATAGGAGTGTGTAAAATAGTTTAGGAAAAGGCTACAATACACACCCCTTGTTTGGGTGTGTATGATACACACCCCTACAAAAGTTACGAATTTTTTGTAGAAGTTACGATTTTTTTGTAAAAGTTACGAATTTTTTTGTAGAAGTTACGATTTTTTTGTAAAAGTTACGAATTTTTTTATAAAAGTTACAAGACACACCAAAATGTTACGAATCATATTGCTGAAAAGTTACGAAAAACTAAAAAATGTTACGATTGCTGATGAAGTGGCACAATCTAGACCACATAATAAGTGCATATGGTACACCCAAATAAGGGGTGTGTATTGTAGCCATTTCCAATAGTTTATGATTTGGGAAATAAACCTCTAGCCTTTCCGACTTGTACCAGGCTACTTTCCCAATCCGGATGCAAATAATAAAAGGCTGGGGATTTTATAAAGTACGATTAAGCTTGTGATTGAGAGATTGCCAAGTATGCTGTGTGGATCCCATCATCCCAATGACGAAAAATGTCAGGGAATATGAAAAAAAATTCTGAAATGGTAAGAGAAATTAATGATCAAAATATACATGATTGTGAATCCGAACTATTAATTTCACTTTCTTATATCATTTGAGGGAAAAAAAATTTCATGTTTGCTACTACCCTCTCCCAATTGTTACCCTCTCCCAATTGTTAAATTAACAAGTGGTCCCCCTCAATCTACTGACATGCAAATTCCTGCAGTAGAAACAGCCTCTGCATTAGTATTTGTGTATGAACATAAATACAAACTAGTATATTTTATTTTTTATGTACAAAATATCGTCAAGATAATTACTCCGTATGGGGCAGAAAACTGGCATAAAATGCCATATAAACTCTGACTGCTAAATCTCCACCCTTCCTTCCTTATCGCACTACCATCATCCTCTATATCTCTTGCTCTCCCCCTACAGCTTCGATTTAAAACCTCTTCAATGGTAAAGTACTTCTCTTCGTTATCCTCTCTCTGAACTCCCCCCCTCGTACTCTTTTAACACCCCACTTCTTTTTCTATACGTATACTTGCATATCTCTGCATAATCTGGTTCGGGGTTCTACTCTGTTTTTGATGATGTCTCTGTTTTCGCTTATTTAATGCAGCATTAAAGACCCTTCTCTCTCAATTCTCCATTTCTCTGAAATCTTTTTCTCTGCTATCTGGTAATTCCTCCACTGAACTAGTAATACTCCTTTTCTGGTCATTTTTAATGTTTTCCATTGAAATCTAATGTTTATTTGATTCACTTAGTGAGGTTATGACCTCTTCTTTCATGGACCCGGGGCTCTGCCCTCTTTGAGGGAAGGCAGGCCCTGCGAACCCATTCGAGCCGTCCATCTCCACAATCGATGGTTAAATTCGCAGATGAACAGCAGAGTCCCCCATTCCTCTTTTCATTGGGCATTCAATTTATAACTCTTAGTTTGCTTTTCTTGAACTGGACACTGTCTTTTCTTTATTTAGTTTAACCAGGGAATGATATTTGGGATTAAATGAGGTAAAGTTTTGTTTTGTGAAAATGAATCTTATCATTTTTGTGGGTTTCTTGAAAACGCATAATATATAGCTGAGAGAGCTTGGAGTTTTATCTGAGTTCATTGAACTGAAGCTGCAAAATGGCACCTAAGAATGGACGTGGGAAGACGAAAGGGGATAAGAAGAAGAAAGAAGAAAAGGGTATTCATGACTTTTTGTAGACCAATTAATTAACTAATCTTTTTTCAATTATTTTCCTACATGAGTTTACAGTGCCATGGTTTTGGACAATCTGTTAATTTCAATTTTTTTTTTTTCCCCTCTGTGAATTTGCAGTTCTTCCAGTTGTTTTGGATGTAACTGTAAACCTCCCCGACGAAACTCATGTTGTTTTAAAGGTTGGCCACTTCTGAACTCATACCTCTTCTTATCTTCTTATCTTTTGAGCTTTTCTTAATTTTCATTTCTTTTCATAACTTCTTACATAAATTTATAATTCAAACATTGTCTAAAAATGTTTGAGGGTGTCCGTGAATTTCTCATAAGCATATTCATTATTCACTCATTTTTTATGGCTCAACTCTGTGGTTGGGTAAAAAATTCATCTTTTCGGGTTTAATCTATTTCAGGTCTATAGTTTTATGAACTAGTTCAAATCTAGTGCAGCGTAGAATAATAAAACAATAATTTGGGAAGTTTATGTTCGAATAGAAGGGTCAAAGTTTTCTTCAAAATTTTCAATAAATAAAAATTGACTTGTGCAACGCGTTTGACGTTTCTGGTAATTCACATAATCAAAACGGCATGAACATGCTACTCATAAATTGAGTGGTCACTAGCAATTGCGTACTCATATGTAGTTGGCCGTATTCGAGAGATATTGACAAACAAGTTTGGTGTATCTTTGGGACTAAGATTTTCTTTAGTACATCCAATTTTTTTACAAATTTTTAATCTCTCAGTTGAGAATTATCTTAATATATCCAATTTTTACAAATTTTTGAATTTATAAGATATTGAAGAAGTCGTTATTAACTGTGTGAGGTTACCCACAACATTACCTGTTCATTTTGTACCCACTCTGTTGTTTCCTTTTTGTGTTTTTGTTATAATTTGTTGCTTCCACTTTTACTCACTAGTCCCATACCATTATGTTAAAAGTGCTAAAAACGAATTTCGAGCTTTTCTCCTCATATTCATTAGTAATTATTTTTAGCACTTTTGGAAAATTCGCCCCAAATGTGAGATAAAATTGTAATATCTTTGGCAGGGAATATCAACGGACAGGATCATAGATATTCGTCAACTATTATCCGTGAACACGACGACTTGTAGCATCACAAAATTTTCACTGTCCCATGAGGTAATTCTACCAATAATGTTAAACTCCATGCACTCGTTTTCAGTAAATTTATATCATTTTTATTTACGATATTATAATTTTTATTTTTATATCATTTTTATTTAGACAATTTTTTGCCCTATCGACAAAAAAAACAGGTAAGAGGGCCGCGGTTAAAAGATACGGTGGACGTTGCCGCACTCAAGCCGTGCCTCCTCACTCTAGTAGAAGGTACCCCTTCAGTCAATACGACATCGTTTTACTCATCCACAGGATAATCTTGTAATATCCCCATTTTACCCTCGTTTTATTTTTCCCGCTATTATCGGAACAGAGGACTACGACGAGGAGAGTGCCACGGCGCAAGTTAGAAGGGTGCTGGACATTGTAGCCTGCACGACGAGCTTCGGTCCGTCGGCGATCAAGGACTCCAAGGTCGAGTCCTGCAAGAATGCGCGGGGTGCGCAGGATACCAAGACCGGCAAGAAGTCGGGAAAATCTCCAGCGAACAACAAGCAGTCATCATCGTCATCGCCGCCTCAGTCGCCGTCGACACAAGCTTCGAAAGATGCGTCGGTGGAAGGAGAGGGAGAGATAAGCAATTCTTGCCCCAGGCTCGGTAGCTTCTACGAGTTCTTTTCTCTCTCTCATCTCACGCCTCCTCTCCAATGTAATCTCTCTCTCTGTATTTGTGAATTAACTGCGAGTTGTTAAGTTGAGCACAAATGAATATGATGAATTTATATTTGATCCAGATTGTGGATGTGATCTAAAACGCGATAGTTGATTTCTAATGAGAAGTTGGCTTTGGCTATTTAGGTGACTTTTTTTGTTGAAATAAAGAAAGAAAGTGAATTTGCGAGTTCTTTCGGTGTTAAATTAGCCAAAATGCTTGTCTTTTAGCTATCTCAACAGTCAACACAACGTATTTACCTGGATACTATGTTCATGTATGTGTTTGAGGAGGTCAGTTTGTCATTTCGCGGGGTGGGATGGGGTTTAAGCCATCACTTTTCTTGAAAATAAAGAGATCATACTAAAGCAGGAAAGAACGGCTTCTAGCTCATGTTTCACAGTCCGTGGGAAAGTCGTAATCGAAATGGGGGTTACTTATTGGGCATCTGATTTTTTGCAGTCATAAGGCGATCAACAAGAGAACAAAATGATGAGATTTTGGTGGATGATCATCTTTTCTCGCTTGAAGTAAGAGCTTCCTGAACTGATTCATTTTCTACATACTACTTATATGACCTTTCACTTTGCACTATTGGCAGTGCCATTAAAACCTTTGTAAAATGTATTGTGGATGAGCAGGTAAAGCTCTGCAATGGAAAGCTGGTTTTTATTGAAGCTTGCAGGAAAGGATTCTGTAGCATTGGGAAGCAGCGGATACTTTGCCACAATCTTGTCGATTTGTTGCGACAGCTCAGTAGAGCTTTTGATAATGTTAGCTTTGCAGACTTGCTTATTTTGGGTTCATTTCTTTGTGTTGATTTTGCTTGATCGTTCTATTTATGTATTTCATGTGGGATTGTTTAATGTTTTCATGTTCTATATGTGATGGATGCTTACTCAAAAGCATGGGTTAACATGTTTATCATCTTTTTACTCCTCCTTAGCTTGCTGAAATCAAATGCTTTGAATTCGAATATTCCCAAGGTGTATCTTTTATGTAACTGTATTGCTTTTCACCGATAAGCTTGAAACGGAGTTAATCCTTGTTTGTCAGTATCCTACTCAATAGTCAATACTGTCATATCCAGCTACCTTGTGCAGAAAACTTCTTCTGCGCCATTCTAAGAAACAGCCTTTGCTTGAAAATCTCAATTTGTCATGTCTCGGGATAGATAGGACTGTGAAGACATGTTTGGACAGTGTGCTGCTAGTTAGTCTTAATCCATAAAGGGTATTATGTTGACAACTAATACTAATGTTGGTCTTACTTGGGGAGATTTGCAGCTCTCTAAGAAGTCAAAATTGGTGACAGTTCTGGGATCTCGTGAAGATGACATTTTGGCTTCTTAGTGGCTTTAGCATTATTCAATGTGTAGTCTCTGAATGCAAATAATGTACTATCGATCACGGAACACGATGCCTTGACATAACTTACTGGAGACAACATATTCATGTAGCCGACCCTAATTTATCGGGACTGAAGGTTCAATTGGTTTGATATTTACGTCCTGGATTTGAATTTAAGATATGAAATTGAACAAGAGAAGAAATTCAATTTGGGTTTATTACCTATGACCAGAATAGAGAGATATTTTTCACCCCTTTTTCCTTCCGGCCACATGCTTCTTCCTTTGGTTTGTCGAAAATCTTGTGGAAGGTTAACACAACTACTTCTCATTCTCAGGCCTACGATGATCTCATGAAAGCATTCGCAGAACGAAACAAGGTAAATGACAGAGGCAGTGAATTTATTCTGATTTATGACCCTAGCTTATTACAAACTAGTTTTGCCAGACATTGTATGTGATTGTGCTGCATAATTATATGGCGATTGTTCTGGCTACGTGGGTTGACAATACTTTAACCAATTCGCTGGATTCTTGCTGCAGTTTGGTAATCTTCCTTATGGCTTCAGAGCCAACACATGGCTCATCCCTCCTGTTGCTGCACAGTCACCATCAATATTCCCACCTCTCCCTGTCGAGGATGAAGCTTGGGGAGGAAATGGGGGTGGTCTGGGAAGAGATGGCAAAAGTGATTTATTGCCTTGGGCTAAAGAGTTTTGGTCTCTTTCATCCATGCCTTGCAAGACAGCAGAGGAAAGGCAGATCCGAGATAGAAAAGTTTTTCTTCTTCACAGCCTATTTGTAGATGTTGCCATTTTCAGAGCAATTTCAGCTGTGCGTCATGTAATGGGAAAGTCAGAACTAACCCATCTGTCCTTAAACAGTGAAATAATATACAAAGAGAGAGTAGGGGACTTAAGCATAAGTGTTATGAAAGATTCTACTAGCGCAAGTTGCAAAGTAGATACTAAGATAGATGGAATTCAAACAATTGGATCAGATCGAGAGAATTTGGTTGAACGAAACCTATTGAAAGGAGTCACGGCGGATGAAAACACTGCTGCCCAGGTACTGTTGCATATGAAAGCTTAGAGTTTATACAGAAAAACGGGGATAGTCTTCTTTTCATATTAAGTTCGTTTCTGTTAATATGTTTGAAGAACATTGAACATTTTCACGCAGGACATTGCTACTCTAGGTGTAGTTAATGTGAGATACGGTGGTTACATTGCGGTAGTTAAAGTTGAGGGGAGAGGGGATATTCAAATGGCTCTTCCATTGGATAGCTCCGAACTTCTCTATCAGCCTGAAGGCGGTGCCAATGCCCTCAATATTAACAGGTTTTCACTGATCTCTATTACTTTGCTGGTTCATGTTACGTTGTTTAGGACAATGCTATAACAAAGTATAATCCCTTAACGCTGCATGTTCTGGTAGCATTTTTCGTATATCTACGAAGGGGTAATTGTGGTTTGATGTGAACCTGTAAATGCACTTATTATTTTGAAAAACTTTCATTATCTGTTTTTCGATGGAACGAATAAACACTTGAGAGTTGGGCACTGTCCTGATTTTGGCTTGCAATATGCTGTATGAGATGACTAATTCATGGTTGGGGTGTTTTAAGCTTCGTCTCTTCAAATTTCAACATGGATTTGCACTGAAACGGGAATTTAAATCTTCGTCTTCCAATGGAAAATGTTCATTTGGTGGGGATGCTTAGATATGCATGAACTTTGTGGTTGTTATCTCAATTTGTCACCCCATACCTCCAGTTACCAAAATTTCAGTATGCATTTTCTAGGGCAAGAACATACTCTTTCGTACTTGGTGTTTTTTTAATATCTCTCTTGACTAATTATAATTGTCCTTCCTTTTTTACTACAACCTTTTGTTCACAGTTTAAGGTTGCTTCTTCACAAGAAAGAAGATTCAGAACACATTAAAGCAGTACCATGCTGTGAAACTTTGGAGCGCGAAGAGCTTAATTCTTCCCGAGCTTTTGTGGAAACACTATTGGAGAAGAGTCTAGCTAAGCTTCAGGAAGAGGAGTTAGAAGGGGACATTTTTGTGAGGTGGGAACTTGGAGCCTGCTGGATACAACATTTGCAAGATCAAAAAAACACTGAAAAAGATAAGAAGACATCAATTGAGAAGCCCAAAAAAGAGATGAAGGTTGAGGGACTTGGAACACCTCTTAAATCCCTTAACAGCAAGAAGAATTTGGATGGCAGTAACATGAAACTACAATTGGAGAACTCAAAGTCAGCTGCAATTGTCAATGGGGAAGCAGAAAATACTGTATCGCTTTCTCTACAAGTTCAGTTAGAGACAACTGCCAATGAAAATGAACTTGTTCTAAAGAGTTTGTTGTCTGATGCTGCTTTTACTCGTTTGAAAGAGTCAGAAACTGGTCTTCACCGCAAGGTAGTGTTTTTAAAGTGATTATGTTCAGGATTCTCTCTCTCTCTCTCTCTCTCTCTCTCATGCCTTCGATGTATTGTGTGCTGACCTACTTCTCGTTATTGATAGTCGGTCCAAGAGCTGATTGACTTGTCTCAGAGATATTACAATGATGTTGCTCTTCCGAAACTGGTAACAAAAGAAAAACTCTTTTTATCAAACTTTGGTCCATCTTACATGGCTATTTCAACGATTTGATGCAACTTCTAGCAATTGATTGTGTGTCACAGGTTGCAGATTTTGGTTCCTTGGAACTCTCACCAGTTGATGGTCGAACTCTGACTGATTTCATGCATACCAGAGGACTTCGGATGCGCTCTCTAGGACAAGTGGTAAATGCCTTCTGGCTATGCAGGCTTTTGATTCCTTGATTTCTTGTTACCAAACCAAACCAAAACATACCAAACAAGCCTTAAGTCCCAATCATTAGGGTAAGCTACACGAATTTGTTTTCTTCATTGAGCTCTGTCAAGGGCATCTTGTTCCATAATATCCACCAAATTTAAATCCTTTGGAAATACCTCCTCTCTAAAGTCAAGTTTAGTCTACCCTCCCCTTAGTGCTACCTCTACCGAAACGATCTCACTCCTAAGTCCTAACTACCGCATCTACCTTGCTAAACCACCTTGATCTACTTTCTCTCTTCTTATCTTCTATTAGTGCTACACTGCTACCCTACCCTTCCATAAAGGTTTTCGTTTCTAATTCTATCTCGTAAAGTCTTACCACACATTCATCTCAACATTCTCATTTCGCGAAGGCTTCCTTGAATTTCGCGTTAAGTATGACAATTGTGCAATGGAAAAGACACCACGAATGCGCACATATATAAGTAACAAACAAACAAACAGACAATAACATTACCCACGAAGTCCCAAATGCATCCAGGTATGGGCAGGGGAGGAATGGAGACACATCTAACCATTGGCAATATATGCACATAGTGGCTGCTCTTAGAAAGTTTTAGCACTGAAGTAGCAGCCTCTCTATTCCTCCAATAATCGATAAACTCAAGGGATGTTATGCCGATGCAAAAGAGGGGGAAAAAAACAGTCACCTAGACATCATACCTATTCCAAAGACTCCATAAAATCTGGATTTTGGTTTTAGCACTGATCAACTCCACCCAAGAATCAACTATGATGGAAAACGATAAAAATAGGATTGCCTAAGCCATTACAAGTTTTCTGATTGGGTTCTCCGAAATAGACCGCGTCTAAGAAGAGCAGACACGTGACCTACTGTAGCCCCTTTGGTTCCCTTAGAGCACTATGTAACTTAGAATTGTATCCAAATTTCACATGGTTCGTTTGGAGAATAATACGCCTCAGTTCTAAGCTGAATAAATGAGAACTAGTGGACTATATGTTTGACATTCCCCATTGAGTGATCATTGCTATTTCCTTTTTCTTGACCAGGTTAAGCTTTCAGAAAAGTTATCGCATGTGCAATCACTCTGTATCCATGAGATGATAGTACGAGCTTTTAAGCACGTTCTGCAGGCTGTGATTGCTGCTGTTATTGGTACTGAGGAAAAGGCTCTGTCAATTGCAGCTGCCTTAAATCTGATGCTTGGAGTCCCTGAAAATGGGCAATCAAATCAATCCTGTAATGTCCATTCTCTAGTCTGGAAATGGCTGGAAGTATTTGTAAAGAATAGATATGAATGGGATCTCAGCAGCTTAAACTACAAAGATGTGAGGAAATTTGCAATTCTCCGTGGGTTGTGCCACAAGGTACATGGCATTGATCTTTGAGTTCCCAAAGTTTGGCATTAGCTGCATTGTAAAAGGAATTTTTCAGGATCCTTATCTGTGAAATAAAATCCAATCTCTTAAGAGTACTAAAAGCCATGACTAGTGCCTAGTCTAAAAAATATGTTTAGGATAATTTGAAGTTGGACTGTTGGAGCTGCCATTCAACAGTTTAGAGATTGGCATCTGAAGTAACTAAATTCTGAGAGGAGATTTTCGTTGGAGAAAAAACTGCAAATGTGTGCGATGAGATGTTGTCTTTCTTGATTCAGTAATTTTTTTTATGTCCATGTTAGAGTAGCGAGAATTATGACATGTGTCCAATGAAAGAAATACAAAAGAAGTATCATGTGTTTAAGTAGCATAGAAACAATGACAAACTTTATTTCTGTTCCAGGTGGGTATTGAGCTGGTTCCAAGAGACTACGACATGAATTCCCAAGAGCCTTTCCGGAAAGTAGACATTGTCAGCCTTGTACCTGTGCATAAGGTGATGCACTGTTTTACTTGGTTAAACAAGGACATATTTAATTCTGTTTTGGCATGTATGAATTGGACAGGAATCAAACCCAATGACCCTTATGTCCAAATCGATTGCTGTTGGATGCATGTTTCTCCATATCTGTTTCAGTTGAATTTAGTACGTTCATCTCGCTTTTTAGGTCTTCCCCCCTCCCAAGCATTCCCAGTAACAGTGATGCTGTCACTTTTTCTTCTCGTTGCATCTGCCAGTCTTCGTACCACTTGGTTGAACCACATTAGGATCTTGCTTCTCAACTTATCTTCATTGGTGGAAGTCCTGCTTTTCCTGAATGGTTCATGTCGAATAAGATTGATTTCCTGGTTTTAGAACTTAAGCCGCACAAATCAAATCCAAACATCGTTATTTCAGCCATGCTGATGTGATTTATGTGCTGTTTCTTAATGGCCCGAGTTTGGTTTCATAGAGCATTGCTTCCTTATGTTTGTTATATTTTTAGTCCAAATTGTTGGTGTCCATCAGCCGCATAATATGCCAGAAGAGCACCCATCTTCTTCAGCCAACCTACTTTGGTTATGGATTGTCCACTGCAGTAACATCTTGAATTCTCTGTTTCTTTGCAGCAAGCAGCTTGCTCATCTGCAGATGGAAGGCAGCTCTTGGAATCATCAAAAACAGCATTGGATAAAGGAAAACTAGAAGATGCAGTCAGTTATGGGGCAAAGGTACTTGATAACAAAAAATCTTGTGATCTACTCCGTTTCAGTGTCACATAGTAGGCGGTTACTTCAACAAATCTGTTCCTTCGATTTGTCCACTGTGAGTCATGTAGTATGGTTTATTTCTCTGATGTTTCCAGGCTCTTGCAAAGCTCGTAGCAGTTTGTGGTCCCTACCATCGAATGACAGCTGGAGCTTATAGCCTTCTTGCTGTAGTTCTGTACCACACGGGAGACTTCAATCAGGTTTATCATCTATTCTTGTTTTCGGTTTTTCTGGGGATGTCCAAGACAGAAAGAAGTATCTGATGTAGAACCGGTAGCAAACCCTTGGTACCCTGTGCCTAAGGGTGAAACAAATCCTTTGGTATCCCTGTACCTAAGGGTGAATTGGCATCCATGTGCCAACCTATGTAGCACAGATGCTTTGTCAGAGCCGGCACTCTCTGGACACGTATCCGGCACTCAAATTCAAAGTGTCTTATTTTTTTCCAATATTTTTGGTTTAGACACTCCTAGGACACTCTAAATATGATTCGGCCACTCTCGGGACACTTGCAATACATAACAGGGGTGTTGAACAATATAGTAGACACTCGTTAAAACTTGGAAAAGTGTCTTTTTTTTTTTGGATAAACTGAAAAGTGTCTTTTTTGTGGGTGACGTGATGTTTATTAATTATAGGGGCAAGTAGATGGTGAAACGCTTTTTGTTGGAATACTTTCGTGGATGATGTAATGATAGATAAGATAGTAGGTATATATGGTGTTACATATTTATAATTAGAGCCGTTTTTATTCATACAACTTAATAAATAAATATTTTTTAAATCCTATCCCCAACGCGTGTCAGAGTGTCGTTGTCATGTCCGGTGTCGTGTCGCGTGTCCATGTCGGTTTTACATAGGTGCCAACTCAAGAAACAAATATTTGTATTCATTCAATCAATGGTCCAAACAATGAGAGTTCTTATAAATAGGTTATTAATAGGCTCCCACAAAGTTATTACAACTATGTAAGATAAAGATAACCTAACGATACTGATTTTGTAGAGAGAGTCCTAGCAAAAATTATGAGTAACAATCATCTAGATAAATACTAAATAGACAAATCTAATAAGATATCTAGTTGGACCCACTTATGTCAGTCATCCAACCACAAGGACACTGGTTGAGCTATCTCCAGCGCCGGCGCTGGTTGACTTGCGAGAATTGGGCTAAGGCTCTGGTCCGCAGTAGTATCCACTATCCACAAACTGTATCGAATACTCTTGAACCACTTTCAATGGTTACAACTATTTGTTGCATTTCAACATTGCTTGAGCATCTTTTGTAGAAGGAAAAAGAACAATGCAAATGCAACACACCCATAAAAGAAGATTAAAACGATAAGAGGGGAATCAGACAGCTAGAAAAAGCTAAAAATTAGCTTAAACACCTACATGGCTACATCTCAGTCCCAACAGAGAGGGCGAGGGCGAGGGCATTCTATTATCCGCAGATGATTAGCCACAAGTTGTTGTAAAGCTGGAACAATCATTTCCCTTTGTAAGATGCTATGGTCTCGATAAGAAAATCCTTGCCTTTTATTTCAATCTAATGCGCTAGTATTCTGTTTAGCTAAATGAAGATAAAATGACCAATCTGCCTTCAAAGTCAACTCAAGTAAAAATCACAAACACGGAAACACCACTTGATGTCTTAAGATAGAAGTACGATGACCAAGTACCTTAACTAGAACTGAAATGACTGACCTCAAACTAATTATCTAAAATGAATATTCAAATAAAAAAGAAAAAAAGGGCTCCAAAGAACTAAAAAAACGCACAAAGTGACCACAAGCTGATTTGAGTAGGGTCTATTCTAATATTGTTATTCCTTGACTTTTAATACTGCATGATTTGCATAACTTGTGTTATAAACCTCGTTCCTAAGAAATACATGCTGGTTTTGCTTCTAGACTTCTAATTCTTGCCCAGTCATCCAAACTTCAAGTACTTGTACTGTTTGATTTTTTAATTTCATGTCATTAGAATTTTTACAGTGAGATATAGATTCATACATCCCCATTTGCAGGCCACAATTTATCAGCAAAAAGCATTGGATATTAACGAGAGGGAATTAGGACTTGATCATCCGGACACGATGAAGAGTTATGGGGATCTTGCTGTGTTCTATTACAGACTTCAGCATACAGAGCTAGCTCTTAAGTAAGTTTTATTTGTGATGTAGCATTGTGTTCTATACTTATAGTGAAGGCTGCATGTAGAATTCATGGTACTTTTTTGTGGGTCTGGAGTATTGTGTTCTGTTGAAAAGGAAAGAATATTGTAGCACATGTTGTAAATCAATTAGGCAATTAGACAATTAGGAAGATTGTAATTAGTCTAATTAGGTAGATAGCAATTTCCTTATTATTTCCTTTCCTAAATTATCTTGTACACAGTCTATATATTGTGCCTCCTAGTGAGAAGAATACACATCAATTATAATCTTTCAACATGGTATCAGAGCGGGTTCCAGGAACCTGACTTTTCTTTCTCGTTACCTCTATCTTTTTTCGTCAAATTCTCTCTCTCTCTCTCAAATCGACCACAACCAAAAACTCTCTAACCCCAATACACAACCCTCGATCCAAAAAAAAAAAAAAAAAAATCCAGCCGTGAACAGTGCTCGCGTACACTGTAGCAGTCGTGAACAGTGCTCGCGCGCACTGTAGCAATCGTGAACAGTACCCTAATCTCTTTCTGGCCCTCGATCAATCTTTCTGGAACTCGGTTTGTCTGTTAAGAGTGTTCTTCAGGCTCGACATCAACCGGGTACCCTATCTTTGCACTTGTCAATCCTCTGGGTACCAACTCCTCTCCTTTTGGCTTGTGTCTTTATCTCTTGAATCTATTATGGGTGATAAACCTAAGCAAACAGACACTGCTGAAACCTCTGAAACTAAGGATATTGTTAGGGATTATCGCCGGTCTCTAACCACAATCAACTCCGCCCTAGCTGCCCCCACAAACTCTCCTGCTTTATCTTCTGGACATTTTGGGAATCGCAATCCCTCCCACAATCGTGGTAGTTCTTCTAAGCGAGGTGGTCGTCATGGAGGACGTGGGGGGCGTGGTGGTCGTGGCACCAAGAAGTGTACTCATTGTGGTGCGACCAACCACGATATTGAATTCTGTTGGAAGCTGCATGGCAAGCCAGCTTGGGCTAATCAGGCTACACTTGAGGGGGAGCCATCTGCTCTTGCTCCTACTCAGATTACTATGTCCAAGACAGAGTATGATTCTATTATTCAAAGGGCCAGTTTTAGCCGTAACTCGTGCCCTTATGCTTCACATGAACGTTCCAAAACATTTTTGGGGATATGCTGTTCTTACCGCAAATTATCTAATAAATCGCACCCCTTCTCGGGTTTTGCATGGCAAAATTCCTTATCAGGTCATGTTTCCTGACAAGGATCTTTACATTCTTCCCCCAAAACTTTTTGGTTGTGTGTCATTTGTTCATAATCTCTCTCCAGGTCGTGATAAACTTGATCCGCGTTCTTACAAATGTATTTTTCTGGGTTACTCTCTGACACAGAAAGGATACAAGTGCTATAGTCCCTCATTACGGAAGCACTTTGTAAGTGCTGACGTGACTTTTTTTGAAAATATCCCATATTATTCTCTTGAGGGTACTCAGTTGACACCATTGTTGGCACCACCTTGTCTTCCTGAGATTGCTCAGTTACCGGCTGACCATGGTCTTTCTGAGACTGCTACTCGACCATCAATTACACAGGTATATGTTCGACGTTCTTCTGCTGCCGCTACTCCTGTTGCACCTCCGGATACAGCTTCTGTGCCCACACCATCTCCTCAAGCGTCTTCAGATCCGACACTCGATCTTCCCATTGCTCACCGTAAAGGTATTCGCTCCTGCACTTCCCATCCTATCTCTCAATTTGTGTCCTATGATCATTTGTCTCCCTCTTTTCGCGCTTTTTCTGTGTCTTTGTCCTCTGTTACTGTTCCTAAGTCTTATCAGGAGGCTCTTTCTCATCCTGGATGGCGTTCTGCTATGGAAGAAGAGATGCGCGCTTTGTCACTGAATCATACTTGGGATCTTGTTCCCCAGCCATCTGGAGCACATATTGTTGGTTGTCGTTGGGTGTTTGTCATCAAACACAATTCTGATGGTACTCTTGATCGTCTGAAAGCTCGTCTTGTGGCCAAAGGTTTCACTCAAACCTATGGGCTTGGCTACACTGAGACTTTTTCTCCAGTTGCCAAGCTCAATTCTTTTCGCATTATTATCTCTCTTGCAGCCAACCTTGATTGGCCTCTCCATCAGCTTGATGTCAAGAATGCTTTTCTTCATGGAGATCTCTCTGAGACAGTTTATATGGCTCAACCACCCGGTTTTGAGTCCAAGGGGGAGTCTGTGTGTCATCTTCGCAAATCTATTTATGGCCTCAAACAATCTCCCCGGGCTTGGTTCGATAAATTCAGCAGTACCGTCGTGTCTCATGGTATGACACGAAGTCAAGCTGATCACTCTGTCTTCTTTAAAAGGACCACCAGTGGTATTGTGATTCTCGTAGTCTATGTGGATGATATTGTCATTACAGGGAGTGACAATGATGGGATTCAGGTATTAATTTGTCACCTTTGTTCCAGTTTTCTCACCAAGGATCTAGGCAAGCTTCGGTATTTTCTTGGCATTGAAGTGGCTCGTTCTAAAGCAGGCATTAGTTTATCACAACGGAAATACACTCTCGATCTCTTGAAAGATACAGGTTATCTTGGTTCTAAACCTGTAGCTACTCCTATGGAGACTAATCATAAGCTTATGCCTGACGATGGTGAGTTGGTTGACGATCCTGAGTTGTATCGGAGACTTGTGGGTAAACTTATTTATCTCACTATCACTCGACCCGATATCTCCTATGCAGTCAGTATTGTCAGTCAATTTATGACTTGTCCTCGAGTTTCTCATATGGAGGCTGTTGTTCGCATCTTGAAGTATCTTAAAAATGCTCCTGGACGTGGACTTCTCTACAAAGCGTCTGGACATCTTCGTATCGAAGGGTATACGGATTCTGACTGGGCAGGATCTCCTGCTGATCGTCGTTCTACCACTGGTTATTGCACCTTTATAGGTGGCAATCTTGTGACTTGGAAAAGTAAGAAACAGTCTGTTGTAGCACGTTCTAGTGCTGAAGCAGAGTATAGAGCAATGGCTCATACCACTTGTGAGTTGACTTGGTTGCGTACACTTCTACATGAGTTTGGGTTTCCAGTACATGATCCAACTCCGTTATATTGTGATAATCAGGCTGCTATCCATATTGCTAATAATCCAGTGTTCCACGAAAGGACCAAACACATTGAAGTTGATTGTCATTTCATTCGGTCGAAAGTGGAGTCAAAAGAGATCAGCACGCCTTTTGTTCCTTCAGGCTCTCAACTTACTGATATTTTCACGAAGGCTCTTCCCAAGGCTTCCATTGATTCTATTTGTCGCAAGCTAGGAGTATACGATGTATATGCTCCAGCTTGAGGGGGAGTGTTGAAAAGGAAAGAATATTGTAGCACATGTTGTAAATCAATTAGGCAATTAGACAATTAGGAAGATTGTAATTAGTCTAATTAGGTAGATAGCAATTTCCTTATTATTTCCTTTCCTAAATTATCTTGTACACAGTCTATATATTGTGCCTCCTAGTGAGAAGAATACACATCAATTATAATCTTTCAACATGTTCCATATTTGTAGTTTTCATGGTATGGGTATGAAGAATTAGTTGGTTACTCTTTATATTGTTAATTCTGTGACAGTAAATCCGGCGCTGATTTATTTTCGTTTACATGCAATGAATGACCATCGTATCTGTCATCAAGATTATGTTTTCCATTCTTCTAATCATTAGAAATTTCTAATGGCATGTTTAGATATGTGAAGCGTGCTCTCTATTTGTTACATCTCACTTGTGGACCATCACATCCAAATACTGCTGCAACATACATCAACGTGGCTATGATGGAGGAAGGCCTGGGAAATGTGCATATTGCTCTCAGATATCTTCACAAAGCTCTGAAGTGTAACCAAAGGTTACTTGGCCCAGATCACATTCAGGTCCTTATTCATGGCTGGTTTCCATAATCAGTTATATGCTTGTGTGTGATATGCTCAATTAGCTATGAGTTGATCATGGAAGAAGACTTAGGGTTGTTATCATTCAAATTGATCCAGAAATCTTCTTTATTTAGCTGGGGATATAGATAAATACTATAGGACTATTGAAAATGCACACGACTGTTCCTTTATGGCACGTGCTGGTCCCCAATCAAAATAACACATGCATACAGATGCGCAAATATCCTAGTACATTATTTGACAGAACTATTTGCGTGTTAGTTTTCCCTTTCTGCGGCCATATAGTTGAATTTGCATCTGTTGACATAGTTACTTCTTTCGTAGTTCTGGACTGCTCATTGAAGCTTTCTTGCATATTAACATTTTTACGGTAGATCACTACCTCAAGATTAATGAACTCATGCTTGAGATTATTTGAACATGGGTTGACAATTTGGGCGAGGTCAATTGTGCAGAGAAACAGGATAATTCTTGGTAGGTTTTGTAGTTAACGAAAAGGAAATAGAGAAATAAAACCAAAAAAAAAAATGATTTTCTTTTTTGGGTGAAAGCCCGGGAGCCTAACAACTTTTGGCTGGGGGGCTCCGGTTACCAGACAGAAGGGTGGATGTGCAATCTTAGCAGTTGACAATCAATTTGTTTACAGGCATAATGTCTGGGACTGGATAGTGCATATTCTGTATTATGATTGTTTCTGCTTAATATTGCAAAGTTGAGCACCGGTGAGTGGTGATGCTTGTTCACTAGCAGTGTTAAAGTATCATTGAGGATTGAAATAGATTCTCAGTTTCTGGTATGTCATCAAGACCTAATTCTTTTCTACTATATTTATTCAGACAGCCGCAAGTTACCATGCCATAGCAATAGCACTCTCATTGATGGAAGCCTACCCATTGAGTGTTCAGCACGAACAGACAACCTTGCAAATTCTCAGAGCTAAGTTGGGCCCAGATGACCTACGTACGCAGGTATTCCTTTTCCATTGATGCAATGGACTGAATTAGTGATTAACCATTGTGCATTTTTGTTTCCCTTTGCGATCCTTAGTTGTATGCGGATAAACTCATAAATCATAACGTGATGTTCCCAGTTATCCCACCCCATGAATGTTCTCTGGTGTATTGATAGAATGTAAACAGAGTATTTAGAGTTAGTTCGTTAGCATTCTTCAATGTTTGGCTTTGGTTATGTCACTTATTTGTCTTGAATCAAAGATTTTGTCTACCAAATAATTGGCAAGGCTGGTAATGGATTTTATGTTTTTTTTTTTTTTTTTAATCTTTTTGGTTTGTTTCCCAACTCTGGATGAATTTTGTTTCAAATTTGTTCTATTCAATTTTTTCTGTCCACAAATGGTTGTGAACTTTCTATCTGAATTTCAGGATGCTGCTGCTTGGCTTGAGTACTTTGAGTCCAAGGCTTTTGAGCAGCAAGAAGCTGCAAGGAATGGGACTCGAAAGCCTGATGCATCCATAGCCAGCAAAGGCCACTTAAGGTATACCAGTTTTTGCTGGCCATATGAACCTTCATCCAGTTGTTGGTTACAGGCACTTAGCTAACGATTTAAACCTTCATCAGCTGTTGGTTCCCATCCCCTGTATTATTTCTCTCCATTAGAGTTTGTTTGAGCTGGGATCATATTCCTACCAATTGC
Organism: Vaccinium vitis-idaea; assembly: GCA_963854785.1. Classification (NCBI taxonomy): domain Eukaryota; kingdom Viridiplantae; phylum Streptophyta; class Magnoliopsida; order Ericales; family Ericaceae; genus Vaccinium; species Vaccinium vitis-idaea. The sequence goes on along the minus strand of OY978223.1, from coordinate 524,312 downwards.
AGATTTACAAAGTAATTGTAGTAGTAAAACATCAGTTAATAGTGACATTAGAAAGTAAATTGGTTCTAGAGTATTGTATGGAAGCACAAAAATGCCATGCAAAAAAAGTGCCATAGTAAAATGTTGTTGGCCTTGAGAGGATTAATATTCAGCGGGTGTGTCGCAAAAAATGTGGACTGTAATCTTCCTGCCTATAGGACTAATCAATATTTACGATGATTGATTTAGTTTACTTACATTCTCTTTTCAGTGCTCTTGACCTTCTTTCATGTGGCAGTGTCTCAGATTTACTCGACTATATTAATCCAAGTCATGATGTCAAAGGCAAAGATGCTGTGGCTATAAAGAGGAAAACCTACTTAGTGAAGGTCTGCTCATTAATCTCCGTTCTATTAAGTTGATATGTCATCTCTTTTGAGTGAATACAAACCTTCTTCGCCTAGAGAGATACAAGTTTTAAACCTTTAGTGTATTCTCTTTTGTTTCTTGCTGTACACTATATGAAGCTGAAGTTCCATCATGGAACTTCCATGTTTTCTCTGTATATGTGAAGCTAATCAACTTGTGATTTGAACCTGAAGGAGAAATCTTACCAGAACTTCAACCTTGCAAGTTCTGAGGGACCTCTACAAGATGCCGCAAAAGATGCAGAAGATGATGGGAAAATAATTCCCGAACCTGAACCTGAACCTGAAGCTGATGCAAAGGCGAATGACAAAACCATCTCTCCACCAGTTCAGTCCACAGATCCTGTGAATGAAGAAACTAATGACAAACTACTGGTTCAGGTCAAACAGCCTGTTGAGGAGGAAACTGCTGCAGAAAATCCAATAGTTGCCGTTGATACTTCGTCTGAACCACAGGGTGAAGGAGAAGATGGATGGCAGTCAGTTCAAAGACCAAGATCAGCTGGCTCATATGGGCGGCGGTTAAGACAGCGAAGGGCAACTGTCACCAAGATGTATGGTTATCAGAAAAAAGATATAGGTCCTGAATCGGATATTGCTAGACCAAAGAGTATATATCAAAATGCTAGGTATTACCTGCTAAAGAAACGAACAGTGTCCCCAGGAAGTTATGCCGAGTACCACACAACAAAGGGCCCCTCCCCACCTACTAAATTTGGGAGAAGAATAGTCAAAGCAGTGACATACAGGGTTAAGTCTGTATCTTCATCTACGAAAGATGCTGCTGCTCCAGAGGTCTCCATAAAGGAAGGGGAGGTATTAAGATCACCTTTGGAACCCCATCCAATTTCTTCACCCAAGGAAATTGGACATATATTGCAGAGAAGTTCAATAGTTAGTCTTGGAAAATCTCCATCGTACAAGGAAGTAGCGCTGGCCCCACCAGGGACTATTCCTATGTTGCAGGTTAGGGAGTCCCAGAATGATATTCCTGACAACAAAGAGCTCAGTGTTGAAAAACATGGATCAGAAATGGATGCATTAAAAGAAAACCCTGAAGTGGTAACAGAGACTAAAAGAATAACGGAGGAGAAAATTGAAAATTCTGTGATAAATCCTATAGATAAGTCGAGCGATGGTGTCAAAGTTGATAACGAGAATGGAGAAACCGTCGGCGCAATAACAGGTGCTGACAAAATAATAGGAGGGAAATTGGAGAATCATGAGTTAAATTCCACAGATGGCTCGAGTGATCAAATTGAAGTTGTTGAAAAGAAGGAAGAAACAAAGTTAAACAACGTGACGTTGGATCAAGATCCTGAGACTGTGTCTGGAAATGTGGCCGTGATTAATTCTTGCTGTGTGGACGTTGATCGAGTGGAAGTTGTTGACATGAAGGAAGAAACTAAGTCGAACAACGTGACATTGCATGAAGATTCTGAGAATGCATCCACAAGTGTGGAAGTGATTTATTCTAGCCATGTGGAGGTTAATCAAGTGGTTCAGAAGAGCATTCAAACCGATGAAGTGCCGAATTCAGTTGATGCTCCCCGAGTTGAGCTCTCTGACAATGATGCATCTAGTGCAACTTCTAAATCTGACAAAATTTTGGATTCCGCTTTGCAAGGAGTTGAGGATCTAAAAGAAAGATCATCAGTTTCTTTTTCAGGTGACGCTCTGGAATCCCCCAACAAGAAGTTGTCTGCATCTGCTGCTCCATTCAACCCAACACAGGGAGCTGCACGCGCAGCACCAATGGCGATGAACATTACTCTTCCTTCTGGTCCTGGAGCTGTGGGCCCATGGCCATTGAACATGGCTTTTCACCCAGGGTCTCCTACTGTCTTACCGGGTGTTAATCCAATGTGCTCCTCCCCTCACCACCCATACCCATCACCTCCACCTACTCCAAACATCATACACTCAGTGCCGTTTTTGTACCCTACATCATATACTCAAGCCCAGGCAGTGACAACCACTACGTTTCCTATGAGTGGTGGCGGCTCCTTTCATCCTAGTCATTTTGCATGGCAACGGAGCATGAACCCTCACGAATACATGCCTGGCCCCGTTTGGCCTGGGTTCCATCGAGTGGAGTTCTCTGTATCACCAACTGTTGTTGAGCCGTTTGCTGATCCCATTTTGGAGCCAAAGGAACACATTGATACTTCTGAGAACTTGACTTTGGCTCCAAACTTACCAGTGGACATTACCGATGGTACTGAAATTAAAGCAGAATTGGATCTTCCGGCATCAGAGGTAGTGGAGAACATAAATGATGTCGCTAGGATTGAATCAACAAACGAGAAGGGAGATAATGATTCGAATTCATGCTTTGTGAGTTTTGGGAATCCAACGGATCATGTGAGCTCTCTCAGCGGAAATTCTGGAAGCAGTTGTAATACTCAGGTGGCAAGACCACCTTGGCAAGTTGACAGCGAGAAAACCATCAACATTTTGGTCAAGGGGAAAAGAAACCGGAAGCAGACTCTGCGAATGCCAATAAGTTTGCTCAAGAGACCGTATAGTTCGCAGCCTTTTAAAGTTGTACATAGCAGAGTGGTCCGAGAGAGCGAAGCTTTCAAGTCTACCAGTTTTCCTCCAAATGAAAATGGTACAGCTACTGCCATTACTGGTTAAGAATAGTGGAATGACAGAGAAAGTGAAGAATTTGTCCCTTTATCGCTTACGAACAACTTAGTGCACGTTGGAGTTTCCTGGTTCCATTATCCAAAGTTCCTCGATCAGTCACATCACTTCATCAACCATTGCAGGTTAGTCCTCTACAAGCTAAACCTTTCTTTTATGTTTCTTTAATTGTAAGGAACCAGTGAAGATGTAATGTTTGTCCGAGAAATCAATTTCCGTCATCATGTGTTACAGTTCTCTGTTGTTTGAGCTTTTTGAGGATAAGAAGCTGAGGAGGAGGAAAAATGTCCATCTTCAATTTTAGTTACAATATCAGAATAATAACACGAGAAAGGAATGATAACACATCTTTGATTTCAGAATACTATGGTTTCCTAAGCTCTGTACCGACACTTCCCTAGCTAAGCAGCTGCAAAACATTCACGTGTTTCTTTGAATTTAACAATGGTTGAATTTTGGGCCCTTCTTTGAACATGAGGTCCTATCTTGTTATTTCAGCTTTGAACCTCTCTTCGTAGATATTCCAGCAGAAAGATATGAAAATGCATAATTAGGTGGCGTTTTCTAATTTCTTATGTACCTTTACAGTGGCTCTATTTTCTTACTTTGCTTGTTTCTCTCTTGTATCTCCCACCCTCCCTTTTCTGTTTCTGTCTCTGATCTCCACATGGAATAAAGACTTGGGCATCGAGTATTCTGCAAGTATGCGCCATATTCTAGATAAAGTTTATAGAAAGGCAGGTGTTACTGTGTTAGTATGTTTCATTTTTAGCAATCAAAGGATTCCATAGAAAGGGGGGGAAAAGGTAAAAAAAAATCAGTTTTGAGTATGAAATAGAACTTATTGTTTAGTTGTTTTGAGTTGCATTTTGGAATGTAGATACCAAATTTTGATCCAAACAAATGACCTGAAACAAGCTGATTCAGTGTTTCCTTGCACTTAAAATCACTATCTAGATCCTTTTCTATTGCATCGCGCAAGATGGAATCATCGAATCCGCTACTTAATATTTAGCGTTTCATGCGACAGATGGCTGATCCATGGTTTTCTTGCTGTGCAGGTTTACAGCAGCAATTTGGTTTTTGGAATTCGAAAGGCGTCTTTTTAGTCCATGACTCTGATTCATATTTTAGTTAGGAAGTTTTGACATTCTGTTCATGAAGAAAAAATATGATAACAATGAGTTTTCTTTTATTTCCGATGATCAACTTGATTTAACTGTATACAACGGGTCGCTTTTTTCCTTCAACTGAATGCTGGGGCTTTATTTAAACCACCAGCAAGTTCAATCTCTATTGGTTATCATTAGAAGTATTTTGGCAAAATCCTTGCATTCATTTTTATGTATACCTTCATATTGCTATTCTGTTTTTGATGTAAAGATTAGTGCGCTGTGTGAAACTCTTAACTGATCATGGTGGAGAGTTATCTGGTGACTCCGATGACAAGTTTTGCTTTTGAATAGCGTCTTCAATAATTGACCTTTAAAAAGAGCTGTTATGCTCCTCAGACGACATTAGAAGGAAGATATAGCAACACCATTATGTTTGTTATGTCGAACTAAAAAAAAGTCGGGCCGTTTAAACCCTTGCAACGACATAATGTTATGCTAAGTTTTGGATTTCCACTGCAAGGTTTTTTCTGCAAGTGTTGCAAAACGTTGATCATCTCCACTGAAGATTAATGTGCAGAAAGCATATCCACTGCCGTAAATATGCATAAAGAAACACATTCTTCATTACTGAAGCAAGTACTAGGTAATCACTACAATTTGACAAGAACAGGGCTTAAGCAAGAATCGCGTTCTTAACCAACGAAATAAACATCCCAACAAAAAAACCTTCAGTACCATGTGTAGCAGTAACCTTTTTTAATATGAAACAAAGATCTCTCTATCAACTTGCCCATGAAGAGAGAGACAACGTGTGAGACAGAAATCAAGATGAGGCAATAGAAAGATTTTGCACATGGATATAAACTTCACAACTGATCCTTTTCATTTGTGTTCACAGTTTTCAAACTTAACAATTTTGGAAGAACATTAAAAAATTTCAACAAACAGTCCATAGATAAATCAAATGATTCTAAAAATATGTTCCTCGCCACTCTTCTCATCAACCTTGATAACCCATTTGCTTTTACCACCACCTCTCTTCCCTGAACCACCTCTTGCTCTAGAAGAATAACTTCCTTTGCTCTGATTTCTCTTTCCCAGCGGCTCATTGCTCTTCCCAATCAAAGTAACCTCCATTCCTTTCCCGATCGGATGCTTCATCGACCGCACTTTCCCTTTATTTTCCATTCCTTTCACATGCCCTTCCAGCCCTTTTCTCCCCTCCACCAAATTATCTGCCACTACAACTGATCTCGTAGGATTCACATCCAACAACTCAAGAAAATTCGTGTAATTGTCGGTTTTGCAATCGACGAGGGAAAAATCTATGTTTTCGTAATTTGGCAAGACATCAACAGGGTCGCCTGTTTTGAATTCCACCATGTCGTTTAGGCCTGAATCATCGATTACTTTCTGTGATTCATCCAGTCTTGGCTCAGGAAGAATGCACACAAACTTGCCCCCAGTTTGTCTAGCTGCTGCTGCTAATGCTATTGTTGAGGAGGATGCCTCAGGTGTGACTTCAACAATGAGCTTTGCATTCATGCCTGCTGCTAATGCTGAGATGAATTCCTTGCTCTCAGGCTCCGTCGTTGAACATGAACAGTTATGTTCTTGTTGATTGCACTGCAAGGACAAAATGGAAAGTAGAATTGGCCCCTATCCATCCACTATATATGCATAGTATGTTCGAGAACACAGGCAAGTATATTGTTAACGCATGGGATCTTGTTGCTTGTCTTGCGAGATACTCACGATGAAATTAGGCTGGGAGTGCATTTAGAAAGATCAAGTAGCTGCACTAAGTCTATTGGGTCACATGATACATTTTTGAAAAAGTAGAAAGGGCTTTCAGCAACTAGTTAAAGCCAGAATACAATGGTAGAACATTTATTCAAGAGTAAGTAGCCTGTGGTTATGTGTACAGAAAATGGATTCCCATTACAAACTGAACCCCTTCTTTTACTTATTTATGTCATCTTTTGATCATCGAATGCGGTGCAATTTATCAAGAGAGAACAATGGTAGGGAAAACCAAAGAATTTCCGTAAATCTCTACACAATCCTTGATCCAAAAGTGAAAAACTTGTTCTTTCAGAAGAGCAAAATTGTTACCAGAGAAGGGGGAAGAAAATGTTAAACACCATAGCTGGCACATTGCAAATCACAGCACCTCAGAAAATCACAACTATGCTACATTCACAGCTTTGCTTTATACATTCATATGTACCATATCATTATCAATGCAAGTACAACGAGTAGGAATCTATCAAATACCTAACATTGTCCTACTAATTGAGAGACAAAGATATGCCTCATGAATTCTTCTACTTTTTACCCTGACAAACCACAGGAAAATATCTCAAGGACCACCAAGACCACCATAATATGATGGAGGCTACAACTTTTACCGAAGATGGAGACCGCTTGGTGGAGTTCCTAAGGCTAGAGATGTGGAGAGAGTAGTTCTATCCTCTGTTTTTTGTTTCCTTTCCTCCATGTGTGAGTTTCTTTTGTGTTTGTGTTGTAATAATACCTTTATGAAATAGACCCTTGTGGTTGCTTTCTCCTCCTTGCACGGAGGCCTTTCTTTCTCTCCTTTGGGAGGTTTTTCACTCTTATGTAATTCATTGTCTGATATTATATCGTAACTCAATATAATTAGCCTTTTCCATGAAAAAAACCACCACCATAACGTGTTCTTTTTCGTTCTTGGAAACTGGAACACAATACATTCTTTCTACTCACAAGAACAATAATCAAAACTCATATAGCCAGGTACCAATACAAAGACACATATATTCAAAAACCCACAATCTATTATCTCATTGTGCATGAACGAATTGGCATATCAATACAAAAAATGAAAAATGATGGAAAGAGGGACATACCAGTTTAACGGTATCAAGATATGCATTTCTAGCACAATCTGGAGACCAATCCATCTTAAAGATTGTGATGACCGAGAGAAGTAGGAACATTAATTGAAACTAAAAGGTATTTTGTTATGTATGTATCTGCCTAGGATTCTATATTGATGTGGAGAAAGGATTTTCTTTCGATCAGAAAAAGAAAGGATTTCCTTTTACTGTGCTGCGTCTGTGTTTCTTTCTTGTGTTTCTTTGTGTAGGGTTTTGTCCTTTGAAGAATTCCTGCTTGTTGTTTGTTTTCAGGGGTGAGAAAATTGAGGAGCACTCCACAATTCTGTGGGATATATGTAGAGGTGGTGACGATGAGGTGAGTCGGATGGCAGAGTAGAAGCCGTGGCCGAATCCCAAGGAAACTAACTTCTCAATTTGGAATAATCATATTTTGACCATTGATGCCCCCCCCAATCATTTTCTTCCATTTCACTATGGCCCTTATCTTTAAACAAAACCACCACAACAAACAGATGACATCCAATCCAAATCTACTTCTTCTAGTTGCCACGGCCACGTGGTTCTACACGTCATCTCTTTCGATTCATTTTTTAACTCAAAATCTGTTGTCTATTTCGTTCTCTATTAAATAAAGATTATGTCATTATATCTCCAAGGTAAAGTCGTTTTTCTCTGCTTGTGCTTGCTGGGGAATAATTGGACTAGTTATATCAGCAGAACAGAATAGGAGATTTCGTATGTTAAATTGTTAACCCATTTGAGTCTTTAGCTTGAAAATTGAAGATACTTGAAGGATATAAAGATGAAAATGCCCTTTGTAAGATCTTCTGCGCATTTGTTTGCCTCTCGGTTAATATGCTTGAGCTTGAAATCCCTAGGGAGAATATTGCTAAGGGGATGATTTGTGTTTGTTCTCTCAATAACCTTCACTATAGTTAACGCACCCATTTCAACTTCAGGTTTTTTCATCTCACAACTCTTTTATATAGTTAGAAAGAAGGAGCTCTTACAACGATTAATAGTTGAGATTTTATTCTTCACTTCTTCTTGAGCGTAGTATAGTTTAACGTATACATTTCAACTTTAGGTTTATGCATCTCACTACTCTTTCATCGGGTTAGAAAAAAGACGCTCTTACAACGATCAATAGTTGAGATTTTATTCTTTACTTTTTCTTGAGCCTACCTCCAGAATTTAAATTGATTGGAACATTAGACTGGTTTGGTTTGGTTTATTGTGTTCATGGTTTGTTTTTCTTGTTGGGGCTCATCACTTCTTGTAGGTTTCAACAGATGAATAAACCCACACATGTCACATGCTCTGGATTAAAAACTCCCACGTACATCTCTTTGATTGCACATCACAGACAGCTATTGATTGCTTACGTCCTTTTAACCATGAATTTCGGTTCAGTAGCCGATAAATTTAAATAAAATAAAATAAAAAATCGGTTCGGTATTGTCCAATTTGACCCCTTGTCCATGCATATCAAGATGTCATTTGGAATTGAGTATGCTTTTAGTTTACTCTCTTCCAATTTCATTGATTGCCTTCACATAAGAGTTCTAAGAGAAATCGTTTCTTATTCCGGTAGCAATATTTTCTCGATGAAATTTATGCAAGAGTAAAAAACATTATTCTCAAAGTAATAAACAATTTCTCCATCGGCAGGCTTGTACCACAACCATCATCATGACATAGCTATGTGCACACAGCGTAAAAAGACTCAACAACTTCAATTATTTAAAGGGCAAAAGTATGGCGCAAAAGCTTGTGGAAATAAGAAAGACCACCACAAATAAGGACAGAATCGGAACTCCAATTTGCAAGACTCGGGCCACATATCAATACAACAGAGTGGATACAAAAGAGTTCAGTGCACCATATCAATAATCTTCGAAGTTTAACAAAATGACAAGGCAAATAAGGCATCACCCCTTCCCTCGTGTTGATTTATAAAGAACTATAAGTCGTGAATCAAAGAATCTAAAGTCCTCCTGGTACTGACATGTATTACTGATTAAAGGAAAGTGGGAGAATGGATTTCTCCCTCTATTTAGACCAGGCAACTGCATCAATCTCTGATTGGGCGGATCTGTATAGCTCCAGTCTTTTAGCAAGGTTAACACGCCGTTGCATTATTGCTGGATCCTCATCCAACAATGAGCCCAACTGCTTCACCTGCAAAGCAAATAGGAAACACACATAAGCACCATTTTATAGCTATATTTTTCACTCTCTCTTATTCCTTTTCAAGGCGAGGGATTTGGAAGGAACCCTCACCTCCTTTTTACCCAAATCAGTGAAGAAATGGTCGAGTAAGCTACGCTTGGCCTCACGCACTTGACAATAAACAATGGATTTGGGAATGGAGTTCCTTAAACTCCCACAGACCATGTGGACATAAGACAGCACAGTTGTTCCTGTTTGAGAAACAGAGAGATACAGCCTTGATTAGAATCAAGATATCTTAAGTGGATAATGTGAACACTACACAATCATTTCATGCGTACTTAAAACTACATTAACTTTCTTAAACCTTTCCACTTACCAACTCGTCTAAGGTATGACTCATTGTATCTATCAAATATTGAATGTGTTGGATTTCCACCCTTGTCAATATCTTGAGGAAGCTTGCGGAAGAAATCAACTGTCAGATAACTATACTCCATTTCTACTAGTTGCAAAGTTGCTCTCCTGCTTTCTTCCTTCATCCTGTCCAGTGCCTCGCAAGCAGCATTTGCAACCTCCACTCTAAGGGTAGGATACTGCTTGAGTTCCTGCATAACATGAATTCATAGGATTAAATGATTGAAATTTCAAATCACTTTTGCACACTCCCCCTCCATCAAGTTTATGATCATTTTCCTTTGCATTTCGTGACTCTTCAGCGTAGCTCTGAAAAGCTAAAACCAGGAAATCAAAACATCATCCTAACACTAATTAAAGTTTTACCCTTGTGTATAATGAAAGCAAAACCCAGAAAAACACTATAAATATTACATGGGGAAGATCTAGGGACTTGCCATGGTCTCATTGATTGACTTGTGAACGAGATCCTTCAGAATGGCATGAACCTGTGTCATTGCAGGAAAAAAAAAGGTATCAATTTGTAACTTGCAGCCTCATATTTAAATCAGGCTTTTGGTTTAGTCGCAGAAAACAACTCCATACACCTAATCAATTCCCACAAACCACCCTCTTACAAGTACCAACCAATCAGCATTCTCCCCTTCATAAAGAATTGCCTCTAGAAGAAGATGTTAGGCAAAAGCCCACAACAAAGCAAAACAATCTCAATCTCCGCCTGATCTTGACTAAGCTCAGCACAAAGAAAATGGTCAAAATGCCAAGGGCAAAATATGAGCAACATACCATAGTATAATTACATCATATGTTAGCGTGAACATAAACGTAGTATGCTACATACCGCATCAACAGCTGCCTCGGCAGGGCCTTTAATGGTAACTAGTGAAGATTCAATAAGACGACGATATCCTTGTTCAGGAGCTATTAAATGAGGTTGATAACCATCAGCTTCAGTGATTAGCTTTCGTACATTTTCCATTGAAAGCTGCTTGTCAAATTGCAGCCTTTTCAAAGCAGCAGGAAGTTGATTATCGAACACATTGTAGATTTTATCACCGCCAGGGCGTCTGTAGAAATCAATGGTCATGATAAACAACAGGGTAGGTCAATTTTGGACATTGTACATAGGGAACAATCCATAAAATGGATAGAACACTTCAGTGTACGTACATGCCATCAAGATGTTCTTTGAATATTCCATCAAAAGCACGGCAGATTTCCATACTCATGTACAATTTGCCCTGCATAATTGAGACATAAAAGGCATCACGATAAAAGCTTCTTACAGCAAGAGTAGCCAAGGAACAAACACAAAGCATCTTAAAATACTAAATGAGCATGTCAGGTCAGAAACCTCCAGCTTATTCTACCCTGCTAACAGGCTGATATGAAAGATGTAAGACCAAATACTTATAGCCTCGTAACGAGCCATTTCCATGAAAGCGGTGGGTCTCATATTACCTTTATGCATTAAACCAACATAAAAATATTCTCAAAAAAAAATCAAGAGTATGCAAAAGTCCTTACCCCAGCATCAGTGGCAACAGGCTTCCCAAGACGGCTCAACTCTGTTTCCAGTTCAATAATGGTTTTGTTAATCAGAGACTGAAGGCCTGGGATTCGAGACTTGATAACTTGTTCTAAATGCTGAATTCATGCACAGAGTATCAGACACGAAACTATGAGAACAAATTGTACCAATAACCTAAACAATCACCAAAAACAGTGTACAAAATTTGTTAAAACCAGAAGAAACGGTGTAGGAGTTCGTACTTTTGAAAGCATCTTTCCAAGATGCTCAGAACCCATCCTGTGAGCAAGATGCTTGTACTCCGGGGTGTTGGCAAAGTACTCCCGCTCTCTACGACGAGCAGCAATCATATCAGTGTTTTTGTTAATGTCGGCTTGAGATCGATTAACAACGCCTACCCAAGGAAACTGCAGCTTAAATGCTCTTCCTTCCAAGATCTGAATATAAAATAAATTGGTGAGGGTAATGGTCTCAATCAAATTTAAAATACAATTCTAATTGTTCCAAAAAAAGATTATAGATGACACTATGAAACTACATTATTCTCTCTCAAATCGAGTTTACAGCATAAGAATTCACCTGTGTATGAAGTACCATTGATTATTACCCATTCAATGAGGGTGGTATAGAAGCATCAAGATACTGAAATAAAAATGCAAGACACATGGCAGCGGGAAAATTCTCTAATTTCTCGATAAACAAAGCCAGTGTGAAACTTTAGGTCGTAGATGAACAGTAACCATCACATTCTTCTCATAATGCATTGTAACAAAACAGAATAGACGGAAACAAAACCTCGATCTCCGCAGAAAATAGAAGGCTTCATCATATGATTAAATTACTAATTGCAACAAACTTTGAACTCAAATTCAAATTGTAAAATCATTCTGTCCGGACAAATCTAAAAGGAACTTACTTCAACAGCATCTGTACCCTTGTCCATGAGATCAATCTTTGTCAAAACTCCAAATGTCCTGTCCCCTGAAAAAATGACCACCACACCAACTGAAATCCACAACTATTCCTCTTTTATCGACTAGACTAAGCAGTGTGCCAGTTCCATCATCGGACAGATGTGCTGACCATACAAATATCATCATCTTCCCAAATGATCAAATATATTGAATCAAGGGAGTAGAAGTTCCCAATCTCAAGAGAGTCTGCTATACGGAAGATTGATGCAATCAAGCAACCTAGTAGAACTATAGACATGCAAGTAGCAGTTGTGCATACACTCACATTACAAATGCGCAATAAAGGGCGCACCCAGTGCACGAACTGCGGGGTCCGGGGAATGGTTGACGTACACAGCCTTACCTCTACAAACAGAGAGGCTGTTTCCAAGAATCGAACCCATGACCTACAAGCCAAAATGGGGCAGCTTTTGCTGCTGCGCCAAGTCCGCCCTTCAGGTAACTAATTTTACAGTACTGTATAAAATAGCTCAAAGTATCCATTTCAAAAGTACGATAAAAAAAGCTCTAGAATTTTGCATCTCTGTGACCGCTACAATCATAACACTTACTTTCTCTGAATATTAAAATTGATTAATATTTCAAGAGGAAGTTGTTCTTTTTTGACAATTGAAGTTCTCCCTGCTGTGGCTCAGTAGACAAGAGCACAAATTCAGCAGTAAGCACACTACTTACACTAACACAAAAGCACCATCAATTCCATAAAATTAAAACATGCACCTCTTGAATTAAATTATAATTTACCTCCTGATTGATTGGTTGTAGGTTTCTCTTTTGCTATATTGTTGCAACTTCTCCAACCATAAAGTACAATCAATTCAACTATACCAGCAAGTCCATAAAATTGCTGAAATTGCATCATACGAGGAATCATACCTTTGGGATCTACTTCACGAGAAATCTTAATCGCATCAGACGTAGCAAGATCTTGATTCGCAGGAGAAATTGCCAGAATTATACAGTTCGGCTGCAAGGTACGAGACAAAGATAGACCAATAAAATATTTTGTTTCATGAAAGTTAATCCTGCTAAAGGCACCAAACTCAAAACCAATTGGTTGGGAGTGAAGAAGCTGCTCACACTCATATACTAGTTTTGAAAGAATTATTTAATTGATGTGGGACAAGATCTAAATGTCCCTAAATGTGCAAACCCCAACTTGCCCGTGGAGAGGTAAACTACAGATGCATACCATAGGTATCACAAGCACATGAAGTGAGCTCTGCCTCTTTGGCACAACAAACAAGAAAAATATCAATCATTAACACAATAGTCTTGCAAAAAAACCTTTCAAGACCTGGCTTTGATACCATGTTATGTTAAAGCAACCAAATCAAAATGAGCAAAGAACCTGACTAGGGCTCCTATAGTAGCTTTGGCAGTGTTAGTATCATATGAAATAGTTCTCAAGAATGCATGCCACTTCTTCAAATGAACGCATGCACTAGTCCTCTCATTATCGAATCAAGAATGTATGCCACTTCTCAAATAAACATATCAATTAGTTCTCTTGTATTGTTTAACTTCGAACTAAACTAAAACTCCTTAATACAAGAGCATCGCTTCCCAAAAGATAAAGAAGACGTTCTAGCTGAACTAATACATTTCTCTTTAAAAAATTCATCTACTTCATATAATCCCAAACAAATACCAAAAGAAATTAGAATACTAAATTACCTTCTCAATATATGCCCGAACCATATTCTCAATGTCTTGCACAATGCTATCAGACTGACCCTCTACAATGATACACAATCAGCAGCAAAGATAAGTCATTGAAGAACAAACTGAGTAGAAATTGAATAGGAAGGCAAAAGAAAAGCTATCCTAAATTGATTTATGTAAAGAAAAGAAAGACATGCAAAAGTTGAGACTGCTCTCTCACCTACAGCTACTTTTGTAAGCCCAGGGAGATCAATCAGCGTCAGGTTCACAACTGCAAAGCCACAGAATCACGACAATGAGATGAAGTAAATGCACATTTCCACATTTAGCGATTAGGTGAAATTCCAAGGCGAATCCCAAATTTTGTGCCAGGGGTAAGATTATAGGTGGAAGGGTTGTAAATAAGATTTTGAAGCACTCACTGCGCAGTCATTCGACTATGAAATGAGATGATAATTTATAACTGTAAGACAATTATTTAAATTACTAATGCAGTAATTATAGATAACTAACTATTTTCTTAATCAAAACACCAGTGTCAGTCAGAAAACAGGGCTGCTAATACCATTGCCCTGAATGCATCACAAATAACCTAAGAAAATTTCCGCTAATCCTGTTGTCCAACCTTGCTAACGTAGGAAGAAGCCCATCTCGAAAGAACTACCTTTGATATAAGGGAATTTGCAGACCAGTAATATTATTTATTCACAATAAAGAGCCCCACAATTGAAGTACAGATAAAAACCTCTTCTTCAATAGATTAGGAATGACGAATGACAAAAAAAAAAAATCTTCCCTCAATATCCCTGTTAACCACAATGTCCACAATTGGGTGTTCTCAATTCATCAATTCCTCGTTCTCCCCTAACTTATGTGGGACTGACCATTCAATATCTTATCCTCCTTTTTATTCTACACTCTAGCCTACATTTTTGGTATTTACCTGTACTGTCATCTCCCAACTTGATAAATCAACATCGATGGTATTTACTAGATTCTTTCACCTACTCTATTAACCTCCAGCATACAGGGCTCAAACGTTAACATATGAATACCAATCTAAGCATAGCTTAGCTGTATAGAAATTATTTTCTTATGCTATTAGATAGTGCATGTAGTTGTTTGGCTCTCCTTAAACCATAGCACTGACAGATTAAATAAAAAAGTGCTTCCATGGTCAATCTCTGCCACATAAAACCAAATCTGAAACGTATTCTCAAATGCTTTTAACTGTAACTCCTAGGGTTTTCACAAGTATTCTATGACCCTTATTTCAAAACGTCATTTATTACATGAGATGAGAATTTTTTCTGCGTAGAACACATCTAATAGAAAGCATTAAGACAGAAGTGGAAAGATTGAAGAGCACGACAAGCATCCTATCTCACCATAAGGGGAATAGATACTGAGATAAATTGGAACACTTGAAATTGCTTTGGAACGGCCAGTCTCCCGATCAGTCTCATCAGCAATCTCCTTCCTCACAGCAGCTGCACAAGATACAACTAAAATTTAGCATCTGAGATGTACCAGTTAAAAAATTAAACTAGAAACACTGAAAGATACACAGTAAGATGGAGAATAGTTTCAATGAACTACCGACTGGCAGAAAGGAATGATTTTGAATCATGTCAGTTAAATCGTGATAAACATAAATAGCACGCGTTCTAAAACGAACAAAAAAACAAATAGGAGCAAAAGTGACCAGGAGTAAGCTAATAAACTTCACAAAAAGATCACTTGCGAAAGACATACCAAAATCAGTGAACCTCTTTCTTGGTACGTGCATGAATTCAGCATATTCCCTTCCTTCATCAATCCTATGAAGCTGTAGCACAAGAGGGCGTCGGGTAACAATTCCTACATGCAAAAATGCAACACTCCCACATTATTTCTTGGGTTTATTGCATATATACGTTAATGAGAATCAAAACACTACAACCACGCATTGGCAATAAATACGAACTGTGAAATCATTATTACCAGATCCACGAGGCAAAAAGTCCTTCCCTACAATGCTCTCCAGCACCGAAGACTTCCCAGAACTCTACAAACCATTAAAGAGTGGGATTATAAATGCACAATGTGCGCAAGAGGAGGCGGAAAAGTAATTAATTTGCACAACGCAGTTTACACTCTACCCCAATATACCAATTCGATTGATTCAAAGATTTGACCAGAAAAAAAGTAACAATCTTCCTACTATTCATGCCGATACTAAATATACGATGCTGCAAAGATACCGATTACTGCAAACTGCCAACAAAAGGGAGACTCCTTATTTGAACCATTGAAATACAGATAGTGGTGGATAAATAACAGTTGAACTGAGATGTGATTTATAAAGTTTTGATTTCTACATACAAATTCCAAGCAAATAAATATATGCGCTTCCACTGTTTGACTTCCCTAATTTTGAAAGTTAATTATCCAGACCATTTTCACAGACAATATCTGAACTGCGAAATACATGGGAAAGGAACGAATTTAACAGAAAAATGAGAGCTTCAGCTCAAACGTCCAATTTTTTTAGCAAAACCAGAACCAAATGCTATAAGAAAAAAAAAATCTAATTCCGAACAAAAATAAAGATCTAAAAAAAGATGATAGAGGAACAGGATTCTCAAGATCTGTATTTTATATACGTAGAGAGAGAGGGAGAGATGCGGGGTAATGATTGTGAGATCTGACCTGGCCACCGACGACGGCGATGGAAGGAAGAGCGTCCCAGAGAGTAGGCAAAGCGCTCTCTTCGCCGTGATCTCCCAAAGCTGTGCACGCTCTCTGGAGTTTGTTTACCAGAGCTATCAGATTCTCCATTATCGCGGACCACGGTTTTCAGAAGCTGTTGTCGATCCCTAATTTGAAACGTAGGGCAAGGATATTCTACGATCTTGAGGATGGAGACGATCTTGGAGAGAGAGAGAGAGAGAGGAGGGTTATGGTGACGAGGCTAAGGAACCGATGTGGAAAATTCAAAAGAAGAACCGCCTGCACGATGATGAGGGCGTCTGGTGGTGAGTGTCCGTCACTGTGAGTATTATTATCGTATATAGCAGAACAAGTTTGCTACCGCGCATGATACAAGCGCCCAAATACACGCTTAACGCAGGCCCGAATGGGGTTTTTCCAAAACTGTTTCAAAACTTCATTTTTTTGAAAAATGTTTTCAAATGTTTTTCAAATAAAAAAAACTTTATTCATATTTTTTTTAAATAGAGTTTAAAAAAACTTTTTCCAAAAAAAATATCGAGTACAATTTAAAAAATTACTTTTTGAAAATACTTGTTGAAATTAGTTTTTTGAAGAACTAATTTAGAAAAAATAGTTTTTGAAAACATTATTTTGAAATAATTTTTTGAAAAACAGTTATATAGAAAATAATTTTTAAAAATTTTAGAAAAGAAAATATTTTGAAAAAAATTCAAAATAGTTTTTAAAAAAAAATTGAAAAACATTTGTTTGAAAATAGTTTCTTTTTTTATTTTGAAATGGAGGAATCTGAAAATAGTTTAAAAAGTAAGGGAGAGCGGTGTATTTTCAGAAACCCCAAGGGAGGTCATGAAAGGGAGGAATTTGAAAAGCAGTTATTGGCAGTTACGAGTTATTGTCAATGTAGGAAATCGACGTCGAAGCCATATTTTTAACTACTAAACACGTGAACTCCACGTGTAAACTTGTGAAACAAGACAATGAGCAGTTACAACACGTGGAGTATATCATGCAAGCCAGTTATGCTCTCAACATGTAATCATTTGAATTATCTTAAATAACTGTGCAGATTCAAACTAAAACTTCTAAAAGAAGATTAAAGGAATTCAAATTGACGTAGAAGAAGGAAGAAACTGCCAATTCGAAGAATTAAAGATAGAGTTCGAAGCAAACCAAGTTCAAATATTTTGAGCGGGAAGTTCAAATTGCAAGCAGCGTCTATAAATAGAAGAGATTGAAGAGTGAAAAAACCCGGACAAATCTTCAACAAACAGCTATCAAACAATGATGCTTGGTTTGTTCATTGGCAAATAGTTTAGGATTTCGAACTCAGTTCGAAGTAGATTAGGAAGCAGTTAAGATTACTCTCGGTTGTTCTTGTAACAATCATCTGTTCGAAGTTCTCATTACCTTTTATTTGAAGTTGAAGGCAATTTCGAAGTAAGTTTATCTTTGGTTTATTAATCGAAGTGTCTTGTTTATTTGTTGGGTGAAGTTCAAGTAAATGAAATATACATGTAGATTCTAGAAAGTGAAAAGCTTTTGCTAACTAGTTATATAATGAACCCAGACAAGAAAATGTTTTGCTCGTTCACTTGAATTTGGTGATATTCTCTTCCCATATTTCTTGGGCACACAGCTTGAAATTTTAAAGCACTTCCTTAGAGGTTTTATTCACCATAGCACACAGACATACCTCTTGTATGGGCATTAAAATGAACTGATAGCTTCATTACACAATATATATTTTCAATTGCTTCAGATTAAATTTTCTGCACTGGGGCCTCATCTTAAATGCAATATCCATCAGAGATATCCCAATTCTTCCATCAGAGATATCCCAATTCTTCCATCAGAGATATCCCAATTCTTCAGTGTTTTGAATGATATGCAGTCCATTGGTGGCTTTATTGCTGTTTCGAGATATGCCCACGGCCCCTGCTTCTATACATTACATAGAGCCCTCAAACAAGTCCTTAAAATGTTAAACATACCCGAACTCTTGAAATTCAGTTTTTCGGGCCCTAAAGTGGCAGTAACATATATTGAAGGCATATGAAGAAGAATTGTTTCCAGGGATACTTAAGGTAGGTACCTGCATCATACTGAAGGAGATTGTTATATTTCGACCTACACGAAAGTCTCTATATTTGAACATCACAATGGCAAACCTTCAATCTGTGATTAAAAAATCTATGTTGGATTGAGTGTTACTTTAAAAGGGTAGTTGGGGTGGTGGTTTTTTTTAAAAAAAATCATGTAACTCTACGATTTCATGTTTTATGCATCAAAGGCCGTTAACCTCATGAAGTATTGAGTATTGTTGTTAGATTTGTAATTTGTTCGTTTTTTGGTTGGTTTCTGTCTGTAATGAAGTATTGTTGTTATGTTCAATTGCAACATTATTGGTTTTCTTGTTTATAGATTCAAGAAGAGAAAT
The DNA here is from genome assembly GCA_963854785.1 of Vaccinium vitis-idaea. NCBI lineage: Eukaryota > Viridiplantae > Streptophyta > Magnoliopsida > Ericales > Ericaceae > Vaccinium > Vaccinium vitis-idaea. The sequence goes on along the minus strand of OY978223.1, from coordinate 505,348 downwards.
GGGGTGGGGGTGGGCAGACAATAAAGATAGACTTATTCGACAAATAATGGGTCTAACACTTAACAAAGGAACAATTAGTAGCGAATATACATAATATTGTAGCAAGCCATAACTATTGACAAAGAGAAAAGGTAAAGAGGGAGAGAGAGGATCGACACATTACATTTACAAAGTATTCAACAATTTGATGTCACACTTAACTATAAAGTTACATCTACAAAAGCACATTACAGTTTTGTCGAAGCTCCAACATTGCCTTCTCAAATGATGCATTCGCATTGTTCCTTTATGCTTCCCTCTGAGGACACTGATTTCTTTGCTTCTTCAGTCTCATTAAATACAACTTGAAGATTTAACTCCAATTGTTATTTTTCGTGATTTAGTTAAGCAAGCATCAATCTCCATTTGCTCCTCTACGGGTAGAAGCACATAAAATGCCAATTAAATATGTAATCCACACTTATTTATTTATTTTTACTAGAGCGAAAAAGAAATAACGAGTTTTCTTTTAATAAATATTTGGTCTCGTTTTTTATTTCTTGTTTAAAAACTTTACATTTATTTTGTTTGAGTAACGAAGTTGTAAGGTTGAGATTTATATTGATTGCTAAGGGCATGTAAAGAAAATAAAACGTACAAAACATTTTCGGACATTTGAAAAAAGTAGTATGTATTGAAAAGATTTCAAAACATTTATCACATTTTCAAAATATTTCAGAATTTTTTTTAAAGACTTGCATATTAATATCCCATCCATCCCAAACTCTAAATGAGACGATCGAAGTTTGTAAAAATGAGGGTTAAAAAGTCTCAAGATATGAGAGATACTTTAAATACTTCTCAGGTCCAAAGTGAGACGTACTTGGATAATATACAACAAAATATGTTTGGCAGATAGTTGAACTTCTCAGGTCCACAATGAGATCTTTAATTAAACTTCTCAGGTCCAACATGAGATGTGTAAAATAACTTCTCAGGTCCAAAATGGGTTGTTTAAAATACTCCCCAAAATAAGTGTTCTAAATACAAATTAAAGTGATTTCTCATTTTAGAAATGGGAAGTATGTATGGTAGACAATAAGTATACGGGAAGTATGTTCCAAGTTAGAGAAACTCAAATAAAACCGACTTCTCATTTTAGACATGAGAAATATATATGGACATGCTGGCCAAACATTCACGCTGGACGGAGACACGTTGGATGAAATTTTGGGAGACTTCTAAGGTTGAGACTGAGAAGTGGTTAAAGATCTTAAGTTCAAAATGAGAAGTACAAAACAACGGTATTTTTATAAATTATTTCGAAAACAACGATACTTTCATAAAAAGCTTAATCCAGATTATTGGTTTTTTGGTTTTTTGTCAAATAATCCAAAAAACCGGTTTGGTTTTTTCTTAAACTTAGGGCTAGTTTGGCCTAAAAGTGATTTTTGGATTATTGGTTTTTTCGATTTGTCTTTATTCAAATTTTTTTTGCATTTGTTAGTTTCGCGCCAAGATTTTGTGGTTTATGGATTCCTCTCGGCGAGACGAATCTAACGAGTATAAAATTATGGTCAAAACTCAAATTTTTTTGAATAAAGCCAAAATAGGTGGATTATTACAAAATCTTAACGCGAAACTAACAAATGCAAATTTTTTTTGAATAAAGACAAAACGAAAAAACCAATAATCCAAAAACCACTTTTAGGCCAAATTAGCCCTTAATCCAAATTATTCCCTCCTTTGGCTAATAATCCAGATTATGGATTATTGGATTATTCGTTTGTCCTTATTCAAAAAAATTTGAGTTCTGATCATAATTTTATACTTGTTAGATTCGTCTCGTCGAGAGGAATCCAGGAACCACAAAATCTTGATGCAAAATTAACGAATGCAAAAAAAATTTGAATAAGGACAAACGAATAATCTGGATTATTGGATTATTACCCAAAGCACTCTGGTTTTTTGGATTAAGATTATTACCCAAAACACTCTGATTTTTTGTACCCAAAAAACCAAAAAACTGGATTAAATTTTTTACCCAAAGGAGGCCGTTTCCGTCCAACCTCTCTCTCTCTCCATCTCTCTCTCTCTCTCTCTCTCTCCCTCTCCTCTCCGATTCAATGCAGACTGAATCAACCAAGGACAGAGGCCTCGTCTCATGGACTATGTCGTAATAAAACCATCCTTTAAAGCCCTCAACTTCAACTCCTCCTATCTAAAACCCACCAACCTCAATATCCCCAAAAATTCCTTCCCCACTTTCCACTTCACTTACCGAAAACGCCCTCCTACTTCAATCTCTGTTTCTTCTTCCCCCAATACCAATCCGAACCCCCGAAACCCAGTTCCAGAAATCAACAACTGCACCAAACCCATCTCTCACTTTTCCAATTTGACCAAGAAATGGGCCTCGAATTTGCAAAATCCAGATTCCAAGTACTTGCGAAACGGAGGATTTGGGATGGCGTTATTGAGCTTGACGACTACTGCGAGGGTCAGATTAAGTCCGTTCATGGCCACGCTGGCCGCGAATCCGACATTCGTTTCTGGCTTTTTTGCTTGGATGGTGGCGCAATCATTGAAGGTGATGCTGAATTTCTTTGTGGAGAGGAAGTGGGATTTGAGGATCATGTTTGCTTCGGGAGGGATGCCGTCGTCTCACTCGGCGTTATGCACTGCTCTGACGACGTCTGTGGCGATTTGCCATGGAGTGGCGGACTCGTTGTTTCCGGTTTGCTTGGGGTTTAGTTTGATTGTCATGTATGATGCAATTGGTGTGCGGCGGCACGCCGGGATGCAAGCAGAGGTATTTTAATTGTATTTTTCTTTTTTAATTCACTGGTTGTTTTGTTGAAATTTGCGGATGGTCGGTTTATACATCTGATTGTTGAGTAATCTGCCAAACCGAACAAGTAAAAAACGCAAACAGAAAAAGACAGTTTTTTACGTGTAGGTAATTAAATTTCCGGCGCATACCAATTTTAACTATTTTTCACTATGTGTGGAATGAAGAGAGGACAGGTGACGTGGGCTGTTGCTTATAGCAAGTAGTTAGAATTAGGATTGACATCGCCAATATTGTTGTCATGTGCTGACCTGCCGAACCACATGTATCTGGTGTTCTACCAAAGCTTGGTGCGCCCTTGTCGCAGGGGCGGCTCCATGTAGGGGGGGGGGGGGGGGGGGGGCAGCTGACCCCCCTAGCCGGAAATCCTCCCTGGGATACGCATATTATTTTTTTGGTTATTTTTGTAATTTTGCTCTACGGGAGTGTATATTGTTGTCTTTACATTGTGTTCCTTGCCCCACAAATAATTCACTCGCCCCAAATGTACTGAAAATTTGCATGTAACTTCATAGGGAACCATCAAAATGAAACGAAGGGACTAAATATTGTAGATTCTTGACCCCCTAATGATAAATCCTGCGTCCACCCCTGCCTTGTCGGGTCACGAGTTCAAGTCATGGTATCCACACATATATCCGGTATTCTCTTGTGTTGTGTGGCTATTTGTTTATGTTTATGTTCAGGTGGATTGAAGCTGCATTTATTATTTCACTAGGTACAGGGCGACGTGCGTTGCACGATTAATATGCCCGTTGTTTTTGGAGCATTTTTGTTAGGATATTTTTGAAGCATGTATAACAACTATTTAGGGAGAGTCGTACAGCTACATAATATTAACACATATGATCTTGAATTCCATCCAGTTTATTAGTGTGGAAATGAGGATAAGAATTCTTTCCTGATTAGTCATTACACCAATAGTCTATCACCTAGCATGCTAATTTTGAATCCACTTGTTAGCAAAAGATTGATCAATTCAAGCAGGCATTCCGGTGCTATAACATAAATCAATATTTGCCTTCTTACGTTAGGCCAAGGTGAGTCCAGCCTTGCATTTGATAAGACATAAATACCAGGTGAGATCTCCAAGTTATCTTCTTTCAATTTGTTAGTAACGTAAACCAAGGTCATGGAACAAAGTTTGACTATTATCAAGTTAAACCCATTATACTGAGCTGCCTCTTCACGAGTTCCCTTGAAACCTATAAGCATTTTTCCCTCTCTGCAGCCACATCAATGACCACAATCACATTAATAGAACTTCAATCACACTGACTACCTTGTTCTAATTCACAGAGAATATCTTAAAGAGTTGTGAAATATTAGAAGCATTAGCAATATTATACTGTAGCAACTAACAGAACAAAAAATTATAGTAAAACATTACACACGCAGCTTACGCATGAACAAGCATGCCTATAAATGTACAGGAGATCCCACCAAATGCTCCACAGACAAACCCAAAATAGAAGGAAGAGAGTTCCTCAAATAAATCTTCCTTTCAAGCAGTACATAGAACTCTCCTCGTACTCAAAGGACCTCGTGGTCCTCTCGCTCTATGAACACCCAAAAAAACACATAAAAGGGGTGGTCTCCCATGCCTTGTTACATCTTTTCGGACTTCATCTGAGCCATGAAGTGAAAAGCTCTTTAGCCATTCAATGCACTGCCTGTACGATGCAAAAGAGGGATTCTTTGTCATTGGGGAATGCAAAAGAACATGGTTTGTATCCATGTCCGGATGCTTGCACGTAAACCCCGCTGTTCAAAATCAATACAGATTCCTCATGCAAAGAAGGCCACCTTAAGCTACGCCTCCAATCAGTTTCCACGGGAAAGATGGAACTCTTCCTTATCATGTTCAGAGTTTTTGAAACTTCCAAACGAATCATGCTAGCAATTCACCTAGAATTGTTCTTCTCCTCTACTTCTTGTTACAACTTTGAAAGCCCAAAACTAAATTTGCTCTACTACTTTGCTAAATTACAAACCTAGACTCTTTGAGATATTCAACCAGAAGACGTAAAATAAACTTAAACAGACCCTACTTACTGTTATCGTGTCCGTCTTGCACATTCAGAACAACCCACTCCCTAAACTCAACTGTTATATTAGACCATCCAAATCATAAAACTTAAGTACTTTACATTATCTCTTCAGCAACATGAGTAACTAAAATTCAGTTCAAAGCTAGAGAATTAGACAGCTACAGCGTACAACATATTCATTCCAGAAGGAGAATGATCCTAACATCTTGCTTTTGTGCTAACTACATAACATGTCCTCTTATCCTTGTATAAATTTCATCAAGATAAAATTCAGAAAAACAACCACACTAAATTTTTACAATGGTTTTAATAAAAAATGAGAAAACTTTACAATCTTATCCAATGCTCAAGATAACACTTAACTCGCAAAAGTTTGCCTCACATGTGCTCTTCACCTCCACTAATCTTTATTCTATTTCATATGTTGAGGTGAAAGAATTATTAGCAGTGCGCAGCTGAAAGCACCCAACAGAGATTCAAAACTTGCTAATCATAATATAGGAGCTGTGGCTGATGGAGTAACACCTTTGGTTGTTGTAGTGAAATAAATCCTTTTAAGGATTATACAAGTTATCCTGTACTTCAATAATTATGTTGAATCATAAGACTCTGCAAAAGCAATGTCATTGGGTCCTCCTTCCTGCCACAATTATATAACATGTAGTCGATTGGAATGCTTATCCAAGTTAAATAGAAGCTCAAATGCTAACGACACGACAAAGAAAGCATGTAATCCGGAAAACAAAAGTATTTCTCATGCAATCAACTAAGAGCCAGTGCTCTATGAAAAAAGGATTAGACAGAGATAACATAAATGTAACTCCTTCAGCCAAGTCCGCCCTCATTAACCTCAATATTACCAAAGCCTCAAACTTTGAAGCTGACCCCCTTTCATGCATTGGCAAAATGATTTGGGTTAAGATTGGTAATAGATTAGTTCCACACTGCCAGCTTCTTTGTACTTTTCCACACTGCCAGCTTCTTTATTCTTTTTCTTGTTTTACTATGCTATTCCATGACTTCTCAAAACCCCTATTCTAGATATAGTAGTAGTAGATATTTATAACACTTTAGTCTCATTACACATCTGTGGCTTTAATACATCTTATTCCAAAACTCTTACTTTAAATAATTGAAGAGTTTAGTTGAAAAAGCCTATCACCTGGTTTTCAAAACAATACCATCAACGTGCCAAATGAAATCATCCCAATAATACCTTGTCAAATGTGAAAACCCTATCGATGTGCTTGCAAGCAATATTTTGAGAAACTGCGACTTCTCTCTGGTACTCATTACAGGTCACCACCTACGATGCGTTGTTCCTCAACTCTTCTTCGCCACGGCCTATACAAAAATCAAAATTCATCTCAAATTAACAAATTTGAGAAGGCTTTAGTTGGCCGAATCCCAGCAGCGAATGATCAGCCTGAAATTTTAAGACCTCTAATGTGTAATCAAAATTACCCACCAAAAAAGCAAAAGAAACGAACTCAGACACATTAACTACAAGATCAAACAAATCTATGTTGACAAGCAGAAAAAGGAAGCAATTTACGACAACAATTATTAACAATCAAGCCTCTCCAACCGAATTCTCGAATTGGGTAACCGAAATTGAAACCCTAGAAACAGTGACAGCATGTTCTTACGAAAAATTTATAATTTGAGAGAGAATTGAAAGATAGGATTAATTACCTCTAGAGTGATGAGCGAATTCGAATCAAGTATTCGACCTAATTGACACAAACCCAGCAACCATACTGACGGATGTGCTTAAACAATCCTATGTTCAAAAGTGGAAATTTGAAGGCCTGACTATCTATTTCTCTTAATTAATGGAGTACCATTTCTAGGGTTTCTGCCCCTCTGTGTGTGCGCAAGAACCAGGAGCAGAGATAAAGGAAAACGGAGAATACCTTCTTCATCTTTAGTCGTGTTGCCTCCCTCTCCGCTCTCTCGATCTCGATTGTGGACTTTCATAGCCCACTGCGGCCTGCATAGCCGCCCTTCTCTTCTACTTTCTCCGCACAAACTACGAATCCAAATCCTCATCCACAAAGAACAGCGACGAACAAACAGGGGAAAGAATAGCGATGGACGAAGGTGAAAACACCACCTGGCCGGTGAACGATCAACAAAGACCACCAGCGGAGCCCCTTAGTCAAACCAAATCAAGATCAACAAAAGAGGCATGAGAACTTTATTCATGTGGCTCTATGGTTCTGCGAAGTGCAGAGAGAGAGAGAGAGAGAGAGGCGGGAGAGAGAGGAGTTTGACGATGCAGAGATGGATGGTACATACGTGTAAAGTTGGAACCCCCTGGTGTATGTGGATTCTGTGGCTGAGGAGTAAGAGGATGTGTAGAGTTGTCGTTCGTAGAAGCCTTTGAACTGTTGAGGGGTAAAATTGACCCAAATTGGCCAAATGACCAAACAACTTCAAATTGGAAGTCTCTCTTATATAAGTCCTCCGGTCTTGGATACCTAACTCCGTCTAACACATAATGGCAGTTATGGGTTTCTGTCATAATGGATACCCTTTACTGTTTGTATCCAAATGAAACTAATAGTAGTCTGTTGGGTGATTCTTATGCTAATATGGAAGTACTTTATTGGTTTTTATTAAGCAAGGTGATTCTTTTGTTTGTATGGATTTACTTTATTGAGTTTCTATTAGAAACTTTTCTTAATACGAGGGTGAACATGGTATCACTGTAGAAGGCATTATACACTCATCACTTATTTTGGGAGCCTTGATTGCTTCTCGAAGAGAAGCCCTAGGTTGATTGGGAGTAGTGCTGCAAACATACCGAGTTGTTCATGAAGGGATCATATAAAGCCCCTTACGCTTGGTTCGTTAATTAACTAAACATGCTCAAGCGTTATATCGAGGTCATATCATAAACAAGCCAATCCAAAGCTATCGAGCTAGCCATATTTCTGCCTGATTTTGCTAGGGAGCTGAATCAATTTAAGGGGTGCTTTGGCAAAAAAGCGCAGAACTGGTTTTTTGGTTTTTTCGTTAGGAAAAAGTAGTAGTCACCCATCTGCTCTTTCTTTGTTAGTTTTACAAATTTTGTTTTTCTTGACAATTTCCTTTCACATGCAAAACTTGCATTTCGTTAAACAACGTCTCCACCACAATCCTTTCACATAGCTGGGAAGAGTTGACGCATGCGGATTTTGTGGATGTGATTGCAAAATACTAATGAATTCATACAAACAGAAACAATATTGGCTGTGATGTATACCCCATCTTTACATTACATAAGTTGTCCGATGCTGTCCCTCATTGTAGTCGGTGTATATCATGTGGTTATATAACACAGAGGCATTGGCAAATCCAGAATTTGGACTCAGGAATGGCATTGTTCAATGGAAGTCTACTTATGTTATTGCACGTGGTGCGTAAAATTGTGAAAATGAAGGTTAAGAATAAAATAATAAAATTGGACATTTTCGTGGACTTTCTTTTTGGTTATAAGGAATAAAGGCTTGGTCTGACTATGTTATGGTGTTCAAATGAAAGTCATGAGATATTACAGTATTTTTCTAATCCGAACCATTCATTTTTTACGAATTGTGAGTTTTATGTTAGTTGTGTAAAATATTTAAGTTGTTCGGATACTAGTAAGTACCTAATTGAATTGCATCTTCATATAAAACATTCTTTGTTTGAAATGGGGTGGCTTCTACGGTACCCGACCTCCATGTGGTTCCATATTAAAAGGGGTCGTTCATGTGCTAAGCCCTGGACGATTTTAGGAGTTAGTTAATTCAAGCCAAACTCAGGCTTCATTATCGAGCTCGAATAATATAAAAATGTAATGAGCCGGGCTTGATCACATTGAAACTTGGCTTGACTCCTTTCGTTTGTGGCCCTGATTGAGGTATTGATACGTGCATTTGATTAGTAAGTGGTAAGACTTGAGAATTCTTCAGGAAACAGATTATCGTTCGTTGCTGCAAGGCAAGAGCATAGCCAAGTGCATTCAGTCTTTATTTTTTTGGTGCATTGGATACAAGCATCCAGTCTCTATACATGCTAGTTTTAGGGGAGATTTCTACCACCTTTTGTTTTCTTGTTTGAAGTTTTGAATTTCTTACTGTTTTCTTACCATTTTGCTGGAGATGGTCTTTAATGGGTTATTATTACGTGTCTATTTTAGTGTTAATTGGACGTATAGGTTGGGAAATTTGTCCACGTGGTTATTTAACTTATTTTGCACCGCTGAATTTACTGTTAGTAATTAAGCAAAAAACGCAGGATAGGATTGGAAAACTCGCTGAAAGCAAAATTTGGGTCACACATGTAACGATGTAATCATTATCTTCAGGTGAACCTGGTCTAGGTCATAGCCAGGGGTTTGAGCATCTTAGACTTAACAGAGTTTGTTACTTTCCAACACCTGGTTTGGTGGGAACATGGGAAGTTGCTTACATACCGTATTTCATGAGTTCACTTCAATGCTGAAGATACTTAAGATCATACCAGATGCATTTCTGGTAGATCAAGAATTGTTTCATGAGAATATAACAAAACCCAACTTACTTATAATTTTATCTTTCCAGCACAGATATTCATAATGATTTTGAAGAGAGTTCCGTTTATGATGAATAGGTTGTTACACCTGTAGAAAGCAAGTGGGAAAAAAGCGTCTTCCTTGGAACTTAATTGGAAAAAACTCTTATATGTGATATATTTGATCTTTTAGCACAATATGTGGAAATTGATGGCCAAACTTGCAATGTCCTGTACAGCGTAATTTTGTTTCGACTTTTATGCACCATAATCTCGTAAATGATTCTCCAGATTGTCATCAATTGTGTAGATATTTTATATTCCTTCTGATAGAGGATATTCGTTGGTGTGGGTCAGAGCTTAATTATCTTGGACTCTTAACTCCCCCTCCCCACTTTTTAGATGGGATCTTGTGTGACGGTCTGTTTCTTTGATTTGCACCTCTTCTTAGCTTGACTGGGTTCAACCGTTCTCTTACTGTTTCACAGTTTCAGTGTTTCTCTTGTTAACATATGCTTGTACTGTTCAGTTCAACCAAATGTTTGATGTTTCTGTGCTGTAAATTTATGCTAATCAACGCAGGTTCTCAATATGATCGTTGAGGACTTGTTCCAAGGGCATCCAATCAGTCAAAGAAAGCTCAAGGAACTTCTTGGCCACACTCCATCCCAGGTCGTTGCTGGAGCTCTAGTAGGCGTTGTAGTTGCTTGTGTCTGCTGTCAGGGTTGCTTAGTTGCAATTTAATCTTCTGCTGCAAACAAATAAAACTTTGTGAATGGTGCACGAGTTTCATACATTTAAATTGCCCAGGCTCATTGGGAATTGGGAACCTAGTGAGTATGTGTATTTTATTCTTTTGACTTCTGAAAACGCTAGGATGTTGAATGGAAGGAGTATTTTCTTTTCTGTTTTTTTTTCTCTGACTTCAGCGTAAAGATCGAAGTGGAATTTGCTGATTTGCCTTTTTGTTACTGCATTGTGGGCCCGTATTGATTCCACTTAAATTACGAATCGATAGGGTCTGAATTATTACTCGAGGCAGTACATGTTGGACCCCAGATTCATCCTTTGGCTTGCAAACCAGGAATAGACAGAAAGAGTCGGGAACTATAGGTGACTCTTCTGGTATCCTTCCAAGTAGAGGAATCCTTGCTGCATTTGTTTTTCGTATGTTTGTGTTCTCCATAGCTTCGGTTTTTTGTTCCTCGTCACGTGTTACATCTACACCAACATGTGTTACATCTACACCAACATTTTCTTGGAAGAATCAGATCGATTGGTTGATCGGCAAGTTTTCAGTGGTATAGAAGTCCATGGTATCAGCAGGAAGCCAGATTGGGTAGCTATAGAATGTTGTCTCTGGTAAGAGAGAAACAACCAAAGGCCTGCATAGAGAGTTCAAATCACCAGGAAAATAGTTCAGAGGGTTCACATCTCACATTCAAAATTGTTTGATTTTTCACTAGTTGATTTTTGCACATTATTTTTCCATACCTGGTAATATAAGAAGTTAAAAGTAAAATATCGACTTTTAACATTACAACTTTGTACAGTACGATTAATTTGGCTCCATTGCCAAGAGAGGGAGAGCGATGAACGGAGCAAGGCCTGTTTTGGCAAAAGAATTAATCATGGCTTATTGAAGTTCAAGAATTCAACTAGTTTGGATTTATTGGCTTATTGGCTAAAAATGGTTGAAAAAATATGTTAATTTAATTTGTTTATTGGCTGAAAAATATGTTAATTTAATTTGGCTTATTGGCTAAATAAGTCAATAATCCGGCTTATTCTTTTTTAGCTGAAACAAGCCCAAGTCTAAAAGGTATATGCTAGGAGTGTAATTTTCTTCACACCCCCTCACTCCTATTGGCTAAGAGAAGATAAATGTATAATCATGACGGCTTTAAATTGAGGGCACCTCACGAAATATCTAATTACAAAAGAAGGGATAATGTAGTCTTTTTATACTTAGACAAAATGAGATTGCAAGATCATAAAATTGTGCCACAAATATGTGGTTTTGTGAATGGTTATGGGAAAATGCATTTTACAATAAGCTGCCAGGTAACCATAATGCAAAACAAAAATTCCATGCTGCCAAACGGCACTGGACTTTTGGTACTTGTTCATGAGGTCAAGTCAAAATAGAAAGGGTTCGGTCAAACCATCCGTCGTTTGCACTTCGAATTTCCAATAATTCTACGGGTTACATATGAAAGTACGTAGAACACCGTTTCGGGCTCACTTCAAAATCGGATAATTTCAAGTATTTGATTTAATGTTCTAATATTTCGTTCCGAAATTAAGATTTTTGGAACTCTAAATGAAAGGTTGGGAACATGGGATTTGCCAATTTTTCGTAAACAAAGTGGCCATTTGTTGTTCACAAAAAATCCGTTTAAAAAGGGTCTGGTTTCTCATTTAATTAAATAAAAATTTCATAAAATCAAGATAATTTTAATTAGAAATCCTATTACAATATTATCATTAGGATGCCATCCTATGGGGTTTGAATCTTTATGATTCCATCCTGTAAATGTAAATTGAACCATTGTGCCCCTAGTATCTATTTTAGTAGTATATTATCTAATAGTAATTTATAATCCTAAAAATTTGGGCCTAATGTATATCCTATTCACGTCCTAATCTTATGTTAGTTATTGGTCATTCATTCTTTTTATTTTCAAAAAAAGTTATTGGTCATTCATTATCCTTTAATTTAGGTATAGCAATCAAACAGGATATCCTATTCACGTCCGGGGAAACATCATTTCCCTTATTACTTATTTCCCTTAATTACTCTCTCTTTTTTTCTTCTACCTCTGGATATTGAACCTTAAACCTAATCTTCATCCTCCAACAACCGCCCATTACCCATTGCCGTACGTCGATTGCTGCCACCACCCAACGATCAAACCCCTCCGTCGATCTTGTCATCGTCAACCCCTGTCCGGCGATCTCATCGATGTTGGCGTTCTCATTGTTGTTTCCTCTCCCAACGATTAGTCGAATAGACCCCCTTCCTTTGCCGATCTTGTCGTCATCAGCCCCTCTCCAGCGATCTCATCGATGTTGCCGTTCTCGTTGTTGTTTCCTCTCATCGCCGACCTCTTAGTTTGCATCACGGCGGCCGCAAAAAGCCATCCTCGGCGGTGAAGATTTTTCTTCGCTATCTTCTTATATTGTGGTTTTTTTAAAAATATTTTTACAGAGTTTTTGCTAAACTGGATTTGAAATCTCTTGATTTATATGTGAATTAAAGTCAATGATAGTTTATGTTATTGCACTAAAGATTTTGATTGGTGTATTTGTATGTACAAGTATATGAAATCAAACCTTTGGGTTTCCATGTCCACCGATCACACCTTCAGATTTTGAAATCAAATTGAAAAGACTAAATGGTGAATCTATAGTAAATGGTAAAACAACAAACCATGTTCACATGCCCTTTAAAAGATGGTTATTTCGCAGTGAGTATTATTTATTGATTTACCATTTGTGTGATTTGATACAAATAAAAGTGGTAAATCAATAAACTATTTTCACTGTATGAAATAAACGACACGTTAACATGGTTTGTTGATCTTCCATATTAGGTGATTTGATACAATAAAGATGGTTTATTGGTTTACCACTTTGGTACTTCGGTGATTGGGCATAAACCATATTTCATGTGGTTTTATGGTACACTAATCAACCGTGTTTTTCACGGATTGGGTTTGGATTGCGGTTTTACAATGCATTAATCTACCATATGTTTCACATTTTTTTTTATGATTGTTTGTGGTGCATTAATCTACATGTTTTCATGACTCGTGTTTTTAGGTAAAAAATGTCATGATTATTTATTATTAATTTTATTTTGAGATTTTGTGGATGAGAAGATTATGAGTGAGAGAGAGAGAGAGAGAGAGAGAGAGAGAGAGAGAGAAATTAGGAAAGATTAGGAGAGATAAATATTAGAAAAATCAAAAGAGAGATACTCCGTATTAGGAAAACTAGGAGAGAGAAAGGGTATTTTGGAATCTATTTGAATTTCAGGATGGAATCATAAGTATTCAAATGTCATAGGATGGAATCATAATGATCTTTTTTGTACAGGATGTCTAATTAACTCATTTTATGATATGGGAAACTAGGCCTTGAAAATGGCATTTGCCTTTCAAATTTGTTTGAAAACGGCATTTTACCTAATTCGACCATTAAAATCTTATATGTGGTGTCAGATGATAGGAGCTACGCCTTCACTTTCGACCGATTAACTGATTTGCGTTTTTTTTATAACTTTATTAAATAAAACGCGATTTTTTTAACTTTATTCTCAAACTACGTGAAAACGTGGTTGCTAATTACGCTTTCCGAAAAACGTGGTTATGTTTCACGCTTTCATATTGGGTTAAGATGGATTAACCGAAAAAATTAAGTTAATCTTAATCCGGTTTGAAAGCGTGTTTGGCAAACAAGCCTTTAAAAAACGTCTCTTAAACACGCTTTCTAATATAAAAAAATAAAATACGGAAAACGTGTTTACAAAATACACCTTTTGAAAGCGTTGTTATCAAACACGCTTTAATAAGACGTGGTTACGGAACACACTTTTAAAAGACGTGTGTACAAAGCACGCTTATTTCCTTCTATGGTTAAAAAGGAAACGCCACTGTTATTTCCTTATGGCCATTGTTAAAAAAGAAAGGCCACTGACATAGTTTTCCAAATAATTTTAGCAACCCAGTTGCTAAAATCATGGTGATTTGCCATGATTTTAGCAAATGAGTTCAACAGGTGCTAAAATCATGGTATTTCAAATAAAAAAATTAAGTGTTTCCGTGTATTATTTTTTGAATTTTTTACACCGAATTAAAGTACACGAGGAGAACTTTAATTTGGTGCGAAAAAAATTGAAAAACGATACACGGAACCACTTCATTTTTTGATTTCAAAATCATAATTTTAGCACCTGCAAAACTCATTTGCTAAAATTATGGTGATTTAAAAAACTGAGTTGCTAAAATCTTTTGAAAAACTATGCCTATGAAACTCCATCGTGGCCTTATTTCCTTATATGGTTATTTGTTTGGTTGTTGGGGAAATAAATAGAAAGGAGGAGTTTCTCTTCCTTTGTTTGGTTCTTAAAGAAAAAAAAGGAAAATAATCAAATTCCTGTTCAACTTTGCTCCCATTTTCTCTTCAATTTTCTCACTAACTTTCTGCTTAATTATTTTCTCTTCTTTTCTCTTTCTTTCTCTAACTTCCAAACAGAGGGCCACTGTTAAAAAAGAAAGGCCACTGAGACTCCATCGCCGCCTTGTCTCTAGGGCTCTGAAACTCCATCGCCACCACTCGGCTCTTGGCACTCCGATCGCGACCCCGACCGCTTCACCGCCGCCGGTCACCACTCCGACGGCTGTCTCTTCGCTTTCCACCTTCCTTGACCTCGGTTTGGAGATCTACAGGTCAGGTCAGCTTCGTCTCTCTCTCTCTCTCTCTCTCTCTCTCTCTCTCTCTCTCTGTGTGTTGTGTTTTTCTTGTATATCTACGGCTGAAGCCGAAAGTTTTGTTTGTGGTGTATTTGTATTGATTTGTGGGCATCGTGAACTACAACTTAGGAATTCTTTAAGGGCCCCATGTGGAGTGGTGGTATTCACGTGGCCTCTCTCAACAATTTGAAATAGCTGACCCATACTCTTTTCTGTATTCGCTTTTTTTTTTATTTATTGAATCTGGACTGGACTGGACTGGTGGGTTAATAGAAAAATAATCTACTGTGTTGCACACATGGGTGATCACATACCCAATGAACTACGGGCCTTTGCTAATACGGTTACTGTGTTACACATGGAAGAGGAAAAAACATTTCAAGTAACCAAGGTCCATAATTTTTTTCCCGAAGAATGACACCAAGTTTTCCCCTATATGTGTCGCACTCGAAACAAGTG
The DNA here is from genome assembly GCA_963854785.1 of Vaccinium vitis-idaea. Lineage (NCBI taxonomy): Eukaryota > Viridiplantae > Streptophyta > Magnoliopsida > Ericales > Ericaceae > Vaccinium > Vaccinium vitis-idaea. Next base: position 490,010 of record OY978223.1, on the reverse strand, counting down.
TTCTTGGCATATCTGAGTCGTATCTCCCCCGTTAAAATTTATCATAAATATTGGACACACAACTTGGTTTTCAACATATTTCCTTATTTATTATTGTCAAGTAACAACATTTTCTCTTTATCTCCTACCTTCAAAACATAATTGTTTTATAATATGAAGCAACATTTGTTTTATAATATCTCCTCTGTTATATGGCTGCCATACTACTCCAAAACGAAATTTGGTGAGACACCTAGATATACTCCAAGGTCGTTTTCTCTTAAGTGATGTTGTTGGGCTACCTATGAAAGACTAATTTTGTAATACTCCGATTTTTAATAATAAAAAATAGGATTATTTGATTTATTTAATGTGGGTAATTATATTAATAAAGTTCTTACTACATACATATTCATTTTTACACACACATGTCATTTATATGCATAGATACACCCTACACATATATGCATGCATATACCTACTCCCTACTCCCCAGGGGTTTGACACACCCTCCACACCCCATGCCAACCCCCACACACCAACTTCGACAAACCCAACTCCTCCTTGCCTTTCCATTTTCGGAGGGAGAGAGAGAGAGAGAGAGAGAGAGAGAGAGAGAAATAATCCCACCATCATTCATGTGGTACTACACCAGTAACAATCTCAATAATGCTAATGTTAATTTCTGTATTCCAATGTGTGTTTTTTTAATAATGTCAAGGAGGGCGGCAGTTTGTTAAATAGTGACCTTTGGAAGGTTACTTGGGGCCTGAACTATGTGGCAGTGGAAGTCAAGTAACCACTTGGAAGCGCCACGTGCAATACACCTACCGTATTGTATGCGCGCACACACTCACCCACACCCCCCCAAATAAAAGTGCAAACACAAGAATACAGATTTATGTGGTTTACTATATACGCATATGCTACATCTCTGTTTGTGCTACTTCTACAGTCGATTCGGCTCTTTCACTATATCGAAAATAATTGAAGTGTGAGATTGTATATGCCCTATGGTACGATATATGCTGCTTGATCTGCGAACATGTGGTTAAGCGTAAGATACCAGCAGGCTTCACATTACGTTAACACTGGATGTACCACTTTGGAGCTTCATATCCCATTCTAGAGTTTTTACCAGGTCTATCGTAATCAACACTGAAACAAAAGCACTAACATAAACAAAGTCTGCAAATGTCAATCATGATATGTGCTTTGTATTGTTTTGTATCCCTTCTAGTTCTGCTTTTACTTCGATGCAGAATTCAGATAAATGGGTTAGAACTGGGGAATTAATGGCTCTATTGCAGTCAGGGTATTTTAAGACATCATAACAGGGCAACATCTGTTTAAGCAGACTAGCCATCACATGTATACAAGTTTCTGGACAGGTTTGTTGCAATAATGGGTGGGAAAATGTCGAAGAAAGCTAGAATACCTGGACTCAAGGATCCTTCTATTCTTGCCTCGGGAACACCTTGTAAGTTTCAAACCTTCTATTCATTGCGACCCTATTTTTAATAAGTTACTTTTGGATTATTGCAATGGAAGTGTTCAATTTTAGGTTAGATTATGCATTAGTAGAGGTGTCATATGCTAGTAAAGAACTGAATATGTGCTATCAGCAACTTACACTTCAGTAACAATTTTCTTTTAGTTATCTGGAGGTTAATTAGCAAATGCTGAAATACCTTTTCTGCTTGATAGTTAGGGTGAATGACGTGGAGGCTTTGTTTGTGCTATATGTGAAACTGAGCAGTTCTCTTGTCAATGACGGGCGTTTACATAAGGTATCTTCTTCAGGGAACCATTACAAAATATTTTTTTGGGTACTTTTTGCTGGTTGATTTTGGGTTACCATCTACACTATAATTATTCAAATTTGATTTGGTTTTCACTAATTCTTGCCGTATCGTTCCTAACATGGTACTTCATGAATAGGAACAGCTCCAGCTAGCACTTTTCAAGAATAGCAAGAAGCAAAACCTGTTTGCAGACAGGGTATGCACTGCTACCTGTTGATTACTTATTTATCTGGGTACATGTATTCTTGAAAAAGAAGAAAATATCATAATCTGCCACAGATGTTGATTGAAATGTTCATGCTTGCTAGTTGCTAGGAGTGATGATTGGGTGATCACATATCAGTTGATGGCCCCCACTGCAAGAATATTTAAGATTTGTATCATGTTTTATGCGCATAATAAGATTTGTTTAGACATAGGAAACGCTGAAATAATACTGTCTATATGAAATGCTGAATTGAATATAAACAAAAGATTCTTTTTATAAAGGCTAAAATCACATATTTCGGCAGTTAAATGCTTTCACGGACAATGATAAGTTTGTGGATATGTATCGATTTTACCTCCAAACGTATAGAATCGTAAGATACGTGTCATTAAGGTATTGATAACCCTACACCCCGACATTACTACTATTTTTTTTTTGAACGGCAACTTTACTACTACTAGAAGTACTAACACAGCAACATGGCAACTAAACGTACTTTCTTATTGTAGGTGGTATTTCTCATGAACAATAATGCAACGGTGACAACATATATGAACCACATATACGTACCATCTGATGTGGATGTGGCAACCTACATGGCCCAATCATGTATTGTGTGGGGACCATAGTGTTATGGTTTGGGCCATGTATAGAGCCGTTGCAAATAGTACCAAAATGGTTCATGATTCACCACAACATTACTCTTCTCAAGAAATGACGGACTATATCACTAATTGTCTTAGGAAAAGTTCCACTAGTGAACAGCTATGTATTCTGCTATGGCAAAGTTCTTTCTTGGTTTTGAGAACTCATGACCAGGTACCCTGGGCCACAACTGGTATGGGTTGTTTTTTAATTAGGTATGTAATTAATGATAAAATTTGAATCACATTAGATTGGTCATAGTGTTCTCTTTTTATGTAGTGATTTATTAAGAACTGTTTTCCATTGGAAATTATTTCCAATAGTCCAATTACTTTGCCCGTCCACCTTCTGCAGGTGTTTAACCTATTTGATGTCAAGCAAGATGGGCATATTGAATTTGACGAATTTGTTCAATCGTTGAGCATCTTTCATCCAAAAGCTCCTGAAGCTGACAAAATTACATGTAAGCGATAAGTATGTTGATGTATGTGTTTCCTTTTTGAATTCCTTCTTCGTTGACAGGACACTGGTACATCAAACGACATCAATTTTTGAAAGATGTTAAGGTGTCCATATTTCATGGAGTACAGTTCTTGGTTGCTTTAATAGCAAGATGCTAATTAGGGGACATCATTTGGCAGATGCATTTAGATTGTATGATTTGAGGCACACTGGTTATATTGAGCACGAGGATGTAAGTTTTGTTGCATTCTTCTTTTTTGTCCTATCAATAGACATTGAGTAAAGGCCTTCTCAGTTTAAGTTTTTTCTTGCGAATCTTATGGACAAAATTATTGTTTCATCAATCATCTTATAGAACATGCTTTTTCGTTGCATTCCAATTTGGGCTGTATGGTTGCACTTTTCAATGCGATATCAAATACTTAGAAAACAGTGGTGAAGTATGAGCAGCGGTATTTGCTGCCAAAAAAAAAAAAAAATGAATAACGAGAGGGTGCAAAAATGGAATTCTGCCTCAGGGTCTAAATTATTGAAGATTATTCTAACTTGTCTGAACTTTCAACCTGTAGATAAACCACACCCACCTAAATTGACGTTTTGCGTTTGTCGAAGTAAAACTTAATAAAGTAAAAACACTTTATCAAAATGAAGTGTTTGTGTGCGCAAGTATGATTATGGAATCCTTTCTGTGTGTAATATTGACAGTTGAAGGAGATGGTGCTGGCTCTTCTAGATGAATCTGATATTGTTCTGTCAGATGACATTGTTGGAACAATTGTTGATAAGGTGCAGAATGTCTGCTTTGGTGGTGGATAATTGCGCCTAAAATTGATTTTGATGCATCTTGGTTTGTTACACAGACATTCATGGACGCAGACACAAAAGGTGATGGTAGGATTGATCTTGACGAGTGGAAAGAATATGTAGCAAGGAATCCATCCTTGTTGAAGAACATGACTCTTCCGTATTTAATGTATGTCCTACTATTTGCTTCATTATCTTGATTTTTTGGGGGACTGCCATTACATGAATCTGGAAACGTCTAAGGTCCAGTTTACTTCTTTTGAGTTTTCGTTACTGAATAGCACAATATACACGTATGAAACATGTTCAGATGAATCAGATCTGCCCCCAAATTATTTGACACTGCTGGGATTCTCAACAAGCAGACATAATTCATTACTAGCATTGATGCCTAGAGTTAATCTTACTTGGATAATGCTCCAAGCACCGAGTTTGCCACTAGTTCTTCTGTTGCATTTGGTCTTCTACTAATGCATTTATGAGTATTCTCTGCATCATCAGTGCATACACCTGAAGATGAAATATTCAACTAGTTTGTCTGTCAATTTTGTGTTTCCACCATCGTTCTTCTTTTCTATTTATTTGGCCTTAGAGATCAGTATATGCTCAGTTTTAGCTGGCTTTTGTTTGACTGGTTTAGTTACTATATTATATATTGAGGTGACGGTTCATCAGATATTATGTTAAAAAAAGTTTTTTGCGTTCATATTCCTCTTTCACTTTCTAGCTTGCAAACTTAAATTGCCATAATAGTTTTCAACTTTTTCTTTCGTGCTTTATCTATTCCAGGGACATAACCCTATCATTTCCTAGCTTTGTGCTGAACACCAAAGCAGAAGATTTGAAATTGGAAGGCTGATACATACGTAGCAAGCTACATGGTTCTCCCTCTTCAAGGAGCGTATGGAGAAGGAAATTGTAACAGCCCGTATTTTTCAGTAGTAAATATTTCAGATTATTTATATATAAAAAAAGGTGTAGTTCATGTGTGTTTTGTCAAGGTTTGAGAGAATTTGCATGACAACCGGTGTGGAGTTGAGTACGTGGAATTGTGGAAATATTGACGGAGGAATAGGTAGAAGTTTGGATATAGAGGACGTGTCATTGGGAGGCAAGAACCGCTTGGGTAATTAAGGATTGGGTTGCATGTTGATCTAGAAATTCCTTATAGGACAAAGAGAGATGTACATGAGACAAAATGTAATATGCTGCTTTGTATAAATATATGATGTACACCCCACTTTGATGGCTAGCATTTACCTTGTCCATGGAATTTCAGTGACTCCATGGTAATTGATGGATTGAAATTGCATCTGAACGTGATGGGCTTCTAGCATGTGTGTACAACTTTCTCATAGTAGAGCTCTTACATGCAAGGCTTATGCAATTGATTTAAGGTACCGGGTAGTGTGCAATACATTCCTCGTTAAATCTCTTTGCAAAGAGTGTTCTTTGATTATCTCATATTTGTACTCTGTTGATATCTAAGTTTATTGACTCAAGTTATTGTCACATCTTGTGCCGTGACACAAAATATTTGGCTGAAAGCCATGGAAAAGATTGGTACGCATGCAAGTCCATCGGGTAGAAATGAGTAAAGAATTATGATTGATTTCCCTGAGGGAAATTCAGTATATTTTTATATGGCCCGAAAGGGGACACACGAATTTGACCCCGGTGGTGCTTGGCGTGGTACTGAAATGAGCCAGGGAAGAGGCTGCAAAAGAATTATGATTCACTTTGATTTGTGACTGTCGATTATTGTGTACATCTTTATGTCGAGCCATATTTATTGTCCTCGTATTGCACATACTACCCGGCCCTTTTATATTTTTCAAGTGGAAGGCTAGAATCAGAGAATTCAGAGGATTAACTTGAGATGCTATTTGCAGAAGTCATAGTTGTCTTTTTGAGGATTTTTGACCCATTGTAATTTTTGGAGCTTGTGTAATTTCGAGAATTAGATTGAAAGATTGTTGTTTTGAGCTGTTTAAAAAGTAGGGTTGTCACAGAAATTGTTAACAAGACAATTTCTGGTTGTTTGATTTTTTGGAGAAATAGATAGAAATTGCATTAAATCAAACCCAATACACAAATCAAACCAAAACAAACAAACAAAACAACCCTAAAACTAAACAAAATAGAAGAAAATAGAACGGAAAAATAAAAAAAGAACGGAAAACAGACCGCCAGAGCCATCGTCGCCGCTGTCACGCTGTCGCCATCGCTACCCGTTGGTGTCAAAGGCCTAGATCGCCTCCCCCAACTACCGCGGGATTTCCATATTTGAATGAGTTGAATTTGCTGCTTTTGCAGTCCGATGCATGTTCCAGATCTTACAACTGTTGTTTACCGAACTTTCAAATTTTATTTCATAATTCCAGTGCCACTTCCATAGTGCTATTATTTTACCTAAATGGCTAAAAAGGAAAAACTGATTTTTTGGTTTTTTTTGTTGTCTTTATTCAAATTTTTTTTTTTGCATTTGTTAGTTTTCGGTCGATTTCTTGTGGTTTCTTGACTTGTCTCAACGAGAAGAATCTAAAAAATATAAAATTATTAGCCAAACTTAAAGTTTTGTGAATAAAGAAGAAAAATAATCCAAAAAACTGGTTTATTTTCGACTTTATTCAAAAAACTATTACTTTTGACCATAATTTTATACTCTTTGGATTCGTCTCGACGAGATAAATCCAGAAACCAAAAAATCTTGATGCAAAACTAACAAATGCAATTTTTTTTTTGAATAAAGACAAAACGAAAAAAACCAAAAAATCATTTTTTCCTTTTTAGCCAAATCACTCTTTAATTCACCACGTCTTTTCAAACATTTACCACCGTTTAGTTGGCTCTAAAATTAGCCATTTTTTTGGCAATTCGTTGCGTGACCTTTGTTCAAAAAAAAAAGAAAAAAGCAACAGCTCAAGAAAATGAAGAAAAGAAACTTCACTTATGCCCCATGTGCGGTTATACTCCATGTGGTTCAATTTTTTACATCTTGCACCGCTTGTGGTTTTAAAAAATGTTAAGCACCTATTTTCATCAATGTTAACAGAGGCGCACTTCACTCGCCTCTTGAATTTAACTAATATATATATTAAAAATTAATCCAAACCGAGTTCATAATGTGTTAATCAATAATCAAAGTGCAAATCATCTATGTAAAAGATCCGGTCGATATTCTAATCGACTATGAGGTTTTCATTTTCCGATCGATTGGAATTTTGGTATGGATGTTGTACTTGTCAAGCTCTATAATATGAACAGTTCAGATTTAATTTTTTGTAGTACAACTACAAAGGATGAATTGTTTAGGTTTAAGAAAAAAAGAAGAATTAAAGAAGCAGATGAGGGCATATTGAACTTTAAGTCTTTTCTGTTTACTGTACAAGCATTATTTCCATTAATTGAGTGTATCTGCACACTTTTAAAAACCACGAGTGGTGCGAATGCAATAAATTAAATTAAAGGAAAAATTTGAGAGAAGAATGAAACTTTTTTTTTTAAAACTTTATCCTCAGACTTTTCTCTATAAACGAAACAAAGAAAAGAACTTTCTTCTCCATTTCTTTCCCTTCCAAAGGAAATTTCCGTAAAACTGACTACTTCAACGCCTATAAATAGCCTACCTCTGCAACACGCTTTTCTTCTCCAAAATCTCTCCGAGACTCTCTCTCTCAGCCTTTCCTCACCAGAGCTGAAAAATCGAACGACAATCACTCTGAATTCACTCCTTCAACCAGCGGAAAGCGTCTTCCCAATTTATCGCCGAGTAATCGCGAAAATCTCTGACTATATCTGCTCCTCATCGTATCCCCTTCTCGTTGGTTCTTGCTCTCTGGTAAGAATCCCCCTCTGTTCCTCCTCTTCGGTTCTCTCTCATTTTGGTGTACCTAAATTGACTAAGATCCTAATTGCAAATCGAACCGTCTATGACCTTGTTGTGATGTCCAGGCTTCAGATTAATTTCTGGGGTTCCGGATATCACCTCAAAACCTCAATGACCAAATTGTGCAATCCTGTTCCAGCGTCAAATTAATTTCTAGCGTATTTGGTAGCTTTTGCGGAAAATGATGGCTAGATTGTTATGGGGTTTGACTTTTACGATTGGTTTATAGAATTTTTAGGTTAGGCTTGAAAATTCGCCAAGTCTTTTCTTAGGCTGAAGGTTTGTTAGAATTCGATCGAAATTGAGCGGTAAGAATGGCTGTGGGCGGTGTTGCGATTAGTCCTATTCAGAATGGGAGTTCGGTCTGTCCTGGTTACATGCATGACCAGCCATCAAGCGAGGCGATTTTGATATATGTGGCTGTGTCGGGTTCGATGATTCCATTGAGAGTTTTGGAGTCTGATTCAATTGAGTCTGTGAAGCTTCGAATCCAGTCTTATAAAGGGTTTGTTGTGAAGAATCAGAGGTTGATTTGTGGAGGTAGAGAATTGGCCAGGAGTGATAGCCTTGTGCGGGACTATGGGGTGACGGATGGGAATGTCCTGCATTTGGTTCTCCACCTCTCTGATCTCCAAGTCATCAGTGTTAGGACATCTTGTGGGAAAGAATTCACGGTCCATGTTGAACGGTGTCGAGATGTGGGCTATGTGAAGCGTCAGATAGCTAGAAAGAAGAAGGGTTTAGTTGATCTTGATGATCAAGAAATCATATGCAATGGAGAGTCTCTTGAAGATCAGAGGCTTATTACTGATATCTGTAAGAACAACAACAATGCTGTGATTCACTTGTTTGTCCGGAAAACTGCCAAAATCAGGCCTAAACCTGTTGACAAAAATTATGAATTGTCCATTGTAGCACCGCAATTGAATGATAAGAGAGATGATGAAGTTCGTAGGGAAAGTGGGTATTCCTTGGAATCTGAGAAGACTCTTGATGTACCTAGAAATCATCCTGACAGAGATTTCTGTTTGGAACCAGTAATTGTTAATTCGAAGATTGAAATACCTTCAATTCTTGAGGATTTGGTGAAGTCTACATATCAAGGGTTAGCTAGAGGGCACTACCCAATCAGGTCTGCGGAAGGAACAGGAGGTGCATATTTTATGCCGAATGAGTCAGGTAAAAAGTATGTCTCTGTATTTAAGCCTATAGATGAGGAACCTATGGCTGTGAACAATCCTCGAGACCTGCCCTTGTCAGTGGATGGTGAAGGGTTAAAGAAGGGAACCAAGGTTGGGCAAGGCGCGTTAAGGGAAGTTGCTGCCTACATTATGGACCATCCAAAGAACGGCCATCGCTTGATTTCTGGGGAGGAGAGGGGCTTTGCTGGGGTCCCACCTACAACGTTGGTCAAGTGCTTGCATGGTGGGTTTAATCATCCAGAGAGTTTAAATGTCAAGATTGGGTCTTTGCAGATGTTTGTGGAGAACTATGGAAGTTGTGAGGATATGGGTCCTAGTGCTTTCCCAGTGGAGGAGGTACATAAGATTTCCGTTTTAGATATAAGGATGGCCAATGCAGACAGGCATGCTGGGAACATTCTTGTGAGCAAAGGTGAAGACAGCCGGACTGTGCTGATTCCAATTGACCATGGGTATTGCTTGCCTGAGAGTGTGAGCCTTCTTTTAACGACTTCTTCCTCTTTTCTGTTTCATTTTGCCATTATTACGGCACTTATTTTTTTGATAACCAGATGTCCAGTCTAGCTTGCGCGCACCTCTACTAATTTTGGGGGCCCTGGGGTAACGACCAGGCATAACCCCCAGTGGCCCCAAGAGTTCACTGGCAAGGGGAGTCGAACCTAATACTTAAGGTGGGAGCAAACCCCTAGGTCCAAGTCTGGATGACTTTAATTTGCCAACCCTTGGGGTCCATTATTACAGCACTTATGGCTACTTACCGTCATATTTTTCTCTTGCTATTTGTGAATGTAGATCTTGCATGATTTAGTCTTGTGTTAATGGAATTGCTTTTATCCTTCTCTTGCTTCTTCATAGATTGAAGTTCAGAAATTGAAACAATATCTTTGGACTCAGCATTTAATTTCTGGTGATGGTTCTGTTTTGGTGGCAGTATTGTTCATTCTACATTCTCACTTTTTCCTGAAGGATTGGCAACGCACTTTGAATGGTGGCATTGTGTAAATATATTGGTGTCATGTTTATCTAGTTGTTCAGGTTAAATTTAGCTACAGGTTGGAAGAAAATAGAGAGCTAAAGAGGAAGGACAAATTATATCTACTTTTGAGTTGTGAGATATATAAGATGAAGACCACAATTACTTCGTCACATTCTGATCATGACCTTTGATGTTATGGACACGAGTAACCCTTCCTGGAGAATTCCCATCCTAACCTTGAAATCAATCCCTGGATTCCTGCACTCCGGTGGATTTTAATAAAAATTCATTTTTCAAAGGTGTCTTTTGAAACATGTGATAACTATTGCATCATCAAGAACACTGGTGTGCGTGAGTATGAGCTGGGTGGGTAGATTGTTTCACATTTACCAGTTTGTCCTCATGATTTTCTTTTGTCACTACAGTTCGAAGATTGCACATTCGACTGGCTGTATTGGCCACAAGCTCGCCAGCCTTACTCTGCTGAAACTACTGAGTATATAAAATCACTAGATGCTGAAGAAGACATTGCCCTCTTGAAGTTTTATGGGTGGGTTCTGCCGCTTGAATGTGCTCGTACACTCCGCATATCCACCATGCTTCTGAAGAAAGCAGCAGAGAGAGGGCTCACCCCGTATGTCATTGGAAGCATCATGTGCAGAGAGACCTTGACTAAGGAATCTGTGATTGAGGAGATTGTCCAGGAAGCGCTGGATTCCTTGCTCCCAGGGACAAGTGAAGCTGCATTCATGGAATCAGTCTCCCACTTTATGGATCGCCGCCTTGACGAGATTGCCAAATGAAGTTCTCTGGTACAATTTGGATATATGCATGTCAGCATGTCTATATGTTCATATGTTCCTCACTACATTTATGTATAATCTCGGTTGTCTGCGTACTTCAATGCTGAATTTCTTCAGTTTTGTCTTATTTTCAATTCTTTCAACAATTAGCTTTGAATCTTCAAGTGGTTAAACAAGAACTTCCTTCTTGTTTAATTTGTCAGTTCACTGTTCATGTTGCTTGATATACAAATTCTTGAACTTGTAAAGGGAACAACGTACTCGTCCTTAATAACATCAATAACACTGAGATGTTTGATATGTGTTCTAGTAATATGCTGCTTGCAGAATTATTTTCACATCAGTGTTGTGTTTTTTTCCCAAGTGTGCGACTGCAGGTGGTGGTGCAATTAGATAACCAGCTGATGCAACTTTCTCCATGGTGTCTATCCTCTGTCCGTGTTGTTGGTTGCTTAATTAGGTAGCAGTCGTCCTCTGCTACCTCTAAAGCAATGGGAGCTTGAATTTGGTTCTTTCTCTACTGGAGGAGTAGCAATTTGGGCTACTAGCTCTATGTGTTACTTATGCAGAAACGAAGTTTTCTTTTTGGTTGCAGCCTTGCAGGTAGGAATGGATTCAAGTAATGACTCAATTATCTTCACAACAAATACAACTGAATTCTGTGATATTGGCATGATTTAGCAGTACTCAGATAAGGATGTTTGAACAAATGGAGCTACATCTGGTGATCTTTGTAGTGTGTTACATCATAATGTTCCTGTGATCTTCATTTTCATTTTGACCTCCCTACTATCATCCATAACATTCTCCTTGTTATGCCCGGGCCTTTCAGCAGATGTCATCTATTACTCCATTTCCTGAATAACTTCCATTTTATCTTTGAGCACCTCCTCCTTTTCCTTTCTTGCTTTTAACTTTCTATTCATCATTTCCTTCTGCAACCTTTGTACTTAACCTCACCTTTTTCACCAAAGAACAATGACTTCATTGTGCACAACACAAAGAAACAAAACCCCATCCCCTCCCTGAAACTACAAACATAGATACCGTACTATTTTTCAAAATTGCAGAATTCCCGCTACGGCGCTACCCATCTCTCTAGCTATAAATTTAGAACGAGAAATTTGCGAATTCAGTTCTGTTAAGTCTTTCAATTTCGATTTACACAAATAAAGTCTTCAATTTCACTTTCTCATACAAACCCGATTCCACTTTTTCACAAGATTTCATATAGGACAATTACGGGTACCCCAAAACTCAGAATCATTCTTGTACTGATCAACCCAATTCTCTAATTTATTCTGCAAATCAGATTGAACCAAAGGTTTTGAGTTGATTCCTCTGCACAATCAGAATTCACAGTACCTTCATTGATCCTATCCTTGTCCAAGTTTGAATAATTAAGCACTATTATCGTGATCATGAACTGGGTTTTGACGCATCTGTTGTTGTTCAGTGAGCTTTTTTGTCAGTGGTTTCAGAAATTCGGAGTTTCTGGTGGTATGTTGAAAATGGTTGGTAAAGAGGGAAATGGGAATCATATATATTTTTTCGATTGGGTAGGGTGAATTTGTATTTTTTTCCCTCAATGCGGTGATAGAATAAATGGGAGAGCGGATTGAAAGCTAGAGAAGAATTGAGGTCTGGCCCTCAATGCCGTGATAGAATAACTGGGAGAGCGGATTGAAAACGTAGAGAAGAATTGAGGTCTGGTCCGGATTGTGGGGTTGATGAACTCCATGGACGGGGGAGACTGCTAAATCCCCTAATAAAACCTTTTGGTGGTTGCAAAATGTAAATATCTTATGGGTATTCTGTACTTTATGGTACATGGGCCAATTCAACAATTTTCTTGGGGGCCCTGCAATTGCAAATTCATTATTATCATGTAAATTTTCAAGAAACAAAGCAATTTTCATAGTGGAAACTGGGTACCTCTACTGATCCAAATTTCTCACTTGTTTCTGATTTTGTTTTAATAGGTTTTGCAAATTTACCTCCACATGGGCGGATCCAAGATTGTTTACAGTGGGTCAATTACCTAAATAATGTTCGAAAAATTCACAAACTGCTGTAATCCTAATGAGATTCTTGGACAACTGAAACATTACAAGTGAAGTGACCCACTGGCCATAATGTGGTTCCACCCTTGCTGCCATGTTTTTTACGTAGGAATATTTATTGGGATCTCTATTTTTATTCCCTTACTGCGATGTTAGTACTTAGTATTTCTTTTACTCTATACTCTCGACTCCGTTGCCCCACCTCTTACAACTTTGCGTATGGTGTAGGTTTTGAGTAAAATCTCACCTTGGCATACAAGTTACGGTGCAACAGCTGATTTTGCTCCAGTTGATGTTACTGTTGAGTACAGTATTTTTTTTCTAAGTTACCAGGTTCTTGCATTTTGTCCTCAAAACAACTTGATTGCTTATTCTCTAAGAAAAGGTGATTGCTAATTCTCAAATGACGATATCTCGTTACTTATTTGTGCTTAATGTGGTAATGACAACTGTTTCTATGAGTATGATTGCATTAGTCGAAGGAGCAGAACAGCAGTAGTTATTGAAACACTGAAAGCTGAAACTCTCAGCCACTATTCATATTCATAACATGTCTCAACATCTCTATCAACTAATCACATTATCAGAAAATTCACCACACTAGGGGAAGGAGAGAGAGAGAGAGAGAGAGAGAGAATGCTAACTACAGAGGTTGGGGATGCACACCCCACCATCCGGATTCTGTTGCTCCTTCCATATTCGCCCTGTGACTCGGAGCTTCAGTTCTTTCCTTTCTCCTCCTGAAAAGAAAAGTGCCATATTTCGCTGTATAATAAGGCCATCGTGACTGTCTCTCACCTTCCTGTGACTATCCCTTATACTCCGAGGGGTGCCCTCAAAAATGAGTTTCCGGCCATTTCCCCCTACCTCCAAACTGTAACTGTAGTTTCGGGCATCTGTCTCGTCACCCATGAATCGTAGAAATGCCATGTAAACAGGAGCCATTCCCAGTTGAAAGGCTTCGAAATGGAGACAGAAGTACTGACCAAAACAGTTAAAAACCTAAAAGAAAGACCAGGGAACAAATTTTCAGGGGAAAACATAAGTGAATATGGGCAATGATCAAGGATTTGTCTATAAAACAGCAATTGGTCAGCGAACAGAAAAAAAGAAACAGATTAACCTAGCGGCCCATAACCATTTGCCCAAGGATTTGTGATGTAGAAAATCAGCAAACTAGAGGGAAAGAAAATACTAGCAAGACAAATATTCCAGCAGTATCACCTTTAAAGCGATTGCGTTTGTAAGTTTTATTAAGATAACTCATGGTGATCGGGTCAGCTTAGCGCACCTTGACTAATCCTTCAATCCCACCATTTGTAATACTTGTTTATATAGATAAGATTCGATAACCACTTCAAATTATAGATGACAAGAATGCTAATGGTGAAAACTGACAATGTTTGCTTTTGTTGTACCCAATAACCATTGATATGACAATCAATTTTGTTACAATTGGTGTTATTACTGAATGGTAGCCATATCTAGCCCAGTGGTAGGGGCGTAGGGCATTACAGGCAATTCATTGAGTTGGGAGTCCGATTCCCAACCCCTCCCCCTACCCACTACTTTAGAAAATGAACTCCTTATCTATTCAAAACTTCAACAAATAAAATGCATGGGCCATAATTTCATAAGTTATTCATGCATTTGGGCCTATTTAGCTAAAATGTAATGTGGTTCATTGAGGAACATTGGTTGATCATATGTGCAACTGATCCAACAAGAAAACACCCATCACATAAACTAGACATCATTAAAAGACTTGTATATGTTGCATAATCCAACTTAAAGATAATTTAAGATTAAAGACATGTACTTACGGTTAACATCCATGTGGCATTCTCAACTTCACGTGGATTAGACTTGACATAGCGATGGTTAAATGTGCATCCAGAATGCATGTCTACTTTGTGATCGTCCCGAAGATGAGTAACAAGATATGGAATATCTCCTACAACTGAGCACTCTGACCCAGCATAGGGGCAGTTGTATGGTCTGAAGTTACAAATGGCCTCGTGTTTGAGCTTGCTGTAGTAGGGGAAAATCTCAGGGCAACCAAGAGTGCAATATTTGCAAGCCAGTTCAAGTGATTCGGCTACCTTTTCTAACGCTAGGCACCTTATATCACCGAGCTCCTGTCTACAAGTGGGACAGCGATTGTGTACCCTCTCTTTGCAGGTGGAGCACAGTGTGTGCCCGTTGCGACACTGCCAAATTAAAAAACTTGTTAAAATGCTAGTCAACTCACAATTTAATGCGTAAAAAAAGTGGCCTACATTTATTAGTCAACAAGTCATATACTAACACAGACGTGGACATACACATATACTATCAGATGCTTATGCATATAGTACATTTTGTTAGTGATCCTGACTCCTGATATCATATATACATCTAAATCAAGACACCGGTATGCGGATGAAACTGACCAGACGGATGTTCTAAAAATGAATATAAAGATTTACAAAAGACACCATCTTGACTTCCTTTACCACAATTGAGAACACATCTAAATACACCAGCCAGTCTCCCCACTCAGAGAAGAATTACATTGACAATTACATTTCCATACTTTTCCTTTTTTTCTGAAACTAGATATCCACCCACCATAATGTTCAAATGAATAGAATTCCAAATTAAGCAATTCGCTGAACACCTTTTATGCTACTACTCAACTGCATTAATTTGGTAAAGCAAACCCCACAAAATAAATATCAATTGCATCAATCCATGGCCCAAATCCCGAAAGGAAAATAATGCTAAAATAGTGGAAGCATCTTAAAAATGCAGCATCTGTGCGAAATTAGAAGCCCCCCAAAACCAAGGGGAGTTTTGACACCCAACAAGCAAATTTCAAGGATGCATAAAACATGTCATCCGGTTTGGGTCACAAATATCAACATCGCATACAACGAACCCAACAATAAATCAGAGAACAAACACGAAGGAACAAGGAAATAACAATTATAGAACCCATCAGACATGATTAAGACAAACCCTATAAATCAGATTGAACAAAGAAGAAACAAAAATGCACAATTTAAATAGCAATTAAACCCATGCGACGAAAATAAGATAAACCCTTTCCTTTAATTAAATTGAGAAAAGAACAAACCTGGTGTATTGGAGGGTACATTGAATTGGTGCAAACTGGGCATTCGAGAAGCTCGTGGACACTTGTTGTGGGGTGAATCTGAGGCTTGGAAGAGGCAAACTGAGGGTGAAGAAGACGATGGATCTCATCCTCATCCGTAATATCCGATATGCATTCAATGTTATTTAATTCCATTCGAAGGATTATTTTTGTACGAATGATTGAGTATGAATCTGTGCGTTGTATAGGCGGAGAGAAAGATAGGAGGAATTTATGGCGTAATTTTCATGGGTTTGATTCTTTTGGTTGTGGTTGGGGTTCAGAGTTCTTCTGGTTTCTTGACGAATGAATAGGACAAGGAGAGAGAGAGAGAGAGAGAGAGAGAGAGAGAATTGGAGAAATGATTTGGGGAGGAGAGTAGATGGATTGGACAGAATAATAATGAGGGACTGGGACCTTTGATTGATTTTACTTCTTTTTTACCCGTCCGGATTTGTTGGTCCGTTTTGGGGATTCTAACTTTTTTCAATTACTTTTTGTGTTGGTTGTTTTCACATCATCAAAAGTAATTTTTCTCTACTTTACCCTTTAACTTTTGAAAATGGACAAACATTTTCGGACTTGAAAAAGTATGTTTGTGGACCAACAAATCCGGACTGAGGGAGTATTTTTTTTTTGCCAATAGAGAGAATTTTCATTTCACGAGAAATGCTATTACAAACTACCGAAAATAAAGACAACAGAATAAAATAATCATACAGACGAGAAGAACATAGACAAAACCAAAACAAATGAAGGATACAAGTCCAACGTGACATTGCTTCGGCATGTTCGTGATCAATGCATGATGTTGAGTTGCTGCTGTCACGGTAGTTCCACGTGAATGACGATTCTTCCAACACACAGAAAGACAGGTAACCATCAAAAAGATTTAAGGAGGCATCCGGCGATCAACTTGTCGAGGAATTGCATGCTTGATAATGATACCAAGCATGCTATTATATGGGAGTGATTTGATTTGCCTGAACTGTTACAAATGTTTTTCACTACCATGATTGGGGAAAATAAAAACAAAAAATTTGGGGGTATTTTCACCACGCAAAAACAAATAAAAACAGTAGGAAAATGCTAATAAAAGTCCAGTGGCCTTCTGTTAAGGTTTAAAATGTGGATAAAAGTATATTAAAAAATGTAAAAAGTATATTGGATGTTGTGTTTTTTTGTCCAATGAATTTTCGCGAGCAGAACCGAAAATAGAATTAGCTCTCGTTTCATTTCCTACATCTTTAACCATGACACTTATTAAAAAAAAAAATACTATGGGTACACCACTTGGTGTACACTAAATATACACCATTTTGTCTAGGTATTTTGGGGTCTAACTGATCAGAGCTGTTCAATTTGTTTTATATGTTCCATTCGTTTCAAAATAATAATCCACTACGAAAAGATGTGCAATTGATGAATAAAAAAAATGCTTCCGAGCATAATTTTTATTTTTTTTTATACCAAATTTTTAAAATTAGTTCTTTAATTTGGTGTCAAAAAAATTTAATTATACTCAGAAGCATTTTATTTTTTGATTCGAAAATTGCACATCTTTTCTTAGTGGACTATTAAGGAGTGTTTTTAGGAGTCTCTGTAAAAAATCAACTCATTTGGATATTGGTAAAAGTTTGATCGATTTCATCCCAGCATTTGTAGAGTTAAAATTAAATGAATCAAATATTCGAATGAATTGATTTTTTACAGAGGCCCATAAGCAATATGTTGAATAAATTAAATGGTTCCGATTATTATTGTGTGACCCTGAAATAAATCATATGTACAAGGTGGTGTAGATTTAGTGTACACCAAAGCTTGGTTCCGAAATAGATCATATGCATAAAGTTGGGTTCCTTTTTGATAAAATAATGTGCTAATCAAGGTTTTGAAATCGGGATAGGTATCCTGTATCATTTTATTTATTTTATATATCATATCGGGATACGTATCGCATATGGTAAGATACGTTAACCATAACCAGTATAAAATTTACAATAACCATAATCAATATATATACAATGTACAAGTATTTATATCTAATAACACTAATAAACTAAGTTTTTAAGTTAGCAACAGAAAGTGCTCAAGCATCTCTTAAGCACTTTATCTAGCGGACTTGATGGACAGAAATTGCTTGAGCAACTCTGGCATTTTTCAACAACAGTATAATGATATGTTAGGGTTTTTACTTTTTAAGTTACCAAGCATATAAGAGCAGCCTCAAAAACGTTTTTGAAGGAGGGAAATATTCAAGGGGGTCTTTACTTTGAGTCTTGGAGTATCAGTGAGATCTATGGATCATTGAGTAACAATTACATACAACTCCAAGAAGTTTCTGAAGTCATTGATTCAACTAGTATAGTCAACTTTTGGTCGATTTTTAGAAGTATCTCGGAAGGCTTCAGGATTCAAGACAGTGGCAATCCTTAATATATTCTCTCAAAATACGAGAAATGGTTATTCTTCTATTCAAGTTCTACATTGAGGTTGGATATCTTTCAAATGGTTTGAATGTCGCTCAAACGACTTAGATTAATGCGTTTGAGGTTCCTCTTTTTATAATAATGTTTGAGTTTCTTCCATTAAGTAATTGTAGGATACGTACTGAATCGGGATACGCATATATATCGTAGGATACATCATCGTATTGTAGGATTTCTATATACGAAGGATACAGGATGAGATACATATCGTTTTCTTAAGGAGATGATACGAATCGTAGGATTTTAACAACAATGGTGTTAATGGTAACTGCTACCCATCTAATCGAAATTTTGATGAAAAGGAAAAAACTCAATTGTCACTATGATTACTTTCTAGCTCAGTTGGTCATGCATTTAGGTGCTTGGAGGTATTGAGTTCGAGTTGATGAAACAACATCGATACGCATTGCAATAATCTTAATTTACGCGACGTAGTAATATGCTATCACTTGGCAAAAAGTCAGCATGATTAAGTGCTGGAGAAAATGCATTACACAAGTGAAGGTGTTTTGAAAAATTTAAAGAGTACGCTAAGATGCTAAATTCTTTGACATTAATCTCCACTTAACAAGACCTTTTTCATACTGTACTAATTAAACCTTTTATCAACCGAAATCCTTCAAACTAAGTAGAGTTTTATTTTCCCATAAGATTTGGTTGTGAATCCAAACTCTTCAAACTTTAGGCCATTATAAGTTTGTTCGGTGTTAACTTCAGGTTCCAAAATAGGTATGCGTAGCCCGAACACCCAGTTATGGACAAATCTAAGGATCTTGTAGAGAGACTTATAAGGATTGGAAAATGGTTGGAAAAATCAAGGACATTAACGTAACTTTTTCAGTTAATTATTTCTTTTTGTGTTTCCCTTTTCTTCCTAATATCCCCTCCACAAAACCGATTCAAACACAACTGAAACTTTCTTGAAGTCAGATTATCCTGATAAGAGTGGGTTTGAAGGAGGCAAATATGATCTTCCAGCAAGGATATTGGGAACAGGGTTGGATGATAGCTGATCATGCTACGTGGTGGTACACAATGTATTTTAAAATCTGCTGGGCCACTTGTTATCAATTTGTTTCTATCTCAAGTTTCATAAATGAGCACTGAGGGCACCTCGAATAGTAGAGGTGTGTGTAAGCTGACCCAGATAGCCCGGATCATCGAACCAAAAAAAAAAGAGCACTGAGGGAAAAAGAAATGATGTGATTTAGAAGCTTAAAGTGTGAATGTTAAGTTTGTTTTAACCATTTTATTTTTTTAAAGTTCAAGAGGCAAATCATCAGAGCTACATGAATTGAACGACCCCCATTGGTGATCTATTTGAAGATATCCATGATTATGAAAATTGACATTAAAACTGTCTTGAACTAATGTTTATTGTTTCTTAAGTACCCTTTTTATGTGAGCTCAATTCACCATTAGGAGAATGAATAACAATTATCATTTTGGTGTCCCACTTAGTTTTTACATAACTAAGTCTTTGTAACAAGTATATGTTGGGAAATCGGTTCATTGATTTGGTGGAAGAAAGAAGGTTTATAAGGGAAAGAAATTACATACCATCCAAAAGTTCACCAACTCCACTTTGTAAAAGAACTTGCCGTGTCTACTTTCCCAACATATAACTCTTCCCTGGCTTCATACAGCAGCAATGGAGTTAGCAGTATTTCTTTTTCTGTATTTTATAAAATTCGATTAGACCGTACATGGTGAATCCTTACTCCACAAAATTCACCTCAAAACAACAACAGTGGCGAAATATAACGTTTCCAAAAAGAGTTAAAACACGAGACCTACGAGTTTATATTGAAGCCAGGAACCGCTGGCCATTGTGTGAAAGAGTTTTCTAAATGCTATCCAGACAAAGATGTAATCAAGTTCTGTAACTCCTCTCAGGACAATTCAAATATACAGGTGGATCACAATGTCTCTGCGTGTGCGTGTATGTATGTATGTACAAAACCAGACAAGAAGATGTTCACTTTAAGGTTGTCACTTCTGCAATAAGCAATTGCCCATGGAGTAACCATCATCCTTTGCAGACTAAGTATGCAAGGCATCAACTGCACTTTATGGTTTTATGTATAAATAATTTGGGTGAGGAAAGAAGATTTGCAGGAATAATAATGGCATAAAAGATGACTTGGGTTAAAAGGGACTCTAGTGCTTCCCAGAGTATACTAAAAAGCATAAATCACTACGTCAGTTGGCTCAAAAAAACGATGCTTATCTATCTTCATCTGTTGTGTGCTGTTGTAACTAATCAAGAGATTGCCTGAAACTTGATAGCCATAAAATGGAGAATATATCATAATGTATACTCTTTCCCCTTCCTTACCTAGAAGGAAAAAAGTAAAGAGAGGGAATTTCTTCTCCCTGCTACCAAACAAACCATAAAGCAAAATATTCCAAAGGCCACTTCATCACTACCAGATAAAGATGCATACAGGTCTCTATTTGTCGCAAGCAAATATCTTACCTTCTGCATTGAGTTGTAGGATTGGAAATGGTCACATCCATCATATCATGAAACTAAACTCAGAATGGAGGTCACGTGTGTAAATGAGCACCAAAATATACACGTCCAAACCACCTTAATCAAATCAGTATCTAATTACAGACAAGTCATGGTTTTCAATGCACGAAACAACGAAAGCACTGTGAGTCTATAACCAAACCTAAATTTACAAGGTCAATACTACCTTCGTGAGAATTCATAACTTACAAAATGACAATTCACCTAATTCCAAAATCTAACCTTCCCTTTTATCACACTATCTGCTGCGAAGGAAATGGATAGGAAAAAGAAAGAAAAGTTACTCTATGTATACACAACAGAACTATCAAAGAACGTCCTGCGTTGGATTATTCACTGTCGCCAAATCCCTATTAAACGGGAAATGCATCAAGGGCTCAAGTCTAAATATTGTGATAGCTGTAGCGTAAATCCATCTACCACTGATTTGGGAAGGCTTCTCTGTATTTTGAATCCTCTCCCAGGGTAAGCTGTCTTACAGTAGAATCTGTCGCCCGGGAGTTCAATAACCTCTGGGCTAATCTATCTTTAGAAGTAACTTTCTTTTTCAGCATTGCAGCTAGAGTTTGCTTCTTGTTTCTGGCCGAAGGCCTCTCTCCATTGATTCTCTCTCCAATAGCTGAAGACCTTGAAGTGGAAGCCATAGCAGCATCACGTAAGACAGCTTCATTGTGTTGTCGAACTTTTGCAAGCTTTGCTCGCTTCAAAGCTTGTTTGTCCTGTTCTCTCTTCTTCTCCTCCTCTTTATCCCTAACCCTAACATTCTTCACTGCCTGTTCCGCCAATCGCTCCACCAAATCAGTCCCTAATTCTGGAGTTATCTCCCCATCTATTAAAGTGGTTTGCGCGATTGGTTTCCCATCGTTGTCCCGCGGTATAACAGGCCCATGAAATGGGCAAACTCTCAAGTCTTTCCTCTGACACAATCCCCCTTTACTCAAAGGAGCACGACATGGTTGGATTTCAACAGGATCTTCTTTGTAAAGAGTTGCTTGAACGTTCAACTCTGCGATTTTCTCCGCTGGAATAACTGCATCGTAGTCTATCCTACCCCAATGGCCTTCAAGCTCCAAACCCCTTTGGTTTGCCAAAACATCCCTTTTTGAACCCCAATTATCCAAGAAAGTACCCCAATTCATAAGTGGAGCTTCAGACAGAAGCTTATTCCTCAAGGGGGATGAATCAGTTCCAGTACCTTCACAATCCAGCTTTTCATGGTCATCTGTTTCTTTGATTCTGCTTTTGGGAGCTTTCTTTTTCACACCACTGGAAGTTGAGGCGATCATGGAATCATCACTTTCGTTATTGAGAATAGAAGTCCTGTTCTCAAATGATTCGATAGTACCCTCTTCCCAAATATCTTCTTCTTCTTCATGATTTCTGATGTTGGGAAGAGAACAGCCCGATTCTTCACATTTGTTCTTCACCAACTTGAGATGATTTCGAGTATCGATCAACTCTTTCAACATGGAGTCCCTGAATCTGTTGTCTGTTACTTCAACCCTTGTAAGAACTGAGATCCACTCTTGCACTGAAACCAAATGCTTGGTAACTAGGAGCTTGTACAATTCCCTCAGTGCATCAAAAACCACTTTATTGTCACTTGTTTCTTCAACTTTGTCCCCTTCTTTCAATGAATCAAGACGTATCTGCCGAAGCTCAGAACTGCGAAACTCTTCCATTTCTTCATCATCAAATACAAGATCCACTGGCATAGTGTCATTTTTTGCAGTAACAATATCTAAACATTCTCCAAGTTCATCAATTGTCGAATGTAATTCTTCTTTAATTGATGAATAATTTTCCTTGAGAGTTTCGAACTTTTTTTGCAAAATTGCTTTTGTCCTCATCTCTCTCTCCCTTCTCTCTTGTTGAATCCGAGCTGCATTAGCTTGTAAGTTAGGGAATTGAAAACGCAGTGTGTTTTTCAGGTAGTCAAACCCCAACCTCAGCTGTCTGTAATAAATCCCATAAGAAGCATTCCACTTCTCCAAGAATTCAATTGCCTTAGAACGTAAGACAGAAGCAACAGATGGAGGAGCAGGAAGCGGCAAGTTTCTTCGGAATCCTACACTTAGAGCCAGTAACTGATCCATGTTCTCAACAAGAAGGGTTCTGAAAAGTTTTGACCGCATGAAAAGTTCATCTATTATGAGAAGTGCAAGGTATCTTACCTGCAGAAGGCACACCACAATGAAATTAATCCAACAGCATTAATATTCCCCACACAGAAAGAGAGCACAAAATCACTGGTGTACATAACAAAACAAAATATCGGGAATTCACAATGACCCATTGAAAGCCTTTAATAACAAGTTAAGAGCTTGGTTGGCAGGTGAATTTTCACATTAGCATTCTGCCATTTCACATTTTGGTGTTTGGCAGCATTTTAGAGAATGCAAAATGCATTCTCAAAACCACACAATGGAGGCACAATTGGATAATCAGCTCTGGAGGTACTTTTGCATTCTCATTTTGCATTATGGGTAAAAGACCTCATCATAATCTATTTTGATGATTACTCCCAAACTCTACTCTGTTGCATCTCCCAAACACTCTACAGAATAATAATCTATTTTAATCATAATTCAAAAATCTACAATTCACAATTCAAAATGGAAATGCAAAAAATAATAGGCTCCCAAATGGGCCCTAACTGATTCCTCTGGGAGGAAAGTCTTCCCAAATGCAACCCCCTATAACTATTCTTCCATAACAGCAAGTTTGGCCAAACTTTCTGTTCAAAGTCTCTACCTACTACAAATGAAAATGAGGGCCTGTTTCAGTTCAAATTTTCAAGGTTCCCTTTTTCAGCCCAAATTTGTTTCTCACGCAGCAAGATGCAAGTCACTATCCACCATCTGTTAGAGCTTGTCACATATTGGTTACCTCCGAAACTAGTATATGAGGCTGGGCAGCCTCTCCACTCATTGTCAATTGGTTTTGAGTTGAATGCTTTAACATGGCGTCAGAGCTAGGCGTTTGGAGGCTTTTGGACAAGACTCTGTTAATTGGTTGCGCTGTTGTTTGTGCCTTAAGTGCACCTTGTTTCGTTGTTTGTTGTGATCCTTATGTTACGGATCCCTTGTTTACCTCTCCATGTGCAGGTTAAGGGGTTGCACGTGCAGGGAAGTGTTAGAGCTTGTCACACATCGGTTAATTATAACCTCCGAAACTAGTATACAAGCCTGGCAGCCTCTCCACTCATTGCCAACTGGTTTTGAGTTGGATGCTTTAACAATATCGTGGGTATGGGTTGTTGTCGAAGCCTGGCTATTCTTGGAGCTCTTGGTTTATAGTGCCCCACCAATGCATAATCTTGGCTACGCCACTAGTGCTTGAAGTTACTACTTTGAAATGTTGGATTTCGGCATTATATTTTCAATAAAGATAACGTTTAATTCACTTTCATTCTTTGAGCCAAAATTACAAGATGAATTTGAAAGCTTTGTCTTGCTTGATTTGAAATTACGATGCGATCATCAGTATTCACTAAACTGCCATAAATTATCCTACTTGAACATGAACTTTAACCAAGTGCATCTACTCTCTCTATTGAAACCTCCAGTTTCGAATTGTTAAACCACCCCCAATTGGTAAACTGCCCACAATTTTATCAAATTCAACCTCAAAGCCCCTTCATTTCGAAATCCATTCATCAAAACATAGCTTAAGTTTTCAAGTTCCCAACAGAAGTTCAAACCTTTGGAAGCCAAATTATGCGGAAAAGAGAAACTTAGATGCCATTCCCATTGTTTCATTAAATTTACGACGATGGGAAACCTATAAGGGAAACAGAGAGCAACATTGGACTAGTATACGTACCTGGGAGTGGTCTCGCTTCATGAGTTTCATAAGGGTTTGGAGGGCTAGGCGGAGCTCGGAATCAGAACGACGGACGACCGATTTGATGGCTTTGAGGATTCGTGGGTCCACCTCCGCCGCCGTGGAGTTGGTTGCCTCCTCTATCAACCCTTCCACAACCACTCTCTCTCTCTCCTCCTCCATCATCGACCCTGATTTCCCACAATCCTATCCAAAATAGGAGTAATTGCCCTCCCAATTTGTAAATTTCGTAACTCAAGAGGCAAAGTCGGCGACGGAGAAACAAGAAAATTACATTAATGCCCTATTGGCTAGTCTGTCCGTCTACGACGTCAGGAAGGCAGCGAATAGCGACTAGAAAAGGAAAACGACATCGTTCGCTCCCTCAATAGTCAATGGTGCACTGCTGACCCGATCACCAATCTGAAATCCCACCTACCGTAGGTTTTTTTTTTTTTTTTTCTGAATTTTTTTTAAGGGAGTTTAAAAAGGGTGTTAAATAGGATAGGAGCGGACGTGGTGCTCTTTCGGCACATCCGAGTCTTCCAAAAGTACGTTGAACGGTCTGGATTAAAACACTTTCTCACATCTTTCTCTTTCTGAATCTGGATCATCCAAATACACTTTGGACAATCCAAATATGCCGAGGAGCACCACGTGATACCTTGTTTATACCCAAGTTCTTCTCAACCCAAAGAGTTGTTGATGGACTTGAAATACTTGCGGGTTCCACCTTCTTCATTAAAGAAAAAAACAAAAAACAAAAGAGCCAATAGTTTGCAGAGAGGCCTCAAAAGCTACTAGGCCTTATAAGATGGGTTGTCTCGAGTTTCAGCTGGGTGGGCCTTGATTACTTGGCCCAACCGAAAAGTTTAACAACCATGCCCAGAGTAGCATATGGTAGTGTCCAACTTAGCACATGTTCTGTCACATTCGTTAAACTAGTATAGTATTACTAATAAATTACGAAGATGACTTTTAGCAGAAGTGGCCGGGGAAACTTTTGAGCAAGGAATGTCTTTTGCCTATTGCCATTCAATCAAAGATTAATGTTTGCGGGTCCTACGCTGATGCACTTTCAAGGCCGGCCCTGAGATTTTCGGGGCTTAAGACGAACTTGTAAATTTGGGCCCTATGTATTTTTTTTTTAAATAAAAATAAAACTAACCTCAAAATAATATAGTTACTTGGTCCCATTTTTTTTTTTCCGCGATTCGTTTCGTTGTTTCGAATAAAACTAGTTTTTTTGACATAATAAGTTTTGCACCAATCAAAAAAATATCCCTTTGAAATTGTGAGTTTGTGAGAGGGAAAAAAATATTGTTATGGAGAAGGAAAAGAGAGGCTTAGTAATTGAACCGTGTACCTATTGGATAAAGCAACTAAACTTTTTCACTAGGCTAGCTAGCTCATTGATTGTATATGTAATAGATTAAATATATATTATGTACCTGAGTGTACCTATCTGGGGCCCTATTTTTGTGCCAAAATTCGGGGACTTAAGGCAGCCGCTTTACTCGGCTTAGCTCAGGGCCGCACATGGATCACCATGGTAACAGAGAGAGAGAGAGAGAGAGACCATTTGATTATTTATACCTATAGCATATTCATAGATAAGAAAAAGAAAAGAAACATAAAGAATGGTATTAGTAGTTTAATCTATGGATCTTAGAAAGACCAATCATGATTTGGTCCAACTTTCAATAGGCAAAAACAATTGGCTCCCACAGAAGACGTTTCATGATTGACATAAGCATCTTCAGAATATATGTGGGATCTAGCCAAATTTACAAAATTCTGAGGTCAAGTTAATACTATTAGCAGCATAGTTAGTGTTAATTTATTTTTACACTCATTTTTTTATAACCATACCCCCGTTTTTGTTCTATTATGATAGTAAATTCATAAAATTAACATTCCATTTGTATATGTTTTCACATTTGCATTTTTTGTTAGTGACTGGTGCACATGCCCATCCAACACCAATATTACATAGACAGGACTACAGGAGGAGAGTAAGATTATTAATGGTGAAGTTTCATTGATGTTGCCTTTTTACTTTTTAGGCAGTGGTTAAATGACACCAATAATACCTATCACCGAAAGCACAAGTGGAAGGAAAAAAGTAAAAGATGCTGTAGTGTTAACATGGACCCCAACAGCCCACACCAACAAACAAACAAAGTTTTGACTCGTACAATCTTGGGCGTGATCCTCACTCCCTCCTCTCCTCTCCTCTCCTCTCCTCTCTCACAGGCTCAATCATCGGTGGGTTTGTTGGATCTTTAATTCACTCACATCACATTCTCCGAGTGACAAGAATTTGGGTGCATGTAGACTATCACGTTGTATCTATCTGATGCGATACCCGTAACGTTTACCATAACCGTCCACCTCAATAATAAATGGTGACTTATAAATAAATGAAATATTTATTTAAATCTGGACCATCTAAAACATTTTTAGACGGTTGGGATGTTCGTCTAGACCGGTAGTATGTAAATTTCACTACTACCTTTTCTACCGTCTGGATCCCTTACAGTTATCAATACGACCTTCTATATATAGGTTTCAAGCGCTTCTCTATATATCTTTTAGACAGTTTCGTTACTTTTGTTGCAAATGCTCAAGGAAAAAAGAGAGAAGGTACAAGGCAAAATGTACTTGGCTATCGAATTGCAAGACAAGTTATTCTCTCACTACATGATTTTAGTGAGCCTCATCTGGCCGTCTATCTCAGTACCGACGGCTCGGATTAATCCAAACTTTAAATGATCTAAGTTGTTCATTCATTGTTTGAAATATAATCCGAGTGTTCATTATCAAATAATAGACGACCGGATAAATTCACTACAACCTCATAGTATACCCCTCACTCCAGGGATCCCGTCCGTACCCCTCCAAATCGCAACCACAATTAACACAAAACATTACAGAATAAAAGTTCACGGATAACCACAAGTATTTCTTCCAACAACAAAGTTTCTCGTTCCCACGAGTAAAGCAGATGTTCAAACTGAAACCCAACAACAGGCAACAACATATTCTTATTGATCTCTTAGTACTATTTTACTACTAGTATAGTAACTTAAAACGTTGTTTTCTCAATAACAATGGCTAATAAGAAAATCCCCCAACACTGATGTGAAGGACAGATACCTACTGGAGTACTACGGAGGAGGAGGAGGAGTACTATTTTTGACAACATATATAAAAGCATTTTCAAAGTTACTGTTGGTTTCTCTGACCTTGTATTACACCAATAATAATTAAAATGAGACAATACAACAAACAACCACGTGAAGATGTTCCACCCTTTACTCTTTTTTCTGCTCCTCCGAAAACAGAAAAAAGAAAAAAAAAAGAAAAAACAAGAAAACCAAGCAGGAAGGGAGGGGGGAAGAAGTTTTCCCTTAAACAAACAACCCCCAGCTAGCAATCGATCCGTCCATCCAAATCAATCGCACCCACGTGGAGCGAACCCGATCCGGGACCCGGCCAAATCATACACAACCCGAAACCCCTGTTGCTGTATATTCCCAATTATGGACAACCCACTCATGGTACCCGCAAACGCAAAGCAAAAGCTGCCTTTACTATCCACCGGTATCAAATAATTTGACGCCGGCAACGACACGTCAGCTCCGGCGAAATGCATCACCACCGTCGGCACCTTCACCACCGTCTTCCCACTCAGATCAAAACAAGTGTCGAATAGCGAGAAGTCCGCCGCCCTCTTCAAATCCCTCGCTCCGGCCCGAAAAGCGTCCCTCAAGGCCACATAAGCGGGTCGGGTCAGCCGAGTCACCGACGTACCCGAATCGATTATGACCCCACCGTTACCGGTGTTATCAAGCTTGAATAGAGACTCCGAGATCCCCTTAACTTTAACACCTCCGACGCTCATTCCGGTTAAACCCAGGTAGTAGAAAGTGTCTAGTTTCGGGTTAGTAAGTAACGGCGTGAACACGGCGGTACGAGAAACCGCAGATTCGCCGAAAACGACCGACGAAGGTTTCGACGAAGCGGACCGGTCTACCAAACAGTAGGAGAATTTGTTACCGAAGCGGCGACCGGCCTGGTTGGGAAAAGATAACTTCCCCCGGCCTAGACCTAACAAACCGGCTGCACCAACGAACAGCCCCTCGTTGTCGTGGCCGCAACCTAAGGCGATGTTTTTCACTCGGATTCTACGGAACGTGAGCGTTTCCGTGGAGAACTCACCGAAAGTGAAGGATCCATCGCCGTAGGAGACTTGGTACAAGCACATCTGGCGGTTGTTGCAACCAGGGGAGTCGAGACGGCGGCATACGGGGGAGGCACAGGAGACGCCGGCGAAGGTGGTGGATTTGGTGGGGTCGAAAACGGGGTCGGACTGGGTGTAGCACTTCTTGCAGGGGGAGCACTGGATCCAGACGACGTCGCTTCCGGTGTCTAAGACCATGTAGGAGTATTTGGGAGGGGTGCCGATGCCTATGCGGGTGAAGTACTCGCCGCTGCCTTGGGCGAGTCCTGATGTAACGGAGCTGCTGAACCCGCCTTTGCCACGCCCTCCACGACTCACGTTGGTGGCTGCTGCTGCTTGAACGGCGGCTGTAAGGGTTTTGGCCCTGGCGGCGTCTCGTTCGAGGCGGCTCGCGAAGAGAGTATCAGGGGTGGAATCGAGGGAGGAGAGAGAGTCGCGGTGGTGTAATTGAACGGAGAGGGTGGTGGTTTGCGATGGGGGGTCGACGATGAGGGATTGGTCGGAGTCTTGTTGGGTGGATGAGAGGGTGTTGGGTTTAGGGAGGGGAGTTAGAACCAGGGTTTGGTAATCTAGGGAAGTGGAGAAAGCGGTGGAGAGAGAGAGGAAGAGGAAGAGGAAGAGGAAGAGGAAGGAGAAAGAGAAGAGAATTGGCATGGCTATTTTCCCTCTCATGTTTTGGAGAGGGAGAGAGAGTGTGCTTATTGGGAGCATAAATAATGGGGAGAATAAATAGGGGAGGGGTATGTGTGTATAGTGGGAGGATAAAGGCGGGGTTCTGGTTTGGAGTTATGTTGGATTTACCAACTTTATGAGAACAAGTTGTAATGTTTGGATCTCCATTTAATGCGTGACTCCCCATCCGTACCAAATCACTTCCTATTAGTATTTGTAGTGCTAATACTTATTTCGAGGTAACTATGTTTATGTAAAAATTTGGGACATAGGGGTGCTGCGCAGCGTGTTGTGCGGCACCCGACGATGCCGCGCCGGTGGCGGTCCGATGATCGGAGACGTCCATCGCGTAGAGCTCATCCAGTAATATAAGTGTACCAAAAATCAACTCGATTGGATATCGTTAAGTGTGTCATCGGAACAAAAATAACTTTAAAAAAATGGGTTTAATAGTTTTTATCCAGTGGTTCAAGTCATATGTGTTCCAATTTTTTTCAAGTTTTATGTGTTCCGATCACACACTTAACGATATCCGATCGAGTTGATTTTTGGTAAACTTGTAATACTCGACGAGCTCTACGCGATGGACGTCTCCGATCATCGGACAGACACCTGCACGGCCACGCCAGATGCTATACAGCATGCTGCGCAGCAACCCCCTCTGTCCAAAGAATTTTTGTTATTAGCAACGAGCAATTGTTTAGTCGAAAATTCTATACATCCCAGCTAATGGTGTCCAAAATCGAGGCAGATCAAATGTTCCACGGTTTTGGGACACCGTTATATTGGTGTCACGACACTTTTATTCACCATACATTGTAATGTTGGGGTATTATGTGGCTATATCCCAAAACCATGAAATAATTATTTATCAAGACAAATGTTATGCCATTGAGTGGTTAATCTTTTGATGGAGGACATCGTTAGAAAAGTGATTTTGAAAATATTATGCTATTATGTCTTTTGTTACGCTTTAATATGATTAATATTATGTCATTTGTTGGAATTGTGCCTTGAATTTTCTTTTTTGGAGAATTTCAATTGTGTTTAGGATTTTTTATTGTGTTTATGATAATGCTTTTATTGTATTTCTTATAAATAGAAGCCTTGTGGCCTCCTAGGGCTTTGAACTTTTTGAGTGAATCCCTCTTAGGGAGCCCCCATGGGGTTTCCCCTAGTGTGTTAGGGTTTCTTAGTCATTCCATTGATAGTCTTTGAATTTGGATATTAGGGTTTTTTTTGCTTGTCTCTTTCATGTTTTTGAGACTTTGTCTCCGGATATTTGTTTGGTGTTTCAATTAGAATTACGGGTATAGCCGACTCTTTGTATTCTCTCCCGTTCATAGTAAATCCTCTCTTGCTCTTCGCCGTGGACGTACCTCTAGAGCTTCGTGCTTGATGGGGAACCACGTAAATTTTGTTTCCTTGATTTTTGCTTGTTGATTTGCTTTATTTACTTCGTGGTCTGTCACAACAAACTGGTATCAGAGCTCCGGGTTCAATCCGAGGTTTTCATTTTCCGCTGTATAGGTTGTGCATTGGTGCGTCTTAATGGCGACTCGTTTCAAAGTTTGAGAAATTTGTTGGGTAAAATAGCAGTGCCAGCGTATGGCTTGTGGAGTTGCGTGTTTTGCTTGTTCAACAAGTATTATTCAAGTTTTTTGTTAGAGGAGGAGCAGAAGATGTGCTTCAAGAGATTGAGGAGGAGACCACGGTTGTATTTGAAGCAAAGCCTTTATGCATTTCGTATGAAGGAGGTATGCCCATTAAAGACTATTTTGATGAGTTAAATCGGATATTTTGGTTATGCTCCTTTTGGATACTATTATGGAGGCTTTTAAGCGCTTCATGTTGGGTGTCGTCGTGGAGATTTGAGTCCGGTTTTAACTATTTGGCATATGCGAGTTTCGCATATTTGCTCCGTGGGGAGTTTTAGCAAGGCTTCTATTGCATCAGTAATAGATGCGTTGGGTGGACGGTACCCTTTTGAAGATTGTTGCTCGTTTGGGTTATTAGCTCCGAGTGGAGTTTGAGCAAGTCTCTATTGCATCAGTAATGGATGCATTTGGTGAAAGGTGCCCGTTTGAATATGGTTACTCGTTTGGGCCATTAACTCCGTGGTGGAGTTTGGTGTTTAGCTCCGGGTGGAGTTTGAACGGATTTTCATTTGCATTCTTGAGGGGGTGCGTTGAGTGGGTGGTGCCCGTTTGAAGATGGAGGCTCAATTTAGAGGCATGAGCGGCCAGGTTTCTTGAGTCACGTTTGCAAGGTTGAGCAGTCGTGCTTGAGCCTTTCTCGTTAGTGCAGTTGGCGATTGCCCGTGCGGGGCTACCCTGCAAGGGGTGTTTGGAGAAGAGTGCTATTGCGAGAGGATTGCTCTATGGTGTTAAGTTCAATGGAATTCAAGTCAAGGTGGAGAATTGTTGGAATTGTGCCTTGAATTTTATTTTTTGGAGAATTCCAATTGTGTTTAGGATTTTCTATTGTGTTTAAGATTTCCTATTGTGTTTATGATAATGCTTTGATTGTGTTTCTTATAAATAGGAGACTTGTGGCCTCCTAGGGCTTTGGACTTTTTGAGTGAATCCCTCTGAAAGAGCTCCCATGGGGTTTCCTGTAGTGTGTTAGGGTTTCTTAGTCGTTCCATTGATAGTCTTTAACTTTTGGGATTGGATATTAGGATTTTTATTTGCTTGTCTCTTTCTTGTTCTTGAGACTTTGTCCCTAGATATCTGTTTGGTGTTTCAATTAGAGTTACGGGTATAGCCGGCTCTTTGTATTCTCTCCCGTTCATAGTGAATCCTCTTTTGCTCTTCGCCTGTGGACATACCTCTAGAGTTTCATGCTTGAGAGGAAATCACGTAAATTTTGTGTCCTTGATTTTCGCTTGTTGATTTGTTTTGTCTACTTCGTGGTCTGTCACAACATCATTGAACGGTCAATGACTTAATGTTATAGGAGGACGTAGTAGCAGTGTCCTTGCTTAGTGACCTCAAGACACCGTCATACATATGGTGTTAAAGCTCTCTCTAACATTACACTTGTATTTTTTATTTTAAAAGACCATGTGACGGTATTTGAAGAACTCTATGTATTCCTTTTTTCATTTGCAGTAATCCTATGTTCCTCTTCCAAGGTGTTTTTATTAGTACAATTTAAAAATCTAAACATAACAATCTAACAAACAAAGGAAGAAAAGTCGGACTTCAATTTTACTGTGTCGTTAAGATGTTCTAACCAGTACCAACCAAGTTGTGATTCTAACTTAAAACTTAAGGACAAGAAATCCATTTTTTCTGGATGGGACAACATAATTTGAAGAATTATATGCCACAATCAAGAATGTTTTATCAAAGTACATGAACCACAGAAAATTTTATCATTCTACGTGAAACTTAGTTCAAATTTTTGATTAAAATATCCTAAACACGCATCCTCGGGAAAAAAAAATCCAGTCCAGTAACCATTTCACACTTTTGCCTTTTCTTTTGAAAACAAAATGGCGGAGTGCATAAGTATTATGCAGTAGTTAATAAGTTGAGTATGCAGTATTAATACTACTCATAAATTTGCAAGGATCTTTCTATTATCCGTCCACTGGACAGACGGTAAAACACAAAACAATCATAATTCTTACATGGAAGAGTTTTCACTGTTTGAATTGTTATATGTAAGAATTCAGATTCTATACACTTTATTGTTCGCCCATTGGGCGGACGGTAGATTAATCAAATTTGCAAACTTCCAAGTCTTAATGCAAGGGAAGACACAATTATGCGCGCATAACAATGAAATATTGCATGACAGTTCTACTAATTAAGTAAATTTTTTTTTCATTGAAACATGTTACTAGCTTTTATTCTTCATAACGAACGTTTGATTCAGTTTACGCACACTTCGATTAATTTCGGAGTCATGAAGTTAACAATCCTACAGTCCCTCCAAGTGGCATTAATAAATTCGGAGTACTCCTTTGTTGGGCTAAGAAGGCATGAGAAATTTCATGTCCTAATTCATTGAGAAGATGGAGTGAACAATACAACAGCAGTACTAGTAAAGAAGATGACAAAGGTGAAGTGCATGCTTTTGTAGTGATCCCGGCCCACCACTACAATGGGGCATGGCCCCTCCTCGTGACTCTTGTCTACTCTCTATAACCCCACAACCTCTTTTTCTTTAGGGGTAATTGTTCTAGGGTCCAGAAGTGTGGACTTATTGTGCCATTTAGTCCATGTTAAAGTTTTACAAGGTCTAAGGTCCACCAATTTTTTTTTTATAAAATTTAGGCACTTTCAAAGGATACCCTAGGGTTTAGGTTTTAGGATGCACTTTCCTATTATAGGGTTTTAGTGATTTAGGCACTTTCATAGGGTACCCTAGTGTTTTAGGCACTTTCATAGGGTATCCTAGGGTTTTAGGCACTTTCATAGGGTATCCTAGGGTTTTAGACACTTTCATAGGATACCCTAGAATTTTAGGCACTTTCGTAGAGTACAAACTTTTTTGGCACTTTCATAGATGTACAAACTTTTTTTGGTAAAAAAAAAAAAAAAAAAAAGATGTCAACGTTAGGACTGGATAGGTTATAAACTTGTTTGGTGGATTAATGGGGTTACAAATTCTTTCCCTAGGACTTTTGAACAAGTTGCCTTTACTAAATAGAAATAGATAGATAAATAAAACGGCCAAAAAAAAAAAGGGGTTTATATAGCATGTCCTAAGCAAGAGCTAAAGTGCATAGAGTACAAATCTTTAATTCGTCCAAGTGCATTGGACTTTATCAACTTGTTAGGACTATCATTTTCCTATCTCTGGATACGTTAACAACAAATTCAAAACATTGGAGGGGACTAAACTCCCATTGGAAACAATAAAAATTATTTGAAGTGGTAAGGTGATCAGTCAGCATCTGTGGCGAGCCACGTATAAACCAGTGTGGGCATGCATCCGCATTGGATTTTTGGGAGGATTTTTTTTTTGCAATTTTGTAAAAAAATATAAATTGATACATTACTTTTTTTATACAAGAAATTAATTAGTGTTCTTGGGGCACCATTACTTGGTGTTATAATATCATTCTCCTGCGCATGTTTGTGTGAGACCCAAGACTAGGGATGGGCATGGGGAGGGTAGGGGTGGATACCACTACCTCCATCCCCGATCCCCAAACCTATATCAATCCCCATCCCCTCCCCGATCCCCATCGGGGATTTTATTTTAACCTCCATCCCCGCCCCGATGCGGGGAACGGGGATCCCCACGGGGAATCGGGGATTCAAAAATTCATGCACTAGTCCATGCCATTACCCATTAAATTCAACCCCCACGGCCAAAATTCCATTCCATCCATGCAATTTGGTTCCCATTACGCATTAAATTCAATATGTAATTTGCATTTGCAACACACAGGAATGGTTTTAACAAGTCTATGCATAAAATGGTTTCATAAAATGGTCAAAATTTAGGAATGTGCCTACTGCCAATGCCTATGCATAAAATGGTTTCATATTTACGGCTATAATCTGGATGCAAGATAAATTTGTTTCATCATGTCTCCAACAGTTTTAACAGTTTCAATTACACAACTCAGTTTCAACAGTTTAAGCAAGTCTCCAACAGTTTCAATTACACAACTCAGTTTCAACAAACATCAAACAAAAAACATAAATTTGTTTAAGTAAGTCTCCAACAACCCCTCTTAAAATATATATATATATATGTGTAAACGGGGATGCGGGGAGGGGCGGGGATCGGGTAGGGGACTAACAATACCATCCCCTACCCGATCCCCGAATTTTTTTAAAAATAATCCCCATCCCCGACCCGATCCCCAAAAAAATCTCCGAATCCCCTCCCCGAATGTGTAGGGGACGGGTTGGATAGGGGCGGGTCGGCCGAGATGGCCATCCCTACCCAAGACTAAATAAATGTGTTTTACATGAATATTATGTGATGAAAGCCGATAAAAAAAAATTATGGAGAAGGGTGTAAGGGCATCACGTGACAATGCCTCAGAACAATAACTAATTATTCACAAACAAGCCTTAATTCACCGAATTTTTGCCTTGAAACTATAACGTGTTTACGGAACCCCATACCTCAATTTACTCGAACCCCAGACCTCCCCTCTTGGAAGCCAATGTGTACAACCAAATAGATTAAGAAACAAATTTGTACATAAAATGTAAGTTAAGCGAGACTCATTTCAAATGAGAGTTTTGAAAAGAATATTTTGAGAAATATTTTTGAGATAGTGTTTAGATGAGTTTTTAGAAATAGTAAGAATTAGATAGAAGTGTAATAATTAGAGAGAGATAGAGAGAAATGAGAATAATGATTGGAGAGAATGATATGAATAGAGAGAAAAATGTGATTAATGGTTGTAAAGATGAGAGATGGGGAAATAATCTTTTTGAATTTTTTTTTTAGAAATGTAAAGTGAACAAAGATTTTTTAGATTCTTTAAAAAAAGATTTTGTTTTCACAACAAATGCACTGGTCACTATCATGATGTTTTTCAAATGCATAATTACCTCACAAATCCAATAAATGAACAATTAAATAGCAATTCGCACCCCAATCGAAAATAGAAACAAGTACAATAGGCCAATAAAATCGAAACAAATACAATCCACTACGAGTATTTTGGATTCAATACTTCGAGATATATGTTTGTACCAACTAATGACTTGGTATGCATGGGCCAACAAAAATGCATTTGATAGCTATGAGAGGAGATGTGACACATTCCTCAATGATTTTTTTTTTTTTGCCATTCGTTAATCCTAATCTACTCTATCATAAGGGACTTGGGGAGGGGGATGGGTTCTTACGGGAATCGAACCCTGCCCATATGCATGAGAGTATAAGGGAGACACCAACTGCACTCCACTTTGTTAAGGATCTTTTGATGTATTGCACTCTTGATATTGAGCATTTTAGTACTATTATGGAAGGTTAACTGGCCCATGCATGTTAGTGGGTGGCCCTGCACAAATTCACATGTTACTATGATTGGTTAGTGTCTCAAAATTCATTCTTCACGGTCTCTTATAATTTTTTTTTTCTATTTTTCTCTACTCATTACTCCCAAAAATCTCCCTCAAAACCCAAATTGAACAAAGTTGGGAGTCTATTTTTTAATTTTTAATTTTTAATTTTTTGAATTTTTGATTTTTTGGATTATTGTCATAATGTTTTTTGGAATCTAAGAGGAATGTTTGAGATAAATATGCAAAATGCAATTTGAAACAAGAGTAGTGTTTGAGAGACATTTGTTGAAACATTTTGTAAGTCTTTTTGTTAATCAAAATGAGAAAAGTGAATAATGAGAAATCAAAAACTCCTTCCAACCTACTTTTTTACTTCTGTTTTGAGAGAGTGAATTCTTAGTGTTATTTAGAATTGAGAAAAGAGATTGAGAAAAACACCCCCTTATTTGTTTTTTTTTTTTTGGAAAATAGAAAGAATTTGATAAATATCGATAGTGCAAGGGTACAAAGATCTAAAGGGGACAAACAAAACCACAGCATCAGCCGTTTTGTGGAGTGTGGCCTAGGCACAATATCGAAACTCAAAAATGATTGTGACACAAATTTTGTGCCACAACCAACCACACCCCATATGAGTGGAGTGTGGTTGGTTGTGGCACAAAGTTTGTGTCACTTATCATTATTCATTGAAACTGGTACCCACTTTCCACTGTCCCATTGGTGATCATCATTACTCTTCCTC
Organism: Vaccinium vitis-idaea; assembly: GCA_963854785.1. Taxonomy (NCBI): domain Eukaryota; kingdom Viridiplantae; phylum Streptophyta; class Magnoliopsida; order Ericales; family Ericaceae; genus Vaccinium; species Vaccinium vitis-idaea. The sequence goes on along the minus strand of OY978223.1, from coordinate 452,536 downwards.
CACTACCACTATAGAGCATTCATTACAACTACACAAAAATGTATAGACGCTTTACTGTTGCATTTTTAAATTTGTTTAGTATAATTTTAGCGGTACTTTTGTTTTTTTTTGTTTTTCTTTTTTTTTTCATCTAAGTTCAGATATTTGTATCGATAATTTTGTTCATGATTTTTTTTCCCATCCTTTTTTTTTCTTTTCATATTATAGAGAATATCGATCAGCTTCTTGAGAAAAACCTGTTGACGAGCTGAGTTTGAGCCTTAATTCGGCTCAGTCCGTCTCGTTTAACTTTAACAAGTCTTGACGAATCGAGCCCGAGCTTTGAAAATTTTTGTTCAATTTTTTACGAGCTGAACTTGAGCCAGATACCCTTACCAAACTTATCCCGAATCTACCCGAGTTCAGTTTTTTTACACTCCTAAATTTTATATATATATATATATATATAGGATCATGATCTATTGAGGACTCCCTTAGGATAAGAGTTTGCGGACCTCACCATTCCGGATCAAATTTTGACGATCCGAACCGCTCAATGTTTTTAAAATGCATTTTTAAGGGTCCACGCGGAAAATCTTCAAAAAAAAATACCCGGAAGGGCTTGATCGGATCAGTTTTTGTCAAAAACGCTATATATAGCGTTTTTGACAAAAACTGATCCGATCAAGCCCTTCCGGGTATTTTTTTTTGAAGATTTTCCGCGTGGACCCTTAAAAATGCATTTTAAAAACATTGAGCGGTTCGGATCGTCAAAATTTGATCCGGAAAGTCGAAAAATGGTGAGGTCCGCACCAAATTCTTGTTTGAGGGAGTCCTCAATAGATCATGATCCTATATATATATATATATATATATATATATTTTTTTTTTTTTTTTCTTCTACGAGGGGTATTTAAATGACTGAGAGTGAGGGTTGGTCCAAGGTATTAGGAGGCTACCCAATCGTCAACTGGGACTCTATACATCTTTACAATTAAATAACAATTAATAATGAAATAATTGAGTATATACATATTTTAGTCCATTGTATTAAAAAATGGACATGCTTTGGATCTAATGGAATAGACATCTCTTCAGCTTATTTTTGACACAGATTTAATACATGGTATCTTCAAATTCCTATAATGAAAATATTTTGACAAATAAACACTTAAAAACACTCAGAAAGAAAGTGTTAGACACAATATTAAAGTGTTAGACACAATATTTGAACTCAGGCTGAGTTTTCACCAATGTATTTTTGGTGTTCTTGGACTCGAAGTTGTCAAATCAATGAGTCATCTCCTCATATACATTAATTAATTGGACAACTTGTAGTCCAAGAATACCCCCAAAAAAAAACCACGGTAAGAACTCACACCAAAAAACATAGGGTGGACTTCGTTTCACCATATCAAGAAGAGTACACTTGTTAATGATATGGAAAAACTAGTACGGAGTATTTATAAGTGGTCGTAACAAGGGACCTCTTTTATAAATTTGAGGTATAAAGGCCTGAGCCTCGTGAAAACCTTGCCCTGGGGCTGTAACTTAGATTGTGGGGCCAAGAAAATGTTACGAGAGTTATCTGATGATAACAAATTAACAATAAAATGTTACGAGGACAAATAGATTTACTAATGCAAAATCGGCCGCAGCTTTTATAGACCATGAGAGAAAGGACAAGTAGTTGATTTGCTGCTCTGGGACTGGGGACTTGTACATATTTTGCATGTATGTTCGTTCTTACATGCAGTTCCAAAGACGGATTGAAACCGAAGGCCCAGCCTAAATAGATATATACTAACATTTACTTTCTTAAAAAACAAAAATAAAATTAAGATTTATTTGATTAGGTGAAATTAGTGGGATTAGAGTAGTTCTGATTCTTCTGAACTTTGGAATATGCATTGTACATTTGATATCGTGAGAGATCATACTATATAGTAATCTCAACAATATATCCTCCGGTAAGAATATTACTCCGTGGTGACTGGTGAGAATTAGATAATCCCCCCGTCCGTTAATGTAAAAACCAGAGCGATCAAACGGGGCTTTGGTACACATAGATATATAGCAGAGAGAAAACTCCATGCATGGAGTCTAATTAAGAAAAGGGTGGAGAGCAGCACCTTAATTCCTATAGAAACCATACGAAGGAGGTCAAGGCATGCAATTACCAATTACTAATGAATTTCCTGACACAGGCACTGTCTATCCCCCTTGTGTTTTGAATCCTTGTTTCATGGGACAACCATTTGGGGGCACCTTAAAAATAGAAAAAAAAAAAAAAGGGCAGTTTGGCTGGCTCAAGGAGGAGAGAGAAAGAGGAACCACTAGAACTGGAAAGATCATCAATGGCATACACAGGGAGGGAGCCCAAACATTGCACCCCATGACAGGGCAAAAGGAAAGGAATTATGACACCAAAATGCTACGGACATAATATTCACATCAAGACAGGACCCATGGGTCCCACCCCATGTGAGTGTTATGTCCGGATGTTGTGTCCGTAGCATTGTTCTAGTTGTAAATATGTCACTGTAAGTTTTTTAATTGGGACCACCATCTTCGATCGATTCTTCATGTATTTTTAATTGAAGGAAGAGAGATTCATTTCACCAATAGTCTTTATACAGAAAGGAGCATACATGTAATGATATGGAAACAACTGCATAAATTATTCACTGCAATTAAATTACTTGCTATTTCATATGAGTTTGCTTCAAATTTCAGAAGATTGCAAGGCAAAGCTATACGATTTTCACATCCGTTACTTAAACTCTAGCCAAATTGAGCTAGGAAGCCTAGCGCACACCAACTACGTAAACACATTTCTCGAGAGTGAAAACTGAAAACCGCTTAAACTTCAAACTAAGGAGGGAATATCTATATGAATTAGTGATCTACCATATTGATATCGCTTTTCAATTAGTGATTTATCATGATATAATTTTGGGATTCTATCGTTATTGATTAGTCTCCCTTCCTTATGGAAGTGTTTCACTCGCATGTTATCAGCTACAATATTTTAGTGGATATTTCTTGGAAGAATCCATTGACAAGCTTAAGGACTGGGCTTATGGCACATAAAACATGGACATGCCCTATCCTCGGTTACATCATTCCTCAGAAACTTGGCTTTCCTATCTTAAAAAAAAAGGAGGATTTGGAAGATTTTTTTTTTGGCTCTTTTTGCTCTCAAGAAATCAATATTCTTCACAGGTGAAATAATTCTGATATAAACTGGAAATAGAACACAAAGCAATGTCCTTTTGCAAGGGACTCTATTAGTTTCTCAATCGTCATGGAAACAAAATATCCCTTTTGCATTCTATGATACTGAGTTTGAGTCTGAAACGCTCTGGAAGAGACCTAAGAATTTTTCTCTCAGTTCTCGATTCACTGACCGACTCACCCAGCTTAGTCATGGATATGACAATAATACTAAGCCCAAGATAGTACTTTTGGACCGTTTCAGACTCTTGCATCCTACACTCATCAAACATAACATCCAACTGTTGCAGTTTCATAGCAGGAGTGTCCTCGTGAGGTTAATAGCCATATGTCACACGCTCCCAGACACGAACGTCCTTGACCATTAGGATTGCTCTCATGCGAGCTTCCCAGTAATCAAAATAAATTTTATCGAGTAAACGAGGTCTTGGGTAACCATTGTTTTCTGGCCAAACCGACTCCCATAGAAAGACAATAATCTGATCCTGAGGTGGTTAAAACCTAACGGTAATCCTACGGGTACAAACAATTTTGTACAGAAAATGTACAAATCGCTCTCGGGGACCCACTTTTGGGTCCCACACGAGTGATCCGAACCGTTCATTATTTTTAAAACATTTTTCCGAGGGGCTCCACAAAATTTCAGCTCAATCGGACGGTTAGAAGTGCTTGAACCAAAATCACGCCGTTTCGTTCAAAATGAAACGGAGTGATTTTGGTTCATGCACTTCTAACCGTCCGATTGAGCTGAAATTTTTTGGAGCCCCTCGGAAAAATGTTCTAAAAATAATGAACGGTTCGGATCACTCGTGTGGGACCCAAAAATGGGTCCCCGAGAGCGATTTGTATATTTTCTGTACAAAATTGTTTGTACCCGTAGCAGGATCCAAAACCTAATTGAGTAATTGCGTATTATTCAACTGTATATATCAACATCCCAGATCAAATTGAATCAGATAATTAACCACTTTAATGAGAGTACCTTATTGAGCTCTGCAATGTCGCTTCAACTGTCACGAGTCCATGACTGCTGTGCTGTTTCTGCTAAAATACCTTTTCAGTGAAGCGTATTAGTAACAAACAGCAATTGGGTCCATTCGGTTTTGGTCAGAAGTCATAAACCTAAGGCCCAGTAGTGAAGCCCAGCCCTCTTCCCCAAGTAGTAGAATCTTCCTTTTTTATGTGTAGTGATTTTTTTTGTTTTAGATTAAAATAGAATACAACTTAAATAAAATAGACATGAGTTTCAAGTGTATTAAATGGAAGGATGCCTCAGACAACTTTTCTTTTCTTATCTAAAACTTTTTTATAAAACAAAAAGTTTAACAATGCAATTTTGTTAGATTTTGAGAAAAGTACATTCCATTTGTATCGAAATTCAAAATTATGTTTTTTCAGAAACTATCATTAACCGCCGCTTGATCACTGGGAAGATTACTTCGATGATTTAAATCAAACATCTTTCAAAGAGATCACATACGAATGTTGATGCGGCTAGAATCAAATACTATAAAATTGCTAAGTATCTTTTTACTTATAATTTTGAACTTTGACTAGCTAGCAAAATGGCAGGCACACAGTAGTTATTTTTTTGCCAAGTAAAACCAAGAAAGGACCACAAGATTCTGATGAAATGTTCACACTATAGTTGCTTAGGCAATATAAGTCGGGTATAGTCATGATAGCAAATAATTTTGAATCCTTCAATTTGTAATTTAGGTGACTCCTATACTTAAAAATGAATGAAAAAAAAAAAATCTATGTGAGATGGAAGCAAATCGAGCTTTTCAAAAATTACAATTGTTAAAAATCGAGTGATTTTGTTTTTCATGAAAAACGTGTCCCAAATTCGAACTACATACTTTTGACGATTTCGCTAAAATATGAAATTTAGTTTGGGATGCGACTTTGGCACTCCAAATTTTGATAACCACACACTAATATTTGTCTTTTAGTTTCCGAAATAATATTATCAAAAAGTGGAGTGCCAAATTAATTACTCCCTCCGTCCCAATTTACTGGTTCTTCTTTCCATTTTGGGGTGTCCCAAAATATTTGTCCCATTTCTATAAACATCCATAAAAACAAAGTCACTTTCCAGTTTTACCCTTCAAAAGTACTTTTTTCATCTCAATTGGTTTGTCCATTATCTTTTATTTTATAACGGTTTTTGTGATTTTGAAAACTTTGTATAATAAAACTAATTGATATCTATCAAACAAAATCTATATTGCATATGTTTTGAGTTTCATATAAAAAAATTAGCCTCACAAAATTGGTTACTGTAATTTTGACCGAACTTAGGGATAAACATAAAAGACAATATAAAGTTTTCACACCTCTTAAAAACCCGCTTCCCCAAAAGGGGCAAACAAATTGGGAGAGAGGGAGTACCTTTACCTTTAATTTTCAACTTATCAAGTGACTGATGGTTATATATACTAAAAAACTAATAGTTTCGCACAAGTGAAGCATACGGTTCCATGGTCTAGCGGTTAGGACATTGGACTCTGAATCCAGTAACCCGAGTTCAAGTCTCGGTGGAACCTTTCTCTTTTGTTTTTGTGTTCTTCCAAATGGATCTGCTTTTGGCATCTCTCATTCACACTCTCTCTCTCTTGGCGATTCGTTTTCAAGGTGGCAATGCCATCAGAAACCCACACCAAAAACATTCACCAAAGTACAAGTTTTTAATCTTTTTCGGTATCTGACTTATCTTTTGCTTAACTTTTCCGAATTCAAAGTTTAGATTGCTAGTAGTTTGAAGTTTCATTGGCCTTGTTCGTTTCCCCGTTTAGTTTTAGTTTTAGTTTTGATGACATCATCATTTCCCTCATTTTCTCTTTCTATCTCTCTCCACTCACTACGTCTGCTGACATCATCAAAACTAAACTAAACTAAACTATCTAACCAAACAGAGCCATTGTAGCCAGGTTTATGTTTCATTCCATATTGGTGCATATCATTTTTCGATTGCAGGAAAGAAAATTTCTGTTTTCTTGGAATTTGGAAAGCAAACAAAGCTTGAAGCGCGGTTTATGTTTATTGCCACTGAAATATTGGAATGGAGTCAATGGACAATAGACCTGAAACATTTGTAGTGAATGAAATTGAGATGTATTAATGAAATTTTTGGTGTGTTTCTTAAAGCTTTCTAACAAGAGAATGTGACACTTTAAGATTTAGATAGAAGACCGTTGAATCAACTTGAGAAAGCTATGTACCACACACACACAAAAAAATAAAAATTGAGGGCCGAAAACATGGAAATATGCTTATACTGCTATTATTTTTCACAATATGCTGTTGTCTTTTTCGTTAGTCGAATAAAATCATACAGTAAGATATTCCATTGCAACACGGTATTTAAATTCAACTCATTTGATATCTTATACATTTTGACTGATGATTCACTGCAAATACGTTATCACGCATTGTTTATGGTGAGTGAATCAAACTGTGAAGCCTCGTCCGGCTTAAACCATGACTGTTTGAATTCCAATGGTTGAGTAGAATCCCTGAGGTAAAAACATGGATCTCCAGCTAAAATCTAGCTAATAGTAATAGGTTTTGATAAACTGCTCGTGAATGAGGACGTCATCAATGTCTTCTTTCGCCGAATTCAGATACCAAACCCCGTATTAAAGCCTTCCTGTTTGTGTTGAAGGCTTCTGGTTGGACCTATAGAATTAGCACACTAACCATTGGGCTGAGTAGGCCTTCTGGCCTTGTATCTGCTTCCACATACTATAATGATTCATGGCTTCTGAGTAGTTGAGTTTGATGTCGTTATCTTTGTGCCCTTTACCTGAAAATGCACGACACAAACTAGTTAACGCACGCCGTGTGGGTATGTCAGGTGGTGACTTTGTATGTTTGTTAAAGCAATTTCGGATTGGTCCTGGAGAGGTGACACTGTAAGCCTCCTTTTTAAGGTCAAATCATTTCTATTGCGGAACCAGGTGAATAGTGTAGGATAGATTTGAGACTTGGTTGCGAGCTGCAAGCTTAAACGGGTGCATGTGTTTAACCAGTCTTGTAGTCCTTGGGCCATAAGGTTATAGTGCCATATCATGAGAGAATTCAACACAATCCAACAATTTCAAGGGGCAAAATCTACTTGATTCTAAAGGAAGAGCCTTAACCACAGGTCCACACTACTCAAAATTACTAATAAAGAAGAATATATAACAGTTAAAACCAATCAATGGGGAAGATTTTCACTTTTCTTCAGTTAAGAAACGTTCCAATCCATTCGAAAACCCTCCTCGAAACACAAAAACCTTTGGGAGCGACCGAGTACAAGGAATAAAGAGCTAGAATGGCCAAAAATCAGTCCTCTTGTGTCTTCTTTGACCAATAAACCTTGGTTGGAAAATCTAAACTTCTGTTGATTTTTTCTCTCATTCTTTTTTGTGCGGTGAAGAGTGTCCTGATGACAAAGCAGTCCTCTTGGGTCTAACCTTAATTGGAAAATCTACACTTCTATTGAATTTTATTCTTCATTTTTCTTTTGTGTGATGAAGAGTGTACTGATGATAAAGCAGTCCCCTTGTGTTTTCTTTCCTTGCTTTTGTGTAGTGAGGTGACTCCAAAGACAAATCGCTGTCGAGTGAAATCGATCCTGAAATCTTGGGGAGGTAAGCCCCGCCGACGCAAGTCAATTAACCACTGTGAGAACCCCCTTCTCAAACCAGACCTGTTTGATTTGGAGTTAAAATGTACGACTTTTAGATCTAATCCTTATTCTAGACGAATATAATTAAACTGGTTCCGAAATTAAAGGGCTTTTCTATGGCTTTACCTGTGTTGCTTTATGTGAATGATTCAGAGTGGTCCAGGACTATGTTTTGAAAATGGCTTTGATTAGAGCTTTCAAGCTCCACGTAAATACATAATCGCAATGCTAATAGATAATAATGCATTCTACATACAAGGAATCGGGGATCCTGTAGAGTGGGAGTGCCCTACAAATGTCTTACAGGATTGTAGTGCACAGTGTGGACCGTTCAAAGTGTTATCGACGGTCCAGATTTCATACATTATCTTACATGTATGATACTTATTTTACTTGTAACATAATTTGGACCTTTAAAAGCACTTTAACAGTCCAGATCATGCACTACAGGGCACTCCCGCCCTAGAGGATTCCCGGACATGGCAAGTGCTACGAAGCAATCCCTAATGGAGGTTCAAAGTCAAATATGTCTCAACTCAATTTGTTTCAAAAAAAGAAAGGTGCAATTGGCAGTTGTTTACTAGTATTAAGTCGGTCAGTGTCTAAGGTGTGAAATGATAGACATTTCCTTGAGTCCGTGAACTTGATCTTCCTTCCAACACCATTCTTGGAACATGTATGTTCACAAGAAATTCAAAGAAAATGACTTGATAAAGGTAACGTGAATGGCAGGAAGGGACTCAATTTTCTATTCAATGTTTTTTTTCCCTGCTAATTTGTTTACACACCCCGTTTGCCACATTAAAGGGTTTTTTGTTTTAAAGATAAAAATTGCAAACTGGGAAATTTGACTATGACCACCACGTGGTCTGCTTTGGCTGTTGTGTATTTGAGTCCACCAATAGCACATGGCACACATTGGTTTTGTGGTTCTCTCAATATCTTTTCACCAACAAAGAAACAAGATTCACAAATTATATATATTCATTACAAGAAAAAGTGGAGTAATAGAATAGAAAAAATAATAAAGTGGGGGAAGGGCAAAACATTAAGTGATTGTGAAGGGTGGGTGAGGCATGGGCAAGAGCAAAAAAAAAAAAGAAGCTAAAAAGCTAAAGCACATCCACACTTATGGTCTCTGTTTATGTCACATGTTTCTGTATTTATCCACACCTTTTTTTTTCCCAAAATAGTCCCTGGCATATCAAATTTTTTCAAAACCAAAGATATGCTTGCTGCTGCAGAGTCTTCCTGTCCTGCGCGTAGTTTCCGCGTGAATGTGTCATTTTCTCCCAACTCCACACCCATTTCCATTTCATTGTGGTGCTGCTGTTGTTAATAGTCGGTGTCCGCTGAATTATACTACTACGAAGATATGCTGTCTGTCAAAAAAGTACTGCCCTCATCACAACGGAATCATCTCTAGGGGACCCTAATAAGTTGATTCTTTCTTGAGTACTCTCTCTCTCTCTCTCTCTCTCTCTCTCATATCATATGGGGTTCTTATTTTTTTTTCTTTATTCTGATTCAAATACCCCCCTGGTTTGGTTATAAAAGGCTAGCAACATGGAGACGGAGTAATAATATACTATAGGCTTGAATTCATCTTCTTCCTTTTCCCTAGATTTTCTTTCCTGCCAATGCTAGAGATACCTCAATTCCCTTTATAACAAAAAACCAATACTACTACTAAAGAATATTTCTAACCTTCCCCCTTTTCATCGTTCATCTAAGGGAAGCCTGTTTGGTAGCTAAGAAAATGGACAAGGAAAATTAAAAAAAAATAAAATAAAATGGGAGATGTCGTTGATTGATTAATTCGTGACCAACCGAATGAGAACTGGGTCAAACAAAGGCATCTAAATGCACAATGGCCATTTTACATCAAGATATTTATGCTCACAGGGACTACTTCGCTTTTTTGTTTCCTTCACGTTTCTCCCATATATTCCACATGTTTTCCCTTTCCATTGAGGGACAATTTTGTCTCCCACGCATTTTGAAATTTTATGTACATGTTAACATCAACCACATTTGGATCACACTGAAGGAATCTTAACCTTTGAATGTGGAAAACAAATTTCCTCAGAAAACAAGTTTTTATTGTCCATGCCCATATCAGTTTGACATTGAAGGATGAATGAAAGACCATGCAAAAGATGAAGCAAAAAAGCTCCATTGCAGAAAAAAAATGAGCACCAAAAAGATAAAGAGAAACCACTAGACAGTAGTACTAAAATGAAAACAATCCTATAAAATTATCAGCTTCTAAACAGGAACAACTGAAGAGTCTGTCGAACTTACAAATTTAATTCGTCTTGCAAGAATACTTATCACAGAATATGTATACTATAAACAACCACATAAAATAAAGATTTGCTGCCCTACTTTGTCAACAGGTAGTTATTTAACTGGTCCCTTTCTGCATATCAAAACCTCTGCAGAAGCTTTTCCAATGGCTTCTCGATACATAATTTTGCCTACAAACTAAGTTAAAATCCAGTTCTCTTGTAATTATAAAGGCTGCATTGAGTTGGATTCGTGAGAAAACGCTGCCACCAATCTTTCCTTTGTAATCTGTTCGGATCCCTGAGACTTGATCACAAACGTATGAAATATCGTCTCGTTCCCAACGGCGAGTTTTGACTCAAGAACTGCTATTTGCGCCTCTTTGAATGCTTGGATGACTCTTGACACCGGGTGGGTATCCGAAGGGCAACTAACCCTTACAACAACTTCATCCTGTCCAGTAGCTTGGATTTCAATGTGAGGAACCCTGGTTTGATTTTCTGAAATTGGGTTAGCCCCCAAATTTTCCCTATCCGATTCCATGTCCTTGAGCTTTTTCTGGAGCTCAGTGATGTAAGCAATAGCATCTCCCAAAAGAGAGGCTTTGTCCATCTTCGAAATATTTGGCACAACGGCTCGCAAAGCGTAGAACCGCTGGTTCAGCTTCTCTCTCCTCTGCCTCTCTGCCTCCACGTGATTAAGAGGTTCCTCTCTTCCGTTTGCGGGCTTTCTTCCCCTTTTTCGAGGCCGCTTTTCATCAACTGCGCCAGCAAGCTCGTCCTTACCTGAAGCCTCCACATCTGAATGCTCCGATTCAACACTAGCCGGACGGGACGTTACAGGAGGCCTCGAAGTGGCCCCACCTGTAAAATCAATTTGCATTGTTGCAGCAGCCTTTTGAGGCTGATAATTATTAAGCCGAAACTCGTCCCTAACACCATTGATGACCTCAGGTAGATTGTTTGATGGAGTGTGAGGACTGTAAATTCCTGCAGTGGCCACTTGCTTCACACTCTGGAATTGAGTCCAACTTGATCCATTAAGTCCATGTCGAGCATTTGGGAATGGACTCCGACTCCCGTTTGAGTATGCTTCCCATGGCTTCTCCCCAGCCTTTCTAACAGCAAGTTTTTCCCTAAATTGGGATCTGCCCGAGCACAAATCCTGCCCAAAAATCTTCGGAATCCCATCAGGTCGCTCCCCATTACCTAAATTGAAAAAATGGGCATTTACATCTTTCATTGGCTTGGCCTTGGCAAGTGATGAAAACGACGAAAATGATGATCTTATTGACTTCACCAGCTCAAAGCTTTCAGGAATGGATCTCATGGATCCAAATTCAACGACTCCAACATCAGTCGGGATCAAAACAATGGTTTGAATGCCCGCAGACTTTGCTAAGAAGGATCTAACACAATAGTCAGACGAAGCCTTCAAAGAGTTTGAGATCCAAACATGCTTCCCGGACGCAAAACACTTCCCAGGACCACCTTCCCCTCGAGGAAAGGAAAAGTACATGGATGCTAGGAAGAGCATCTCAGTATCTGTAACCTTATCCAATCCAAAGGCGTAACTATCCTCATCCGATCCCCCAAACAACGTATGCAATTTCTGGAGAACCCTTTTTCTCATCCTCTGTTGGGTCACTTCCTCAAGCCTAGAATGGGCAATTTGGGTAAGTTCAGACTCCTCCCCTTCCCTTGGCTCCCTACAAGACCCATCCCCCCATCCTAAGACCAAATCACCCGCCTTGGACCGCGATATTTGCCAGAAAAAGGCGTAATTCCAACTGAAATTGGATGCGTCGGGTTGGTCCACGAGATCTGAAAGCTTATTCTGCAAATTTTCATCACTCCCCACGGACATCAAGGAGCATTCAGCTGAGACAGAGCTAGAAATCAGGTAATCAAATCCTTTCGTGCCCAAAACAGCAGCCCCCGTAGCCTTATCTTCTTCACTCCAACCCACACCTCCCATACATACCTCCACTTTCATCTCTACACCCCCTTAATCGATAGTCAAAAAAAAAAAAAAAAAACTCCAAAATTCAATACCCAGATGATATATACCCAAACAAAACAACAAAAAATACAATTACCCCCAAATTTAAATCTACGACGTGAACTATTTGAACAAAAAAGTAAAATACAAACGCATCCTAGTTCTTCCACTCCGATTCATCTTCCATTCTAAATCCCCAGATGAAATCTATACCCAAACAAAACAAAACAACCCTAATTTCACCAATTTTCCCTCAAGGTCAAAATCCTAAAGGTTCAGTATTTGAACAACCAGGTCAAAAACAAACGCATCTTAGTTGTTACACTACAAGACATCTTCATTTCCAATACCCCGACAATCATAGCGGTATTTTTCAGATCTAAAAAGTAATAAATCTGAGAAAACAGCAACAACCGATGAAACCGCAATAAAATAAACGAAAATAACCGTATGCAAGTAGCCACAAGATCGAAAGAGAATACACACCAGTAATGGCTGTTGAAAAGCAAGGCAACGACCTCTTTGTACCCAAAATATTCCCGGAAAGTGACAACCCAATGAGGGAATTATTTTCCCGGGAAACAAACAATCGGTAGCTTGGCAAAGAACTAGGGGGAGAGGAAGTTTTGGAGAGAGAGACAGATAGAGAGAGAGAGGGGCGTTGGGTTCTTCTGCTCTCTAAAAATCCCAACTGCAGTTGTGGACTATGGTTATTGGGTTTAGGTTTAGCAATCAACCGTGGTTAAGGGTTATATAAGTATTTTTTTTAATGAAAGGAAATTAAAAAGAAAGTTGGTGATGTGGAGGCTGGAAAGGAGACTCTCTGGGAAGTTGAGGAATAGTCGGCAACAATACTTTTTGTGTTGATTTAACATAGCAAACCATGTGTGTGTATATATTTATACACACCAAACTTTATACTCCTCCCGTTCCAAAATGCCCGTTCGGTTCACAGAGCGATAGGTAAAAAACAATGTTTTTTTTTTTTTTAAAAAATTCAAATGTTTTTAACAATTTAATACTCCTATATTCATGAACTCTTTTAATTAATGAAAAAAATTTGAACTTTTTCTTTAAAAAATGCATTATTTTTAACTTATCGTTTTCCAAACTAGACTATTATTTTGGGGCGGAGGTATGTATCTTGAATTTATAATTTTTTTACTCTCTTCTTCCCAAAACTTTTGATCATTTTCTTTATTTTGATGTTCGATAATCCTTCTCCATTTTAACTACTCCCTCCGTCCCAAATTGATGGACCATGTTATTATTTGGGACCTCTAAAAATATTGTCCATATCTTTTGATCTATAATGATTTTTACATGTAATATGGATTTTGTTTGATAAATTTCTATAAACTTTATTAAACACATATTTCAAAATTATAAAAAACATTATTGCTTGTAAAATGTAGGCAATTATTTGAAAAAATCAAAAAGTAAAAGTGGCCCAACAATTTGGGACGGAGGGAGTAATATAAAGACAAAAACGAGTCATTGTCTTTTTAATCCTTCCCCCATACTCTAATTCAAAGAAAAAGTGGTCGAAGATAAAAATGCACGAGAGTCTAAAAAACATCATTGTAATTTGAAAAATAATGGTAATTTTGAAAATTAGTTTGAAAATTGATGACTATGTTTCCATAAAAATGAATTTTTTGGGGTTCATATCTGCTGCTGTCTTGGGGTATTCTTTATGATTTTTTTGTATTAATTGGAGTAGCTGTTGGCTAGGGTCTTGTTTGCTTGGTGGAGTTAGTTGTTGGCTAGGGTCTTGTTTGCTCGGTGTTGTAGTGTTTTTGAGTTGTTTTTATTTTCTTTTGCTGGTATTTTACTAACTCCTTCTTTGGGTCTCGGGTATTGTTTTCCCTTATTCCTTTTGATCTTTGTTTCCCTTTCAAAAATTAATAGAAAAAATTCTGCCTAGCAGTTTTTCTAAGGCACATTTTAATTCAAAACACCGAAGTAATGTTTTGAATTGGAAGCACTTTTAAGCATTGATTAGACTCCACAAATGAAAATGAAAGTTTTTTTTTTTTTTTTATGGTAGCAGACAAACTAGTTTTTGGTCAAACTGGAAGCCTGTTAAACGCAAAGTAGTTTGTGTTTATGTTAGGGTGTTCCACTAACATTTTTTTTTTTTTTCAAAATCCAAGACATGTCATTCTTTTACAATACATCACAAAAAACCCCGTAAAAAATCAATTTATTTAAAAAACTGTCTTAGTGGAAGACCCAACTATTGACATGCACTATTTGTATAGAGGAAATATAATGTTAGCCATTGATTGTTTTTTAATGGTTAGAAAATTTATAGGTACAGTATATATCATGCTATCAATTCTATATGAGTGAATAAATTAAAAGAATCAGGTTAGGGTCTAGGATTTTTCCTTGCCCCTTTTACTCTTGTATTTTTTTCAAAATTAATGAAGTTTGTGTCTTTCAAAAAAATTTAATTAAAAGAAAATTAGTAATTAATACTATTAAGTTTATAAGCAGGACCAGGACTTCTATAGTTTTTCTTTTCTTTTTTTTGCTATACAGTATATATGAGTGGGGGTTAAGGAGAGTTAGTACGTTAACAACTAAAGGGAGTTTGAAGTTTTTTCATATATTATATTGGCTTGAACACCGGACTTCTTTCTTGGAAACCAAGGGGTACACTAGATGGGCTAATAGCCACATATCAAAGCTTGCAGTTCAGTTGCTCGTATATGAGTACTTATGTGCTGCGAGGTTTTGAGTTAAAGCTGACGAAATAGCATCGATACTTCTTTCTTATGGTAATCTAAACATTTTTTATTATGTATAGTACTCCTACTCTTGTCCTTTGTTTCACACTTTAGCATGTTTCTACATCATCTACGTTGAATTGTGGGGTTTTTTTTGAAGTTGACTAGTGGGTCCAAAGCAAAAGAAAAACGAGGTTAGCAGAAAGTGAATGGTCAAGCAAACTACACCATTTGATTTTGCAATGTCCTTTTACCCCTGATGTGAAAAAAGAAATCCTAGGAAACCCATCCTGTCTGTTTCAATTCTGAGTTTTTTTTCCGCCCAAGGTTAATTGTACAAACCCGTGGCCCCCATTTTGAGTAGATGCCAAGGCAAATCAATAAAATGATTCCTAACCCCTCTCTATTTCTCATAATGCCTTTCTATAATTTTCATAATCCAAAATTCTACCTGCGGGTACGAATCTTGTGGCACTGATAATATACAGGTAGCGTATATGACTCATTTTAATTTGAATCTCACACGAATAATCCCAATTGTTCATTAATTTTTAAATAAATTTTTAGTTGATCCTGTAATTAAAAATCATCTCAATTGGATATATGTGTAAGTGTTTTTTCTTTACCGCCCTTAATAATTAACTTTTACATGCGGTTCTACGAGATTAATCAAATGTTTAAGTTTTCATTTACGTAAAATTCAAGAAGTGAGCCCCGCTCGTTGTCTGTACATTATTTGTACCCCAACGTTCAGTACCATAATCGATCTCTTTTCATAATGCCTTACAAGACATATAGTTGTACAATGATCATACGTATAGTTGTAAGCAACCTTTTAGCACAATACATATAGTTGTATAATCATACGTATGCGCAACCTTTTAGCTTTAGGTACAATTAAATTAAGCATGGGGGCCAGTGTAAACAATTAATTGTTGAAATCAAGGTTGGGATTGGTACTAGCTAGTTCATTCTCGGGTAGCAGTAAACTCTCTGGTGATGCTACGTACAGAAAGAATGAAATTAAATTGAACCAACCAATTAATTCATTATCCGGTGAGAAATTAATTTACAAATGTTTATGCTATACCAAACATGAAATTAAACAGTCTGTGGACATAATAAGAGAACACAAAAAGGTGAAGTGCAACCTGCATGCGAACCACTGAATCTATAACATGAGGAAAACATTTTTGAACCACTCGGCTTTATCTGATTACGAAATATTGAAAACAACATTTCTGCTTCTAATTACAAATAATCTTTTTTCAAATTTTAAAGTGTACTTGAATATATATGCAAAATACATTTATAAAAAACTAAACCGCAAATATTTCTTTCTCATTCTAAAATTGTATCGATGAAACAAATAAAAAAAGGAAAAGTCTAGTCACACCCATTTTTACTACCAATCTTACAACCGATTTACCACATTGTTATATAGATTTGATTATTTTAATGATCATAAACGTTCACTTTATAGAGTAGATCGAAAATAATAAAAATACCAAAATTTAGGTTTGTTAGATGTCCATAAATGTATGATTGAAAAAGAAAAAAAAAACGAATACACACATAACAAATGTGTTCTGATCATACATTTATCGACATCTTACAAACCTGAATTTCAGTATTCTTATTATTTTTTATGTGCTTTACAAGGTGGATATTTCCAAGCATCAAAATAATAGAGTTTATATGATAATGTTGCAAATCAATTTTACATTTGGTTATAAAAACAGGTGTGTGTAAGTAGACTTTCCCAATGAAAAAGGTTACAAATTTTAGTCTGTCGTAAAGTTCGCCTACATTAATTCACTATAGCAAGAAGCCTAGAATTGCACACTTACACATCAAATGTACATTGAATCAAAGGGCACATTTTTCTAACGCGGGGTGTCTCGAGTCAGTTTATGTGCACATTGATATGTACACATTTTTTCACATAGTTCATATTTCACATTGAGGTTGCCTCAGAAGTTGTTGGGCAAGAAGAATCGAATCTAATATCATAGATAAGAGCAAATCTGTAAGTCCAAAACCCAAACTACTTAGTGAACCTCTTGGGTTTTTTTTTTTTCCATACAATTTACATCAATTTACTTGGTGAACATCTGAGGTTAGTGGGAAATTTATTGGGTTAACAAGTAAAGGGAATTCAATATCTCTCTGTAATAGATGCGAATTTCAAAACGTCTCTCTTAGAGAAGTTTAAGAAAGACACTCGGACTAACACCTAAATTAGTGAAATGACACAAAGAAATCAGTTGTAACTAAAAGTTCGAAGAAAACATACACGTCTCATTCTGTGGATGGCAAATTAGACATAACAAAGACCCACACAATAACGTGTAACACTGATAAAAGGTCATGATACTCTTCCTTTTCCTTTTCTTTTTTTTTTTTTTTAATAATGATAATGATGTTTAGAGAATTTGTTTGATTTACAGATATGCAAAACTTGTTCTTCTTGAGAATGTTTTTGACTAGGAAATGCCTATTTTAAAGGGCAAAAACTTACCACTCTGGCAGGTTTGTATTAAAAATAGTAACCTATGTATGGCAGGTTTGGCTTAAAAATGAAGTTGAAAGTTTTGACTTGGGTAAGTTTTCTTTTTTTTTTTACTATATATTTTCGATATTTTGAGCTATAAGTTGTCCAATGATCAGTTAATGCATGTGAAGCAAATGACTCTCCTATTTGACAAATTCTAAACCCCCCCCCCCCCCCCCCCCCCCCCCCCCCCAAAAAAAAAATAAAATAAAATAAAATAAGTATTTGGTTACCGGGTTTTAACAGTGTGTAAATAGTCACGTGAAAGTTGTAGAAGTACTGTAGTAGGTAGTAGGATATCGGAATCATAAAAAACAAAAATGCTAGATACACAACAAAATGGATAACACACTCACATGGGGTGTGGACTCCACACACACTTCACAGTGAGTGTGTTATCCATTTTGTTGTATATTTTTGTTGTGTATGTAGCATTGCTCCATAAAAAATCACGCAGAGGAGACAGCTTGTCCAGAATCCATCATGGTCATCACGCGTTTTCCTGCGGCAGTATACAAGAAGAGAAGATTCCAGTAGATCGATCAAGAGAAGACTCCATTATGTATGTATGTAGTACAAAAACGCCCACGTTTTACACGTCCACCCGCGGCCACGTGTCACCATCCAACGATCTCGATTTCTCCGAATTTTTTAAAACGCATTCCCAAAAAGGCAAGAGAGAGAGAGAGAGAGAGAAGAAAAAAGTCTTGCAAAACTCGTGAAGAGCACGTGATGTAACGTGAACCTAGGGGACTGTGCTTTTGCGTTAACAACAACAACGTGATCTCCATTTAGTATTCATACCATACAGTACTTTTTTTAATGTCACACATTATTGTATTGGAGTTAATTAAAAAAAAAATTACTCCTACAAAAGTGGAGCCGTGTGGTAACGTGCTTGGCGTGTGTCTAATATTATTGTAATGCTACGTCCCTTTGTTAACTTCAACTCTCACTTGTTCTCCTCAATTATATATTAAAGTTGATTATGACACACATATACAGTTTTCGAACCCCATGCAATTGAGCTACTATATATCAAATGAGCTCGTGCCTTAAAAGCCACCTCTATTCACAACGAAGGTTGACAAAGGTAATGATAATGCCAAAATTGTACGTTTTTTATTGTGTCAAAATTTCAATGCATAAAAAACTTGTACTTTACACATGAATACAAACATTTCATGCACTTGAGTTTTGACACAATAAAAAATAAAAACTAGTTTTGGTATTAGCACTACTCATTTGGAACTTTCAACAATTAATAAAATCTCTTACCTTTTTTTTTCCTTTGTGTCATTTGAATAATTTATGTGTTAGTCCATCTAGTTGTATTTCTTAACAAATCGCTTACTTCCAAATTAATAATTGTACGTGTTCGGCCACTGCATCGGTGATCTATGTAGTACGTATTATTCCAAGTATAAAATAACAAATTAGGCATAATATATATTTCATGGTAATGTGAACCAGCCAACAGTTTTACTTTGAGCTAGCATTGCTTACCAAGTTGTGACTCGTAGCAGTCCTCGTTAATTTAGTCCTTAGTTTGGTAAAAAAAAAATGGAAAGGATAATTTCAAGGGTAATTTCAAATGCATGATTATCTGTTTTTCATATAAATAAAAGTAGTAGTAGTATTTTTGTATCATTCCAAGGATTCTGTTGAAAAAAATGATAGATGAATTTTATAGGGGAAATGGTTAGGAAAAATACTCGTAAGCTTATTTGGTGCTGCAGAGTTTGATTGTCAACGGCTTGATAAAGTATTGTTGATATTTGTGAATCCTCATTGTGACGAATTAGATGATGTTCTTAATTAATTTGATAGGTATACGTACATACCAGCAAATGGTTCATTTTCTAAGAATTTAAAATTATTTGTTTAATGCGTTCTTTAATATTTGTATCAGCCTAACTCTATGCAAATAATGTCGTTATCTGAAGATGACTATCTAGTTAATTAGTTTCGAGGGTAATATTGAGAATTATGTAGATCAGTGTATGCAGCTGCGCGCATATATAATCATCATGTTTATGTTTTGGTTTAACAAATTAAGAATTTAAACAAGTTTTTAATGGACGTAGTTAGCTAGCCAGTTGTGTCCAAACGGAACGTGAGAGATTGTTGGTGGGTCTAATCAGTGTAGTAAGGACATCTTGTTTTGAAAGAACAAACACATGACATGACACCTCACATATTGTTATGGATTGATGAAGCTGCCCTAAATCTTACACTAGTAGTAGTATAAACAAAGGAAAATCAGTTTGCTAACTAATTAATTATTCAGTTTACAATAATTTTTTAGGATTGTTTGACTCTGCGAATATATTTTCCATTTGTTTCTGCCTTCTGACTTTTTTTTTTTTTTTTTTTGTGTACATTTAACTCCCTTCTTGTTAACTTTAAAAATGAAATTCCTTTTTAGCTAGTATGGTTCCCAGTAGGGCAGAGTGCATAAATTAGATGTATGCGAAAAGTAAAGTCAACTACGAATGCAAGAAAATTATAAACAAGGAAATGACAAACATAGGGACTAGTAAAACAACCGTTGTTATGGTGAAAAGACGATATAAACTAGATCATTACAGAGAATTATTCAGAATGCAGTTTGTTCGCAGGGTATCAATTAATTAAAATGACACATTTATATACTCTTCTTCACTTTGTATGAGATTTGTAGATCTATGGAAATACAATTCATCCTAAACTCAGACAATATTGTGGCTAGTTTGGTCAATACATGCATTTTTAGATCGTTTAATTGCAGGACATGGGTCATCTATTTTCTTGCAATTTTTTTAAGAATTAAAAATAGAGTTAATTTTATTTGTTGCACTGTCATAGCATTTCAACTCGCAATCTTAATTTTTTCAAATGTATGGTTGATCTCATATACTTTAGGTCTTTCTCTATTTGTCATTCATTTAAAGGCTCACCAATGTCTGGTTGATGGACTGACATTCACAATTCAGCTAAAAACGTTTAGGTGTTAAATTCATATAGGTTGGAATAGAGAGTGTGAATTGAAATTTGGTTGTAAGTTCAAGGATGCAAAGTAGTAAATACTTACCTTTGATTTTTATAATGGAAAGTGATAAACGCGACACACACGGTTCACGTGCTCGTTGGACTGGGAGTTGTGAGCCAAACTCCCGTGGGCTCCACCACAAGTATTTACTAAAAACCACTCCGCGTGATTTACGTACTATTATTACCAATGAGCTGTAGCTCAGTTGGTATCTCCTGGCTCTCCCCAAGTGGGAGACCAGGGATCGAGCCCCGCTGGGGGCGTTGGAGTTTCAGGGCTATGGATAGCCCATGTACTCGAACATACTAACACCTCGCTAATCCCATTAACATCTCCTAAACTATGGCAAAAAAAGATTTACTATTTAAAACGGTACGGGCCATGGGTCCTGCTCAGGGCCGAAAGGCCCAAACATATTATTACTAGGATATATTCGTCCGATTGTATGAATACTTACGATTTCAAACTCTTAAAAAATATACATCTATCAACATAATATTTTTAACATAATATTTTTAACGTCCAAAAAAAATACACGTTTCTTAAAAGAGACATTTAAAAAGGGAAGGAGAAGTACAAAGAAAATTCAAGTAACCGTCCTCATATATGGGAGAGAGTTTTCAATGCCCATGTCATATGTCTATACACTTTTGTGTGGTCTTTAACCATGCCTTGGTGGCATTGAAAAATTTCTCCATGTATTGCATGTGTGATCAATCCCATTAAAATGTTGTGTATTGTTTTTATGTATTTATGAATTTATCGCGACCTCCGTGGCAATATCAGTCAAATTAGGATCATGTGATGCTGCCTGCAGTACATTTAAAACACCGCAACCAAAAGGGAAAAAATGAAAAAATGTCTTCCACTTCACAAAAGGCAAAAAATGAAAACAGACAAAAGGAAAAAATGAAAAAGGAATAGTATTTTTTTGTTGTTGCTCCATACGGACCTTAACCAAAAGGCCAAAACTTATATCAATGCATGTGTTTTTTTTTCTATTCTTGTTCTTTGTAGTTTGTGCTAGAGATAAGGACTTTATAATTATTGCGACACAAGCATTCAATTAATTGCCCAATTTAAAATTCTTGCACTATTCGAAATTCCAAACCATTATGGGGGACGATATAAGTATGTGAGTTTTTGCTTTGGATATATAGTACTTATGAGAGAAGTAAAATAGTCATTAAAGACTTGCAAACTGACATAGTTGGTCGCGTGTTTGACTTAGCATTGAGATCAAGGATTCAACTCGTGATCATCGCTAACCCTCTTCTCCCCTAATCCTACAATATACTAGCTACCATATATGATATATAGTGTCGTTTATGACTTTACATACTTTCCTAACAAAAGAATGATCGAGGAGTAGATCGATAAAAGTGTACAATTAAGCAGAAGTAGATGCCAAACAAACACGAGTGACATCCACCTAATAACCTCCTAAAATAGTATTCACATGCAAAAGGTGCTGGCTTTAATCCAAGAGTATATGTCTAAATTGGGAAGTATTTGAACCTGGTCCTGAAATAAAGCCATCAATGTCCAAATTAAACAAAGTTAATTTCCGACACACATAACACATTGTGTGCGTACATGATTTGAATTTGAACTTCATGCTCAAACAGCATTGCATGTTACACATGTTTCTCAATTCGCATGCTAGTATTTGAGCTTTTTTCCTTCTATCTAAAAGCAACCAATCATGTTTCAGTGGTTAATATTTTCTTTTGAGAAATTTACCACTTCCTGGCCTCTATAACAGGAACAAGAACATGTCATAAAAGTTAGATTATCCTTTTCATGTTATTCTTGGAAGTATAGAAGTTAAACTTTAATTCCTAAATAGGGATTTTGCATTACGAACGTGTTTTCGAACAGTTACTGAACATGTAAGTAGCTCAACCACTGCACTAAAATCAGAAACATGCATGGCTATTTTCCTTTTAGACTGAACTTAGTCTTAATGAAGTTTTGGTTTTTTATTTATTTTTGTCCTCTTTAAAGTTTTTATTAGGATGCGTCAGGTATTCTGAATTATTGGTGTACTATTCTCTCTTGTGCACTTGACTGAACCTCATGGGCCCTCCGATATCCGTTGGGCTTGGGCTATCAAAAGGGCTTCGACCCAGATCTGTCCAGGGCTGCAAAAATTTGCAAGTTCTTTCATTAACCCATTTCCTGTCTTTACCTTTTGATCTAGCCTTCTAGTATTATTTTCTGAGACTGGTCTGGCCCACTAGAGTGCAGATCGAAGCAGCTTTCTGAGGCCCACCACCGAAGTAACTATTTTTTGGGTACACGAACTATATAACTCTTGATTGTAGGAGATGAAGAAAATTTTGACTATAGGAATAACAAAGTTAATTTAAGGGTAGAACTATTCGAGAAAATATACGGAATAGGAGTTGGCTGATCCTTGCTGGAATCCCAAGTATTGGCCTGAGAAGGAGACCTGCTGATGTAGGACAAGATATAGACCCCTATTATTTATGGAAACATTATTTTAGTAATAATTTTTATTTACAATTAGTATTAGGAGATTTTATTTGTGCTGCCTGTTTTGCATGTTTTTAGTTTAGTTTTTATTAGATTTTATTTTATTTCCTTTTAGCAAATAGTCTAGGTTTCCAAGTAATGCTTTGCTTGGTTACCACTCTAAGTAATTTCCTTTTAATTAGGACTTCTACTAGTATAAATAAGGATGTAGCATATGGGCATATTGAGTTTTTATTCAATTATCAATAAAATTTATAGAGTTTCTCTATTTTTCTTGTGGATTCAAGAACCTCGTGGATTCGAGAACCTATTTTCGTTTGAACTAGTACGCAACTAGTTTCTCGTGAATTCCGTTGCGTAAAGTGGTATCAGAGCGGGTTTTTCCTGGCTCGATGTCACCAAACAAAGTAGATGACACCCTTTGACGTTGCTCAAAGGTTTGCTGATCCGAGGAAGATGGTGGAAGAACAACAAGCACTGCGGCTGCTCACTCTTCGCCTAAACCAAGGACCAGAAAGGGTTGAAGAGAATCGCGCAGTGGGATTTGCTCAACGCCGTCCTCTTAACCAGAATCGAGAAAGCGCGGTGGGATTTGCCCAACGTCAGTCTAGTAATCAAATTGTAGTTGGGAGACACCCAACTAATCGTGCTGATTTCAAATATGATGAGAACATGTGCATGAAATATACTCATCCTTTCAGGTATTATGACAACTTACCTAAACTCAGTGGTAATGAATATTTTGAAGATATTTTAGATTGGATTCTAGATATTGAAGATTTCTTTGAGAATGCGAAAATTCCGTCCGAAGAAAAGTGGATATATTTGTGGTTAAAATTTACAGATTTCGCACTTAGTTGGTGGTTAGATTTGCAATCTTCAAGAGATAAATTGGGTAAGTGTCGTATCCGTGCATGGCCAAGAATTAAAAGACGTATGATAGAAAGATTTTTGCCATGGAATTATGAGAAACTTTTGGAAGAAAAATATAGGCCAAAGCAAAAAAAGCCAATCAACACCATTGCCAATAATGTTTTTGAAGAAGCTTTAAAAGAGGAGGTAATTCAAGTTGATGAGAATTGATATGGATGCTTATCACCCAATAATGGATTTGGGTGATAAGCAGAAAATTGATATGGTTATTGGTGATCAAGTTGTTGAGTACCCAATTGATTTTTCAATGGAAGAAATTGATGTTGCTAATTCATCTGATGACTCTATGGTCAAGCCAGCTTGTTTTAATGAGCTAATTGTTGATGTGTCAACCAATACCAAGATGAAACAAGATCAATAGTATCCAAAAAGTCCAGATTGCTTTGTTGATTTTCTTGGAGTGCAACGGTATGATTGGATTCTTAATATTCATATGGTGGATCTTATCAATCAATTGAAGCATGCCGAGAAGATATCATTGCAAGTAATTTTTGGTGTGGAACATTTTTTGAAGGGAATGAAGAAGTTGAAGTATTCCAAGTATCTTTTCTTTTGGAATGGAAGATGGCAGATTTCTAACGAGAACTCTTGAGCGAGTTCTTTTGAAGAAAAGGAGAATGATGTAGGACAAGATATAGACCCCTATTATTTATGGAAACATTATTTTAGTAATAATTTTTATTTACGATTAGTATTAGGAGATTTTATTTGTGATGCCTGTTTTGCACGTTTTTAGTTTAGTTTTGGTTAGATTTTATTTTATTTCCTTTTAGCAACTTGTCTAGGTTTCCAAGTAATGCTTTGCTTGGTGACCACTCTAAGTAATTTCCTTTTAATTAGGACTTCTACTAGTATAAATAAGGATGTAGCATATGAGCATATTGAGCTTTTATTCAATTATCAATAAAATTTATAGAGTTTCTCTATTTTTCTTGTGGATTCAAGAACCTCGTGGATTCAAGAACCTATTTTCGTTTGAACTAGTACGCAACTAGTTTCTCATGAATTCCGCTACGTCACCTGCACACTTTAACACCCGTGTTAAGGCCAAACCCAAACGGTGGTTGTCCGGGAAGGCACTCCGACGGTCAAGTAAGTGACCGGAGAAGATGAAATGGACTAAAAAACTTAGATAGAGAGAGAGAGAGAGAGAGAGAGAGAGAGAGAGAGAGTTAGGGAGTTATGAGGGTATTGAATGTGGAGAGAGAGATCCAGAGTGAGATAGGTGAGTGCTGCTTTTATAGGCAACGCGTGGCGTGCTCACCACGCCCCTTGTGCATTTCACGGGCACCATCCGTACCTGTCAGGTCAGAATGCCTTGGGCAGACCCAATGCTTCGGCTGACGTCATGATTGGTACACATGATTGGGTTAACTGGTTTGGGAGTACTCCCTGGTCAACTACGTGGTCCTGCAGGTAAAGCCTGCTGGTTGGTTGACTGGCACCATTAATGGTCTGAGCATGCCTGGTTCAGAGTCCTTAAGAGCTTGCCGAGGACATATAACAAGACCACCCGACATCAATCGACTCGGCAAGGTCTGGGTTTTGATAAGAGCACTCCCCAGGATCCACCAATCCTGGTGGTGCATCTCTGGTAGCCCACTGAGAAGAACCATCCGAGGGCGCTTACACCCATGCCCTTCGTCTGGCGGGAAGATAGATCTTCTTTTCGATATTCGTCGTTGATGACGCCGAGCTAACCAACGCTGAAGGCATATTCCGTTCGGCGGGATCAAGTTGGTTCGATTCACATTCGCTTTTCCTGTTTTGGGGAGATGATCCACCAGCGTCCCTTCACAAGCCTTAGGGTAAGGGCTGAGCCCAATGAACCATTGTGGACTCGGCCGCTACATAAAGGTACTAGTATTGGAAAATATGAAATGTACTGAGTGTAACTATAAGTCAAGATAGAGATAGAAATCTAGTACTGTTGTTTTATTGTTTAGAAGAGCCCCACGTCAATTTATAAAGGTAGTAGAACTACAGCTTGTTAAGGATAGGAGTAAACTATAAACTCCTAATACTTAGGGGAAAAACAAGAAGACCAAGTCTCACAACCAATCCCATGTAATTTGCTATTCTTGGGGATTACTCTCATTAGGAGCATAACTATTATCACAAGAAGGTGACAAAACTCATCTAAATGATGGCAACCAATAATATATAATTGTAAGATATTAAATTAGAACAACAAGAACATTATATATGAGTAGGACCCTTTGACACCAAGAAGTATCTTCAAACTTGATACATCACGACAATAAAGTTGTAAAAAATCTTTTTGGTGGGTTTTTCATTTCAACATGTATCATGCATATATATGTCTACTGTCATATTAAGGAAGACAATTAAGTATAAACCTCATTAAAAATACTAGAGGTGACAATTTTCAACCCAACCTACGAACTCATCCAAATCCACCCACTTAAAATCTAACCCAACCCACTCATATTATAATGTAGGTTGTAAATGAGTGAACCCATATTTAGTTGGGTTTACCTAGGTTCAAATTGAACCCATATGTAGCATGGAGTCAGACTGAACCTCCCCCTCTCTCTCTAAGAAGCAGAGACTACTTCGCATCATAGCCTGACTATTGGAATTTGGAAGCATTTGTCATCTCAACATGCTTCTTACCAAATGAAATCAATTTCAGGCTCCTCTCTCTCCTCCCAATCTTCTCTCTCTTCAATTGTAAATTCCAAAACTATTAACAATAGATGCTACCAAAACTATTAACATCTTCTCTCTCTTCAATTGTAAATTCCAAAACTATTAACATCTTCTCTCTCTTCAATTGTAAATTCCAAAACTATTAACAATAGATGCTACCAAAACTATTAACATCTTCTCTCTCTTCAATTGTAAATTCCAAAACTATTAACATCTTCTCTCTCTTCAATTGTAAATTCCAAAACTATTAACATCTTCTCTCTCTTCAATTGTAAATTCCAAAACTATTAAAAATTCCAAAACTATTAACATCTTCTCTCTCTTCAATTGTAAATTCCAAAACTATTAACAAGATTAAGGTTTAATTAAAGTTACTTTGGTACACCACGTATATAATTAGGTGGATTTGTTGTTGCAACATAGTTGTTTGCAAAAATGTACTTGATTCGTCCCATTTTAATAGTTCCACACTAAAAGACTGTAGTTTTTAGATAAAAAAAAAATAACGTACTTCGGTTCATAATTTTTTTGAATTTTTTCCCACCAAATTAAAAAAACTAATCAAGATCTTTTATTTTTGCGGAAGTACTTAATTTTTCTGTGTTAAGATGGTGGGCCACGTTTACACGTGGCGATGCCATTTTGATCGGGGAGGAAGATTGTACAATAAAAGACATTTGCATTTTCTTTTTTTTCCCTGTTGCTGTAAACAAACTAGAGTAATAGTACTAATTTATTTGGACTAATATTTTCCTGATATGATCCACAAGATATGTGTGTGTTGATCTTAAACATCGCATAATCTTTATAAAAAAAAAAAAAAAGGGTTGGGTCGGGTTGGGTTGGGTTTAGCTTGACTCATAGTCAACCTACCCGGCCGTATTCAATCCATTCACTTTTAACCCATATTCAACCCATAACCCATACCAACCCACTCAAACCCAACCCAACCCACCCCACCCCACCCAACCCATTTGCCACCTCCAAAAAATACCAATATAGACTATAAATCGTAAGTCACCGTAAATGATCAAAACAAAAAGGCCGCAAAGCCGTTTTCATGATCACCTATCCGAGAACTCTCATTGCTTTTTGTACTACACCAAATTTTGCCTATGATACGGCGGTGTGTACGGTGTACCATAGCTATATGTTATCGTAACATATTACCAAAAAAAAAAAAAAAAGCCATAACACACGTACACCATAGTTGCAGCTGGTTATTGCATGCTCACAAGAGTAGGGATGCGTTTTCGACCACACAATAGGGTGGTTAGATATAGCTAGCTGGCTACGGGACCATTACATGAATGGAGCCATGCGGGTTTGTTTTCAGCTTCCCAAAATATCTAACAGGACATAAATTAAAGCTAGCTACCTTATTTTGATTTTTCTAGTAGTTCCCTAATTAATTTGTTGCTTTGATCAGGATATCTGTTCCTACCATTCACATATAAACGTGGTTAGGTATCATTGAATATTATTGTATGCTACCCTAAAAATGACTTAGTTGTTTCTCATTTGTTAAAATCAACATTTTGAAAAGATTTTAGCAAAGAACTTCCTCATTTGTTAAAATCAACTGTTGATTTTGGCAAATGTTGATTTTTTTACAACGCTTTTTGGTGAGAAAATGAGACAATATGGAGAAAGCCGTCGATGGGAAATTGGAATCGGCCTTCCTCGGTTCCTCCATTTGTGGGGGAAAAAATTGGGATTTCTCTGAAGGCCAAGAAAGGCTCAAAATTGGAACAATACAAAAGGGCGACACATGCAAACAAGACCAATGAAAACATGCATGTTGTTTTCTAGTGGTGCATCCTTATGTGGTTGACATCCTCTTATGCACCAAAAGAAGATAAAAATAAAAAATAAAAAGAAAGAAAGAAGGAAAAACATCAAATTGCTGGTAAGAAAAGGCGATTAATATATATATATATATATATATATATATATAGGAAGCCGATCTACTAAGGACTCCCTCAAACAAAAATTCCGTGCGGACCAAGCCATTTTTTGACTTTCCGGATCAAATTTTGACGATCCGAACCGCTCAATGTTTTTAAAATGCATTTTCCAAGGTCCACGCGGAAAATCTTCAAAAAAAAAATACCCGGAAGGGCTTGATCCACACAGTTTTTGTTAAAAACGCTATATTGGAAAATGCATTTTAAAAACATTGAGCGGTTCGGATCGTCAAAATTTGATCCGGAATGGTGAGGTCCGCACTCCCTTATCCTAAGGGAGTCCTCAATAGATCATTATTCTATATATATATATATATATATATAGGAAGAGCTTCTAATGAGGACCAAAGTGAGGACCTCATGCTTCCCAACCAAATTTCGATGATCCGAACCATTAGATGTGTTTAAAATGTGTTTTTAAGGTCCACCGCGAGGATTCGTCCAAAACAAATACCCATAAGGGCTTCATCCGATAAGTTTTTGTTAAAAACGTTATATATAGCGTTTTTAACAAAAACTGATCGGATGAAGCCTTTCTTGGTATTTTCTTTGGACGAAGCCTCGCGGTGGACTTTAAAAACACATTTTAAACACATCTAACGGTTCGGATCGTCGAAATTCATTTCGGAAAATGGAAAAATTGCTTGGTCCTCATGAAATTTAAAATGAGGGATCCTCATTGGAAGTTGATCCATATATATATATATATATATCCGCAACTATTTATTTTCCCTCGTAGCAAACGAAGGGAACAAACTTGTACGATATTCAACAGCATTTCAAAATTTTTAGCGTTTCAAAATTAAAGTAATTTGATGGGTTAGAATTAATCTGCTAAACTGCTAATGTCAATTTCCGTTGTTTTAAGTAGCTAGTAATGTGGGGTTTATGGATGAGCAGATATATATATTGTGATGAGAAAAAAATTCCTACCAAAAAGGCCATAAAAACAAAAGGAGATCACCAAAATCTCGTGTGTCTGAACGTCGACACGTGAACCCCCCCAACCCCGCGTTACTGGACCAGAAACTTTAAGCGTTGAGCTCTGATAAGGACTCTCACCCAAAGAGAAGAGAGAGAGAGAGAGGAGGGAATCAGATGTAGTGGCATGTATGAAGAGAATTCATTATAGTACAGTAATATTTACCTTTTGAGAACTCTCACCCATGCAAAGAGATTCTTTTTCCATACCAAGCCGGAACCAATTAAGTTTGGCCAGAGAGACTTGTTTGGTTGGTAGAACTAATCTTATACTAACGAATTCCTAGACCCCCATGCCTTTAGGACTCCGCACATTCTCCCAAACTAACGTCATGAATTCTCCTCTTCGATCTCTTGAGTAGAACCCCAAAGAAAGTCTCGGTTAATTTTTTTATCAAGAGTGGACGAATCGGATTTTGGAAGACACATGCTTTGCATATAATTAAGACGGAATAGCCTTGTTAACAGATTTGATTAAGCTTAGCAGCTAAAGGAAGCGTCTTGCTTTTCCAGGCAGCGAGCTTGATATTGACTTGGTCAATAATAACGGAATTAAGGATTGGCCGCCCAAGATAATTACCAATAGGGGGTACTTTTAAGAAAACCTCGTATTGCACCTTTAGTGGACTTATATTTTATTCTCTCCGTTCCAATTTAAATGTCCTCTACGGGAGTCCGTGCAAATTTAATCTTAAAAAAATAAAATACTTTTGGAATTACTTTTTAAATTTTTTTGTTCCGTTCAAAAGATCCCAATGAGTACTTTTGAAAGGTGTAAAAAAAATTTGAAAAAAAAAATCTAGAAATATGTTTTATTTTATAGTCAAAATGACACACTTTACGTAGGAACATTTAAAATGGGATAGAGGGAGAATCATTTGACAATAATATTGCACCCGGATAAGGATAAGGGTATATGCGTCCATTCAAGTTTTAGTTCCATATATATATATATATATATGTGTGTGTAATTAAAACTTTCCTTCCCATGCGGCCATGCTAGTGGTAATTCCCAAAAACTTGACCGTCACTCAGCAAATAATTGGCCCTTATGTCTCTGAAGTGTAATTTTCTCTAATATGTTCGTACGTATTTTGTTTATTTTTTTTAAGGAAACGCAAACATATCACAGATATATACTATCGAAAACACTACCAAGTAGGTACTTTATTTGAAAGAAAAAAAAAGAGTCTGTACGTACTTTATTTGAATCATTGGCATGCATAATGTGCATGCTCCACTCAATAGGTTATAATGGAATCCAGTGGTCAATTCGATCCTTGTGGGGTTGACAAGCACGTCCAATCAAAGGTCAAAACAGTAACTTCACTATTCATGCCGAAAAAGAAATGTACTATAGGAGTATTTAAGTTGCACATGAGTAAGGTGGTTAGCCTCTAGTGATGGAGCAACCACCACCAGTACCACAGTGCAACAGCATTGAAGATGACACCACCGGAGACGTCAACTGTCATAAGACAGGCACGAGTCACCCGGTGTACCGAGGCGTCCGTAAGCGGCGGTGGGGCAAATGGGTATCCGAAATCAGAGAGCCACGCAAGAAGTCTCGAATATGGCTGGGATCTTTTCCAGCACCTGACATGGCGGCCCGTGCGTACGACGTTGCAGCGTATTGTCTTAAGGGGCACAAAGCGCAACTCAATTTTCCGGACGAGATAGACCTGTTGCCACGGCCCTCTAGTTGTGCTGCTAGAGATATTCAGGCTGCGGCAGCATTGGCGGCTAAGGCTGTGGTGGTGAACAAGAAGACTAGGTCGTCGTCGTCGTCGGATAGTGACGGCTGCGGTGGCGATGACTTTTGGGGTGAAATCGAGTTGCCGGAGCTGGTGGAGGGTGGTAGGGAGGCTTGGACGTCGGAAAGTGATTATTGGTCAAGTCCGGAAGTGTTATGTACATACCAGAGTAATTTTACGTGTCCGGAAATTGATGTGTGTGGTGTAGATTTAAAGTTGGTGTGAGGCTAGCTAGCTAGATTGGAGTTGGCCCTTAGGTACGTAGGTAATTAGTACTCCTTCGTTTTTTTTTTTTCCGTTTGGTATGCTCTGAGCATAACAGCACTTCCTTCCTGGCATATTATGGGGTGGTGCTCCAGCTCCACGGCCACTAAATAACCTCTCTTTAATTATAGGCGGCGGAGGGTAAAAAAAAAAGAAGAAAAGTTTACTAGCTAGTATCTGTCTGCTAGCTAGCTGTTACTGGTTGTACTAGTGGTGATTGTGTGCATCCATTCCATACATACTGCAATACATACTGCATATGTGTATCTAATACACTTTGTTGATTAATTTCCTAATCTCTATAGATTGAGCTACCTACTCAATTAGTACTAATTGATTGAATTCAGTACTTGTCAATGGCTTGCAGACTCACAGTAAGTGGATGAGCTAGCAAGCCGGTTTTGTCGCCAATCCATGTGTTAATTTGACTTTGTATACGTATATTTTGTTGGACGGTCTGGATTTGGAGAGAGGAAGAGGAGAGAGAGTATTTTAATTCGGAGAGAGGAAGAGGAGGGAGACCTTGTTTGGTTTGGGTCTCAAGATCCAAATTCAATTTTTTTTACCCCTATGTCCCTCCAATCATTATTCCTATTTTCAATTATCATCCCTTATTTCCAATCAATCTATCTTTATCTCTCTTCAATAATTACCATCTATTTTCAATCATCACCTCTATTTCTCTCTCTACTCAAAACCCAAAACCCAAACAGAAAAATGTCAGAGTGTTTTAATTCGGACTGCCCAACACACTTATGGATGGCCCGATGTGCCGAGGGGCACCCCATGATACCCTATTTGCACCCAAAATTTTCTCCTACTTTACATTTAAACGACAAACATAGAATGCATAATAGTAATGCTTTCAAATCGAAATCAAAGCATTTTTGTAGTATTACTTAAAGACAAAAGCAAGTGATCAGTTTAATTGAATAACGCCATTTTACTTACTAAAAGGGACACCGTATCTAATTACCCCCTCAAAGGAAAAAAAAAGAAAGAAACTTTCAATTTTGAATGTCTGAGAAATGAAAGACAACTGGTACAACTGTGAAATCAAGATACATCCCAAATAGTGACAAAATTAATTCGTTGCTTTCAACAGTTATGAAAAAAGTTGAGTGCCAATAAATCCCCTCCCCACCCTACAATGGGAGGCACTGTCTCACACATGGGTCGAAAGACTCGAAACTCCAAAGGGATGTGCTTTTTGTCTACTCTAGTCTAAAGTTCCCACTCAAGTGGGTAAGAGTTTATATGGGAGCTAGCCAAGACCTTAATCAATACCATCAAAATAGTGTTATATATTGGTCATATATCTAATTGCTCTGATTACGATGAAGAGCTACGGCTTTCCATAAGATGGAAATTTTCATTGGACTTGCTTATTTAGAGCAACAGCAGCAGCATCTGTAAACCCTGATTTCTCGGCAAAATAGAGAAGAAGAAGAAGAAAAGGGAGGTCCAGCAGCTTGGGTAAAACATTGTGCACAACTGCACCATACATTTTTGAACAGTACCTAGGTAAAAATGGTGTGGCACTGTTCATCTCTATCCCATATTTTATTGTTTCTCTCTCTCCCCTTGCAGCCAGAAGCCCAGGTGAATGACGACGAAGCTTTCGATCGCCGACGACGGCGACAGTGACGACGAACAGCAAGGATCGACGGTAATGATTTGAAACGGTAATGATCGAAGAGCTAACGATCGAAACCCTAAATCGCTTCCAACGGTAACGATAGACCAGATGCATGCAAAGAACGACGGCGATGTTCCTTGACAGTGATTCAAGCAAGGATCGATGATGGTTAGCGATGGCGAAGGAGGTAAGCGGCGGCGAATGACTTTTCGTGAGGGAATTGACTATCATGTATTTACGCAATCATAATTACTATCTCGTCTCAAAATATCAGTGAAGTCAGGCTCTTTTCACATTTTCCCTTCTTTTTCTCTTACTTGCTCTTCTTAAATTTATTATCAACAACTTGTAAACGAAGATTTACTTCTTTTGCACCTGAAAATGATTATGGAAATTATAAATTTGCGTGAAACATATGTGTGAACACCC
Source organism: Vaccinium vitis-idaea (assembly GCA_963854785.1). Lineage (NCBI taxonomy): Eukaryota > Viridiplantae > Streptophyta > Magnoliopsida > Ericales > Ericaceae > Vaccinium > Vaccinium vitis-idaea. Next base: position 418,893 of record OY978223.1, on the reverse strand, counting down.
CGCGGAGCGATATGTCCACGAAATTGAAGTTTGATTTGAAAAATGATTTTGATTGGTTGAATGGAGTCGCCACCCGGATTTGAGGATCGTACCCGAGAAACCATTTGAAAAATGACTCTTTTGCCCTTGAAAATGGAAAATGCTTTACTGGCCTCTCAAAATGAGATTTCTCGGGTCCGGGAGCTAGGTTACATGAGGGGAAGGAATTTAAAGCACCCCTCACGCCCGGCATGATTACCGGTCTCTACTAAATGTTTGAAAAGATTTTGAAAATATTGTTTAAGTGGACTTTAAACACGGATTCATGCGAAAAACACGACAAATGTATCAAAAAGATTAATGAGATATGAGTGAATGCTTGTGCAAAATGTCATGAGTGGATGATTCATGTACAAAAGATGCTAAAATTCCACTAAATGCCCTCAAACTGCCTCAGGATGTCTCAGAAAATGATCACAAATGCCCAACACATCACACCTGGATTGCAATCTGGAAACCTGGATTAGGCAGATCCAGGCGCCTGGATCCTGGAAGGAGTCAATCCAGGCGCCTGGATTGCCTTCCAGACAGCAAACTCAAAACTTCATTTTTGACAGAAAGCACCAAATGCAAGGCTTTTAACTAACTCACATGCACTCTAAAAGATGTATAACAACACAGTAGCAAACTTGAAACTTAAATTTAACTCAAATGCATGATATGAGCTTAAAAGAAACTTGATTTTGAATGATTTTTGGAAATATACACAACAAATGCTAATAAAGAACTTCCATTTTTGTGAAATTTGAAACCTTTCCAAACTCTTAACTAGTATGAAGAACTAGTAAGAGCTTGGATGGTATCCCCTCAAGGACCTTTTGAGCACAATGATAGAAAAACTACCTTGACAAGCTTGATTGATGAACTTTGGTTTGATCTTTTTTTGAAGGATTTTTGGTAAGTGAATGGGCTGGACTTTTGTTTATGGAGGTGTAAAGGGTTGATTGTAGGTGGTTTGATTGGGGGTTTGATTGTGGATGATGAAAAATGGGTAGAATCAAGTAAATATGTGGGGCTAGGAAAGGGGAAAATTGGGTTTTGATGGATGAAACAAAGGGAGATAGCTTAGGATCAGAATTTCTGGAGGTATTTCAGCAGCAAAACAGTAAGGAAAATGAGGGGAGAGCTGATCCTCTTCAATGAGAGAGATGAGGGGCTTTATATAGGCAAAGGAGGGTTCAAAAAGGGCCATTAAGTTGGCTTAGGGGTCAAGGTTAGGGGGCAATAAGGTACTCTATATTCCCTCCACTATTTTTCTGCAGAAAATCCCCAAAGAATCCCCCAAGACGCTCCTCCCCACTCACTTGAACTTGGGCAGCAAGTACCTGGAGTGAGTCCAGGCGCCTGCATTAAGGCAATCCAGGCGCCTGGATTGAGTCCGGGCGCCTGGAATAGGGGAATCCAGGCGCCTGGATGGCGAGACAGCACAAAATTCCAAACTTCGCGGGGCCATTCCGGGTGCTACCGAACTCCGTTTTGTGCATGGTTTGAAGCGTTGGAAAGCTTGAAAAGTCTACTTTCTAACCCAAGTGGTTTGAACCAAAGATAATTTGTACATCAAAATATGTGACCATTTTACCCTCAGAAGGTCGGAAAAATGAATTATTTTGGTAAAACGTGCATATCTCCCTCATTTCAAAACGGATTGGGACAAATTATATATCGATAAAGAGGGTTTTGAATGTACTAGAAGGTGGTGTAGGCTTGGGTTTATTTTGGAGAGGTTTAGGAGGGGTTATCAAGTTCACAATCAAGCTTCGCGTGCTCTATCAGGCATATTCATCATCGGGGATGCCAAGGACTTTCATGGGTTCAAATTGGGGTGTCTACAGTTGCCCCTCTTTGACGAGACTTGACATCATTGATTTGATGCGAGTATTGTCAAAGACCTGGACAGCCCAATCTGTTGCCCATGAATTTCCAAACCCACAAACACAAACATTGAAATCACATGGTCGTGCTCGACGAGCTGCCTACGTACCCTTTTGCAGGGATCAGACCAGCGTAGTTCTTGGGGGCATATGCAAACAAATGCAACGGGTTCTCCTGTCCCTCAGGACGATTGATTTTAAAAAGTTTGGTCCTTTAGGACGATTGATTTAAAAGTTTGGTCCCTCAGGACGATTGATTTAAAAGTTTGGTCCCTCAGGACGATTGATTTAAAAGTTTGGTCCCTCAGGACGATTGATTTAAAAGTTTGGTCCCTCAGGACGATTGATTTAAAAAGTTTGGTCTCTCAGGACGATTGATTTAAAAGTTTGGTCCCTCAGGACGATTGATTTAAAAGTTTGGTCCCTCAGGACGATTGATTTAAAAAGTTTGGTCCCTTAGGACGATTGATTTAAAGGTTGTCCCTCAGGACGATTGATTTAAAAAGTTCTTCGGGGAGTTTGCAAACAAACGAAATCATGCGAATCGACGAGCCTTCCCGGGTCGTGAAACGCCAAACAAACGGATCATGCAAATCAACGAGCCTTCCCGGGTCGTAAAATGCCAAATAATCAAATCATGCGAATCAACGAGCCTTCCCGGGTCGTGAAACGCGAATCATAATAATGCAGATCAACGAGCCTTCCCGAGTCGTGAAACGCCAAACAATTGAATTATGCAAATCAACGAGCCTTCCCGGGTCGTGAAACACTAAAAGCAAATGATTGTGACTATGATTGTGATCGTGATTGTGATTGTGATTGTGATTGAGTGTAGCTACCCTCTGAACAACGGGGAGGCTAAATCTAATGGGGCTATCCCTTGAGCAACAAGATAATCAATGATAAGATGATTGTCTACTGAGCAACGAGACAATCGAGGAAATGTGATTGCTTACTGAGCAAAGAGGCAATCAATACGCTACTGAACCAAACACATTTATGTGATGGACCTAGCGACACGACGGTTCATCAACAACAAATTCTCAGAACAACTGATTAAATGCACTAACTGGTTGAACAAATACTCAAACAACTTGACATGATTGATGTACACAATAAATGATTGATGATTGATGAATGATTGAATGATTAATTGATTGGATGCACCAGCTAGGCGGCTTTTGAATGATTGTCCCAAATGACTTGATTGAAAAAGTGACCATGTCTGGTCTTGAAATTGATTTTGATAAAGGTGACCATTTCTGGTCTTGAAATTGATTGAAAAAGTTGTCCCTCAGGATGATTGGTTGAAAACTGTCCCTCAGGACGATTTATTGATTTAAAACTTGTCCCTCAGGACCATTGACTTAAAAGTTGTCCCTTAGGACCATTGATTTAAAAGTTGTCCCTTAGGACCATTGATTTAAAAGTTGTCCCTTAGGACCATTGATTTAAAAGTTGTCCCTTTAGGACCATTGATTTAAAAGTTGTCCCTTAGGACCATTGATTTAAAAGTTGTCCCTTTAGGACCATTGATTGAAAACTGTCCCGCAGGACGATTGCATGTGACTCGTGCATCGACACTCGATGACAACAACGACAACATTCCTTCTTTAAAAAGTAGGAGGCTCAATGGGTGGCTCTTTTGCTTTACTGTCTTTCCCTTGAGGCCCAGGTTTGGGTTGGAGCTTGGCAAAACTTGGGTTTTGGATTGGTTTGAGGCTTTTAGGCTTCTATGCCCCAGTCCTGGATTTGGGTGTATGCTTCCCCCAGAAATAGCATTAGGCTGACATGCCCCACAGATGATGATCCTCAATTCTGATTTTCTTTCTCGGTTCTGCTGATGGTTTTGACAACCAATTGACCATGTACCCAAACACGGGTTCTTTGATGCATTGAAATCGTTTCCACGACTCAAGGATAGACAAGACTGAGACTGCATGATTGACTATTTGACAAAGAGGTGAATTTTTACAAGGCCGAGGAATTTGATCGGCCTTTTGGACAAAAGGATGGACATTGATGAGACCGACAAGGCCAAGGAATTTGATCGGCCTTTTTGACAAGGGGGTGGACATTGATAAGACAGACAAGGCCAAGGAATTTGATCGGCCTTTTTGACAAGGGGGTGGATTGTGACAGACAAAGCTTGAGGAATTTGATTGACCATGTTGACCTGACAGATAGGAGCAAGAACGTGTTGACTCGAAAGACATGGAAGACTACGTTGACTCAAAGTTCTGAAAGATGCCAAACATGTCTTACTATTAACTTCGAAATTGTCATGATAAAATTGAATTTTTATTTTGTGATTGTTTCACTCCATCAAGTGATGTTCATTCAAATCTTCTTAAAACACAAGATTTCTTGTCATGAACCCATGCCCCAGATTGCTGATGATGCTTCCTTGATTTTTCTTAAAAATGCCCCAGTTTAGAGGGTTGCTGATGAAGTTAAGAGGGCTGCTGATGAAGACCTATTGATATGCCCTCAGTTTGGATTTTTGCTCTGCATGATGTCAGTGTTTGCACAATACTTTGACTTTTGATTTTCAAGGGAGATTAGACTGTTCCCTTTTGACTTGAATTCTCACTATCAAGTTGCACTTTCCAATCTGAAAGGACTTCATTTAGGTTATAATGGGGACAAGGCTTGGGCTCAACAAAGAAAGGGAAGAAGGCTCAAAAATTTCTTTTTCGTTTGGGTTATTTGAGCTAGCAGCTATCTCAGACTTTTTGTGCCATTTTTGCTTTTGATGGGTGCTTTCATGTGCTTCTTCTTGCTTTAAATGAGCACTTCCTTTCATTTGATTTTTCTATTTCAAATTTCTTCAGTGCTCTTCATCTCGTTGCACCCATGTATTTGACAAGACTGATGCTTGTATCTTCACGCGCTTATATCCTTGGCACTTTCATTATGCTGGCTATCATGTGTTTGACACTTTCATATTTCTTGTTTCACCCCAGTGTGGGGGATAGCTGCCTAGCTGGGTTCTTTTTCAAAGAAATTGATTCAGGCTCAAAAGGGCTTTGCAATGGATATTTATGTGGGGGATCAAACAAGGAATGCCTTTCTTCATTTTGAATTGTGCAACTTGATGGGGAATTCATACTTGCTCTAACTTTTGCCTAGATCTCATTTTGAAATTTGATCTAGCGAGCTTTTTGCCTTAATTTTTGCCTAGGTCGCCCTTGCGGGTTTTCGACCTAGCAGGCTTTTCCTGTGTCAAAGCATTACTTCTTGATGGCGCTGGGGAATGGTCCCTTGAAAATCCTCCTTGTACGGGGCGAGAGTTCAATCCAAATCCATCTCGTGTTTTGAAGTGATTATCATGTTTCTCAAATGATGGTGGAAAACAATTTCAAGGATTATCACAAAAATCCAAGTTTATGATGATAATTTCAACACAATAGCGTGACATTGAATTTTGATAGTTGCGACCGAACCATGAAGGGTTGCCTACGTATCCCTTTGCAAGGAATCAGGTCGTGCGTAGTTCGGGACTACAAAGGTTGACTCTATTTTTTGAATTTTTTATTTTTCTTGATGACAACAAGATATTACAGACTTGAACTTGAAAAACACACAGACACGAGAGCACGACAGACTCGAAGTACAAACTGACCCAATAAAAGTGAACACTTGACTCAACACTTGAAGACTTCCAAGACTCGTGGAAGATTGAATTATTGCATGACCATCGATGGTTTACTGGTTCGACGAGGTGTTCGGCTTCACTATTGGAGCAGAGATGGACCCATTGTCAATGAGATCTTGAATCTTGTGGCGGAGGCGATGACACTCATCGGTAGCATGACCAGGCACTTGATGGAAGGCACAAAAGGCGTTTGGGTTGTGATAGGCTGGGAGTTTTTGAGGTAGAGGAGTTGGAGAGAGTGGTTTGAGAAGACCGGCTTCGTGGAGCTCTTCATACATCAAGGATAGGGGTGTGGTGAACTGTGAGAGGGTTCTTTGTGGTTTTTGAGAGCGGTTGGTTTGGACTGTGATTTTGTTGATGGGCGCTGCTTGGTTGGGGTTATGTTTTGTGGAACTGGATGAGGTGTTTGCATACAGGTTGTTGTTATCCCTGGAGTTGTTGTTCTTGGTTTTTGGAGTGGGGCCATCTTTTTCAAGAATGCCATCCCGTATTGCTTCCTCAATTGACAGGCCTGTCTCAAAGTAGGTCTCAAAGTTATGTGCCTGGGCCATCACCATGTACTGGGCCAAGTCGGGTTGTAGATTCTTGGTTATGATCCTCATTTGGTCCTTATCACTGGGACAATCAGTCATTTGTGCAGCCTTCGTCCTCCACCTTTTTACAAATTCTGCAAAGGACTCTTTCTCTTTCATCTTGATACTTTCAAGTTCACGAGTAGTGACCTTAAGCTGCACATTGTACTCATACTGCTTAATGAAAGCAGCCACCATTTCTTCCCATGTTTGCCTCCTTGAGATGTCAAGAGACAAGAGCCATTGAAGTGCGGGCCCTGTGAGAGTTTCATGGAACATTTGGGCCATAGTGGGCTCATCAACATCTTGCAATGAAAGGGAGCTCACGTATGCCTGAATGTGTCCCCTTGGATCTTTGGTACCATCGAATTTCTCAAAGTTCACATGTTTGAATTTCTTAGGGAGTTTGGCACCCGGGAAAAGGCAAAGCTTGTCCATGTCGAACCCGGTGATGGCCCGCTGCTCGTTCTTAGCTATTGACTCCTCAAGCTTAGCAATCTTGGCTAGCATCTCGGCCAATTGAGGGTTTTCAGCAGGTTGCTCTTGGCGGTCATCATTAGGAATTTCCTGGTTTTGGGGCCCGCCTTCAGGCATTTGATGTTGGGGTGGAGGCAGCCAGCTTTGGATATTTATCATGATTGCCATGAGTTGGGCAATTCGAGTGTCATTCCGGACCCTCTCATCTTGCAGTTCCTTCCTCAGTTGCTCCATCTCATTCGGGGGATCTTGTTCCTGATCTGTCGACATACTTGTTCCAGACACTAGCGACAAAGATTGAGATAATCTTTGTTCGGGGGGGCGGATCCAAACAGGCAAGGTTTTCTTGATTCAGGACTGACAGTAAAGCAAAAAGTCAAACTCAGATTATGCCCCTGGTTTTATTGAAGAAAATGTTGTGCATGTGTCGTCCTAAGATCTAGACTACCGGTCTCGGTCTCACTTAAGACATTGCATGGATGTTCAAACAACAACCACGGGTAAGTCGTGACAGGCAGGTTAAATTCCAATCGTCGTGGAATCAGAGCCAATCTCCTTATAGACCATCCGAGACAGAGCAATAAGGTTGTTGAAATCCGGATACAGATGCACTTAAGGCTAGCTCGAAACACGGGGAGCCGTTCGAGCACGACAAACACTGGAGGTATCTCAAACTCCATGGATTTAAAGTCTCCTAGACTACATGTACAACCTAGGGTTAGTCTACCGGATCCAAATCTCACTTAAGACCATTGCACAGAAGATTTTCCAACACCCCGGGTAAACCATTACTCGGTAGGTACGGCGTTTCAACCTAAAGCCTAAATGTTGACGCCGTAGCACTTTTCCTGGTCATCCGAGACAAAGCAATTTGGATGTTGCAATCCAGATACAAATGATCTCAAGGCTAGTTTGAATCACGGGTGGCCGTTCGGGCACGACCAACACCGGAGGTATCTCAAACTCCATGGATTTAAAGTCTCCTAGACTGAATTCGACAGCTTTGGAAGATTGCCCCAATCCTCAAGTTTTCTTTTAAGTGATAAGTCCTTGATATCGGATGGTCGGATTTGGGAAATCCTGATTCTCATGAATTCCGACAATGATCTAAGATCAGATGCCTAAGGGCGATTGACCCTCCTCGGGCCAAGGTCCCTTAAACCCGTTTAGATCAGTGTTAGGAATTTGATGATCCAGATTTTCCCACGTCCGGTCGTCCTAAAGGCTAACTTGTAAGAACAACGCGCATATGGGATGCACGACTCATCATCGGGCCGAGACAACCTTCTACTAACTGCTGGGAACCTAACTTATGCTATACCGACAACATAATAAGACAAGAATATGTACGGATGCGAGTGTATGTATGTATGCAGTATGGCATGCTTGGAAAGACGGTAACACATAGCACGTAACAGGATGGAGCACATAATCCTAACACATGGGTTGGTTAACTAACATGGGGTTCTATGGTTATCTATATGCAAAGGCTGGTTTTGGTTTGAAAGGGTACCCCGGACTCAAAGCCAAAGCTGTCTCCCACCGCCAAGGATCCCGCAAGGCGATGGTAATAGTGACAATTGTGACTTATCACGGTCAGGGGGTGCTGAGCATTTCGGGATTCCCCGTCACCGGCAAGCCGGGCGGGATTGCCGAAACACGTCAGCGGGGCTAGTAACCATGCACGTGCAATGCAAAAAGTCCATAAAAACAATATTTTCAAAAATCTTTTAAACATTTTTCAAGCTTAGCTCTCGACAATTAATATACATTTTAATAGAATCACACATAAGTGTAATAATACTAAAATATATATTAATTATACTCCCCAGCGGAGTCGCCAGCTTGTGAACACCCCGCGGAGCGATATGTCCACGAAATTGAAGTTTGATTTGAAAAATGATTTTGATTGGTTGAATGGAGTCGCCACCCGGATTTGAGGATCGTACCCGAGAAACCATTTGAAAAATGACTCTTTTGCCCTTGAAAATGGAAAATGCTTTACTGGCCTCTCAAAATGAGATTTCTCGGGTCCGGGAGCTAGGTTACATGAGGGAAAGGAATTTAAAGCACCCCTCACGCCCGGCATGATTACCGGTCTCTACTAAATGTTTGAAAAGATTTTGAAAATATTGTTTAAGTGGACTTTAAACACGGATTCATGCGAAAAACACGACAAATGTATCAAAAAGATTAATGAGATATGAGTGAATGCTTGTGCAAAATGTCATGAGTGGATGATTCATGTACAAAAGATGCTAAAATTCCACTAAATGCCCTCAAACTGCCTCAGGATGTCTCAGAAAATGATCACAAATGCCCAACACATCACACCTGGATTGCAATCTGGGCACCTGGATTAGGCAGATCCAGGCGCCTGGATTGGATCCAGGCGCCTGGAAGGAGTCAATCCAGGCGCCTGGATTGCCTTCCAGACAGCAAACTCAAAACTTCATTTTTGACAGAAAGCACCAAATGCAAGGCTTTTAACTAACTCACATGCACTCTAAAAGATGTATAACAACACAGTAGCAAACTTGAAACTTAAATTTAACTCAAATGCATGATATGAGCTTAAAAGAAACTTGATTTTGAATGATTTTTGAAAATATACACAACAAATGCTAATAAAGAACTTCCATTTTTGTGAAATTTGAAACCTTTCCAAACTCTTAACTAGTATGAAGAACTAGTAAGAGCTTGGATGGTATCCCCTCAAGGACCTTTTGAGCACAATGATAGAAAAACTACCTTGACAAGCTTGATTGATGAACTTTGGTTTGATCTTTTTTTGAAGGATTTTTGGTAAGTGAATGGGCTGGACTTTTGTTTATGGAGGTGTAAAGGGTTGATTGTAGGTGGTTTGATTGGGGGTTTGATTGTGGATGATGAAAAATGGGTAGAATCAAGTAAATATGTGGGGCTAGGAAAGGGGAAAATTGGGTTTTGATGGATGAAACAAAGGGAGATAGCTTAGGATCAGAATTTCTGGAGGTATTTCAGCAGCAAAACAGTAAGGAAAATGAGGGGAGAGCTGATCCTCTTCAATGAGAGAGATGAGGGGCTTTATATAGGCAAAGGAGGGTTCAAAAAGGGCCATTAAGTTGGCTTAGGGGTCAAGGTTAGGGGGCAATAAGGTACTCTATATTCCCTCCACTATTTTTCTGCAGAAAATCCCCAAAGAATCCCCCAAGACGCTCCTCCCCACTCACTTGAACTTGGGCAGCAAGTACCTGGAGTGAGTCCAGGCGCCTGCATTAAGGCAATCCAGGCGCCTGGATTGAGTCCGGGCGCCTGGAATAGGGGAATCCAGGCGCCTGGATGGCGAGACAGCACAAAATTCCAAACTTCGCGGGGCCATTCCGGGTGCTACCGAACTCCGTTTTGTGCATGGTTTGAAGCGTTGGAAAGCTTGAAAAGTCTACTTTCTAACCCAAGTGGTTTGAACCAAAGATAATTTGTACATCAAAATATGTGACCATTTTACCCTCAGAAGGTCGGAAAAATGAATTATTTTGGTAAAACGTGCATATCTCCCTCATTTCAAAACGGATTGGGACAAATTATATATCGATAAAGAGGGTTTTGAATGTACTAGAAGGTGGTGTAGGCTTGGGTTTATTTTGGAGAGGTTTAGGAGGGGTTATCAAGTTCACAATCAAGCTTCGCGTGCTCTATCAGGCATATTCATCATCGGGGATGCCAAGGACTTCATGGGTTCAAATTGGGGTGTCTACAATATGATTAGTTCAATTTTTTTATTCTTCGTATCTACTTTAAGATTTTAAACAAGGATCTTGAAAAAATCGTATAAATGAAAATTAATTATGTGTTTCAGACACTCAAAAAGAAAATAGATTATTGTGGGTTTATTTTTTTTAAAAAGCATGTGTTAGATTTTGTGCCCACACTGACAGATTTATGGCTATGCTATTGTTTCTGCTAAATAGTAGTATTTTTGTACTGTATGTGAAGAGAAAATACCATGGCTACAGTGCAAACTACGAACACAAGAAAAAATACCAAAAACATCAACAATATCAAAAATAACTTAGCGGGTATACAAGTTGAGGAGAAGGCATAAAGTTGTGATTGTGCTGAGCATCCCCATTTGGCTACCTACTTTAACTTTTGAGTTAAAGTAGGGAGCCAAATCCCCAAAAATCAGGCTCTTTATTCTACCTCCTCAAATTATTTTTGCTACAGTACCGCACCAAATTTGGTGCGGCACTGACACGTGACGACCTGTGTGTAGGGAGGAGAAATTTTAATGGCTAACGGGGGGGGGGGGGGGACCACTACTTTTTCTGTACCGAAAACATCTCCCTAGGAGGGGAGATTAGCTTTTAGGGAGACTTTTTTTTTTTTTTTAATAGATTTGAGGGGAATCTATATAACAAATTAGAGTGGTTTAATATAGTAACGTTAAAATAAAGAGTCTGATTTTGTGAGTTTTTGATAAAGTGACTTGGTAATTTATAAAAGGTGTTTTTGAAGTTAAATTTGGTAAAAATTTTGGTGCTCAAAATAAGAATGCTCTAAGTGCTAACTGCAGGGTACTTCAGACACATACCTCACTTTTACGTCTGCGTGTGCGTGTGTGTGTGCGCGAAAATTTCATCCGCACATACATGTATGGGCTAGTTTGTCAAACAATTGATATTGTGTTGTTGCTGCTTCCCGTTTGAATTTCTATCGTACCGAATACCGCTAATAAACCTTTCCTCCCAAAAAGTTTTTTTTACTTTTTTTTTTAAAAATTGTTTCAAAATATAGGACTAATTTAAAATTTTCTATAAACGAAAGTCGGTAAAATTTCATTTCTGTCTTTGAGACCAAAAGAAGAATAATTGAAAAGTTTAAAATGCGCTCTAAAATTTTGAAAAAGTTCTTTAATTACATTGGCGGCAAGACTTTTTGCTTTCCGGAAAAAAATTTAAATTCAAAACTTGATTAACTCATATTTTATTAGAGTCAATTAATGAAGGGCAAACTTGAAAAGTTACAAGTTTTGGATACTATTGTATATTGTACATAAAATGTTGAAATTTAAAAGTAGACAAACATTTCGGGACGGCGAGAGTATTCGGAAAAAAAAAAAATGCAGTGATTTCCAAAACATAATATGCTTTTTCTTTTTCTTTTTAAATCAGAAGATGTATCTCATAATTCTGAAAATCATACCCAACAACCACAACGCCAACCACCATATAGATGAACTACAACTCTCAAGTCTCAACTCATAACGAAATTCGATTTTTTATTTTAATTTTTGGTTAAAAATATATATCCACATCAAAAGAGTTGCATGCGTAGGGTAGCCTGTAGCCAACTCTGTAGTGTATTCTGTTCTTGCTGGCGTCCTAGTATTATGTAGTATCAGGCTAATAATAGCCCAACCAACAATCAATTAGTATCATTTGGCGGGCTTCTCCTGTTTGGGCCTTTGTTATTCCCCGAAATAAAACCAGAATTGGACAGCAATGGGGTTTGGGCTGTATTCCCAAGTCAGCCCAGTAATAATAATTATAGTATCAATTAAGGAAACCAACACAAACATATATGTACCAGCCTTTCTTAAACTAACCGAAAAAATTGTTCTTTTTTCCCTCAACATATTTTCAGGGTGCGATCCTTTTATCATTAACAGTTGTTTCATGCGGAGATCACGTTGCATGGATCGAATGTCTACTAACAAACACGTGTAATGGTTTAGTATTGTACGGTTATGCGACACATCTAAGGCAATACTAAGGCTAAAACAAATGTGTTTTGTATTTACAACTTGGGTGTCCGGACTGTTTAACTTGTTTTATGATATAGATCAACGTATTACATGTAGTAAGAATTACACGTTAAATAAAGAAAATAACTAATGAGTTGGACGATTAAAAATCCAACATCAAATAACTATTTAGGGCTGACTTTTATGAACCAAAATCTTCATTCTAGAATTATGCTTAGCAAAGAAAGATGAAGTCTTATATATCAATTAGCTTCATCGATCTTTTTATTGGGTACGGCTTGATACTACGTACTAGTGCACGACTTGATATATTATACTTTTGGCATATGGCAAAATTCATAAAAAAATAAAAAATAAAATAAATATAGGTACTTGTTTCGTGTACTACTATTTAAAAATTGCATGCATGCAAACTAGCTACAAGTACCTAGCTACTAGTACATTACGGGCATAATTATATGGAGAGGATGAGTTGTTTTCGCGAGAACTTTACTTTGCTTCAGTATCCAGTAAAGAAATTAAACATTTTAAAATATATATATATATATTGTGAATGAAAATTCTTTTGACAAGGACTTGCATGCATGCACCACACCACAGGGTGGGTCCATGCATATTTTACTTTCTTTCGTTTTCATCATATCTACCGACTCCCTCCATTAATTGTGCGCTGAAAGTGAAAGAGCAATAATTATATATGTAGGAGTAGTAATTAATTAAGTATCATTATTACCATGTTTCCTCAGTTTGATTGGTTACTCCATGTACGTAACGTACGTACGAAATGAAGCTATTAATGAACAAGGTCTATATATATACTCCCTCCGTCCCAATTTCTTGGCCCCTTTTGGGGAAATGGGTTTTTAAGGGGTGTGAAAACTTTGTATTAACTTTTCTATTTTGCCCCTAAATCCAGTCAATATTACTGTGACCAAATTTGTGAGGCTAATTTATTATGTGAAAGTCAAAACATATTCAATATGGATCTTGTTTGATAGATATCAATTAGTTTTATTATACAAAATTTTCAAAATCATAAAAACCGTTATAAAATAAAAGATAATAGACTAGCCAATTAAGATGGAAAAAGTACTTTTTAAGGGTAAAATTAAAAAGTGACCCAGTTTTGATGGATGTTTTTAGAAGTGGGACAAATATTTTGGGACATCCCAAAATGGAAAGAAGGACCAATAAATTGGGACGGAGGGAGTATATATATAGTAGGAGTAGTATATTTTTTGGACCCATATATGTATATTGATCAACGTACCTGTTTAATTCGATTGTACTACTAGTTATCTAGCCTGCATCATACTAGAGCTAATTTTGTTGTTTTTTGCTCTGGAAAATGTTACATATATCCAGGAAACTTAATTTCCTTTGAGAGAGAATGTCGATTTTTTTTTTACATTTTTGGGGAAAGTTACCCTGAATGAATGAATGCTGTTGCTACTACTAAGTAGTACTTTTTTTGGGCAGTAACTCAAAACTCCAATCCATATTAATGCCTTCCCTACTTGCTGAAAGCTGGCAATCACCTGAATTAATTTACTGTACAATTACTATTACTAACGAGGAACCGACTTTACATATAATTAAGGCTAATCTTATCATCTTTATGGGCCAGGCTTATATACTAGTACAAAAATAGCAGCCACCACATTAGGTGCACAATTCATATGGAATGGATAACCCACATTTATTTTGTCTGATAAAAGATGTGGGTTGATCAGAGATTCTATAATAGATAGAGCCGTTGTAACGTTTTTTTTTCTGCTGCTAATTTTTCAGGCCCAATTCTTACTCATATTTGTATTCCTCGTTATGATTGTCATATTTTGTAGATGCACGAGTGTGCTGCTAGCATTTCTGTAGGTTATGTTTGGAACTCGTGGAAAAGAAAAGAAAAGAACATTTTAAAATTTTCTCTTCCCTTGTTTGATTATTACTACTATAAAAGATCGAAAAGGGAAACTTTTGAGTTCCAATTTCTCCTCAATTTTCTCTCTTATTTCGTTCACAATTATTTTCTCTTTTTTTTTTTTTTTTTTATCTCGTTCCCAAATTCCAAACAGAGCCTTAATTACAAACCACTAAAGATGTTCCACTAGATCATGTTCCTTAATTGGCAGAGATATATGATTTGCCTATTTGATCTTTCATTATTATCCGATTAGGCTTAATGCTATATCTTTTAGGCCACATAATTTTCTGATAAAATTGTTCGTTCCCACTTTCAATTCTTGCTCTCACAAATATTATTAATTGGATAATTTTGAAAAAGTGTTTTCACGCTTAATTGTGACTTAGGTATGCAATGAAAGTATTGTAAACAAATTCTACAATAAAAGATAGCCTTAGAAGAAATCATACTATGGAGTAATTCGATAAATCTTTTCGATATTTTTACCCCAAATACAGTTTAAAAGGTCTCATCCATGTGAATGATTGAAGGAATCTGTGTTAAATTTGTAATGATTACTGAACAATTTTGATATAAGCCACCGACGGAAAATACTACTAAAAAATTAAACCTAATGGGTCAAAGAGTCATAGTACTATATTTTTGCTTTTTGGGTGCTGGAAAGCAATAACCTCTCTGGGTTGGCTAAAGTGGAATCACTTGTCCTTTTTTGACAAAGGCATTTTTTATAGAGATCCAGCAAAGGAAAGGCCGAAGCGAGACTGGTGTTCGCAGAAAGACTGACTTTTCCATCACTGATGTGAAGAATCCAATGCATGACTCCGGGACAAAATTAACCAGGCTATTACTCTTTTGACAGCAGTTGTCCTAATTAGGGGTAGTTTCCCTTTGGCAAAAAAGTGTACAAGTAGTTTTTTTGTTGTTTTTATTAAAAAAAAATTACATTTGTTAGTTTCGCATCAAGTTTTCATGGTTTATGGATTCGTCGTCGACACAAATCCAACAAGTATTAAATTATGGTCAAAATATTTTTTTGAATAAAACCGAAAATAAACCAGTTTAATTTTGGTTTTATTAAAAAAAATAGTTTCGGCCAAAATTTTATACTCTTTGGATTCGTCTCGTCGAGATGAATCCATAAACCACGAAAATTTGACGTGAAACTAACAAATGCAATTTTTTTTAATAAAGACAAAACGAAAAAAACCAGTTTTTTTTTTTCTTGTTTTGCCAAATGAGCCCTAAACAACATTGCTAAATATAAAGAATGGATACCCAAATTTTGGGTACTTTCTTATTATTTTTACCGATTCTTCTCCATATTACTTTTATTGATTATTCTCTTCGAGACGAATTAATAATATATAAAAATTTGACGCAAATTTAACAAACGTAATTTTTTTTTAATAAACACAAAACTCAAAACGCCAAACGACTAAACTACCTCTTAATATGTCTTCCTCTTCTAATAAACACTTGCACACGTGTGTGCAAATATTTGTGTGAATGTGCAAGTGTTTCTAACATTTCTCTTTCATAATTATGTGTATAAAGGTGATTTTGTTCACGACATTAGAGTAGAAGGCGAGTTTTGTCATATTTTGTACCCATTGTTGGCCCCAATGTTTGGGTTAGGAGTTGGAAGTCAAGGTTTTTCCAACGAACCCTTCTACCTGCACAGATGAGGGAGGACCGACCACGTACCGACGGCATCGGGGACGCCGTTGTGGGTCCCAAACGATCGATCCGAGCCGTTCATTCTTCTCAAAATCGAATTCCGAGGGGGACTACAAGGGAATCGAGGCAATCGGATGGCTGTATGAGCTCGATCTAAAATCTCCCCATTTCATTCAAAAAATCGGATCGATCGTTTGAGACCCACAACGGCATCCCCGACGTCGTCGGTACGTGGTCGGTCCTCCCTCATCTGTGCATAAGGAATTATCGTTTTCCAACTGAGATTGTTTCCAATCGCCACCGCGTTACATAGGAGTATCAAACATTGGAGAAAGTATTCGAAGTTTCAAATTCGAATGGCGTGGGGTCGTACCGTCATAAATAAAGGGAATGATTTCGGCAGTGTTCGGTTTACAGTTTTGGGGCAGTTTTGGTTTTGATGACATCATCATTTTCCTTATTTCTCTCCACTTATTACACCTGCTTACATCATTAAAATTAAACTAAAACTACCAAACGAACAAGGCCTTCATGTTTCCTTTTTGTTAGCCTTGGGGCTTTCTTCAGTTAATCTGAAACTATTTCTTTTGTTGAGTTTATAATTCTTTTTGTTGGGTTTACATTTAATTTTTGTTGCCCCATTGGTGTGGAGTTGACCAAGCCCGAGGGCTTTGGAGCTTACACTGCGGCCGGCTATGCTTGTACCACGGGAAGATTTTTTTTGTGATTGCCTTAACTAGTTTCAATTATAGTTCGTTATTCGTCACCACTTATGTTATTATCACCAGTAAATCTTTGCTTGTGGCATGCTTGTTCATAAATCAGCAAGCATATATTATATATATTCTGAAAGAAAACAAGAAATTGGGCATCTCAAAATTGCAGGACCAACACCGAAAATCATTTGTACTTCTGTTTCCATGCAATTTTAATCGCAATCTTGAATAAAAGTATTGTGTGACTCAAAATTACATGGAAAAACAGAGGTATATATGATTATAGATCGGTACAAGTGATTTGAGTCCTAAAGTTGCAATAAACCCATTCACGTCGCGTCATAGAAAGGGCAGAATTTTTATTTCTCTAATTTCCTTTGATCATCCTCAAAGGCCGATGACAGAACAGTGGAAAAAGGGGCAAAGATTTCCAGATTCATGATAAGGTTTTTGGAAATCATTACTTAATGGGTAGAGGAAAATAATTTACAGATTCATGGTATAGCATTTTTAAGCAGACAAAAAAAACCCTGCCTTCAAAATTCTTCACAAATCCACCCCACCTTCCACCCCAAATCAAACGCAGATCCCCCTTTCGCAAGTCGTGAACCTACCCACCCCTCTGCCTCTCACTTTGTGCTCAGACTCTATGGCGCGGTGGCGTAGCAGTCGTGGTGGTTGTTGATCTGGTTCTCCGCCGCGATAAAGACGTCGGCGACGGAAAAGATCTAGTCGGTGCCATTGAGAAACGGGTCGGCTTCTTGTGCCAGGATCGCGAAGTCTCTAGATCCGTTGGAGTCTCGACCTTGCAAGAGCTTTTCAGAGATTTTGAGTAGGTGTCCGGCTTCGGCGATGTTGCTCGAATTTTCCTCCATTTTTTCCGGTGGTGGGAAATGGGAAAAGTCTTGGGGATGCTTGTTTTGTTTATCTGGAACAAATGAGGGATGTATTATTATTACTTTTTTTTTGCCAAAGGCGTGTTTGATTGTCTGGATATGATATAAGGGGATACGAGAGCATTATTCTATACAAGGTGTTCAGATTCATGCATGAATGGTAACAATTTGGTCTCTGCCAAAAAAAAAAAGAATGGTAACAATTTGGTCTCAGTGTTGCACTTTTTTTTGAACTGTCAGTGTTGCACTTTGAGTCCATTTTTATTGCACCTTGAATGTATTGTGTTGTCCTCACAACAAAAAACAAACTTTTTGGAAATAGATTCTTCGATTGCATCTTGCATGCAAGTGTGTTGCACATCCAAACAAAAGTGCACTCATGTTGTTCCAGATGGGTTACCAGTGTGGTCAAACCAAAATTTCTGAAAAAGTGTGGTCAAACCAAACTTTCTGAAAATAAATTCAAAGGATTGCACCCTGAGTACTCCATTTCCATTGCACCTTGTATGCACACACTCAAACAAAAGTATTGCACTCATGTTGGTCTAGATGGGGTTGTCATTGTTTGGTCAAACCAAACTTTATAGAAATAGATCACAACATGGCACCCTTGGTCCATTTCCATTGTACCTTGAATGCAATTGTGTTCCACTCTCAAACCAAATCATTGCACTCATATTATACAGTTTTCATCCTAAGGGGTAATTTCGTCAAACAATCTCCTAGTGCCACTTATGTGGAATTATTCTTTTCCTTGTCATCTATAAAGTGATTGCGAAGAACCTTGTCATGAGAGTGTAATAGATTGCCCGTAGATCTCCCACTTATTTGTCATTTCCCTTTTTCTTTTTCTGGTGGCAATTTACAATCGAATTTTCAATGTTATTGCAAAATCAAGGTAGAGTTCTTGAATTAATGTATACTTCGGCCGGTCTTCGAAAAGCTTGTCACTTTGCTTTGTCAAGCGGGTTACCTCGAAGATGCATTGAATTTTCCCAAAGAGAAGAAAAACTTAAACGTTGGCCTAACCACATATTCGCCATACATTATTATGTTTCAATGCATGGTTCATGATTGTGCGATCCCCACTCAATCATCTAGAGTTTTAGTAATAGACTTTTGACTAGCCATCCATTTTTTAGGTGAAAAGTGTTTTATACTATTCACTCTCATTGTATAAACGTTTTTTTTTTTTATTATAAATAATTAAGAGGTTAAAATAGTAAGAACACCATTGTCAACTTAAAGATGATATCAATTGTGTAGTGCTTAACTTTATCTGCTAGTGTGTATATATGCTACCATTTGAATATACACACACACTCACACGCTGATCCGGTTTTATTTCCAATTTATTAATGGAAAACCGGACCAAACCGATCTTTTTGATTCGGCTACCATTTGAATTGGACCAAACTATCACCATATGACGCACTGTCACGTGATATTTAACTCTTTTAGAATTGCATTTTCATGGAAGATTAGGGGTGTTCCACTAACTCAGTTTTTGAAAAAATTAGTTTTTCACGGTTTTTTATGTGATGTGTTGTGAGAGAATGACCTGTCTCGATGTTTGAAAAAAACAATTTTTTGTTTGTGGAACACCCCCTAATTAAGTGTACATGTCTAATACTCCCCCGTCCTTTTTAAAGTGATCACTATTGGAATACGTGTAATTTCAAACCCCTAAAAAATATATTTCTTTATATAACTTTTTAATTATTTTATACCAAATGTGCTCATTGAGTACTTTAATTTGGTGAATTTTTTTTTATAACATGCTACGGAAGTGCATTTTTAACGGCTACAAAATACACGTTTTTCAAGCCTATCATTTAAAAAAGGACGGAGGGAGTATATAAATATGTAGTCATGGAGTATGTGATGTTGTTGAAATTTGTCCCACATTAGTTAATTATCACCTCAAAAACTAGTATATAAATTTGGACGGCCTCTCCACTCATTACCAATTGGTTTTAAGTTTGATGTTTTAACATGGTATCAGAATTAGGTTTTCGGAGGCTTTTCCCCTTTGTTTGTGTCATAGTTGCACTTTGTTTCGTTGTGATCTGTATGTTTCGGATCCGTTGATCTCTTCACATGCGAGTCAGGGGTCGCACGTGCGGGGGAGTGTTGAAATTTGTCCCACATCGGTTAATTATCACCTTGAAAACTAGTATCATGGAATAACCCGTTCATGCCTTGTCACGGGCTCATATACTTATGTATACGATGTAAGAGCATCCTTATGTGGATGAACAAATTAACTTTTTAACAAAAATAGAGAGCCAAAACCCAAAATAATGCCAAAATCAGGCTCACCAAATGGTTGATCAAATTTGTTAAGTTTCTGACTTTGCTACAGTATCACACCAAATTTGGTGCGGCACTGTTCACTCACCAGGGCACTATTCACGCATTGTTCACTTTTTTTTTTTTTTTTTTTTTTTATTACTTTTGGGGAGTAGGAGTAGAAAAAAAAATTTAATATAATAAAGTTAGAATAGAGAGTCTGATTTTGTGAGTTTTTTGAAAAGTAACTTGCTAAATTTATAAAATGTGTTTTTGAAGTTAAATTTGGTGTTTTATTTGGTGTTCCTGAGAAGGATGCCCTAACGAGTTATAAACGTTAACAATAACAATTTTACTTCTGAAATTAATTGGGGATGCCATTGACAGTGAGCTCTATATAACTTTATGAAAAATTATTTAAGCACTCTAATTTTTACTATATTTTAATTTATTGTTATTGCGATATGTGTATTATTAAACGCATATAGAGGATGCAGTTTGAAGTTGATTTGTGAAACGCAGAGTGACAAAATCAATTTTGATAATGAATAAATTATCATATCACGTCAATCTGGATGAAATGTCACTCACTGGTACAGTCTCTGTTTGAATGTGAGCCCACGCGTTTTTTTATGGATTAATCTAACCATCCGCCCAATGGGCGGACAATAAAGTGTATAGAATTTGAATTCTTACATGTAAGAATTCAATCACTGAAAACTCTTCTATGTAAAATTATGATTATTTTGTGTTTTACCGTCCGCCCAATGAACGGATAATAGAAAGATCATTTTTTGATTCAACAAGGAAAATTCTAAAATCAGTTGGCTTGTAAGGTTTAAAAAATGTAAAATGTATAATTTTTTTTATAAATATATGTATTTATTTTATTGTCTTATTTTGAGCCCAATAAAATAAAATAGACAAACAAACATCAATGGGAATTGTGTAGTGTACGAATATATCAATAAAGACTTTTCTTCTTTGTCCACAACACTCCCCAAGTCCCCACTCCATTCTCCAAAGTCCAACCAAACAGTAGACTAAATTGTACTACTCCACGAGAGAGAGAGAGAGAGAGAGAGAGAGAGAGAGAGCAATGGGATCATCGAAGGAAGAAGAAGAAGCAGAGCCATTTATTATTATTTCCACACCAAAGCTGCTACCACTGCTTTCCATCCAATTAGCCGGCAGCAGCATTGGTCGTCATGATTATGAGTACTCACCGGAGGAGCATGAATCAGGGATGCTAACCCCTCCACTCCACACCTCCGCCTCCGTCCCTTTCCGCTGGGAGGAAGAACCAGGCAAGCCCCGCCCCTGCACCGCCCTCACCACCACTACTAACAATATTAGCGAGGGGGGTTTAGAGCTACCTCCGAGGCTGAAGTTAGTAGTTACTCCTCCTACTACTAATAATGATCAAAAGATGACCAAAATGTCCTCCCCAACCACAGTCCTGGACGGCCCTTATCATAACTTGCCCCTGTTTCAGTCCTCTTCTTTCAGGTTCACCACCAGAAGGAAGCCGAGGGAGCAGCGTCAGGGTTCCTTCGGTAGCAGCACCTGTGGGAGTCCGGAGAGAGGGCAGTTTGGTAATTCTTCTGTTGTGCAGCTGATGAGCAAGAAGAGTCTCTTAATTGATGAGCAGAGAAAAGGGTGGAGATCACCTGGAGGAGGAGGAGGAGGATTCTTGGGGTCATGGCGAAGAAAGTCTTCATCTCATCAAACCCACAAGCGTGGTAAGAGTATCAACGTAGGTGGGGGTAGTTTTGTCTTTTCATCTTCTTCCGTGGAAATAGCTGGTTTTGGTGGTGGTGGTGGTGATGATGATGATGATCTCGAGAGTGGTGGAAGCGGTGGTGGTGGTGCAAAGGTGTCGAGAATTAGAAGGAATGGTAGCTTTTCCAGCCTCTCTCAAGTTAGGTCCCACTTCTGGGTAAGTTTTCTCATCATCTACTACTCTTTTTTGGATGATTTCTCCAACTGGGTTTCTCTGGTTTACTACTACGAGTTTTAATTAATTTCCGTCCAGTTTGTTATACTACGTAGTAGTATTATTTTATCATCGAGCAAAACTTATTAGAGAATGCAATTCTAGTGATGCGTTTGATAATGGCTTCATCCAGATGAAAGAGGTTAGTGAGTGTACCAATGTTCTCAAAACCGCTTGGTCCGTCCGTAAAGCTACTACTAATTTATTTTTGGGGCCTCGGCTCCAAGTTTATAGGTTAGGTAGGTCTGTATAAAAATTAAGTTAACCAGCTGCCTAAAGAACTTAAGGGCCCGAGTGAAAATAATTTGCTTCTGCAACAATTATTACTGATGAGTATTTTCCCTTTCATTCATTTAGTCATCTATAGTGGATGCATGCCAATTTTGGTTTGGGTGTGAATTTTTCATAATTTGAGTTTCCCATTACCCATAACCCTCAACAAAATAAGGTGGTGCATAAAGTTTTGATGCTTACTTGAACCTTGAATTTTCTAAATTTGGAATTGTAATTGAATCTTTCTTGTTCGATTGCTAATTGAGTTGTATTTTCAAATCACGTGTCTCCAATATCAATCAATGTAAGAGGGGAGAAAAACCTTTTCCTTTTAACTACTACAGTATTTCAAACAATGCCAAAGTAAGTAGGAGTAGTATATTAGAGCCCCACAAGTCTGAGAGCCGACCTTGCTAGGGTGGTGGTAGGTGTTTAGTCGGTCGAAAAAGAGCTGCTTTATGCTGACTAGTCGGCCGCCTAGCGGTTAGGTGAAATTGTCTCCTCTAAGCGTTGGAACACCACATAACGCTTAGGCGTGCACCAAAACACTTTAAGTTTTAGTGAATAAGACACTCTTGAGTGCTGCGAATTGCAAATTTCCTCCCCATATTTTCCGTAAATCGTAAAGCATAAAGATGAAGAGAAAAAAAGGAGTTAAGCTCATCATAGCTCATCATAGTGTATAATTGAGGTCACGATCTCATAGCTTGGGGGGTTTCTTTACATTGCATTTGCGTAATGGAAAGGTTGAAAATAACAACATGACTATGATGATGACAAAAATAATACTATTAAATCCGAAAGGGGCTCATTTCGTGGGGACACCCTACCCTGCCCTGCCCTACCCTACCCTACTCAGCAGCTGCCGAATAAAGTCTTTCCAGCTAAAATTAGCTACAAGTTACCACAGAAGGAGCTCGGGGGTGGCTTGTGCCCGTGACTAAAATCCTCATTGCATTTTTTTCCGATGTGACGGAAGAGAGAGACTAAAATCTACGTAGATGTGAAAAGAAATTTTAGGTACATACATGTGTGTGCATGTGGTTCACATGTGCGTGTGCGAGTGGGCGTGATTGCACAAATTGAGTGTAAAAGTGTTTTTGAATCATACTCTCTCCGTCCCAATTTTATAGTCTCTTTTGGGAGTTCGTGTCATTTTTTAAAGTATTATATCTTATAATCTACAATGTTTTAGGTGATTTTGAACACTTTGTTTATTAGATTAAATCAAGATCTATCAAACAAGATCCATATTGCACATAAAATATATTACCGATTGAAAGATATAATCGTTTTTTTATCAGGTTAGGATAGAACAAGGGACTATAAAATTGGGACGGAGGGAGTATGTCAAATTATTAAATTCTTTGCGAGAGTGAAGATTGAGAGTGGAAGCACGAGGCATATTTTGTAACGAGGAGAGTCACGAGAGGCATTGCACAACAGATTTCTGCTCTGATGTCATCTGTGTGTGTGTGTGTCAGACCACCAAGAAGAGCAAAACACATCTGAGGGCCCCATACACAGTCTGAGTGCAACAGTTTTAGACAATTTCATTTCAATTTCATTTGTCCTGTATGTACTATATCTTGTCCTGTATGTATATTTCTACATGATCTTATTACAGTACTACCGCATCTAATGAAATGGAGTACTACTAATACAGTCCACAAACTTAAACAGGCAGGGGAGTTTATAGGAGTATTGATTTTCTCATGCATTATTTTGTTTTCTTTGATCAATGATACACACAGGCAACCATATACAAGGGCTTTAAGCAGGTGCTTCCATTGAAGAGTACAAGTTCCAAGAAAGACGGGCTCCCTGTTTGAATGCTGTCTTTCGCGTACTACTAATGAATAATAATAATAATAATAATAATAATCTGAATCAATAGCTCTTTCTTTGTTCATGGGTTTCATTTTCTTGTTGATTGGGATTTGGAAGTGAACGATCATGTAATATACAGGACAAATTACTAATTTCCCTGCCTGTTACCAAACATTCTCTTTGTTTATATTATACTAGTATATGTATATTGCATGTATTTCCCCCCGTCTCTCTCTTTTGTTTGTTGGATTAATTAAATGGAACAGATATAGAAATACAAATAACTCCTCTTTTTGTCATATTCAAGAAAACATAACTGAAACGGGGATCTTCATGGTAAGATTCCCTTCCATCAATTTCAGTCTATAGAGAGAATTCGACATTATAATATTCCAGCAGAACCTACAAACTTCCCAAGCTTTCATTAGGCATTTTGATGGAAAAAGATTTATTACATCCATTAGGCATCCACATATAATTTTCTGCAGGCGGCCAGCGTAATTCAAGGGAGTAGTATGGGGAATAGCACGGGTCTGAAGAATGCAGACCATTGAACGCCATGGGGATACTACTGGATATCTATGTTGCAGAGTTCTTGATTCAAATTCGTACAAGAAACAGGTACCAAACTAGGGGGGCAGGTCAGCTATTCTGTAAGCAAAAAATGAACATTAAAGCCCTCCCAACAACCCCACTGGTTATCAAACAAAAGGGAGAAACCAAATCTGGTGACAATTGATTTCCTGTGCTTATTTCCTTTCCTTGGAGTACCTATTTTCTGCAAGTGTTACAGCTTGAACCAGAAAGTTGCAATTAAGAAACAGTGTCAGCATGAGAAACTATTCTTGACCATATCCCAGTTGAGCTCATCTTTCAAAGCCTTAAACCTTTTAGAAATGCGATAATAAGTACTCCTAAATAACAGCTGAAATAGAACAGTACGGACGAGGAGTTTCAACTTTCAACCAAGCACAACGTTTTGAAATGCTCAATGATGGAATATCGATCTAACATCACAACATGGGGCGATCAAAAGGACTGGGATGCCACTTGACAGGAGAAGGATACGCCATTCTCAAGAACAGAAAGCCCCACATGCATAACTAAGCTTCTTATGGAGCTCATAAAATTCAAATTGATAGCATGCGAAACTCTGTCAACATGTGAAAAACCATTGGTACAAAGTAAATGCAAATAACCAGAATACACAAATCTATGTTTTGACATGACAAAACTCAAATCTTATTCCCAGCTCTAGTTAGGGGGTAAGGAAGCATGATAAGAAAACGCATTGCTTACATCAAATTTACCCTTGTTTTTTGCCAGTCATACTTGCAACCACCTGCAAAGACGCAAGCCGAATTATCAGTTCAGTTAAAACTACATGTGCTTAGAATCAGGTATATTTGTGTATTTAAAGAAGATCGTTAGCAACCTATAATGTCTGCAATTACTTTGGGAATATTGACATGCATCAACTATCAACCCTACATTTCACGGTGACTGGTGAGTCAAGGCTTTCAATTTTCTTAGGCAAATGGACTTGAAGCCAGCCAGGCATCAAGGTTCAGAAGCTACCTTCATTGAGACACTTCGATACTAAACTTAGAAGTAACCAGTCTAATAGCCTGGATGATATTTACCATATTACCATTTAAGACACTTTGATACTCACATCATTCAAAGCAGGTGGTTGTACTTGCTTGGATGTTTCAAAGGAGTCCAGTATGGGCCTCACTACAGCTGGAAGGAAGAGGCCTGAAATATCACAACAAAGGAAACACCAAAATGAAAGTGAGCTGTATGTTACAAAACATCAAATATTCCAACAATTAACAGAGTTTACTTCACTTGGTCGTCAATAAAGAAAGAGGAAAGATCAATTATTCATTCTTTCTATTTCATTGCATCATCTGACAAATTGGCCATTAACACCCGATTCCATAAGAAGTAGCGGAACAGATTAAAATTAGTTTCATTCAATCCTAAACTTCACAAGGCCAAGAAATCAGAAGATATTCACCATTCGCCCTGAGATTAATTAGGAGGGATAATGTCACCCACCCAATTAGGTCTTGGGTGTCAAACACCAGCCCGAAAAGGAGTACAAGACAAGGGAAATTTAGTGGTACCATCACGCAAATCTTAATTAAACTTGCGAAAAGATATACTCCTATTAACTATTTCTCCACTTGGTGTTGCATCTTACAAAGGTATCACAACAAAACAGCAGTACAAGCTGGCTGGCCAAGGTTGATTTCCTCCCTTATTGTTATTGACAATCTTTATGACTTTGTGGATCTTACTAGTTGATTTGTCAAAAGCCAAAGTTACTTTGAGCTCAGTGCTAGAGGTCGACAGGCTGTCCTTTTCGATTTCATGCTACCCAAATACCAGGATAAAAGTGCATCAAACACATATGAAGTTTATCGTGTGAGACTGTATTCATTTAACAATATTTATTTCTCTGGAGAACCAAAGGCAAGCAAAACAAAATCACGAACATAAAGTCCCACAACATATGGACATGGAATGAGGCTGGTGAACTTATGTGGGATATTATTCTTCATTGTCTTCACTCTGTTCCTGATTAGAACCTCTAATGGAAAACCATACCAGCGAGAAAAAGCTCCTGTCGCAATCACCCTACGAGGTATTGGAGATGCTTATACAACTTAACTTGAGTTTTAAAGTTTAGTGATATGAATGGTCATCTTCAAAAGCTATGAAAATTCACATTATTTGAAAGACCATCTAAAAAATAGAACACGTCCAACGAGACAGAAACAAACAAAATTTGAACTAAAGAAATAGTAGCACAAATTATTACCGTCAATCTATGTACCACGGTCACGGATGCTGACACGGGGCACAAGAATTCTAAAAACTTGGACACGGACAGGGCAAAAATAAATAAATAAATAACTGTATGCATAAATATATCATATGTGTATGTAGTAACAATTTATATATAAAAATATATATTCTTTTCTTTTGATATATGAAATATACTCCCTCCGTCCCATATTTGTTGTCCAGTTGCACTATTCACTAGACCTCAAAAAAATAGTTATATGTTCAAATGTATAATGTTATATATATTCAATATGGATCTCGTTTTATAGGTCTCGATGAGTACTATTAAACAAAATTTTCAAAATTATAAAAAACATTATAGATTGAAAGATATAAGCAATTGAAAAATGGCTTCAATTGCACGCTTACCCGTAAACGGACAACAAATATGGGACGGAGGGAGTATATAATGTTATGAATAGTACACACACACACACATGTATATATAAGATATACACACACAAAGCGAACGGAGATTTATATGTATATATATATATATACGCCAATGATCTAATAAGGGATCCCTTAACCAAATTCCGTGCGGACCTCACCTTTCCGAGCCAAATTTTGACGATCCGAACCGCTCAATGTTTTTAAAATGCATTTTCCAAGGTCCACGCGGAATATGTACAGTTTTACCGAAAACTGTGTGGATCAAGCCCTTCCGGGTATTTGTTTTTGAAGATTTTCCGCGTAGGCCCTTAAAAATGCATTTTAAAAACATTGAGCGGTTCGGATCGTCAAAATTTGATCCGGAAAGTTGAAAAAAGGCCTGGTCCGCACGGAATTTTGTATGAGGGATCCCTTAGGAGATCGGCTTCCTATATATATATATATAGCGAGAGAGAGAGAGAGAGAGAGAGAGAGAGAGAGAGAGAGAGAGAGAGAGAGAGAGAGAGTACACCGTGTCCCCGCCAAAAAATTATTTAATTTAAGGGACACACTCCGCGGAGTGTTCAATACGTGCCCCCGTGTCCAATACGCGAACACGACGACATCTAAGAATGTCGATGCTAAGTCAATCATCATAGCTTAATGAATATAAAAAGTAAGAAAAATGATTTTCACACTTCTCTCTCTTTTAAATGAATTTCAAATTTTCTTTTCAGTACTCTTTTATTTAATTTTAAGCACTGAATAATTTTTTTTTGAAATGCATTTATAAGAAAGTGGAGAACAAAAAAAAAAAATCACAATGGAATCACTAATCACATCAAAGAAGAATGATCTAAAAACGTAAATCAAATATAAGATGGAATCAGTAGACAACCAGAAAAGCAAAATCGATCATCTGTGGAATCCCATCTCTACGGTTGTCTGGCCGCTGCCTGATATTCCTAACAAAGCCACCACCAGAACAGAGTTTTAATCAACTCTGTTTGATGTGAACTCGAAGGTAAATCGGACGTTCATTGTATACATTGTTGTTATAGAGAGAGAGAGACCAAAAATCGTAGATTCTCTCCCTACAATGAAAACAACGAATGCAAGTTAAAAAAATATTGCTAAATACGGCAAATTGGGGGGCTCATATCAAGTGTAATTTTTAGAATTGCCATTGTGGGAGAAACCCTAATCGAAAGAGGGGAAGAGAGAGAAAATGAACAGATTTCTCGATTCGAGACGCCAAACCCTGGGGCCTATGAAGCACGGATACTCTATTTTGGCCTCCGTATCACGTACCGTACGCGTATCCGATACGGATATGGATACGCTCCAGATACGTTATTTAGAGTATCCGGAATTTAAATTTAATTTTTATTATTCGGATACGTTTTGGATACGCTCCGATACATTACGGATATGTTATGATACGTTTCGGATACAAGCGGGGTTAAATTTTATATTACTTAAAATCTGTGGGTGAAAATTGTAATTAGAGCTTTATAATAAAATCCTCAAATTGAGAACAGTAGACAAACCGATCGTATTCTGCTCCTCACCCATCACAGCCGAAGTCGACCAGCGACCAGCCTCCACCCGTCGTCGTCAGTCGTCGTCTTCTGCTGTTTGTAAGGTTTCTCTCTCTCGTCTTTCTCTCGGCTGCTGTGGGAAAGTAATATGTATGCATATAATATATATATATATACAGTGTTCTGATATTGAAAAAAAAAACAGTTCTCTTTTGTTCCTCACCCATCGATTCTCTACGTGTTGTGATCCTCACCCATCGATTCTATACATATATATACGTGTTGTGTTCCTCACCCACGTAAAAAAAAGTTCCTCTACGTGTGTTCCTCACCCATTGATTCTCTTTTGTTGAAAAATAATAATTTTCAGTTCATTGAATTTTAAAGCATATAAAAGCCGTGGAATAGTAAAACAAAGTCTATTGGGCACAGATCTAATTTTAATGCTTTTTTTTTTCATAACAGTCTGATGGAATCTGCTGCTAGTTCTGTTGCTGGTAGTGGTAGTTCTGTTGCTAATGAAGGGGAATCGAGGGATCAAACTACAAACAATCCTCTTTGGGGGGCGGAATACTTTTGTGGCAATGTAATTTTTGCAATGTTATCAAAAAGAGTTCATACACTAGGGTTAGGGGTCATTTGTTGAAGTTGAACAATGGAATTGGAGCTTGTAAGAAAGTTACAAACCAAGATCTTGCAACTATGAAGAAATTAGAGGAAGAAGCTAAAACAAAAATGAGAGACAATGCGCCAAAGAAAGTACCCCTACCCCCTTGTACTAGATCAAGTGGTTTTATTCTAGAAGTTTATGAGCCAAAAAAACAAAGAACAAGTGGAGGTAGAAGTGAAACTACATCACCCCTTGAGAAGGCGTTTGATAGGAATAAGCGTGATCAATTGCATGCATAAATTGCTAGGATGTTTTATTCCAGGGGTTTGCCATTTCATTTGGCAAGAAACCCTTATTATGTGAGCTCCTATCAATTTGCCGCGAACAATGCTTTGTCTGGATATTTGCCACCGGATATAATTTGTCAAGGACGACTTTACTTCAACAAGAAAGGACAAATGTTGAGAGATTGCTCCTACAGGTTAAAGGAACATGGAGAGAGAAAGGTGTAAGCATTGTGAGTGATGGATGGAGTGACTCGCAAAGAAGGCCTTTGATAAACTTCATGGCGGTGACGGAGGGTGCGGCTATGTTCCTTAAAGCCGTTGATTGTTCCGGTGAGACAAAGGATAAGTATTTCATTTGTGAGTTGACGAAAGAAGTGATAGAGGAGGTTGGCCACGACAATGTGGTTCAAGTAATCACAGATAATGCTAAGAATTGTGTCGGAGCGGGTCTTCTCATTGAAAGTTTATATCCTAATATCTCTTGGACACCATGTGTGGTCCACACTCTCAACCTCGCCTTACAAAATATTTGTGCAGCAAATAATGTTGAAAATAATCAAGTGACTTATGACGAGTGTTCTTGGATCACGATCATTGCGGATGATGTTTCATTCATCAAGAATTTTATCATGAACCATTCCATGAGGTTGGCTATCTTCAATGAATTAGTTCCTTTAAAGTTGCTCTTGGTTGCAAGCACGCGTTTTGCTTCCGTAATGGTTATGCTTAAAGATTCAAGCTTCTTAGAGGTAGTCTTCAAAACATGGTTATAAGCTCAAGGTGGAATTCTTATAGAGAGGATGATATGGGAAAAGCAAAGTTTGTGAAAGAAAAGGTGCTAGATGACATTTGGTGGGACTCTATTGATTATATACTTGCCTTTACCTCTCCCATGTATGATATGTTAAGGATTTGTGACACCGATAGGCCTTGTCTTCATTTGGTCTATGACATGTGGGATACAATGATAGAGAAGGTAAAGTGCGCAATATATAGGCATGAAGGAAAGCGGCATGATGAGATATCTACCTTCTATGAAGTTGTTCACACAATTCTCGTTGATCGGTGGAACAAGAACAACACTCCACTTCATTGCCTAGCGCATTCCTTAAATCCAAGGTGACTTCTAACTTCACTTCATAAATAGTGTGAACATTATGTACTCTCTTAAGTCTTAACCCTTAATCATAAACTAAAATTCAACTTTTCTTTGTATTACATAGGTACTATAGTGATGAATGGCTTCATGAGGGTCCTAGTAGAGTGCCTCCGCATAAATATATTGAGGTTGCACGAGAAAGAATGAAATGCATGAAAAAGTATTTTCCTAATTCGGCGGAGCGCACAAGGTCTAACTTGGAATTTGCCAATTTCTCAAGCAAGGCGGGAGAGTTTGAGGATAGTGATTCCATTCATGATTGGTATGCAATGGACCCTAAGAGTTGGTGGGTTAATTATGGTGCAACTGCGCCTTTGCTTCAAAGCATAGCCTTAAAACTACTTGTGCAACCTTCTTCATCATCATGTAGCGAGAGAAATTAGAGTACTTACTCATTTGTGCACTCGGCTAAAAGGAATAGGATGGCCCCAAAACGTGCGGAAGACTTGGTTTTCATTCATAGCAACCTCCGCCTCCTATCAAGAAGATCTCGGCAATACATGGAAAGACAAACGAAGATGTGAGACATTGCCTGAGACGCTTTTGATTTATTTGAGGATGTTGGAGAGCTTGGAATTGCACAACTCTCTCTTGATGAACCGGAGTTGGAGGCCGTAATTTTTACGGACGATGGTGATGACGGTGAAATTGGCGATGAAGCAATGGAAGTTTAGCGAAATAGAATGATGATTGTAATAGTTGCACTTAGGCAATATTTTGGATGGAGAAGGCCAATCTTTTGACGATGTTAATTGCTCTTTTGTTTTTGAAATGGTGGACTTGTGTAATGGAATTTTAGGAATTAAAAAAAAAAAAAAAAAAAAAAAAAAATATATATATATATATATAGAATAATGATCTAATAAGGGATCCCTTAACCAAAATTTGGTGCGGACCACCCCTTTTTTCACCTTTCCGAGCCAAATTTTGACGATCCGAACCGCTCAATGTTTTTAAAATGCATTTTCCAAGGTCCACGCGGGAAATCTTCAAAAAAAAAAACCCGGAAGGGCTTGATCCATACAGTTACCGAAAACTGTATATATATAGGATCAACTTCTAATGAGGGATCCCTCATTTTAAATAAAGTGAGGACCTCATGTTTCCCGACCAAATTTCGACGATTTAAACCGTTAAATGTGTTTAAAATGTATTTTTAAGGTCCACCATGAGGATTCGTCCAAAAAAAATACCCGGAAGGGCTTCATCCGATCAGTTTTTGTTAAAAATGCAATATATAGCGTTTTTAACAAAAACTGATCGGATGAAGTCCTTCCGGGTATTTTTTTTGGACGAATCCTCGCGGTGGACCTTAAAAACATTTTTTAAACACATCTAACGGTTCGGACCGTCAAAATTCAGTATATATAATATTTTATTTTTATATTTTTATATTCAACGTATCCCCCAATGTATCGTATCCGACTTTTTGGAAAAATCACGTATCCGCGTATCCGTATCGTATCGTATCTGTATCCGTATCCGTGCTTCATAGCCTGGGGCGGCACCTAACTCACTCAATCTCCATCCCTTTTACTCTTTTCCTAAAGTCGAATGGGCTCTCGGTTAAGAGAAGAACCCACTGAAGCCACTCTCTTTGTAATCATGGCCCCGATATTATCTAAGAAGAAACCGAGAGAGAGAGAGAGAGAGAGAGAGAGAGGCGTTTGGGAACCTCTAGGTATATAATCCTCTATATAGATAGAACTAAAATCCAGGCCCTAGTACTCGTCTAGTCATCTGTCCCAACAGGGAGTTTAAGAAAATAGAAAGTATTAATGTCGCTCGCAGGAAAAAGAAAAAGAATTAATGGTTTGTTAGTATTTCATAGGGATAATATCTATGAAGATTCTGATTAATGGTTGAAAAAGAAGAAAAAAGAATACTGCTACTATTATTATTCTAAGGCAGTCTGGGCTAAAATGGTGTGGCAAAGAGGATGAACTGTTTCTTACTGGACAAGGTATGGAGTATGTTATTGGCTTTTGGTTTAGGGAGACAGTACTGGGCTAAAGCAGTGATGTACGCAAGTCATTTGGCCAACTGTTTGCCATTTGTATCACTTGAGGATAAAACGCCATTGGAGGTATTGTCAAGTAAGCCTGCATCAGATTACAATTCCTTGCACATATTTGGTTGCCCTGCTTATTATCATGTCAGGGAATCAAAGTTGCATCCGAGAGCCAAAAAAGCGTTAATCCATAGGCTTCACTGAATGTGCTGAGTGATACCGTTTATGGTGTCTCAATTCAAAGAAGGTAATCACTAGCCGCGATGTGACCTTCAATGAATCGGAGACGATCAAGCCGCTTGTGTAGGATTGGCAGTGTGGGTGATAAGGTTGCTAAAAAATAGGTGGGAGTTAAATACTTTGGTAGTTCCTTAGTTTTCGATTCAGTCAGATGAAGAAGACAGTGGGGTTGAGTCAGATGACACTAGTACAGTTGAGGGAGATAGTCCAGTTCACAGTTTTTCACGGTAGCAGCAGACAGATTCCACTGCAACGTCTCGGCCTAAACCGGCCATTCATGTACCCGGACACGGATACAGACACGGACACGAATACTAACACTACCAATTCACAATACACCCACTCAAGGCTCTCTCGCATCCATTTTCTGTGTTTGTTAACATTTTCGCACAACACTGCCAATACACAATACACCCAAGTCAACACAATAGTAGATGCAACAGCGTAATGACCAGTAAATCAATTAACTTTGTTTTCTCTCAATGCAACTCAATCAATAAGCGCACAAATCTAGCTAGTAGCTATCGTTCCCATCACGACGACTTCAAAGATAACTTTTGTTTTTCTTTTTTCTTTCTTGGGATCAATTACAAACATAACCTTAATCTGAATGAAACCTCTGCCTTGTGATTGGAATAAAACAACAAAGAAACTAATAAAAGACAAAGAAACCATGTGGAAGTGATGTTAGAGAGGATTATCTGAGTTAGGGTTTGGAGTGAAGGGATAATGATTGGGATGGAAATGGAGGTGGAAGGAGGGACGTACCAAATCCAGCGATGAGGCAAGATGCCGTGACGACAGGCTCTTGCACCACAAACATCTTCAGCTTCTCCATCACTGCCATCTCCCTCTCTTCTTCTTCTTCCTTGTACTCCTGTGCCTCTCTCTCTCTCTCTCTCTCTCTGTGTGCAATTGACCTAAATTTCTCTATCGGGAGAACGCAGTAGAATCCAAAAGTTATGGCATATCGGGTCGGGTTTCTGAGTTTGCTCCGGGAAAGATAAACTTCCTTGGGCCAAATTTTGGTACCATCTGATTTGGCAATCGAACAACTTGCCAACTCACCCATCACGCCCTCTAATTTGCATCGAAAAGAACAATGAAAGGTACACACCCTCTCAACCACTCCCCACCACACCCTCTCTCACATGTGTGGTGGGGCCCACTAGAACCCACCGGGTGAGACCCACCATACATGTGAGAGAGGGTGTGATGAGGAGTGGTTGAGAGGGTGTGTATCTATCATTTTTGCATCGAAAATTAAGGTGTAGAAAGGTATATGAAAAGATTTCTCGAATTTAGTTCAAAAAGAGAAATTAATTGTCTAGATTTTTTTTTGAACCAATTCCAGAAAACTTTTCAGGCATCCTAATATTTTCGTGAAAAGTTGAGATAGAGTTTAATTCACTAGACTCGATTGCCGATAAAAATAAAAAATAAAAATCACTAGACTCGATTTGATATTGTTTCAAACTTTTTTTTAAAAAAAAGGACTAAAAAAGGACTGCCTCAATGTCATTTGGCAATAATGGTGGACTTACTCTTTTAGAAGTGTGTTCCACACCATGTTCTTATTATCCTATTTTTGCATAAAATGTGAATAACATAGGCACACATCATATGTGGAGTAGGTTAGAACAAGAGGTTGAATGTTCTAAGATCTCTCCATTAGTTTTATTTTTTCTGCTTGTGATATTATTTTCTCTTCCCTTTGTTGTTTGGGGTTCCCTTTTAGCATCTTTGGAACTTTTACATTTCGTTTGTGAGGTTCACAAATAATGTTTTAATTTGAATGCACATTCATCAAAGCATGAGACCTGCAACCAAATGTGAAGCATGAAAAGGCCTTTGGGAAATAAGGCAAAGTATGGGGTCATCATAGAACTAATGAAGGAAGACAGTAAACAAACACAGTATTTTTTCCCTTTTTTTGAATGCCCAAACAGCTATAATCACCCAAATTCCGGACCCCTCTCTTTGTCGGAAAGAACATGTGCATCGGAAAGGAGTTCATCAAACACAGGAGAACAAACAATTCATTACATCATTTTTACAGCATTGCCAAAGGAAGTACAATCTCATCAACGTTTCTGACACAAAATGTACCGGATCTACATATATACAAGCATAAATCCATACAAGAACCAAACATATATAACCCATACAAACTTCCCACATAACCAACGATCTTCTGAAACAGCAGCAAATCCGAATACAAAATTACATTCGCTTAAAAAGCTGGCAACATCCATCCAATGGTCCAACCCAGGAGCAACCCAGCACCAACAAGACCCAATCCCAATGCAAACACAACAGAGAACTTACTATTCTCATGTCTAGAACGACCTCTTTTCCTTTGTTTTCCCTTGGCCGTTTTTTGACGATTCTTTTGCAGTTTCCTAGGTATCCACGGTAGAGCTACGGGAAAGAGGGTAGAAATTGGCTCGTTAGTGTTTTTGATTTGCAAGTAGAGGTTTTCAAGCTGCAGAAGCTGGAACCATTGCTTGTAGGCAAAGAGGTGGGATGCCTGTCTGAAAAAGAGCTTAAGAATGTGTTCCTTCTCTGCATAAGCTTCCTTTGCTGCCCTTTCAGCTTCCCTCGCACGTGTTTGAGAATGGCGGAGGGCTTCCAATAGCTGAGCCTTGCTGGGATCCATGTCAGGATTTTGTGTTTCGGTCGTACCTTGTAGGGTTGGGCCATCACTGTTTCAGCCATCAGAAAGTCCGAGTAAGGATAAGGTTACAGCAATGGATATAGGTGAAAATCAGAATTTATATCCAACTTCTACAAATATATCAGAATTCAGCATCACTAAAAAAAATTAAGAACTAGACGCACATAGTTTGTTTCCACATGGCTTTGAAATCTCAGGGCATCTCGTGGGTGTCCTCACTGCGTGTTTGCTAAAAGACAACAAAGTGACCATTCAAGCATTTCATCCAAATAAAGGCTACATGCTTTTGATGTTGAAGTAAAGCATGAACTTGTTAAGAGGGACTAGTTCTTTATTATCAGGCGGAAGTAGAACAAGTACTGTAAAGACTGAATCAAAAGGCACTACTGAGGAAACAGTAGAATCTGGTGCATTGGTTGATTACAGGGTTCTCAACTGTATTTCATGTATAAGGTCAAACCAGTGGTTCTCATAACGAAACCTGCCTGATAATTTCAGAAACCAATGGCGCTCAAATTCCTACATATATCTCATAATCATGAAATGACCCCAATCAAATGGCCTGCAACCATTTTTCCGACACATGTACATTTCAAAAAATGCACTGAAAAAAAATAAAATTTGGATATAAACTACATATTTTTTAGTATTGTCAGCGCTGGGTTACTCTTGAGATGTTAAAATAAATGAAATTCCAACTAAATTTGAACCAAAATGTTATAGCCCCACAAAACAAAACAAGGCTAGCCCAATAAGTTGTGATATGTTGGAGTCTCTTTTTGTCAAACGGTGGTACATATATGTAATTATGTATATATCTGTTTTGCCTAGTCAGAGTTTATTTATTTTTTGCATATAGCTTTGCATCATAGACATGCTATGTATTTTTGTCACCGCTGGATGAAAATCCTGGAGCCGGCCCTGACGACAGTTTCACACAGAATGGAGATGTGTGCAGCCAATACCAAATAGTTGATGTGTTGTACAAATCCCCAATAGTTTCAGACAAATTTGTGCTCTTCCACCATTTAACTTTCTGGTCCATAAAAAAGTTAACTAGGAAACAAGTAACACATAACGCACATAATTATGTCACACAACATAGAGACAGCCACATGAAAAATTTAACAAGAGAATGGTTGAGCTGAAAGAATGAAGCAATCCAAGAATTACCTGTTTCGTTTATCAGAACCACTACGTGATTGCTCCCCCAATGAGGCCCACGTCTTCTCGCATGCACTTCCTAGGGAGAGACCACCTGGTGTTTCAACAGTTGGACTGGACATGGGGGCCTTCAAATCCTTAAATGGGGGTAAAATCTCCTTACGATCCAAATAACCAAGATAAGCATATGGGTCCCCTTTAACATGTGTATTCTGAGGCCGGGGAAGATCACAATTCTCTATAAGGTCAAGTGATCTCTGCGCAACTATGGAAACCAATTCATTTCCGTCCGCAACACGCCACCATGGCTCTGCTTTTTCACCTTCAATCCAAGGAAAGTCTGAATCAAAACTATTCTTACTGGTTTGCTTAGAGCATCCAACAGGATCTATCTCCAAAAACTCATAAGATTCTGCTAAGCTGTTAAGTTTAAGAGGTTTTTGGGCACTCTTAGCGTATACAGTATTAAGCTCTTTTTGCTCGACTTCAGGATCTTTCTTCATATAAATTGCCGCGGATCTGCTACAAGTGTCAAATGAAGGCTTACTATGTCCATTGTGTTGTTGGTTGACTTCAATTGCCTTAGAGGTTGAGTCTAAACCATCAGCAACAAAAGTTTGCATCTCTTCCTCCAAAGTACTTAACTGTTCGTTTGTTAATTTTTTTGGGAACCCATGATTAGTTTGCATCTGCAGCCACCATCTTGATTCAGGAGGTAGGTTGGAATGTGAAGGGTTCCTATTAAGAGGCATGAAACCTACACTAGAATCATCTTGCCCATCAGTCGGATTTACAGGTTCTGAATCAACATGTTTGGCAGATGCAGATCCCGAGGGACAGCAAGCTAATTTTGGAGCTCTTTTGGCATCTTCTTGAACAAAACAACGGTTAACTGTTCTCTGCCAAGCAGCCCTTGCTTCTGCTGCAGCCATCACTCACCCATTCTTCAACGAGTTTTACTGCATAATGAAAAATCTCTTAGAAAAGTATGGACAATGGGAGTGAGGATGGTTTAACATAAAATACAATGCATACAAAGCCTGTTATTAGGAAATATTAGATGCATCAATATGGTGTAATTTAAAAGCAGACATCTATTTGAGGGGTATAGATGCAAAAGATTGCAGAAGCTTGCTCCTGCTCCCTGCTACAAGTATTACCAACTCCTTCGACCAATATGAAATGCACAAGTAAACATATGCGGTTCTAAACTTAAAAGTTAAAACGCACATGGAAACAGCCCTCGCCAAAGAAACCTGAAACCCAGTTGACGTAGGGGGAAAAAAAAAAGTAGTACCAAAAAAGAAGGGATAATTTGAGCTAATGAAAGTCTTCCCTTGCCTTTGATAGGTTCAAAACGCAATGCTGAGAAATGAAATGAAATAAAGCTCATGAAGAAATGTAATATATTTCTGATTATCCCATGTAGTAAAAAGTCACCTATACAGAAAAAATTACAGAGACAGAATACAAGTTAGCACGAAACCCAAAAAACTAAGCCAAAACATCGTCCTAAAGCAGTGAAAGCCAAGCCATTTGAAGACTACTAAGTTCTTTACAATTGTTTCACCGACAAGTAATCATATGCTTTCCTTTTGACCATTTCAGGCCTTCAATGAATTCAATTTGTAAACAGAGCTTAACTCCATACCAATTGGGTTTGAAAAAATGAATTTCTTTTTCTCCATTGATTTTGTAGATGGCATGATATTCATAACCGAGTTGATGTCATCAGGATCAATTAGGTCTTTTATGTACTGGATGTCAACCGTCTAACACAAAAGCCTTTTCCTTTATTCACGCTATATTGCACCGGACCGGAATATATATTGCGCATCATGGAGCAGACTTTTGTGCACCAGTATTTTGCTAGCTTGACTGTTAATAATGGCTCTAATGTGTGGTAATCCAATGTACGGTGTGACTAGTGAGTTATATGATCAAACATCAAGTGAGGTGCACAACAAACACCAGTGACATACAAATATCATCCAGAAACTAGAGTATCTCAATTATTGATGATCAAAGAGGGAGGGTTTATTTACAAAGCAAAAAAGAAAAAAAGTGTGGAGTCACCGAATAGAAGCAGGAATGATAAAATATACTAATCCATAAACAGGAAAAGTCATAACCCACAATAGATTTTCTTCTCATAGTAGATGTTAAAACAAATAAGGAATCAGAAACCGTTGAAGCAGCTTCAATGATTTCACAATCTGGTATCCGAAGAAGCGCCAACAATAAAACCGAATACTATTTCAACATCATCATATGATTCATACGCCCAAGATAATACACCCCAAATAACTAAAAGAAATCATAAATCGGAAAACTAATAAACGCAAATTGTTCAAATTCAAAAATACTAGTATGACAGAAGCACACAAACATGCAGGGAGCGAGAGAGAGAGAGAGAGAGAGAAGGGACCTGAGTGAGATAAATTGAATTGAATAAGAGAGAGAGAGAGATGGGGCGAAAGGGTTCAGATCTGTAGGAATCGAATTCCAATTAGGGAAGGATATACACTTGTTGAGTTCCAAAGACACGAATCCTTCTCATCCTCTCCTGTCGGACCCCAAAAAACGAAGAGAGAGAGAGAGAGAGAGAGAGAGAGAGAGAGAGAGAGAGGAGACCAGACCAGACCCCCCGCCTATTGTTTTGTTTTTCAGCTACTACCATTTTTCTGTTTCTTGTCGGTTTGTATCTCGTTAGTAGTAGTACTTCCTTTTCCCTCCCGCAGTGACCAGCGACGTCGTTTTATAAGTACGAAGACTGTTACTACTAGTATACTAGTAGTACTAAATTCTCAAAACGGTGTCGTGTAGTTATGGACCATCTATCATCATTGCCACGTCATAGTGGTATGGGGGCAAGGTGCATGGGGGTCCTGACTCCTGCGCTCCACACTGGAGAAAAGCTCTGAGAGTTTTTGTACAGTGGTGGCGGTGTTAACTAGATCAGCTCAATCACAGTACACGTGTCCACATCACAGCTAATCAAACATTGGTGTAGGTCCCACAATACTGCCAAGAGATAAGAACAAAATTGTCTTTTTGGCGTGGCTTCAAGGAATTGGTAGATATTTTTATTTTGTTTTTGTTTTGAAGATGATGATGCTGTAAGAAAGGGACCTTCCAAATCAATTCTTAAGCAACTTCTACTTTGGAGGAATTCAGCAAAATTTCAGAGGTGGTCCAAACAAGAATCTAAAATTGGTTTTTTCTTGTAGCCTGCAACGAACCTCAAAATCAAAACCCATTAATTCAAGGAAGTTGCTACAAAAATAATGAAATTTCTATCTATTCTCCAAAAAAAAAAAAAAAAAAGGAAGTTGCTACAAATCAACTACTCCTACTACTCAATTTTCTTTAAAAGAAATACTAATACAATCTTAGTACATTATATAAGTCGAACAAAATGAATTGAGGATATGCCTGATTTAGAGAAATTTTCATGGTTTGTCCTGTGGTCAAAACTAGAATTTAGATGTTTGCTCTATTCTAGGGACCCAAGTTCAAAATTTTTTATTTACTTTTTTTTTTTTTTTTTGGCTTTAATTAGGTACTTGCTAGTGAACGTTGCGATTGGTCCCAAGAATTCGTCAAAATATACGTAAGCTAGTTTGGACACCGAGTTATAGTAAAAAAAAGAGTGGAAAAAGAGAGGGAAATGAATCGGAGAAGAAAGAGTAAAGAGGGGAAGTAGGCCATGTAGATGGGAAACAGTTCCGTAATCGTTGAAGGTGTTGGGTTTTTTGCACATGTTTAATGCTCTTTGAAAAAGAAAAATAAATAAATAAAATAGTGTTAGTTTTGCATGGGAAATGGGTTCGGTGGAACATTAATATGGCTTGGTGGTGGTTTAGGCAGAAGTTAATCAATTGGGTTTGGTTTTTCATGGTTCGGCCAGCTATGTTTGTGAAGTCCCAAGGGAATTTGTTGCTGCCTCCAGAAGCTTCCTCTGGAATTTTTCAAGGATGAACTCTGCCATGTATTTATATTGTGTGTGCTGCCATGTGTGAGTAGAAAAAGGATAGAGAGAGTACGGCAGTGTTAGGGAAAGAAAGAAGAGAGCAAAAGTGTGGTGTGTTGTGAGAGAAAAGTATGAGAAAATATTGGTGAGTGTGTGGGAGATAAAAATACAAGTGAGCGTGGGATTGGGTTAGGTATTTTTTTATCTCATTGTAACTCATCCAATATAGTGAAAGTGATCTCTCCCGTGGACGTACCCGATTTTTGGGGAACCACGTAAAATCCTTTGTGTTCCTTGTTTCGGTTTGTTTTGTGCTTGTGGGTGTGTTTGTTTGGTCGATTTATAACAAGTGGTATCAGAGCTACGGTATGGCAGGGAGCTACGGTATGGCGGGAAAAAGCACCGGGTTTGCTATCGAGCTTTTCAATGGCCACAATGATTTCACTCTTTGGCAACAAAGGGTGAAGAACATGTTAA
The DNA here is from genome assembly GCA_963854785.1 of Vaccinium vitis-idaea. NCBI lineage: Eukaryota > Viridiplantae > Streptophyta > Magnoliopsida > Ericales > Ericaceae > Vaccinium > Vaccinium vitis-idaea. The sequence continues at coordinate 377,559 of OY978223.1, read as the reverse complement.
TGAGAGAAGGTTTGGCGAAGACACTCAAGAAAAAATCCGAAAAGCCGGAGGATGTGACGGATGCTAAATGGGAGGAGATGAGAGAGCTTGCAAATAGCACGATCCAATTGTATCTCGGGAATAGCACTCTCCGAGAAGTCATCAATGAAACGGATCCGGCGGAACTTTGGGCAAAGTTGGAGAGTCGGTACAAGTCCAAGTCTTTAACGAATCGGTTGTCATTAAAGAAACAATTGTATGGGTTAAACATGTCCGAAGGAGGAAACTTTAATGAGCATTTGGATGAGTTCAATCGGCTACTAACGGAGTTGGATGCCATTGGTGCAAAGATCGAAGAGGAAGATAAAGCGATACTCTTGTTGGTTTCATTGCCGCCGTCGTATGAGCATCTTCGGACTACTTTGATGTATGGAAAGGATACGCTCAAGCTTGATGAGGTTATTGCTACTCTCTTATCCCATGAGTCGATGCGGAGGAAGGAGAGCGTAAGTTTTTCGGAGGAGCGTGTTGTGGTTGCATCCAATGGTGGTCAAGACCGGGGTAGAAAAATCGAGAGGCAAGGAGGATTGAATTGGAGGTCTCATTCACAATCAAGGGGGCGTTCACACTCGCGAGGTGGTGAGTCTCGATGGGTTGATAATAGAAAATGTTATTTTTGTGAAGAAGAGGGACACATAATGAAGTTTTGCCCAAAACTCAAAGCAAAGATTGAGAAGGAGAAAGGGAAGGAAAATTCCGAAGCGGCGGTGGTTAGGAATTTTGTCAAAGATGACGGTGATTTGCTTTCGGTGGCTTGTGAAGGTATGGATCATTTTGATTGGGTTATGGATTCCGGTTGTTCTTTTCATATGTGTTCAAATAGAAATTATTTTTATTCGTATGAGGCTTGTGATAAAAGTAATGTGAGGATGACGAACAACACGGTGAATAAGGTTGTTGGCATGGGTATGGTACGGTTCCGGATGGCGGATGGAAGATTAGTGAAGTTGACCGGAGTTCGACATGTTCCGGGATTAAGGAAAAATTTGATTTCGTTGGGAATGTTACATTCCAATGGTTGTATCTTTGCATCAAGTGATGGAGTTCTTGAGGTGTTCAAAAATGATAAAATGGTATTGCAAGGAAAGTTAATGGGAAATTTGTACAAGCTCCAAGGTCGCGTTGACGTGAGGCGAGCAAATGTAGGATACCGAGCAAGAAAAAATTATGGGTGTCGGGTTGCACAAGTGTGGCGTGTAAAGGCGCAAACAAATGAGTCTCTATGTGTGGAGAGCGATTTCAAAAAAGAAGTGCATGAAGTGATGTTTGGAAAAGTTGATGAAGAAAAATTGAGCACAAGAAAAAGGGTCACTTTTGCACCAAATTTGGTCTCCGATGTTTTCGGATAGGCACCCGGGCGTGGGGGTGCGAGGCGCCCGAGCGAGGGGGTGCGAGTTCGCATGTGCAAAAGGGGGTGATTGTTGGGTTTTTTGCACATGTTTAATGCTCTTTGAAAAAGAAAAATAAATAAATAAAATAGTGTTAGTTTTGCATGGGAAATGGGTTCGGTGGAACATTAATATGGCTTGGTGGTGGTTTAGGCAGAAGTTAATCAATTGGGTTTGGTTTTTCATGGTTCGGCCAGCTATGTTTGTGAAGTCCCAAGGGAATTTGTTGCTGCCTCCAGAAGCTTCCTCTGGAATTTTTCAAGGATGAACTCTGCCATGTATTTATATTGTGTGTGCTGCCATGTGTGAGTAGAAAAAGGATAGAGAGAGTACGGCAGTGTTAGGGAAAGAAAGAAGAGAGCAAAAGTGTGGTGTGTTGTGAGAGAAAAGTATGAGAAAATATTGGTGAGTGTGTGGGAGATAAAAATACAAGTGAGCGTGGGATTGGGTTAGGTATTTTTTTATCTCATTGTAACTCATCCAATATAGTGAAAGTGATCTCTCCCGTGGACGTACCCGATTTTTGGGGAACCACGTAAAATCCTTTGTGTTCCTTGTTTCGGTTTGTTTTGTGCTTGTGGGTGTGTTTGTTTGGTCGATTTATAACAGAAGGTAGATAAATTAACGTTTAATCAGTGGGTGCCCCATGGTTTAAAGTCAAAATTCAGGTTTATTGTAGAAAAGACGTTTTATGGGCCAAGTGTCAATTGAAAGCTACGGTGAAAAAATGGAAGCTCCATAGGCTGCGAGGGGGTGTTATTATTTTATACCTGGGAGGGAGATTATTTGGGTAGGGGGATAAATTTATCCGGGTTAGGTTTTGGTTCCCAAACCATGGTATATATTTGAAGTTACTATTTTTTTTATGTGGGTATTATTAATCGTCTATTACATGTTAGCCCAGGACATTTTATTATTATATGACGTAGCGAATGGAGTTTTATTCTATCGGTTATAGAGATCAGCCTCGTTTTAAGGGTGAAAATGGGATTAGTTATATGGACAAAGTTTAACCGTCGGCGTCTTGTTTGCCCCTCTAACTTCAAAGTCGATACCTCCGAGATGAAAATGTCAAGAAGTCTCTCCGTCTCATATTGTTACTCCTAGGGGTGCACATACACCGGGATGGGCTGGGTTCGGGCCGGGCTTATACTAGATAATAACGAGGTTTGTGCATTCCCAAGCCCGGCCCGTTTATGATCGGGCTTCATTTAATATGCCCAAGCCCAGTCCAATTAAAATTTTAATTTCCCAAGCCCGTCCAATAAGCCCATTTTTTTTTTTAAAACATGGTATCACAAATATAAATTAATCAACTATAATAACAATTCGCAACCGTAATAACATACTCAAACTCAAAGTTCTAAGTTCTTATAAAAATAGTAACAAAAAACCCCCCAAAAATTAAAAAGCAATTGTAGTGCTAAAAAGGATGAAATTCTCCAACATCCATCAATCTCTAACACCCAAAAACTTCTCGTGTGTATCTCTCCTTTAAAAGCACACTTCTTCACAACAGATCCTGTAGCGTACAATAAAAATAAAAGGAAAAAATAATTAATTATTACCATAAGACAATAGTTTAGGGGAAAAAAAACCTTCAAAGTTTTCTTAAGAATTGCTTTTTAATTTCTAACCCTAAACAACTAGGAGCTGTAACATATATATTATATAGTATTAAAATAATCGGGCCGGGCTGGGTCGGGCCGGGCCTCAAAGCAATTTCCCAAACCCAGCCCATTTAGTAAACGGGCTTAAAATATCAGCCCAGCCCGACCCTATGGGCCTAAAAATTTATCTCAAGCCCTAAAAAAACGGGTTGGACTGGGCGGGCTACCGGGCCGGTTTGCACCCCAGTAATACTCTTACTCCTGCTTTTGGAACTTAGTAACTTTTTATGAATAATAAAACATCCCCACCTCGGTGGAATTGAGGTACGTGAATGAATTCCGGTGTATTGAAGAATCGTCCCCTCCTTAAGTAATAAAGTCAGGAGAGTTTTGGAGGACAAAAAGTGTTGGAATTGAAGGCGTTACGCAACCAGTTTTTGACTTTTTTTGCTGCTTAGGTTGCACTCAGCAGCCGGGCAGTGATGTTTTAACAAGCAGCATCTGTATCATGATCATCCCCATATATGTTTCCATGCTAAAAAGGGACTTCTATGTAAATCCGTGGGACCATTAGCCCACAGCATCCAGCACAGAGATTCTCAAAAACTCATAGCATCAATAGGCAATCCTAGAAGTGACAGATATTTACAACCATGTACACAAAACCTACAATTCACAATCTACCTGCCAAATGTAACTCAAAAGAAACACAGAGAAGGGGATAACCCCAAAATGGGTTTTTCTAGTATACACCCAATAGGCGGACATTACACGCCTAAAAAGTAAGTTTCTGACACTATTTGGTTTGATTGAATTGAGGGGACTTTTACCCTTTAGCTTAAATGACCATTTTATCCTTATTCATTAGTGCTTTAGTGGGACAACAACAATACAGTAAATGCGGTGCCTTTTTTTTTTTTTGTATACTCCGCATATTGATATTTTGTGGATCCTATTTCGTGTAGGAAAATGATATGGGTACACCACATGTGTTCCCCAAATGCACACCACCCTTATGTGGCAAATGAGGAGAGACCCATTTTTTGGGTGAGCCCCACATTGGGCCTCTCCTCATTTGCCACATCAGGGTAGTGTGCATTTGGGGTACACATGTGGTGTAGCCATAACATTGTTGATTTCCTGTATTGCAAAGATGAATCAAACCGCGAACTTTTCTTAAAATATTGTTTTTATGAGTACCTGCAAAAAATTAGCTGAATTTGATATCGTTAAGGGCTTTTCAGAATTCGTAGGGCGCCCTATTAATTCTGAAAAGCCCTTACCGATATCTGATAGAGTTAATTTTCCCACAGGAACCGATAAAATATGAGCGATTTAAATCATCTTTAAATCATCCAAAAAAGGCCCCTAATAATTAACAAACTATTAGTTTGAAATTAAGTCGTTCGCTTGGCGAATTATGATAAAGCCGGGCTTATTTCGGGTCTCTCAAAACGTTCATTTGGCGAAATATGATAATGCCGAGCTTATTTCGGGTCCCTCATATTTTATCGGTTCCTGTGGGAAAATTAACTCTATCAGATATCGGTAAGGGCTTTTCAGAATTAATAGGGCGCCCTACTATTTCTGAAAAGCCCTTACCGATATCAGATTCAGCTAATTTTTTGTAGGTACTCATAAAAACAATATTTTAAGAAAAGTCCGCAGTTTGATTCATCTTTGCAATACACGAAATCAACAATGCTATGGGTACACCACATGTGTACCCCAAATGCACACCACCTTGACGTGACAAATGAAGAGAGGCCCAATGTGGGGCTCACCCAAAAAATGGGCCTCTCCTCATTTGCCACATAAGGGTGGTGTGCATTTGGGGAACACATGTGGTGTACCCATATCATTTTCCTACATGAAATAGGATCCACAAAATATCAATATGTGGAATATACAAAAAAAAAGAAAAAAGAAGCACCGTATTTATTGCATTGTTGTTGTCCCACTAAGGCACTAATGAATAAGGATAAAATGGTCATTTAAGCTAAAGGGTAAAAGTCCCCTCAATTCAATCAAACCAAATGGTGTCAGAAACTTACTTTTTAGGCGCGTAATGTCCGCCTATTGGGTGTATACCAGAGAAACCCTAACAAAATACAGCAATCATAGTTTTTACATTTTCGAATGAATTTCCGCCATATCCAGTCTGTAAATTACAACTAAATGTAACAAAATCTCCTATCCCTACCGATTGGGGCACGCTATACATTCAAATGCTCGCTAATTAATAAACAAGTTTTCTCCACCCACCCCACCTTTCCCTCCTCAAAAAGGGCAGGAAAAATCTAACAGTTAGGACTGCAAACCAACAGGGGTGTTCATGAGCATCTCGAGTTGCAGCTTGTGTACAGGTTTGATTGAAATAGGACGGAAGAGGACCTATGCAGGATCGTGAATAGGATAGAATCAACTCAACCTTTAAACACGGCAGACAGCTCGGCTCCAACAATGAACACTTCAGGCGGAAGAGAGCGTGAAGAAATCAGAATACCAGTTAAGCAGCTGCTGCACTGCTTATGAAATATCCATGGCAAACCAAACATCAAATGTTCAGTGAATGGTTGCTAGCTTAGTTGGTTTACATAGCAACTGATCCGGCTAAAAAGGAATCCCCTTCAACTCCCAACCTGATGTAATAATAGTTAAGTGATAAAGTACAACAAAATAAATTGCTCCGTTTTGGCTTCATGGGTAATTTGCAGAGATTGGGTGTTTACGGAACAAATACTGAAATCTTCAAGGAGATATGTATTTTGTCAACCAAATAAGCATGTGGGTGGCAAACCACAAGCTTAACCAAACATGTGGGGAGCTATTGGATATCTCACTTGTGAGTTTTCTGTGTTGGGTAGTTTCTGAGAATTACTTCCTTTTTGTCATCTTAGGTGAACTTGATTTTCATTTACCAAAAATTCCTATGAAAAACCTTTGAGCTGAACCAGCTTTACAGAACCATCTCCACCGCATGTCAGAAAACCATGAGAAATCACTTGAATATCTGTAATGCCAGCCTGAAATAATCGGATAAGAAAATATTCAGGTCATGACAACAGCAAACAAGCACCATATGCTTTCAACAGGAGAATATCCAGTAAACTTGCAATCAACTTGGGTAATAAAATAGATTACCCGAACGACTCCGCCAAAGCCCCGTGAACTAGGTTGCAGGAAGGTACGTCTTTCATGCAACTTTGACCAATGAATTACTAACTTGGCCGTTTTTGCATCCCAGAGTTTAACATCTCCATCTTTGCTTCCAGTCAGGAATAAACTGGAATTTGGGATGGTAGATATTTTGGTGACACTCCCTTCAATAAGATCAACCAAAACTTTGTTTAGCATATTTTTCTCCTTTTCGAAGATTCAATCATAAATCCATTAGAAGATAATGTTTCATTACCTAAGTGAGCCTTCGGTATATACCAAAGCATCCCGTCTGCAGTCAAAGATGCATTGTTGTCTGGTTCACCACTACCGAAATGTCTATGCCTCTTAGCCCTTCCAGTAGCTATGTAACGGAAATCATGAAGTCCAACATCACCATCTTTACCGCCAGTCACAATGAATGGAGAAACAGAACCACTTCCAATGTCATTATCGAACACAGAAAGCGAGTGGGCACCACCTACTCAAGCAAGTATACATGCAAAAATAAGTCCAATACGCAAAACTCATCATGGCTGCAAATTAGGACAAGGACAATAAAATTAGGATTTTTTCTACATGATGCCTGAGGGTGGTTGGAAAATGTGCGCAGGAGATGCATAGAGAATACTATTGATGCTTTTGATACTACAATTGTTTTCCCAAACTACAGAAAAAAGAGAGGATAAAATGCAATTATTCTACCTCTATTTCCTTTCTCTCTCCCACTAGGACAACTATATAAGTGATATCAAACAACAAAATCCCATTGAAAACTTTCCATTTTTCCTTACTAAATTCTGTCAGCACCAACAAAATTATCAGCTCATTTCAAACTGACAAATGGTATATACCTATACTAACATTACCAGTTCTTTCAATTATATCGTCCAATAACATCAAGTGGAAATAACTGATTACAGTCAGATCCCATGCAAAGATAAAAACAAAACAACCGTGTTGACCAGATTTGCAGCTAACAGTTCATAGGACATACACAAACCTTCATGACAGATGATGGAAGCTCGAGAAGTTGTTGGTGGTGCAAGTGTATCCCATATAACCACATTAACGCCATTGGAGCTATACCCAGCAACAGCAATGATTGATCCACTGGCAGTAACATAAGTGACATCCCTGGGGCAAATAGTAACATCATTTGTCAATAATTAAGCTTAGAAGTATCAAAAGCAATGGAAAACTGAAACCTTCTATGATTTCTGTCCACGAAACAACATTGACTGCATAGTTTACGTGATCTATCTTTAACGTAACAACCTATCTCACAGTATTAAATATTAGTAAATAATAGCCTATCCACCTACCACTTTCTTTGGAGACCAATTTCAATGGATAGATGGTCCAGAATCTAAAATGACAAGAAAGCTACTGTCTAACAACCGGATTGTGCCAGATCAATTACAGAAGCAAAAAGATAGCGCCAATCATAAAAGAGGAAATGGCATGACTAGTGACTTTAGAAACAGTCAAAAGCTAGTGACTATAGAACCAGTAGCAAGCCAGTAAGCAAGTAGAAAGCCGGTAAATAAATAATGACTTGTAATAAGAATACTTCAGACACACACACACACACGGAAAGCATTTTCTTCATTTTGGACAGAAAATTATCAAATCGCATCTCACGAAAAACAAAAAGCTATCAAATTTCATCATGTTTAACAACCTGGTAAATTCTTCAGCTCAAAGGAAGGAGTATTAAAAGATTTGTGAAACCACAACACAGGAAAGGAACAAGAAAACTGGTTGGGTAAAACTTTTTAGGTGAAACTGGTGCAGCCATGTTACATGGCCAATAAGAGCAAGCATTTGGCTTCATGCCTATTCTTGAATGCCAGCTGTAATTCTGTGCCTCGCAACCGTTACTTTGACTTGCAGATATGGCACGATTGTTGAATGCTTTTATATGTAACTAAATCTCTTACATGGACAATGATAGGACCCAAAATAGAGCGTTTCAGTTAATTAAGAGATATTGCGTACGATGCGTGGTTGTTAAAGCAGATAGATGATTCTGTTGGACAGATATTGCTCCTTCCTCCCACCTCAAGCTGCCATGTGCATACAGTTCCATCTAATGCAGCAGTTGCAAATCTCTGTCCACACTGATCAAACTGCACAGCTGATATGGATGCTAGAGCATAGGGTGGAGGTACATTTGCAGCAGGAAGCACACCATATGTTGCAGTCGCTTTGTCCTTGCCAAACTGCACTCATTACAGTCTTTGTTAGTGGAGATCGGCTTCTTTGACAGTAACCATGACAGTAACCGGTACCAATTAAATTAAAAACAAATTTTTGCAAAGACTAGGCATGCTTTTAGATAGATTATTCTGTACTCCAGGAGCAATGCTCCTCCCTCTCATAAAAGTGTGGGGTCCACGCACTTGGAACCAGAGCCCACACAGGCATGCACTCATGTGAGAGGAAGAGCATTGCTACTAGAGCACATCATAATTTTCCACGCTTTTATTACGTCCTATTGCACTTTTTACCATGCTTTCACTGAGTACACGAATAGCAACCCCAACATAAGAGGGCTTGAATCAGTCTTCCTACATTTCCAAAATTGAACGACTGGTTGAGGCTCCAATCAGCCATATAGAATGCTATCTAGGTTGACGAATGACGATCCATACCTCCCATAAGTAAATGTGTGTGTTACTAGATCCAACCAAAAAGAAAGGCCTAGAAGGATGGCTCGAGAACGCCCTTGTGTTAACGTTTTCCACAGTGGCAGGTAGATCAGTTAGCTCCTCAAAGTCCTCTTGAATTCCCCAACCTAGGCCTGATGCACCCATACCAGCATAACCTGGAACTCCAAATGCTCCACCACCTGTTAAATCTTTCCCTGGTGTTGCCAATAAACCGACGCCAATGGTTGCTCCACCCAACCCAAGGTGTGTCCCCCTCTTGCTTCCAAGCCCAATGCCAGGAGACACACATGTAGGGACTGGGGTAGATTCTGATCCTGCCCACCCATTATGCGGCCAATCTGCCTCTGCCCAGATATAGTTAGAATGATCTCTTAGAGGTAGGCCATCATCCCAGTTAAAGAATAGTATCCCCTGAATAAAATATGATGTCACGAGAAATATGTTCAGAACATTCAGAAGGGAGATAAATGAGGAGAAAACCATTACATGAAAACAAAAGAAACTCGTTTCCAAGTTCACTTAGTATCATTGCTTCAATCAATCAAAGCCATGCTAATCCTAAAGCAGACATGAGTACTGCTCCATTCATATAATGAAACCAGTGACCATGTTACACACACACACACACACAGATGTAACACATTTTGTTTGGTCATTCTTTGCACACAACTAACTTTAAATCCTGAGTTTGAATTCACATTACCAACAAAACGTGAATGCGAAGGAGCAGAATATAACAAAGGAACTTGAGCAACAGAAAAGCACCTTTCACCAAATAACCACATCATCAAGTAATTAAGATGAAAGCTAAAACATAAGGCCCCATTCTCACCTTTTTGTTACTCGCAAGAGCAGCTTGCTTTTGATCAATGGAGTTGATACACAATGCCTGCTCATTCATTGAGATTCAGTAATCATGAAATATCTTACGAAGCTCTGGAAAGTTACCAGGAATATGTTATTAGAGCAATAGATTAAGAAGAATAACAGCAGGAAAGAAGTACCTCTAAAAGTTCTCCATTTCTCCTATGAACTTCTTTAGGATTCTGGAAAGGCAAAAACTTCTCAGTGAGCATCACATTTGGTTGTACAGTGCTTGGAAAAGAACTAAGGTCTGGATATGGGCCTCGTAAAGGTGATCCAGTTTCACTGCCATCAAAACCACCTCCTTGTTTAGAACTTTCCTCAGCTTTACACTCCCCATTGACGCTCACAAACATGTCACTCCATTCTCTGGGGGGCTTTGGCTTAATATACTGTTGCCATTTAAAGCTTTGTTGTTCAAGTCTTTCACATATAAATTTAGGATCAGACAGAAAATCCCATAATAGCTCAGATGCTGATAAGTCATTTCCCCTGTTCATCACATCCTGACTGTCAAAACCATGACTAAGATGCTTATTGAGGGCTCTTGGACTAGACTCATTGAACCCTTTTAACCACATAAGAGTAGGTTCATTGGATCCATCCTCCATTTTCTGCAGCAGAAATGATGCAAGGTGTTTCATACTCGAAGAAGAAATTTGGGCAAGCGTAGTTTTCAATAACTTGGCCAAAACCATCGAGACCAGCCTCATTTGATTAGGCTCATTAATCCCATTAGTTTCAGACATGCTAGGCATAGAGGAGGAAAGTCTATCAAACGGACCAAAAGAATATTTTTCTTCAATATTATCAAATAATGAGTTCAGGTGATCCTTCAGAAAAGTAGATATGTGTCCCCACAAAGCAGCCCGAATGATCATCCACCTCACTTCTTCTGGTATTTTAGGTATAATAACCTCACCTTTATTCTGCTCTGTCGCTTTTGTCAACCCGACAGCACTTCCCGTGTTATCACTCAATGTCTTCTGAGCCACCAACTCTTTAGTCTGGTGGAGGAGCATCTTCAGATCACCCATGGTGATTTCATTAGGTGCATGCCCTTCTGAACATGCGAGCAAAAGTGGTTTCACTACAAGAATAAGAGCTTTAGAACTCCTTTGAAGCCAAGCAGATGCAAGATATGCACAATACTCGGACAAATCAAGAATGACGCAAGTTTTCCTGATGATGTCTTCGCTACAAAAACCAGAGGACAGCTTTAAAATGGCTCTCAACCTCCACAAAGACGATATGAGACCTTGCAAGTAGAACTTTGAAGCCACCAGAAAGTCAAATCTATTTCCACCAGCAGCATTATTATCAGCAGAGCATGATTTTGGCTGAGAGCAAGTTAAAAAACAGGAAACAACGTATCTCGAAAATAAGCAGGACATTTCTTCAGTAGCCTTCAAAAGTAGCATGGGTTCGATAGGATACAAGAGGAAACTGTCAAGCAAAGCCTTCTTATCATGTGAGGAGTATTGAGAAGCATAGGCATGCAATATATGGTATCCAATAAGGGATAACCCATTATTTGACAGGAATCTTACTATCTGTAGGATCGGAAAAAAAAAGGACACATCAGTCTCTTTTGGAAGAGAGAGTCGGGGTGCATCAAAACAATGACACAATCAGATATGTATGCATAGGCCACACAACCACATACCATGTTAATCAGATGGTAAGTATTCAAAGAGAATTTTCGCTCAAGATATGAAAATGCTCCCATTAACTTCTTGTGAAAAATTTCCAGTAACGTGTTGTACTGTTGAATCCCATACTCAGAGCATTTGCTATCCGGCCAGCTTGGATGCTCTCTTAACAGTTTTGAAATGTACTGCATTGATAAATCTAATTTAGCATGTGTCTCCATATGGAAAGCCACATCGCCTGATATCCAGTTACGGGAGGAATTGTATGGAAATGGCATTAGCATTTCGTTCAGAACTTCAGTTTTCTCAATATCTGACATGCTTCCTTGATCTGAAACCCCAATCATGCTCAAAGAAGTTGAAAGGCACTCCAAAGCTTCGATCTTGAAATGCATAAAAAAAAAAAGATCAGTTCAAGATGCCCAATTATATGACAACCACCAACACATACACGAGAACAGACCCTTTTAGAAGAAAAAAGTAACCAATTATTTGACAAGGTCCAGTCCAGAACATTCATCTTGCATGATAAAAAAAATATGAAGCAACCTTAGAAAAATTATGAATCATGCTAGACTGGAGTTGTTGGCATGTAATAAAATGGAACTATATTTCAATGTTTCAACATGTCAGAAATATACAAGCAAACATGACCAACTTTAGTTTTGTAGCAGAACACAGGCGTTTCTTGTTACGTCCAGCATATAGAATAAAGTGAGGGGTTTTTTCTGTAATTCTGTAATAATAGGTCTGTTAAGGAAGTGGTTAAGAAGTTAGTTAGGAGGATTAGTGGAGGGAAGGCGCAAGCCAATCCTTAAATAGGAGATTAGTAGCAGGAAGATGTATGACATTTTTTACGGAAATAATATCAGACTTTCTCTCTCTCTCTCTCTACATTTCTGTATTTTACCTGTATCTTCTTCCCCAACCGTGACATTGGTATCAGAGCCTGGCTATCCTTGGCCTGTCTTCTGTAAACCACCATGGTCGAAGGGACTAGATCTCAAGAAAACAAGCGTATGGAGGAAGCAATCAAATCTCTCAAAGATGGAAACGACAAGCATTCAAAGGAAATTGGGGAAATTAGAAATTCTCTCAAAGATTTGGGGGAAATCAAGGAGCTAATCGCTGCCATAGGAACAAAGTATGATCAGTTGGCAGTCCAAGTCTACGGGAAACAGCAGCAGACTCAGGGTGGAGGTTCACGAACACAACATCCAGAATCAACTTCGAATGGGGTTTTTCGTCTGCAACATCAAGAACAACCTGGAATTTTGGGGTTTCAGGTTCATACAGAAATACCAGCAAGGTCAGATCAACACCACTCTCTTCCTTCATTCTTGAGTAATCAGAAGTATGCCAAGATCGAATTTCCAAAGTTTTATGGGGAAAACCCTAATGGATGGTTGTATAAATGCGAGAGGTTTTTTGAGTATAATGCAATTGAGGCCTTAGATAAGGTTAAGTTGGCCTCCCTTCATCTGGAAGATTCCCCTCTTCATTGGTTTCAGTGGTTTGCGAAGTGTCACCACCACATTTCATGGGACTTGTTTAAACAAGGTTTAATTGCACGTTTTGGTCCGAACACATATGAAGATGCAATGGGGGAATTAACCAAACTTAAACAAACTACCACTGTCAAAGTATACCAAGAACAGTTTGAAATCCTGGCCAACAAGACCCAAAGTCTTCCTGAAAACTTCTTCATTAGTTGTTTTATCAGTGGGTTAAAAGAAGAGATTCAACCAGGAGTCCTCATGTTTAGACCCACTTCCATTACGCAAGCAATTGGGCTAGCCAAACTACAAGAGGCAAGCATTGAGGCCATCACCAAGAAAACCAGATTGGGTAACAAATCAGAAGGAGTTCTACAGTTTCCCCAAAACAGACCCTACGTGGGAAGTGGAGGCTTTGTCAGGAGGGAACTATCCAAAGAATTGGAAGAAAAAAGGGCTAAGGGTTTGTGCTTTAAATGCAATGAAAGATACACAAAGGGGCATACATGCAAAAAGAAGCAACTCTATGCCATGGAAGGAGAAGAAGAAATAGAAGAGGGGATGCCAATTTCAGAAGATAATGAAGGGGTGGGGGAAGAACAGCCACTTGAGGAAGAATTGCAAATTTCTTTAAATGCTCTCACTGGATCAGTTTCTTACCAAACCATGAGAGTTAGAGGGAATGTTAAGAAGAAGTTAATCATAATCTTGATTGATTCCGGCAGTACCCATAATTTCCTTAGCCCTGAAGTGGTCAGGAGGGCCAGCATAAGGACAGAAACCACTGATTTCTTGCCAGTTTCAGTTGCAGATGGCACAAAGATGGTCAGTACAGCCATTTGTAGGAATTTTTCTTGGGAAATGCAGGGCACTACCTTCCAAGCTGATATGAGAGTACTACAACTAAAGGGATGTGATATGGTATTGGGGATTCAATGGTTAGCAACACTGGGCCCAGTCAAGTGGGATTTCAAGAACCTTAGCATGGAATTTCACTTAAATGGAAGAAGACATGTTTTGAGAGGGGGTAAAAAAGATGAAATTTTGACTGTTGACCCTGAGAAGATGCAAAGGATATTGCAGAAGCAACCTCAAGGGGCCATAGCCCAGATATGCCTATTGCAAGCTGATGATGGAATTGAGGAAGCAGGAGAAAACCCACAGGACTTGAAGGAAGTACTCACAGAATTTGCAGATGTCTTTCAAGAGCCTAAAGATCTTCCCCCAGCTAGGTCTCATGATCATTGCATTCCACTGAAACCAGGGACAGAACCTCCAAATATAAGACCCTACAGGTATCCTTATTTCCAAAAATCAGAAATAGAGAGACAAGTTAAGGACATGCTGTATTCTGGTATAATAAGGCCAAGTGTAAGCCCCTACTCATCTCCAGTCCTTTTGGTTAAAAAGAAGGATGGGACTTGGAGAATGTGTGTAGATTATAGGGCCCTTAACAATGCTACTATCAAGGACAAATTCCCAATTCCTGTGATAGATGAACTTCTTGATGAACTTTGTGGTGCTAAGCATTTTTTTAAATTGGACCTAAGGTCTGGCTATCACCAAATAAGGGTGAACCCTCTAGATATTGACAAGACTGCATTTAGGACTCATGATGGACACTATGAGTTCCTAGTTATGCCCTTTGGCCTCACTAATGCCCCTTCCACATTTCAAAGCTTGATGAATGAAGTATTTAGGCCCTATTTGAGGAAGTTTATCCTTGTATTTTTTGATGATATCTTAATCTACAGTCAAACTTGGAAGGAACATCTACAGCACTTGAGCACTACTTTGCAATTGCTTAGGCAAAACCACCTTTATGCCAAAATGTCTAAATGTGTATTTGGTAAGGATGAGGTGGAATATTTGGGGCATTTGGTTTCAGCTAAAGGGGTGTCAGCACAGCCTACTAAACTACAAGCTATAACTACTTGGCCTATACCTTCCACAATAAAGGAACTTAGGGGATTCTTGGGTATTACAGGGTATTACAGAAGATTTATACAAAACTATGGAAAGATATGTACTCCACTTCATAAACTACTTAGGAAGGACTCATTTGAATGGACAACTACAGCTACTGCAGCATTTGAGGAATTAAAGGCAGCATTGACTTTGGCACCTGTTCTAGCTTTACCAAACTATAGCAAAATCTTTGTGCTGGAATCAGATGCTTCAGGTACTGGATTGGGAGCAGTACTTATGCAAGAAGGGCACCCTATAGCTTATTGGAGTAAGGGGCTATCAACAAAAGATCAGGTGTTGTCTACTTATGAAAAGGAATTAATGGCAGTAGTTCTGGCAGTCCTTAAATGGAGGTATTATCTCTTGGGAAGGCATTTTATAATCAAGACAGACCACCAAAGCCTGAAGTATCTCTTGGAGCAAAGGGTGGGGACTCCTTTTCAACAAAAATGGGTAACTAAACTTCTTGGCTTTGACTACACTATAGCATACAAGCATGGGAAAGATAATCAAGCTGCAGATGCCCTCTCTAGAAGGGTAGACTTGGTCAATTCAGAAGACCCCATTGCCACAATTCATGCCCTCTCATGTGTACACTCCTCTTGGCTAGATGAGGTGAAACAAAGTTGGAACACTGATCTTCACATTAAGCAACTGCTTACTAGTTTGCAACAGGGCCACGATCATCTTGGTTATATATGGGAGCATGGGATTCTTACCTATCATGACAGATTGGTGGTGGGAGATTCTCCTGTCAGACAGAAGTTATTAACAGATTTCCATTCTTCTCCATTGGGGGGTCACTCTGGAATAGGGAAAACAACAAAGAGGTTGCAGAAGAATTTCTATTGGAAAGGACTCCAGAAGGATGTGGCACTATTCATTTCAGAATGTGATACTTGTCAAAGATATAAGAGTGAGAATGTTAAGTATCCGGGCTTCTTACAACCTCTCCCTATTCCTACTAGAATATGGGCTGATATCTCCATGGATTTCATTGAGGGCCTACCAAATTCTCAAGGAAAAACTGTGGTTTTTGTGGTGATAGATAGATTGACGAAGTATGGGCATTTCATGGCCTTGTCACACCCTTACACAGCCAAGGAGGTAGCCAAGATGTTCTTTGATCAAGTGTTCAGATTACATGGTCTGCCCTCCACTATTGTGTCTGACAGAGATGCAGTATTCACCAGCCACTTTTGGCATGAGTTGTTCACTCTACAAGGGTGTGAGTTGTGCCTTAGCACTGCATACCACCCCCAAACAGATGGACAGACTGAAATCTTGAATAAGTGCCTTGAAAACTATTTGAGATGCATGACTGGGGACTACCCTAAACAGTGGGTCAAGTGGCTGCCTTTAGCAGAATGGTGGTATAATACCACCTATCATTCAGCAACCAAAACTACACCTTATTTTGCAGTCTATGGGCAAGAACCTCCAGACCATACTTTCTGCCTAGCCAAGCCTTCCACAGTAGCAGAAGTAGACAATTGGATGAGAGAAAGGGCTGCAATTATCAGGGGGTTAAGGGAAAATTTGACACAAGCCCAGCAGAGGATGGAGTACTATGCTAACAAAGGAAGGTCTGAGAGGGAATTTATAGTTGGGGACTGGGTGTATCTCAGATTACAACCTTATAAGCAAGTCTCTGTGGCACTACAGAGGAATATGAAACTAGCTCCAAGGTTCTATGGACCCTACCAAGTGCTGCAAAAGATTGGGTCAGTGGCTTATAAACTAAAGCTACCAGCAGAGGCCAAAATACATCCTGTATTTCATGTTTCACTGCTCAAAAAAAAGTTGGGAGCTCATGTAATAGCTCAGCCTACCCTTCCTCCCGTTGGTCCTGAGGGCACCCTACAGCTGGAACCCTTAGCTGTTTTGGATAGGAAAATGGTCAAGCGTGGCAACAAAGCTGTGGTCCAATGGTTGGTGCAGTGGGTGAATACTTTTCCAGAGGATGCTACCTGGGTGGACTATTCTGTAGTGCAGAGCAAATATCCTCATTTTCAGCCTTGAGGACAAGGCTGTTTTTCAAGAAGTAGGGAATGTTACGTCCAGCATATAGAATAAAGTGAGGGGGTTTTTCTGTAATTCTGTAATAATAGGTCTGTTAAGGAAGTGGTTAAGAAGTTAGTTAGGAGGATTAGTGGAGGGAAGGCGCAAGCCAATCCTTAAAATAGGAGATTAGTAGCAGGAAGATGTATGACATTTTTTACGGAAATAATATCAGACTTTCTCTCTCTCTCTCTCTACATTTCTGTATTTTACCTGTATCTTCTTCCCCAACCGTGACATTTCTTTCCTCCCCTCATGGATAGAAGTCCTTGGATACAAATCAACTCCAACCCATATGATAAGAAACTGTTAGGTCAAGAGGAGAAGACGATCCAATTTCACCATTTACAATGCCAGTTTAAAACTAGAAAAATGCGCATTTGTACCTAGTAATCCTTTACCCTTTAAGCTTTTCAACAAAGACCAGTAACTTTGAGTTTGTTTGTAGAGCTATCTAAAAATAATAGAAACGTACTTTTAACATGAGAAATGAAGTCGTTATTTTGTGTGTGTGTGGGATCCCTCACCTTGCATTGGTGCGGACCTCATAGATCCCGATTGAACCGTTCAATGTGTTTAAATCGTGATTTTAAGGGTCCCGCGAGGAATCACCAAAAAAATTGACTGGAAAGGGCTTGATCCGAGCAGTTTTTCATAAGTATGTATATATTCAGTTTTATGAAAAATTGCTCGGATCAAACCCTTCCTGATCATTTTGTTTGGTGATTCCTCGTGGGGCCCCTTAAAAACACGTTTTAAATACATTGAACGGTTCAGATTATTGAAATTCGATCAGGATCTATGAGGTCTGCACCAAACTGAAATGAGGGATCCCTCAACGGATTGCTACTGATATACCGTGGGTGTGTGTGTGTGTGTATATATAAACTGCTTGGATCAACCCCTTCCCGGTCATTTTCTTTTTTATGATTCCTAGCGGGAACCCTTAAAAACACATTCTAAACACATTGGATGGTTCGGATCATCAAAATTCAATCGGGAAAGGTGAGGTCCTGACTTTAAGCAAAGTCAGGAATCCCTGACTAGAAGATTTCCGTGTATATAAATATTAAATTTGTATTTACTTGTTGAATGCTTGCCATGCCGTCTCTTGATTCTTATTGACATTCTTCGTGTGTGCTTCATCTTCAATACGTGAATGTTGAGCATAAATCTAACTCCTAGGCTTTAGCTATCAATGCCAAGGATAACCTTGTCCGTTGCATCGCTCGATCAAAATGGGGACTGAAGAATGTTCAGTTATCTTATCAACCAAATTGGTGCCTGGGTTGAATCAGTTGCAACATCTGTACTTATCAGATAACTGAAAATGTTCCGGAAGACTGAGATTGAAGGTACAATAAATTCACTCTGAAGCAAAATGTACCGGACATTCTATCTTACACTCAAGTCAAATTCATATCATAAAAAATATAAGTCTGCTATTATTTATTGGTATCAATTAGGAAACATAAAGAAGTAAAAAGACAAATGTTTTCTAAGCGCAAAACAACTAACATATATTTCATTTCTCCCAACCTGTTAGTGAAACAAGGATAATTAGTCAAAGGGCGAAAGACATGACCTCTGTCAAAAGATAGAGAAGACATCAAAAGATCAGGCAAAGAATGCACGAACTTGCAGACAATGATAACAAACGTGTCTTAAAAGATTACTAAGTACCTCATAATTTTAACAACATCAAAGAACTGGCAAAAAAAGAAATGAAAAGTTCAAAAAGGGAAACTCAAGAAAATCACATTATAACCATACACAATATCAACTATGTGTAGATAAACTTACAGGCAGGCCACATCTGTTAAGGGCAGTAGCACTCATCAAAATTGCCCACCTACCCAGGACTGCAGCAGCACGCTCTCCAACAGCATTCTTAAAACTGTTTTTGGTTGCCAACATTAGGCAGTATTGACCAATGCTTGGATCCAAAAAAGGAGCACGATTGTATAAGAAGGCAGAGCTATTGATGGGTGATTCCTTTTGAACACCAAGCATGCTAAAAAAGGATTGTGCATGATTCCCTAATACCCACTGCAAAAAAGGGAAAAAAGAAAAGAGTAAGAATGGACTTTTACACAGCAGAAAACATTCAAAAGCTTTAAATGAATCCATAGTCCCGAACAATATCTCTTGATGGACAAACTTGTAACTCAGCACCTCTAGAAAGCTTGCCAGCCAGGAGTCGCCTTTTCCAATTGCAGATGGAAGCAAGAAATTTAGTATAAGGTGACACTCTAATCCCCCGCCATAACCCTCAATAAGGCGACAAATTACAAGAGCAAGCTGCTCATCCCCAAGATTTTTTGCACAGACAGTAACAGCAGAAGAGGTATCACCACCAAGCAAAAAGAAAGCAACAGCCAGCTCCAGCTGATGTCTTCCCATTAAAACATAAGCGTTTTTCAAAGCAGCTGCTTTATTTTTATCCTCCTGTAAAATTGACTCCATGTGAGTGCTTCTTAGCAATAACCAATAAAATTTCAACCAACTTCAAAACTCAAGAAGCAACAATCTATTCCCACTACGCAAAATGCAAAACACGAACTAGAACCAAATAAACATGACGTTTTCTGGGATAAGCCTCTTAGTCTTTCGGAGTCTGACTCCAATAGCCAAGACAAAAGTTGATTAAGATAATTAAAGAGGCAAAACAAATAATATGCAATCACAGTTGTTTATCCAAGGTCCCAAGAGAAGGAATAAATGATTAATAACTTACAACCCTAAATAAAGTAGCATTAGATAAAAAAACCACTTTTCAAAAAATTACCGATGTCAAAAAATTAACAAAATACCTCAAAATTGCGTGAAAGGAATCCCACCAATGGCTTGTCCTTCTCATCTTTGCTAATTTTAAAGAGACCAGCCAAAACTTGAATTCTGTTTAGTGCAATATATAGAAGTGCACAAGCTTTGGGATCCTTGCTCTTCAAATATTGTTGTCTAGCCAGCTTCTCCATCTACAATATAAGAACCAGGTCAAAGTCAGGGAAGTTGTATAAAATAGAACTTAACTGTGCCCATTCTTTCAGAAACACCTGTCATTGCATTTCTAATGGTGACTCTAAGTAAAACAGCCATGGGAAGTGCCAACACAATGGAAAGATGTGGAGATGGAAAAACCTCTTCTCCCTTGGTATTTTTATACATAGGAAAAAATAAATAAATGCACAATTACCTTCAATCGCAATTGTGCTGCATTTGTATACCAAAATCCAACACCCATATTCCGCATTTCAGGCCAAGATGGTTCATTAGGCAGAAGGGAAGTAAATAAATTCTCTTGACAATCTGAGTGGAAAGCCCAAGCAAATAGCCCGGAATCAACAACCAACTCGCTCAAGGATGCAGATCTAGAAAATCTTCGGCAAAAATATAGCCTTTGAAACTTTATAGCCACCCAAAACCTAGACCAAAAAATAGTACAAGCAAAATAAAATCAACTACATGAAGAAAGAGAGAATATTAGCATGAGCAAGAATCATGAAAACTGACCACAACCATAAAGGCACCAAACACAAATTCATAAACATCTTGTAAGACTTGCTACAACTTTTTCTTGTAAAATGCCAGAAGAATTGCTATCCATAAGGGCATAAGATAGCAATGGTCCCTTCCCCAAAATGACCATGGACATTTAAAATCTCGGAACCCATATCAATTAAAGAACAAAGTCAGAGGTACCTTCGGCCAGGTTCATCGAGACTGTTATAAGCAGAAGCAGATTGTGGCTTAACAACTTCACAGAGAAGATCAACAATGGCAAGAATTTGCATCTTTTCCGTGTTGCTTATAGCTGTCATGTCATACAACTTCTGAACTGTTTCATAGCATCCACTAAGTTCAGATTCTGCTGAAGATGAAGTGAAAGTATGACTGGAAGCATCAGACTGCCCACGATTGTTTAATTTGTTCAAGCTTTTAGGAATCTGTAAGAACGCATCCTCACTCCAGTGAAATGCTTTATCGCTCGGTTTTGTTAACTGAACTCCTTCAATATAATTTGACAAGTGCACCAGTGGAATGTCATGCTTAGACTCCGCACATCCAGTCACAGAAGCATCACTCGAAGAGAAATATTCAACAAGCTGTTGTAGAACTATGAATGCACGTTTCCAGTTGCCTGAACAAGAATAAAATAAGTAGTCAAATTAAACTAGCTGAAAGAAAACGTTTATTACAAGCTTGCTTCTAAGTATTTAAATAAATGCAAATAACATATTCTACAGTCCACAAAAAGAGAGCTGAAATCTAAACACCAGGTGGATGACGAAGTTGCACAGAGAACTCCAAATGGCTTAAAGAAATACAAGAGAAAAGCATACACGAAGGTCTTCGGCTGAGCATAATAATGTTAATCCCACAAAGCAATGGTGTATGATTTTCCAGGGACTTACTTTCTTTTTTTCCCCAAAGGGTTGGTGACTACTTCAAACACAAAAAGTTTTGCTCTTCTCCCTTAGACACCCGCTACCATGTTAGTGACAAAAGACACCAATGCTACCATCACCACATCTCCATGCACTTGCCGTCGTTAGACAACACTGCTATCTTAAACACAACACAGATTCCCAATCCGATATGCGTTCAACATTCTTGTACAACTACATCAATGAATAAAACTACTTGTCCCCAAAGTGAACAGTTGCATGCCAATTGCAAGGTATGGTATAAGACCTTCCAATTACATCGCACAAAAACAATTCTTTTAAACTACATCGCACAAAAACAATTCTTTTACGCGTCAAAATATGGTACAAAGCAAGGATCACAACGCTACTGATAAGATGACAGTGCTACCTATAAATGCATTGTGGCCAGTACAATATAAATGAATTGAGAAGAAATACTAGTCAACTTCAGATAGATAGATATGCAAATACAAATCCATATTATGTGTAAATACACGGGTGCACGCACGCGCAAGCGTGCGCAGAGTCCAGCATCAGATGTATATGTGTAAAATGTTCACAGATATATTTGCATACATTTGAGCATTCGCTAGATGGTTGTCCAACTTGTCCTAACTCTATTCAGCCTGTCGATCAAATATATTGATCTGGAAGATGAGTTTAGAAGTTCCCAAAAGAAAAAGAAAATTCGCTGATATATTGCAATACCTGTAGCAATATGCATTAGAAGTGCCTCGGGATGATAGACAGGTGGTGATCCCCGTAACTTCTCAGCGACATCTTGTGCACTACAGAAATCAATCTTGGTATCCATAGTATACTTCTGCTGAGCACTTGCTAAAAATATGCTTGACAGCACATCATTTGTTATATTCATCTTCACAGGGAGTGCGGACATCCCTTCTTCGTGATTGTCTTCTGCTGTTGATTCTTTGGATTCGCAAATATCGTAAGCAATGGAAATTGTACCAAGCATATCATTACTTTGTCTACTGTCACAATGAATAAAATTGTTCCCGCTAATTCCTGAATTACACTTAGCCTGATGTTCTTCACCAGCCAATAATAATGACTGACTGAAGAGAGAAAAATAGCCATCATAAACAACCACAGCTGTGGCTCTAGGGCCCCAGAGGAAATCACGTACATTAGGGTGTGTACAAGCAAATGCAATACAGAACCAATTGTTTCCTTCTAAAGATTTTCCTGGTTTCGTTAGAGGCTGAGCACCACTCAGTCTTTCAGCATAGAACCGCAATTCACTTTGTAAGCAAACTCCGAATAAGACCTGGCCACTCCCCAGAGTTAACCAATTTGAAGCAACAACTTCTCCATCAAGATATAATGTATCTTCGAGTAAAAATTTGCCTGCACTTGCAAGGTGCACAGTTTCCCATATATGAGCTGTGCTTGAAGTATTTGAAGGGCCTGTAGGGCAGAGGGTTGCAATCTTTCGGCCACAATCAGTTACAGAAATTGATGTGATGGGGCCTTGATGTGCAGCAAGTATACCAACTAGTTCCCACTGTATTTTTGAGTTCATTTGTTTACCCAACATACTTCTCCATAGCTTCAAAGTACCATTGGCACAACCTGTAGCCATGTGATATGCCGAAGAGTTGTAGCACAATTCATCAATAGGAATGCAATTCTGTTTTTCAGATAGAACAGAAATGCTAGGACAAACAACGGCAAAACTAGTGATCTCATCCTTGTTGTGTGGATCTGGCAATAATGAAGAGCAAGGATCGACATCAATACAATATCTCTTACCAGAAAAATTACTTTTGAATGACCAAGAACTGTATCGAACAGCCTTTCCAGGGTCGAAATTGCAGCCACAAGCACTTCCATCCAAATCACAAGAATGGATGGTGATTTTCCATGACAAAGCTTCAAAGCCCTCCTTCCATACTGCTAAGAGCAGAAAATTGTAATAGCAAAACGTTTCCTTATAGCTTGAAGGCAAAGGAATTGAGTAGATATTGGTGGGCCTGTTTCCATAACAGTGACCAGTAAAAGGGATAGTGCACAAGTTGTGGCATAGCATCTTCTCTTCTTCATTTCTGCTAATCTTAACCATGAAACAATCAATGCCCTGATCATGTCCCGCAAGAAGAAGCGAGTCCTCGTCTAAAACTGAGGGTGCCCACGTCAAGCTTGTATATTTTGTTTGCATTACAAGTTTTCCAGAAAGTTTCCACGTTGGGTTCAAAGTTGGCAGCCCCGTAACACAATTAAAAATTGTTGAAACTGACCAAAATAAAAGCAATCCATCGGTATCCAAAGAAACAGCAAGTTCCGTTTCAAACCTATAAGCATGCACTGCAACTTGTAAAACTTTTCCAGTATGACCATCAATATTTAGAATTCCACCAGCATTACATGACAAAATGTTCTCCTTCCCAGATTTATCTAAACTCCCCTCCTCCGCATTAGTTGATGTAGGAGTATAAAGTTGTGACCAGCATAAGGAATTACTAGGAGACAACCAAAGCAAAGAGCACGAGTTTGGTGGACCAAAGTGTTCATTTCTCAGGATAACAATTTTATTTAGTAGTATACCACTTGTTCCCAATTTAGCAACTGTTAGTTCTCGACTCTTCCATAAAGTCACTCGTGGATACCTCATTGGGGAGATGTCATCAATACAATGAATGGCCCAGAATGTAACCAACGTATGAGGCCCAAATGCAACTAACCATTCACACCTTCCAGCCTTCTCATGCTGATAATGACCACCTGACGTAAAATATTGGCTGGCTGCTACACCAGCTGTGAGCACTCCATCAATGTCTGCTGCCCATCTAACAAATATGTCAGAGCCCAAAGTTCCATCCATTGTTTGGTTAATCTCAATTACGGCAGCAACACTGAACAATCTTCTCATCGATTTCTGATCACTAGTGTCCCTGCCTATTCTTCTAACCCTCCCGTCATTAATCTCACTCCATAACCTTACAGTTCCATCTAAGCAACATGTTAGCAACACATGCCTCAGTGTATGTCTAACATCTGGTGTTGATTGGCTTCCTATTAGAGGCCTATATTGAATCATACAAACAGGCATAGGATGGCGTAGCTCTGCTTTCATGTAATTGGACTTTCCATCACCATAACACACGGACACACATTTGCTTGCCTCACTGGCCCTGGATGAGGATACTTCAGCATGCCGTGTATTCAAAGAAGCCGTTGCCGATGGTCCTTCAATAGAGAATGTTGTAGAAACCAGAGTTTGAGGGAGTTCTGTTTTAAACTTCCAAGCTATTTGCCAGGACCTGCTGTTCTTTCTCCACAGGATCACCTCGACACCAGCTGAAATTATCCCATCGCCAGACCCTGTCCATTTGATGGTTTCCACTTTCGTAGATTGCACAAGCACCGCAGTCTGGCTCCAAGAAAAAGAACCTGAATATGAGTAAGGAAGTTTAAAATTTCAAAACCTACACACAAAAAAAAGAGAGGGTATAAATGCAAGAGTTTAATATTTCATATATTGCATGTAATGCGACATTACTAACACTTATGTTGGAAACGTCGAAATGTTTTACTAGAAAATAACAAAAATATAGATGCATGATGAATCTGTAGATGATGTCATCTCCGAAGGTCCTTAAAAGGGGAGAGAGAGAGAGAGAGAGAGAGAGAGAGAGAGAGAGAGAGAGAGAGAGAGAGAGAGAGAGAGAGAGAGAGAGAGAGATTGAGATTTCTAAGTATGCCAGCTGAATCTGGATTCCTATTGCAAATATGATAGTCCATAGTGATATGATATTCCCATTTAACAAAAGCTTAAACACATTCCACCTTCTTACCACCTTGATCATCATTAATGCAGGTCTACAAACTCCATGAAGTCGTTGCTTCACCGCCATATTCCACATAAGACAAGATCAATCTACTTACTGAATATCTCATTCCCAAAAGATGAAAACACAAAACTCTATGAGTCTAGAAAAGTTTTTTTTTTTGTTTTTTTTAAATTTTTGTTTGGGTAAGTAAAATTTTATTGAAACCAAACCAAAACAGGCACCAAGAGGCATACCCCAGAAACATACAACGCAGGCAGTAGGCCATCAAAACCACAAGAAACACATCCTCCCAAATCCTAGAATACAGGGAAAAGGAAAAACAAAAACTAAGGCTAAAAGCCCAACCACAAGCAGCTTCAAAAACCTTGGAAGAAATACTCCAACCAAGATAGAGCAACCTATTCTCATCTAATTTCCTCAAACACCTCCAAGAGCTAACATAAGCTCCAATATCAGCCATCACAACATGAGACTATCAACTTCTTCCCAATTATGAGTCTAGAAAAGTTTGTTTAATAAAGATCAACTTCTTTGCATCAAGAATCTTCTTCCAAAAAATCCTTTAGAAAGAGTTATGCAACTTCATTACATGAGACTATCAATTGATTTTCCCCGATTAATATTGAATAATTGCTACCTCAGAATCTATTTTTCTCCAAACTCGTATTTCCTATATTTCGATGCACCGAACTCCACATTCTCACTCCTTCCTACGTTTTTGCATTTCTTGTCTATTCAAACTTTTACATCATAGACCATGCTACAATATTGTAGCTGCTTTTCAAACGTTTTCTTTCAATCTATTCAATACAAGTTGTTTATATAACATAGACGAAGCATACATCATTTCAAAGTTAGTTCCAACAATCCATATATGATACCTAGAAATACATTTTTGTTCAAAAAGATTTTATATTTTCTTCCGCAATATCCTAGATATCAAAAACAAGTTTTTTTTTGTTTTTTTGTTTTAAACATAAATTTACGCATTTTAAGCTATCTTTTTGTTGATAAGATAATCGTTTCGGGTGGAGGTAGCATTCCACCATAAGTTCTAGTCCTCATGACTTAACAACTGGAATAAACAGAGCTCTAAAATTACACTTACCATCAGAAACGCCTGAATTATGGGAAAACAAGCCAATACAGTTGTCCAAAGAAACAGCAAGATCACCAACAGAAGGGATGGCAGGGGACCATGAGACAGCCGACACGACGGAAGAACCGTCGGTGGAGAGTTGGAAGACCTGGCGGAAAATGGGACCGATCAATGTTTCTTCTTCGGAGAGAGGGGAGGGGAAGTGAGAGATCACGAGGAGAGAGGAGGCTCCGTAGGCGACCCATGAGTATCCGGAGAAATCCGGTAACCAGTCGACGGCGGATTCGGATTGGATCGGTGCGGGAGGAATTGTGTCGGATTGGATGAGTTGGAGAGGCAATTTGTCGGCGAAATCGACGGCCGTGGATGAGTTCTCTGATTCGATTGGTGAGGCATTAGAGCTGGTGGTGGTGGTACTGGATCTTCCGTCTTGCATTGTTGAGAGATCAACGGCGGGAAAGGGGCGGGGGAGAACAGAGGTTTGCAATCTGAAAGCAGCGGAGATGGCTTTGTTTTTTTTTGGACGGCCGGAGATGGCTTTGTTTGCTGGTGAAACTTTGGTTCACTCATGAGGGGTAATTACAACTTTCCTACTTAAGTATACGTATTATCTCAGTTTGTCCCTCAAAAAAAATAATCTTACCATGTTATCCCTTAGCATCTCGAATTCTTTTCACCACCCATTTGCTGACGGACTAACGGTTGTACTTGTACCCATTTATGACGAAAATTTGTCAAGTGGCGTAGATCTACATAACTGGAGGTACCTTTTGAGCAAGGTCTCGGGCCTTGGGTGTTGTGATTCATCTCATTTGAGAAATGATACGTACACAACGAAAAAGCCACAACAAAATGGCCACAACACCAAAATGACGTCGTTTTGGTGTTCACCCTCATTAAAAAAAAAAAAACGAAATCAAAATTCCTCAGATCGGGTTTCAAAAATTACAGAGAATAGAGAGGAAGAAGAGAGACCAGTGAGACGATGAAGAAGCGGACGACCTCCTCGACCACCACCACCACCACCACCGGCGAGAGAAAAATAGGCGTGCTCTCCTCGAACGCCCTTGACCTTTAAACATGTTGTGCGTGGGTGTCTCAGTGTGCAGGTATCTCACTCTCTCTTTCTCTTGACGAACACCACCGCCGCCGCCTCCACAAGCTCTGGCACGCCAACATCGCCACCTGCACGAGCGCTGAACACCACCACCACCATCGCGGTCTGTCCCTATCTTTCTCTCTCTCTCTCTCTCTCAATTTTGAGTTATTGGGTAAGGAAAAAAACCCTAATTGAATTTTTTTCCCCAAAATTTGAGTGGACAGTTCGTTGTTGGGTATTACTATGAAACCACTAGTCGAGGGTTCTACTCTCATAATCGTCTATGTGGCTGGGGTTATCAAATTTTGTTTTGAACTGGCATAAGTACACACACAGCATGGAAGAACTTGAAAGGCTTTTGATGCCTAGAAAACATCAGTTAATCGTTCTCTCGCCGGTGGTGGTGGTGGTGGTGGTCGAGGAGGTCGTCCGCTTTTTCATCGTCTCACTGGTCTCTCTTCTTCCTCTCTATTCTCTGTAATTTTTGAAACCCGATCTGAGGAATTTTGATTTCGTTTTTTTTTTTTTTTTTTTAATGAGGGTGAACACCAAAACGACGTCGTTTTGGTGTTGTGGCCATTTTGTTGTGGCTTTTTCGTTGTGTACGTATCATTTCTCATTCAATTTCTAGTTCCTACTAGGATATTATTGGTATTTTTTTCAGACTATAAGTTGTCAAATTAGTTTATGTATGTGAGAAAAATGACTTGTTGATTTGATTGATAACTTATGTCCAAAAATACCAAAAAGCTACAGATCCTCACTTCAAAAAAAAAAAAAATCCAAGCTATAGATCACATTTTCCTATATTGTGAGATTAAGGTTTTTTTTTTTCCCTCAAATTAAGTTGCTCATCACAACTTTATGCCTATGATTTTCATGACATTTGTTTATGTAGAATTATCCTATCGTTTCAAATCTCAAATTTATTGTTTTTTATCGAAAAATCCTAAAGACGTATCAACCAAGGCACATTAAGTTAACAAACTGTGCACATTCCTTATGTCTCCCTCCATATACTTGTTACTTGCGAATGAGTGTTAAAATAGAGTGCTTTTTAATATCAAGCATGTATTTCAAGTGTTGTCTCATCTCACTCTCAAATGATAAAAGACTAAATTTTTTCCTCAAACAATAGATATATTGTCGCGTAAATTATTATTTGTAATTTGTCTAATGGTAAATAAAGAATGTTAAAGTCCATAGCATGGATGGTGTGGACCTATGGGAGACAAAAAGGAGTAAGAAGAGAATGGCCGGGGTGACAAAAGTTGTGTATTTGTCTAAACCGAATGGTCGTCTCGCTGCTACGTGGAAGATCGAGCCACTCGGTACAGTTCGCACGGCTCAAGTTGGTTGAGCGGTGATCAACACAATGTTAAAGACTATTGTCAATCTTGAAACATGCAATTAATTAGAGAAATCCGTTCTATTATTTAGGGAAGAACAATGATAGATACACTTCCTCCCCAACCACTCCCCACCACTCCCCCTCTCACATGTGGTGGGATCCACCACATGTGGGACCCACCACATGTGACACCACTCCCCCTCTCACATGTGGTGGGACCCACCACATGTGGGACCCACCACATGTGAGAGGGGGAGTGGTTGGGGAGGGAGTGCATCTATCATTTTTGTTTAGGGAAATATAAGCACAAATCAAGATCATACTCATTGAATCGGTGAATCCTCTTCACTACGAACTCTATACACACATCTTACTTTTCCACATCATATGTGCAATCAATAACTTAAATTTACACAACTTGGTTCTTACATGAAATGTGCAATACAATTTTTCGTGCAATTGTCCGCATTTGATTGTAACAATAACAACAACTTATCTTTTCGAGTTGCCCCCTTAGTGTTCGAACTCAAGCACTTAACCACCTTGAACTTTACAGAGGAAAAATGGGGTGAACTCTGTTAACAACAAACAATAACTTACCTTTTTACCCTATAACCATTAGCACCACATCTTCTTCCTCGAGAATCATTGTCACAACCATTAATCAACCTGAGCTTCATCGACACCAATTAGCCATTGAAAACAACTTATATCACTTCCCCAAACCCCAAATTACCTATTAGTTACTCTCTCCTTTACCCATGCATGCATATAGATATAGGTTAAAAATACACATAAGACACAAATATATATACATATATTTCATCCACACAATAGGAAAGGGATGTCACTTGTTTATCGCCACCCACTATCTTGACAAGTGTCGTCGGCAGGTGTCGCCACTAACCACTTTGATTCCCCATCGATTCTTATTAGAAAGTCGTAATAACCAGTATCACTGAACTCCACCTTCATATGTGCAATCTCCTTAATCTCAACCTAAACCATCTATTACCATCAACTAGGTTTCTCAACAAATCATTTAAATATAAAATAGTATGGGGTATTATTTATGGAGGGTGAAATTGGGATGGATTGACCGGGAATAGGGAGGAGTTATCCCCCCGAATTAAATATGGATGGGGTCTACCAAATCCATATTTAATCCGAGCTAGGCCGGATTAAATAGTTCGGGTATACAAATGGTCTCTCAAACCAAGCCATCCGCATGGGCTCGGGATTAAATATGGATAGGGTTGTCTTGCCGTGATATAGTATACAAAGGGAATTAAGTGTATGAGTTTAGACATCAAGGGGAAACTCGAAAATAGGTAATAGTTGTTGGGGTTTAATGTAATTTATCCCCATAATAAACAAAGAACACATCCCTTCTAGTAAGATGTGTTTGTACTTATCTTATAGGCCGGGTTATGTGATTGTAGGGGTAAAATGGGCTTTTTCCTTCCTTTATGTTTTTGTTAAAGGAAACAAAGAACTCCTCATCGTAGTCTTCCAACCGATCAAACAAATTTTCCTCCCCCTTCTTCTCTCTCTATATCTCTAATCGTTCCCCAACCTCCATTCAAGCTTTGAGACGTTCGTAATTTCCTCCAAATCATCAAATCTCTCAAACCCCACAACTTGAAATCCACCCGAAAAAAAAATGGCTGGAAATCAGATGATGGAGAACAATAGTTGTGGGTTAATGACGTGTGAGAAGTTGGATCAGATGGCGAATTGGGCGGGGACAAGCGTGGCCTCGGCTTTCTTCGTATCGCTGGAGCGGTGCGCCTGTATCAACCTCAACACCTCCCACGACGACCTCGACGATGAGGAAGAGGCCAAGGATCGCCCCCTAATGCTCACCAAGCTCCCTTCTGTTGACTCTTCCTCCCTCCACCTCCCCAACAACCCCCTCGATAAACTCCCCCCCGTCTGACAACCACAATAATATATATATATATATATATATATATATATCTACATGTACACACACACCATATGCGCATCTGCGTGAGTTGACAATATATGAGAATATGTTGAATTAACTACAAAGAATGTTGACTTAATTTTTTTTTGGATGGATTTGTTGTGTTGTTTGGAGTTTTTGAAATGTTCTTGTACCGTCAATAGTCTTTTTTTTGGGGTATATTGTTCTTGTAAATTAAAAGAACCCCCCATTGCCTCGATGTTTAATAAGAAAAACCTCTCTGATCACGCACTCTGACTTTACCTTCTATTTTGCATCTTGATGTGGTGTTCAGTTTTTTGTACTACATTATTTGCGGAAGTTACAGGTGGAATAGAGCTCCAATGCAAGGGGTGGTGATTCTCAAACAATTTTTGCATGTTGGGTAATTGGGAGATTTTTCTTTATGGTTTTAGTTGATTTTGTTTGTATACTATGTATTGATTGAACTCATGATTTTGCAGAGTTCATACAAGTTTTCTTCTCCAACATGGGTGCGACCTTTTCAGCACCTTAATTATTACCAAAAAAAGAAAGAAAGAAAAGACTCTAGTTATTTGGTTGGAAAGTATGTTTACCGTAGGTTTTGCCCTGAATTTCCTTCCTAATTGTGCTTCAGGACCTCATACTAACAATAAATAGTTATTGAATGAGTGGTTTTCCAGGTTGGGAGGGTAATTCGTTGTTTTTCCTCCTTGGTTGGAAAAGAAAACACTATGAGTCGATGATGGTTCCCCATTTTTATTTTCTTTATATTTTAATTTCAACGTTTTTCTTAGGTTTTGATGCAGTAGCCATGGAGGAAGAGTATTTTCGGCATTTTAAGCCTAGGGTGGCAAAATCGTAATTATGCTGCTGTGGAATTTTGCGTTGGGCCCACTTGGGTCGGACCCGAAACGGCCCAACGATCAAGACCCATCGCCTGTGGCCATGGCGTACGTCGTTTTTCGGGCTTTCGTCGCTGTTTAGGGCTCCGAATGGCCAAATTTGCCGTTTAAGGAAAGATTTGACTTGTCAATTACCTGAGCAAGAAAAATCCGAATTAAGCTGCGCTTTTGGGAAACATTCTAGAATTCTCTCTAGTTTTTTATTTTTCTATTATTTTCGAATTTTCCATTTTTGGTAATTTTGCGTTTTTTTTATTGATTTGGCTTCCTTTTTCGGAGCAAATCAATTAGGGTTTCCGGTTTCCTATATAATAAGTTGTAAGCCTTAAGGGCAGGACAATTTATGATTATTATTGAATGAAAAACAGAGTCTAGAGAGTATTTTCTCTACACTATCCAGTCTACACTATCCAGTTTGTGTTCGATTGTTGCACGTCTTTTCTGTAGTTCATAAGGCGCCCTACATCAGGTTTGAATCTAATGCCACGAAGATGATGTTAAGTTTCTTTACATTTTAAGCCCACTTACGTACGGTGCATTTGATATTGCTTTGGTCTTGTTGACATAGTTCTTCATTTTGGATCACACAGTCGCAATGTAGATC
The DNA here is from genome assembly GCA_963854785.1 of Vaccinium vitis-idaea. Lineage (NCBI taxonomy): Eukaryota > Viridiplantae > Streptophyta > Magnoliopsida > Ericales > Ericaceae > Vaccinium > Vaccinium vitis-idaea. The sequence continues at coordinate 345,396 of OY978223.1, read as the reverse complement.
TAAATTTCTTTACATTTTAAGCACATATATTAACAACCTTCAAATTGCTTTTAGTTATTGATGCAGTTTTTCAATGTGAGTTTTCTATAGCACTAAATTGATGTGTTTGCTTCAATTAATCCCATCGAGTGACAAAGACATATCCGTCTGATTGCGCTGAAGACCAACAGTTGAGTTTGAATCTTTCAGATATGCCCAAAAAGAGAAATACTGTATGTGAATCTAATTGACAAGAGGGCGTCGGGCAATGTACAAAGCTTTGAACTGTTTTTGTTGTTTTAAGTACCCTAGCTAGCTGAGGGAGCAGAGAGCCGGCCTTTTGGCATGCACTTTGGTGCTTCATATGATTTCGTTTTGGAATTCATGGTCAGCAACCGGAACCTGAATGTTTCACATAAATGGTCCAACAGCCATGCATTTGCTAAAAATTATTCAGTGCCCTGGGGCACCGCCACGCGATGTCTTAGAGCCTTCTGCTGGTCACTTTTTGGGTGGGTGGGTCTCTGTATTGTGTCTGTGTCATCCCTAATCAGTATGTGTCTGTGGTTTTTTTTTTGGTTGGGTTGTTTGGCTATCTAGGGGGGTTTTGGTATGTTTGTTCCTAGGTCTGGGCTATCGGCTCATGTTAGCTGGTTGCTGGGGTCTTTTGGGTTTTGGCTCTGGACCTTCTGGTCTCACGTTGGCTGGGTGTTTGGAATCTTTTGGGGTGTCCTTCTCTGAAGTTTTTTCAGGTTGCTGGTCTAGTGGTCTTTGTGTACGTTGGTGTCTTGTCCTTTTTTGGTCTTCAATGTCAAGTTTTTGGTTGGCTATGGATTCTGTTCAAGTGCTTCCTAGATATCTGTTGAGTCTGTTTGATTCAAGTTTCTCTCATTTCATTACTGGGGATTGTGGTGAGAAGATAATGCTCTGGTATCATCCACTTATTCTGATATGCAAGTATGCAACTGTTTACCCGAATTATTCCTCTCTTTGCTGTGAGAACCTCTGCATAATCAAGTTATCAGCAGGTTTTGTTTTTGGTTTCAACAGTTCATCTCAAGGCCTCTCCTTTGAAATCCAGCTGTTTTTTACTTGTTGCTGTCATGAGCAAGTGCTGATCATCTTTGGAATATAGCTATTTTAGCATCTTGGAGTCAGTTATTGGAGATCTGGGAGGCCTTCACCTTGTGGAGAATCAATCTTCAAGACTTCAACAAATCACGATGAGATCTTATAAGCTTATTTCTGGGTTTTTTTTCACATCTTCTTTGGATGCCTCTTTTGTACTGTATTCCATAGGCTTGGTTATTAAATGTTTTAGGCTTTTTTGGGTGAGGCTGGTTGATCACTGGCCAACCTTGCCTATTTTTGGGAGCTTAGTGGCATATGATTATCGGAAGGGTTAAGTGTCAACCTACTTGGGATGTTTCCTTCCCGTTGTGATGTCGGTTATTTTGCTTCCTCAAATGTATCCGGTTTTCTCTTATTAATAATTATTCCTTCTTATGCCGCTGATAAATTTTCTTCAACACACTATAAAAAAGAGTCATCTATTTGCTAGCAATAGTTTGCCAACCATGTTTCAAGACCATCTAGCTATAGTGTCATAATCAGGTCACTTAATAAAGAGCAAAGTTTTTGGCTTCAACAATTAATTCCAGGTATGCATTGTTCATACTTTCAATATCATTACACGTTGACTATTACCGTTACGTGTCCCGATATTAGTATTTAAAACCTTGTTAGCTGTTGAAACTCTTCCTCCCAATTAATTGCTACTATTTTAAGGTTAATTTTATTTCTATTTAACAACCAACATATATAGTTTAGTAACATTAGTTAAGATAAAAAGCATGTTATAATAAGAGAGCCACTTCTCTGATTATCGATCAATAAGAAAGGGGGTAATATTTAACCACCTTTTACTAGGTGGGAGAACAAAATCGGATTTGTGTAGAATATATCAAATATGTTATGCCTCTTCTAGAACCCAGATCAGACAACACGAAGGACCCAACATTGGTTTTTGATGAATTCTTGTGTGAGAAGGGAGAAAATTTTGGATGCAAATAGAGTAATACAAAAGTGGTGCCCGAGCGCCAATCTTGGTCTAGATTTTAAAAGACAAAAGAGGAGAGAGAGGGAGGGAGATTTATTTTAAAAAGACAAAGAGGAGAGAGAAAGAGGAGAGAGGGAGGGAGAAATCTAGACTGCCCAAAACACTTTTAAATAATCGAGATGCGCGATGAATACCACCATGTGGTACTCGTCTGTCACATGTCAGAAGGGGAACATGCTCCACGTGGCTTGCACCCAATCTACTCCTAAAAAGGCAAAATTCAACAACAAATGCAGTTAGCAAATAGGAGTAGCTAACTGTTGGAAATTCAGATGAATAAAATCGAGGTGATTGGAGGGTCTCTCTGGTCAATCAAACGATCTCACCCGTGGCTTATTAATTCTGGACATGGGATCGATTAATGTTGCGTGGCTTATAACTCCTCCATGATGTGAGATTGATGGCATAATTCATTTCTGATTTCAGGTGACAATTTTCTTTTTATTGATTTATGCAAAGCATCTCAATGGTCTATTTGTTCTTTATATTGACCATCCCGTTTGGATTCAACACCAGAAAAATTCAAGTTCTATTCTACACCATTCTAATATCCCCTTTTTTGTGTGAGAGAAAGACAGACGTTATTAGTTCGCCAAGGCAGTCGACGGAGGTGTTCCGAAGGCTTGTGGTCTAGCCGTTTCATCCTGGGAGACAGATGCCGACGCACCTACAACATCCCGGGTAGGTGGCGAATCTGTTTTAAAGAGTTTGTGTCTAAATTCGACTCGTTTTTCTTAATATTGTTTGTATTTCGAATCTGTTATTTACATTTCAATTCATTTGTTGTACTTGTAATTCTGTACATGTTATAAAGGAAATTGTTCTTTAGAATTCTGTTATTGCTGCGTATTTTACCTAACACTAACTACACTTGAGAGAAAAAAAGAAGTTAACTACACAAAATACAAATGCAGTTAACAGGGAAGCAGGGCTCTGCTACAGCAAAGCCCCGTTTCTGCTCTTTTCTCCTTCTTTGGCTGCCAATAAATGGGAAGCAACTAGGGGTGAACATAGAAACCGAAGAACCGAACCGAAGAACCGGATCAAACCGGGAAATTTTTTCGGTTTTTTCATTTGGCCGATTCGGTCCGGTTCATGATACTTTGAAATTTCGAAAACCGGTTCGGTTCTCGGTTCGGAAGGGTTTTTTCATAAACCGAACTAAACCGGCCAAACTCAGAACCCTAAACGTTAAGAGAGAGAGAGAGAGCGAGATCTATTTGATGGCGCCGCCCTTCCGTCCATCATCGGCTTGGTGCCATCTCGGCGATTGGCGGTGTCGCCCGTCCGTCCATCATCGTCTTGGTGCCATCTCAACCCAGATCTGTTCAATGACGCTGCTCGTCCGTTCGCCGCTTGTCCGTTCGTTTCTCTCTCTCTCTCTCGATATGTTTATATGTGTGTATAGATACGTGTTGGAACTTGTGGCTCATATGGCGTGTATGAGAGGCACTGAGAAGTTCCTAGAATCGATAAGCAAGTTGGGAAGCACTTGGGAGGAGTCGGTATCGATACAGGTGTTTCTCTGTATCGATACCGAGGCGACAAGGAGCGAACAGAATGTATGGGTATCGATACAGGTATTTACCTGTATCGATACCGAGAGGCTTAAAAAGCCAGTGAACGGTGTTTCAAGGGCATTATAGGTATTCAGGCTATAATGTTGAGTTAGGGTTGGAATAGGAGTAGTGGCCACATATAAATACTCTCTATTGTAAAACCCTAGTTGCTGCTCTCATCAATATACGACTACTCTGTGTGCTCCCGTGGACGTACCCGGTTTTGGGGAACCACGTAAATTCCTGTGTTGATTTCCTTTACTGTTTACGTATTCTGTTGTGTGCGTGTGGTGATTATTCTAACAAGTGGTATCAGAGCGCGGGTTTATTCACGCGGATTGAATCACACGAAGAACAATGGTGGGGAATACATCTGTGTCGAAGTTCGATGTTGTAAAGTTCGACGGGACTGGTAATTTCGGACTGTGGCAACAGAGGGTAAAGGATCTGCTGGTGCAGCAGGGTTTGTCGAAGGCGTTGAGCGGGGCGTCCAAGAAACCAGAGCAGATGTCCAACGATGATTGGGAAGATTTGCAGGCAAAGGCCGTGAGTACGATTCGTCTGTGTCTTGCAGACGAAGTTATGTATCACGTGATCGGCGATGATTCGCCGGATGGGGTTTGGACGAAGCTGGAGAGCAGGTATATGTCGAAGTCCTTGACTAATAAACTGTTTCTGAAGCAAAAATTATTCGGGCTGAAGATGGTCGAGGGTTCTGACCTAATTCAGCATATCAATACGTTCAATCAGATTGTTAGTGATTTATTGCGGATTGAAGTAATATTCGAAGAGGAAGATCAGGCTCTGATGTTGCTATCCTCTTTACCGGGTTCTCTGGATAATCTCGTTACCACTCTACTCTGGGGGAAAGAAACCCTAGAACTGGAGGAAGTTACTGCAGCCCTTCTGGCCTATAATCAGCGCAGGTTACAGACTGAGTCAGTACAGGGTGAAGGACTGGTGGTGAAAGGGTACGAGGAACGGGGCAGAAGGGTGGAGAGGGGAAAATCTGTTGAGCGTGGGAGATCGAAATCAAAGGCAGGTTTTGAGTTGAAGTGTTACAGGTGTCATGAACCGGGTCACTTCAAGAAAAATTGTCCGCAGAAGGGCAAAGGAGGGAACTGGAAGAAGAAACAGGGAAAGGCAGGGGATAGGAAAGATGGACCATCGAATTCTGCAAACGTGGTGGAGCAGGATGATTCTGAAGATGGTGATATGCTTTCAGTCTCTGCCAATCCGGATCACTTGGCAGACTCATGGATTCTGGATTCAGCATGTTCTTATCACATGTCCCCTAACAGGGAGTGGTTTGACACCTACAGGTCAGTGAATTGTGGTAATGTTCTTATGGGTAATGATGCATCGTGTAAAGTAATAGGAATAGGCACAATTAAAATCAGGATGTTTGATGGTGTTGTGAGAACCTTGGGTGATGTTAGACATGTTCCAGAGTTGAGGAAAAATCTAATTTCGTTGGGAACCTTAGACTCCAATGGCTGTGGGTGCAAAACAGAAGGTGGAGTGATGAAGGTGACGAAGGGTGCCATGGTGATAATGAAGGGTTCCAAAGTTCCTGGTAATATTTACATGCTGACAGGGAGTACAGTTGTAGGTGGAGCTGCTGCCACCACAACGGTTGATACTGATGATACCATTCTTTGGCATATGCGGTTGGGGCATATGGGGGAACGTGGGATGTTGGAGCTACATAAGAGGAATCTGCTGAAAGGGGTGAAATCGTGCAAAGTGGGGTTCTGTAAATTCTGTGTTCTGGGGAAGCAGTGTAAGGTGCAGTTTAGGAATGCTACTCACAGAACAAAGGGCATTCTTGACTACATTCATTCTGATGTTTGGGGGCCTGTGAGGGTAGCCTCGAAAGGGGGATCTCTGTATTTCGTGACCTTTATCGATGATTATTCGAGGAAAGTCTGGGTTTACTTCTTGCGACACAAGTCTGAGATTTATGCAACGTTCAAAATGTGGAAAGCTGAGGTGGAAAATCAGACTGGGAAGCGGATTAAATGCCTCCGGACAGATAATGGGACAGAGTACAAGGATGGGGATTTTCTGAGGTTTTGTGAGGAGCATGGGATTCAGCGACACTGGACAGTTCGAAAGACACCGCAGCAGAATGGGGTGGCAGAAAGGATGAACAGAACCATAGCAGAAAGAGCACGGTGTATCAGACTTAATGCAGGGCTTCCAAAAATGTTTTGGGCAGAAGCAGTGAGCATGGCAGTGTTTGTGATAAACAGGTCACCTAGTATTGCTTTGAATGGAAAGGTAGCGGAAGAGGTGTGGACAGACAGAGAAGTTGACTACTCAGTTTTGAGGATCTTTGGGTGTCCAGCCTATGTTCATGTTCCCGGTAATGAGAGGTCGAAGCTTGATGCGAAGTCCAAACAGTGTATCTTTATTGGGTATGAAAAAGGGGTGAAAGGGTACAAGCTTTGGGATCCAGAAGCAAGGAAGCAGGTGATCAGTAGAGATGTGGTATTTGATGAGGATTCAATGGTCAAGGCACATCAAGGGGTACAGAAATCTGAGTCAGGGGAAGGTAGCAAGCAGCAGGGTATACAGATTGAGCTGGGTGATTCTGACACAGGTGGCGACACAGATATAGGTGGAGACACAGGTGGTTCTCAACCAAAGGAACAGCTTGATCAACAGCAGAAAGCGCAGCAGGAGAGCATAGCCACAGGGAGACCCAAACGTGTTATCAAGCCACCGGAGAGGTATGGGTTTGAGGATATGGTTGCTTATGCATTGTCCACTACCAGTGGGGATCCATCTACTTTTCAGGAGGCCATTACTACTTCTGAAAAGGACAGATGGATGCAAGCCATGGTGGAGGAGATGGAGTCATTACATAAGAACAAAACTTGGGAGTTGAAAGAACTGCCTCAAGGGAAGAAAACAGTGGGTTGCAAGTGGGTTTATAAGAGGAAAGAAGCTGCGTCTGAAAAGGAAAAGGAAAAGTTCAAGGCTAGGTTGGTAGCAAAGGGGTACTCACAGAGGAAGAGGATTGATTATGATGAGGTCTTTTCTCCAGTGGTGAGGCATACTTCAATCCGGATTCTCTTGGCATTGGTGGCTAGCTATGATATGGAGTTAGAGCAGCTGGATGTGAAAACGGCATTCCTCCATGGTGATTTGGAGGAGGTTATTTACATGGAGCAGCCTGAGGGATTCATGCAGCCAGGGACTGAGCACCTTGTTTGTAGGTTGAAGAAGTCACTTTATGGGCTGAAGCAGTCTCCAAGACAATGGTATAAGAGGTTTGACTCCTACATGATTCGGATTGGGTTCACACGCTGTGAGTATGATTGCTGTGTTTATGTTAAGAGTCTTGATGATGGTTCATGTATTTTCTTACTACTCTATGTGGATGATATGCTTATTGCTGCAAAGAGTATGGTTGAGGTGAACAGGTTGAAATCTTTGTTGGGCAAAGAGTTTGACATGAAGGATTTGGGTGCTGCTAGGAAAATACTTGGGATGGAGATTCGCAGGGATAGGTCAGCAGGGAAGCTGTGGTTATCTCAAAAGGATTATGTGATGAAAGTGTTGGAAAGGTTCAGCATGGATAGTGCTAAGCCTGTTAGCACACCTTTGGCGAGTCATTTCAGGTTATCTACAGCACAGTGTCCGAAGTCTGAGGAAGAGATTCAGGATATGTCAAAGGTGCCTTATGCCAGCGCAGTTGGTTGTTTGATGTATGCAATGGTATGTACTAGACCCGATTTAGCACACGCGGTTAGCACAGTCAGCAAGTACATGGCCAATCCAGGCAGAGAGCATTGGAAGGCAGTCAAGTGGATGTTCAGATACTTGAGGGGTACTGTAGGCCGTGGGATTATGTTTGCAAAGCAGGATCAGGTTTCAGTTGTAGGGTTTGTGGATGCGGATTATGCTGGGGGTATGGATGACAGGAGGTCTACTACGGGTTATGTGTTTACACTTGCGGGTGGGCCTATTTGTTGGAGATCCATGGTTCAACCTCTAGTTGCTCTATCTACTACTGAGTCTGAATACATGGCGGTGACTGAGGCAGCTAAAGAAGCATTGTGGTTGAAGGGTTTGGTGAAAGAACTGGGCATAGATCAAGGTGGAGTGCAGTTGTACTGTGACAGCCAGAGTGCCATTTATTTGGCGAAGCACCAGGTGTATCATGCTAGGACCAAGCATATTGACGTGAGATTTCACAAGGTGAGAGAGTTGATTGCTTCGGGTGATTTGATATTGGAAAAGGTGCACACTTCTGAGAATGCAGCTGACATGTTGACAAAGATTGTGACTGTGGACAAGTTCGAGCATTGCTTGGACTTGGTTAATGTCTCCAGATGCTAGAAAGGAGGCGTCCTCCCAACAACTTGTTGGATCGATGTAGTTGTCTTCTGAATGGGCGAGGATATTCGCCAAGGTGGAGATTGTTGGAACTTGTGGCTCATATGGCGTGTATGAGAGGCACTGAGAAGTTCCTAGAATCGATAAGCAAGTTGGGAAGCACTTGGGAGGAGTCGGTATCGATACAGGTGTTTCTCTGTATCGATACCGAGGCGACAAGGAGCGAACAGAATGTATGGGTATCGATACAGGTATTTACCTGTATCGATACCGAGAGGCTTAAAAAGCCAGTGAACGGTGTTTCAAGGGCATTATAGGTATTCAGGCTATAATGTTGAGTTAGGGTTGGAATAGGAGTAGTGACCACATATAAATACTCTCTATTGTAAAACCCTAGTTGCTGCTCTCATCAATATACGACTACTCTGTGTGCTCCCGTGGACGTACCCAGTTTTGGGGAACCACGTAAATTCCTGTGTTGATTTCCTTTACTGTTTACGTATTCTGTTGTGTGCGTGTGGTGATTATTCTAACAATACGTATTTATTTTGTATATGTCACGTTTTCAGACTCGTTTTATTTTGATTTTGTAGATCTGCGACCGTAAATCTGTATGTTTGTGGCTGTAAATCTATAGATCTGGATCATGTGGAGCATATACCTATGTTTTTGGATTTTTTTGGGGAACTGATATGTTAGTGTCTCTCTCTCAGTCTCTCTCTCTCTCTCTCACCGAACCGGCCTCTCTAAACCGGACCAAACCGGGACGAACCGAACCGACCTCTTTTGAACCGGTTTCGGTTCTATGTTTCTCCCGAACCAATTTTTACCGGTTCACTAAAAAACGTCCTTGAACCGAACCGAACCGGTTTCACCCCTAGAAGCAACAAAGCAATGCAGGTGGCGTTGTTTGGGGAGGGAAGCAGGGAACCTGTTTACTTCACGAGCATTATAAAACAAAACCCAATCTCATCAACCAATCAACTAATCATCTGATTACTTCACAAATAGAATAATTCAACAATGACCGACCCCATTTGAAATAGACACAAGATAATCAAATTAAAGTTTTTTCTTGAGCCGTCGCTTTAATTTGATGTAGATGAAAAGGATAACTGAAATGCCCATCAAGTTTATATTGCAATTAGTTTCTAGCTATATATCATTGGAAACCAATAACAGGCTATTATATATCGTTCAATGTAAAAATATTATGTTATATAGGACGTAAAAAAGATAATGATCTGCCATATTCTTATTCACATTAGACATTTAGACTCAACTCTGAAGTCTATTTTCTCTCAATGTGGCGTTTTGTGCTTTTGGACTAATCCGTCTTCCTAATCAACAACTTCGAGGTGTCGAAAAAAGAAAATTATATTTTGACGTAAAAAATATTTTCTAAAGTTTGTAGAAGTCTTTTTAAGTTTGTTTTGTTTGTTTGTTTTGTTTTTTTTTTTTCTTTTCAAAAAAGTAAATGAGTGATTCGTTGAAAAGTCTTTATTAAGTTGTTAAGCTTTAGCACTCAAACTTAATCTAAAGATATATAAAGGTCAACAGTTTGGCGCTTTATTGGGATTAATCCTAAGCAATTAAGTAACAGTAGTAGTCTACTTCAATCTTCACTGGGAAAATTGTAATAATATATATGCACGTCCATTATATTTTTGACGTCTTGCATGCAACTATATGTCAATCTGTATTTTTTTTTTCGGATATTTTTTTTTGCCAAATCTTTGTGTTGGACCTTAAAAACACCTTTTAAACACATCTAACGGTTCGGATTTTCAAAAAAAAAAATTGGGAAGGTGGAGGTCCGGACGTTAGGTCCGCAAAATGTGGTTTGGATAGGAAGGGGTTCCTATATATATATATACGGCAAACTTCCTATCCACACTCTCGGAAATAAGGAAAAAATGGGATTTTTTTGTGTTGCAAATTATTTTTGGAAAATCCGATCCGTCCAATGTGTTCAGAAGGTGTTTTCAAGGGTCCAAGCGGAAAATCTTCAAAAAAAAATACTGGGAAGGGCTTGATCCAAGCAGTTTTCGCAAAACTGTAAAACATACAGTTTTTGCGAAAAACTGCTTGGATCAAGCACTTCCCGGTATTTTTTTTTGAAGATTTCCCTTGTGGACCCTTGAAAACACCTTCTGAACACATTGGACGGCTCGGATTTTCCAAAAACAATTTGCAAAACAAAAAAAATACGTTTTTTCTCTAGTCCGGGAGTCCCGGACTAGAAAATCTCCGTATATATATATGCTTTGAAAACAAACAGCGAGTGCACGGAAGCTGGGATTAATTTGATTATAGTATATAATGGTGGTAATATTAATTAATTATTAGACGCAAAAGGTCTTCCATTTTACGTGGACTTGTAGGCCAAGTTTCAACTGCTCCCATGAAATGAAATACTCCTCCTATTTATTTTTTCACTGCTTTCTTTGAGGGTAAAATAAAAAAATATATGCAGAAGGGAAAAAAAAAACAAAAAAAAAAAAATTGAAAAGGAAGAAATAGACTAGTACGAGAGTTTAGGTCTGTAATCCATATATATATATGTATGGTGGGTCCTGAATTGATCAAAGGCTGAAACCATCATTTGCAGGCAGCATATAGATGATCGATATCATGCTAGAAATATCATTGCCAGTGGAACATCATCATCAGCATGGTCGCATAACATGTTATACCAGCAATTAGGCCTGTCGTTGAGTCAAAGAATCAAAAGGGATTTTCGGAGTACATGTATACTTGACCAGAGTTTGTTCTATTGGTTTGTGAGTTTGCTTCATGCACAATTGATTAGAGTTTAATTATTAGAGCTAAATCTTTAAATAATAATAAAAAAAATTCTTGAGGATTCTTCGGTCCTTGCTTGAATGCCTTGCTTTTGACTATACCAAAGTGGTTGAATAGTGCGAAAATTGGCTCAGACACCCCAACTGTAAAAAAAAAACTACACAGAGATTTCTTTGTGGGTATATGGCTAGTTCAATCCAATCAAAGCAGATTGCTTGAGCATTTTGTTTTATGTAACGAATATAGAGAATCTTTTTAGAAGTTCCATATTGTGATATATATTGAGGAGGTGGGGTTGGGAAGGCGTGCACCAATTGCTTTTGGTCGTATATCAGAATTACTGACCAAGAAAAGCGAAGCAAAACACTCAGCCCCCTTTTCGAGTCACTTTTTTTGGGTTTGCCTCAGTATTGGAGGAGTATTCATCAGTGTTGTAGCTTTTTTGTTCTTGATCAACTCTTGCACCCCCCCGTGTGTATATTAATTCCCACAGACACTTAATTAACAACACAAAAGGAGGGTTTAATTAGCTGTTCCTTTTGCTACCCCTACTATTAATTACACACCACATTAACCAATACAATTTCTATGTTAGACAAAACGTACAGAAATACTATGTTAGGAGTTCAACTCTCGTTTCAAGTGTTAATCTAACACTTGAAATATATATGTATATACATAGTAGTAGATTTTTTTACAGGGGACATAAATATAATAGGATAAATATGTATCAACTTAATTAATGTTCAGTAGAGAAGATCGACTAATATGTAGCCTAATATGTTAATTAAGGGGTTGCAATAAGTAAGCTTTATAAGCAGGGGCGACGCCACATGGAAATGAGGGGGTCAGCCGACCCCACGGCCAAAAAAAAAAATACTAGTACTATTTTATTTTTTTTCTTTTTAGGAAATTTATAAATGAACCCCCATAAATTTAGGGCTGACACCACTGGACAATTCCCCAACTTTCATCCCCCTCTTTGTGTGGTTTGTTCGAATCCTAGTCACTCATTTTGTTCTTTTGATGATATGAGAGGTTGATCTGTTTTGCTAAAAAAGTATTCCCTCCGTCCCAAATTGTTGCTCCTAGTTACTATTTCAGAATTGGGACCTCTAAATTATATGGCTGTGTGTCAATGTAAGCGTACGTACGTAGGGCAGGTAGCTGTTGAGCATGGCGCATGCATGTTTAGGGAGCAGGTGGATGTGTACGTACACGTTCATGGTCAAAACATATGATTTCATGATAGACATCTTTTTACTATACTATGATATCTTGAAGGTAATTATCATATATACTAACAGAAAAAGAAAAAAAAAAAAAGGAAAAAGAGAAATTGAATTTAATAAACACTACTCCTCCTCCATTAATTATTACTAGAACACAGGTCCATGCATGCATGCTACCTTGAGGAATCATGAAAGCTGACAAACATTATACATCTTCACAATGCCCTTTTTTCTTCTCTACCTAGCTCTCACCTTTTATAAATACACACATACTGATTTCATCTCTCTGCTAAATTTCAAAAATAAATAAATAAAAAAACTCCATTTAAAAGTCTCCCCATCACCCCTCTAGTTCCACTTCAACACTCTCTCTCTCTCTCTCTCTCTCTCTCTCTCTCTCAAAATGGCCAACTCAGCGATAACTTCATTTACACTGTGGTTGGGTTTAGTTATTTTGTATGCTACTCAAACTGTGCATGTTAAGGCATTCTGGCCGGGTGGAAGATCAACCAGGTTCTACGACTTCAAGGTCTCTCTTCTCTCCCTCTCTTGCATTTGTTTCCATAGGCATTTTCTATACCACTCTTAATTTAATTCCATAAGTTCTTTTAGTAAGATGCAATACATGTTTTAAAAGGCGCACGGTATCATGATGTGGATATGGTACGTAGCTAGCTTACTTCTGTATTGGACCATCCGTCGATAAAAAAAACTGAAAGTTGTTGTACCTAATGAATGATTTACAGGTGCAAACCATGAAAATTACAAAGCTGTGCAACACCAAGGACATCGTCACGATTAACGGAATGTATCCTGGGCCCGTTGTTTATGCCCAAGAAGATGATAGAGTCATCGTCAGAGTCACCAACGAATCACCTTACAATGCCACCATACACTGGTAAACCTTACTAACTTATCACCATGACAAAGTTTCGTTTTTTTCTGTATTATTAACCAATATTATGTTTGTGATGTTAATTTCAGGCATGGTGTCCGACAAAAGCTATCGTGCTGGTCCGACGGTCCATCATATATCACCCAGTGCCCAATTCAAACCGGACATACATTTACCTATGAGTTCACGTTGTTGCAGCAGAAGGGTACCCTTCTATGGCATGCTCATGTATCTTGGCTTAGGGCCACTGTTCATGGTGCCATTGTTATCTACCCTAAAACTGGAGTCCCTTACCCTTTTGTGTACCCTTATGAAGAGCACATCATCATTCTAGGTAAGGCGCAATTATTATTATTTTTTTTTCAAGATGGAGCATCCTAGGTAAATTATTAATCTCTTGAATTTAGGCCTATAAATTTTTTTCACAAATTGTAATCTAGTCATTTGTTTAATTATTGCCATTGATTAAAAGAGGATGATCCAGCTTCCTAGCTACTGTAGAGAGGCCTCTACCGTTCATTTTTGCATTCAATGGCCCAGGGAAAGGAGATTTCTCAACCATTCATTTTTGCATTCAACGGCTCAGATTTTAATTAGAAAAACCTTAATTTTCTGGGAAGAGTTTTTTAAAATCTGAGTTAAAAATATTTTTAGACAGTTTAGATCACACGACGGACTGCAGAGAAGTCAGAATTATATATATATTGGTATGTACGTACGTTTCTTGTGTTTGGGGGTTGGTATTCTAGTACTCAAAGATTTGAAAGCTGATAAACAGGGGAGTATTGGTTGAGAGACGTAGTACAACTCGAGCAGGCGGTTTTAGCAAGTGGCGGAGGTCCTCCACCGGCGGATGCTTTTACAATTAACGGACACCCTGGCCCCAACTACAATTGTTCAAGCAATGGTAAATTTCGTTTATGTTATATTTCTAGAGTAAATATTTCACTTCTTAATTCACATTTATCTCTAAATATCAATATGGTTACTAGCTAGCTAGATTTTTCAAGTAACAATCATCCCCAGCTACCTTGTACTTCTGATCAGCTGACAATGTCAAGCTCAAAGTACTAGTACTGTTTACCTAATTCAATAATTCTTTCATTCCAGTTTATTTGCCTACTTTTCGGCATTATGAATTATATACGATTTCATATTTTAGCAAATGGGAAACTTAACTAAAAAAGCTACCATTATAACCTTCGTATTCACAATGACTTCGATTTTTTTAAGGTATTCCGTAGTATAGTTTAGATAAGGGGAAGAGTGCACAACATGTTCGGATTTAGGGGCATGCCTGCTTGGCAAATGTTGACTTTTTTTTCTTTTTGTGTTAAATTAAACTTTAATAATCCAGCATGTATGAAAGATGTTCTCTTGCTTTTAGAGTACTTTATCAAGTATTAATTAGCAAAATTAATTAATTAATTTATTTTGTTTTGTTTCAGATGTGTATAAAATTGATGTGGTCCCGGGTAAGACATATCTATTACGGTTAATCAACGCAGGCTTAAACATGGAGAACTTCTTTGCCATTGCCAATCACAAATTGACAATTGTGGAAGCCGATGCAGAGTACACAAAACCATTCACTACCGACCGTGTGATGCTAGGACCCGGTCAGACAATCAACGTCCTCGTCACGGCCAATCAGCCCATCGGACGGTACTCGATGGGCATGGGTCCCTACATGTCTGCTCAAAATGTCCCATTTCAAAGCATAACATCCATTGCTTATTTCCAGTACTTAGGTGCCATGCCGTATAGCTTATCCTTACCAGCTCCGTTACCAAGTTTTAACGACAATCTAGCTGTTAAGACCGTTATGGACGGCCTAAAAAGCCTTAATCCCGTTTCTGTTCCCAAAGAGATTGACTCTAATCTTTTCATTACCGTCGGATTAAACGTTCAAAAGTGTAATTCCAAGACTCCACAGCAGAATTGCCAGGGCAATAATGGTGGGATTATGGCCGCTTCAATGAATAACATAAGTTTTATTAGGCCTAGTATTTCGCTTCTCGAGGCTTATTACAAACATATTAATGGGTATTATTCTGAGGATTTCCCTGGGGTACCCCTTAAATTCTATGACTTTGTCAATGGGGCACCTAATAGCATCCCTATTGATACCCAGTCATTGAGAGGGACTAGGACTAAGGTCCTTGAGTTTGGGTCCAGAGTGCAATTAATTTTGCAGGACACAGGAACCGTCACCACCGAAAACCACCCAATTCATCTCCACGGCTATAGCTTCTACGTCGTAGGGTATGGTACCGGGAACTATAACCCACAAACTGCGAATCTCAACTTGGTGGATCCACCTTACATGAACACGATTGGAGTTCCGGTTGGCGGATGGGCCGCAATTCGATTTGTTGCTGACAATCCAGGTATGAAAAATAATACATACTCCAAAAGTCCAAATCTGCTTCAAAATATATAGCATCCTGAATGCTATTTTACAGAAAAAATTTATATGTCATAACTTTTTTGTTTACACTGCATTATGTTATCTAGGTTATTATGTCATAACTGATTTACAATTTATATGTCGCAGGGGTATGGTTCATGCACTGTCACTTAGAGATACATTTGTCATGGGGGTTGTCAGTTGTTTTTATAGTGAAGAATGGGCAAGGAGAGCTGGAGACCCTTCCACACCCTCCGGCAGACCTGCCGCGGTGCTAGTGATTTGGCCATGGATTTTGTGAAACAACAAAAAAAATGTTCTAAAGGTTGTGATCATCGATCTGATTCTTTCGACGCAAGTGTGTGTATTAGGGTTGGTCTATTTCGTTCAGACTATGAAATTGCAGTGTAAACAAAAGTGTGAGCCTAGCTGCATGAAATAAAAATTGCAAATTGCTTTGATTTCTATTTTTTAGGGGTGTGAAGTCTGTAGTTTTATTTTACTACATGATAGAAGTGTGGGTATATATCTTTGTGTGTTAGGTAATAAGAGACCTGCCCCAGATGCAGATGGCTGAACCAGTCCTGCTGCATAAATTGTACTACTACATATGTACTATATATGAAATTATTTGCTTGTATGAAATTATTTCTTATTGGATCATATAATGGAAGTCAACTACTCCCGATCTCTCTGATCAAATAAATACTTAACAAATAGTACTAACAATGATGCCAGCCATAGCATTCAGTAAATCCTTTAAAATTCCCTCCAGAAAGGAACCCTTTTGACTGCACCGACGGTGAGATTTGCAATTCATTTTCGACTTACGTACTTAGGAAAATGAAACACAGAGGTTATAAAACAGGGAGGTTTCTCAAAAAATGTCTAGGCATATAAATAAAATAACTTCATGATCAGGTTGTGGCCATTGGATATTTTTTTATTATAAAGAGATACATAGAATATTCTTCTAATTCTCTCCTTGCTCACTTTATGCTTATCTAAAATATTGCCTTCTATGATCAACTACATATTGTAATTGATGCTATGTGTAGATTACATTTGACAGGTATAGGAATTGGGTTGATCAGGCTACGTTCCAATGTGCTTATAGACACAGACGGGTATCCACTAATCTTAAATATTGCAATAAAACAGATTTTTTTTTTTTTAAAAACTGCTTGCAAGAAAACAGGTTGCTCGGCCAAGGGAAAAGAAAAAATTCACAGAAAGTAAAGGCAGTTGGAATCAAATTTCATACGTGGTGGTTGAAGTCGGACAAATTTTTGGTTTCTGAGTATCCAAGATGTTGGGGCCAACCCTGAATTTTGTAGGGGCCAGGGGAATTTTCAATTTGGCATCTTCACATCTGGAGGTACTCCACTATAATTAAAAAAAAAAAACATACAAATTAAACCAACTGGAAAGAAAATTACAAGAAACTCGACAAGATTAAGGCACGAGAATTACTTGTGATTATAAAAACTTAAAAGTATCACTCAAGCATTTAGCCAATTAAGCTTGAGTAATTTGCTTTCTTGCCAAACTATTAGTCTCCGATGGACAACAACATATCTCATTCGTTCAACTTTAATTTTTGTGGCATGATTGTTGTACTTGATGTTGATGAAGAGGTTTCCGGCGTAGTTCAACAGATGCCTGCAAAACAAGAAAGACTAGGGACAATATTGGTGTGATGTTAGCCAACGAGCCCCCAATACCTAAGTCAATGGATTTGTAGAGAGAGAGAATATTACTCGAGTAATTAGGATACTAGAAGAACCTACCTATATATATAGGCATTCGTGGTGGTTGAGTCCTTTTAGGAGTAGGAGGAGCCTTAACCCCTTGCTAGGAGTGACTTTGTGGGCTTATGCCAAGAGAGCCAGCCCTACCAACTGTTGATCCATGCCCGCTACTTGTCCAAATGAGGTTAATCTTGCAAAAATGAGAGGTTTTATGCAATTGGTAGCTGCACAATTATGTCCGGCCTTTGCTAGTGTTAAGATTTCAACCACAGCGTATCAGCATGAACAATAATATTTGAGGGCAAAAATTTCTTGGCCAGTACTGGATTTCTTGCTAAGTTATTCTTCCGATGGAAACTGAAAAACCAGGGTTCCCTAAAAATCCGTAAAAACCCTAACAGTATGAATGCAAATCACTAGTTCATACAACCAGCAGAAATTCACGCAAGCAGTCAAATCCCACAACACAGAGATATACGTGAAAAACCCTAAATGGGTAAAAAAAACCACGGGAAGGAATCAAAATCACTATACTCATTGTGCAGTTATAGATGTATCTATCCAAACGATGTAAATCCTCACAACGTTCTAAGTATCACCTGCCGAGTCACATGTACACTGCACCCAGTGATCTTGATCGCCAACGCCTTGAATCGCACAAGCCTTCCTTGGATACTTTCGGAATCCCACCAAAAGTATTCCCTAGAAATTACTTTTAGATTGTAGAAAACTTCTGGGAGATGAACATGTAGTTGTATGATCGTTTGATTGTGTTGAAACTCCAAGGTTATAATCACTCAAAAGATCAAGAAACTTCTCTCTCTCTTCTTCCAAAAGTGCGGCTGCTATAGGTTATGAGAGATAATGAAAAAACCCTAGCACATCGATATTTATAGAAGCTGTCCGCGCCCAACTTGCTCGACAGGTTGCTCGAGCAAGTCCTGGAGTTGTTCTTGGCAGAAGAGTTGCTGGACATGTTGCTCGAGCAAGTCTTGAGCAACTTTTGAACTAGTAAAATAACCTACTCAACTCACCACTTAAATACATACTATCGCACTCTCAACCATTACCTAAAGAGATGATTCCTTTCCACACCTAAACAGACACTCTAAAAAATAAAATTACAACTAGATGTAAATGTGTGTATTGTCAAACGGAATTGCCAAAACAAATGAATCTGAAACTTGGTGCTTACAGAAACACACACAAATCCATTTCACTTGATTGGTTGATCTAACACTTGCTGCTTTGTGCCTTGGAACTATGTAACTAAGCTAAACACGACCAGTTAAATACTAGCGTCTCGTTAAACATGTTGATGTGTTTAAAGAAATAACAAAATTGAGCTTGGCTCAATTAGAGCTCGTTTATACAGCTTGAATCACATGCAAAAAGGGTTAAAGTTTGAACACCTTTTACTTGTTAAACAAATCAATCACCAAACCATGGTTAGATAACACATTACTCGGCTCGACTTGGTCAACAGGAGTATTATTATTATTGTGGTGCAAGGGCAAGACAGGCTTGGCTCATTTGTGTCCTTGTGCCATTTGTTTGTTTTCTAATTAGTAAATGGAATATAATTAAAACCAAACGGTCAAAGAAGACAAACAGACACCGAAGGAGATGGTTTGTTGATGTTCAAAACGTTGCTGATACTGCAGCATCATCCTATTTCTGGGTACATATATGCAATTGGAAATTTGAACACCCTTTAACTAACTGGTAGGCAGTAATTTCTGGCGAAATTAACAAATTAGTAGGCATACCGCATTATTAATTCCCACTAAGTCTGAGCAAATAAACATAAGCGACAATATCAGAAACAGATCAACATTAAGCAACTATCATGCAAGATTTAGTCAGGAAAATTAGAACTGTAGAAAGACATGTACTAATAGATACTACTATCCAACAATCATAGCAGAAGAGCTTTGAAAGTTGGTTGACTACCTAGAACGCTGGAATTCACATGTTACCACAATAAATAAGTAGAATAATCTGGGATCAAATACGACCGAAGGTACGTAAGAATTGATTATTAGTTTTTTTTTTTTTTTTTTTCTTTCTTTCACACACGAGTCTTTAGTTGATTGTTTATTTCTTCTCCATATGGTCATAATTCTTCTAATTTCCTCAAGTGTAGTGTTCTGTGCTTGACTTAATTTGAAGTTATGGTTGATACATTTTCAACGGTACCAATTTTGCATAGATTGCATCTACATAAAAAAGAAATATTGTACTAGCAAACAACCCGTGCTATGCACGGGTAAAATATCTTGAACTTTATGCAATTGAAAAGGTAAAAAAATATTTTAAAAACTACTTTAATACATCTAACAGCCCCAAGAATGCTAAATAGTACTAGTAATTAAATACTAAAAGACTGGTACAACCAACTCCTAGTTTCAGTATATAGATGTTTTCAAGTTTCAGTTGGAAAATTGGTTGAAATCAATACTCATAAAATCTTTTTCTGATGTCCAATCTTTACCTAAGCAAAAAAGAGTCCTTACTCCCTACCAATTGGAAACTTGGACAAGATGTGCTTAACTCAGGCTCGGCAACATGGGGATTGAAGGTGATCCCTTAGGACTTGTGAATCTATTTACATGTTGCAAATAGTGATAAAATATATTCATGTACGTACAAACCTGCTTCTTAGAGCTCAAACAGCCATTCTCATCATGAATCTTCAGTCATGAGCAGTCATATTAGCAAATGCCATGGAGTAGAAAGGGTTGTGGGGCATTATGCTCCAACAGAATCTTGGCACTGTCAACCAGGATTGTAAAGGACCATCAAGTATTCAACTGCACATGGTCCAGTCACCACAAGTTTCTGGACCATTTCTGTGCGCTTATTTACCTTTTTGGTCCCCAATGTATTAGCGATTGGCCAATTTGGTCCCCAATGTATAAAGTTGTCCAATTTAATCCCCAATGTTTAAAATGTGTGTCGATTTAATCCCTAACCCTAACTCCGTCTACCTCCTCCGTCAAAATGGAGGGCACCTTGGGCATTTTACCCCTCAACTACCCCTCCACTTCTTAGAAAATACAGATTTTAAACACATTTTCTTTTCTTATATTTTAGTAAAAAAATTGCACATAAAAATCTACTAATGGACAATAGGGCTAATATTCAACAACTTGTTCTAGATAAAGTTAATTTTAACCTAATTTGGTGCTTGATTTCAGCAAAAAAAAAAATTCAGGAGAAGCATCCAAATTTTCAACTAAAGTAATTGCTAAATACCCAAATCAGTAAAAGTTCAACTCCGTAAAGCATCAAAAGTTTTCCCAAAAGAAACCATTTCCTGCAGTAATTAACTGGATTAGCAATTTCTTTGAAGTCTTATATAAATCATCCACAGTTCAAATCAATACCAGCATATATTACTATTGCAGAAATGTATATACAGCAGTAGAAGAGACTACGAGACGAGATGATTTATTGGTAAAATGGAACAGCTGAGTAACAACAAACGAGTTTGAGATGACTCAGACGAGTCCGAATTTGACTCGCCCGAGGTGAAAAGACTACGAGACGATCTCCTTGGTAACCTTGACGACTCGGATCTGTGCGCCACGGGTCCCAATCTGGACTCGTTCTTGAAAAGCTTTTACCCAGATATCTCACCGCCTACGGTGAACCTGACATCACATCTCGAAGAGTTTCCGACAGGTTTTGGTTTCCTTCTCGAAGCCTCCGACGACGAGTCGGCCTCCCTCTAACTAATACGACGTCGGCGACAGAAGAAGAGAAAGAGGATGAGTTGGACCGAGTCTTATCGAACTCGTCGAGTGAACTCAGTGAGTTGTGGAGGCGAGTGGGAGGCCCATGAAGACGGCGATGGTGAAGAGGGAGTTCACGTTTGCTATGCCGTCGAGGGCGGTGACGTGGACGCTAGTGGTGGTGGATGACGATGAGCGTGGGGTGGAGGTGGATCGACAATCGTAGTACTCTTTTGGGTCGAAGCCTAGATGTGAAGAATTTGTGAATCCATTACTTTTGTGTGTGTGCAGAGAGAGAGAGAGAGAGAGAGAGAGAGAGAGAGATTACTCTTCCTGATTGATTCTTCTTCTTGTGGTTGGCAAGTGAGGGTAAAATACCCAAGGTGCCCTCCATTTTGACGGAGTTAGGGTTAGGGATTAAATCGACTCAAATTTTAAACATTGGGGATTAAATTGGACAACTTTATACATTGGGGACAAAATTGGCCAATCGCTAATATATTAGGGACCAAAAAGTTAAATAAGCCATTTCTGTGAGGTTGGTTAAGTTCAAGTTGTTCAACACCTCACGACTGTGAAGCGAAACCAGTTAATGCGGCTATTAATGAGGAACAAATTAAGCCAATGTTGGTTTTTGTCTTTACTGCATCCATTTTCATTCTTACTTTCAGGTCATAATCGAAGAGACGAGCAACAAAATGACATCGAATCTTTCATAATCTAGAAATTTCGCCACTGCAAATCACAGACAAAGTTAATTTTAAATAGTCAATTTGAAGTTAAGGGGAAATTAAAACCAAAGTTGGAAAGTTTCTTCTGCTTCTGGGTGATCAATCTTTTTTCTTTTCTAAAATACTATGCACCAGCAGCAGTAGTTAATCGGAGAAGGTAATGCCGGAATAAAAATAAGTTACCTCAGCAAATGCAAATTATCAATCTTAACTCAAACCAGAGAGGTCCTAACCAAATTTAAAAGGAGAAAGCTATGGTACACTTAAAAGGGTGTACTATGTTTTTTTTTTGGTATTTGTTACTCATAATTTTGGTATATGTTACGCATGTTTTTATTTAATTAGTTGCGAAAGAGGTGTGTACCTTGGAAGTTTATGGTGCTAATAGTTTTGGAAGATGTTATGGGTATTTATGGTTCTTGTTACAAGTGTTTCTTGTGTATGATCTATATAATAAGGAAGAACGGTTTTTGAATCCCTTAACCCTTCATCTCTAATGCTACGGTTATAAAAGAGAGTGTTTAGAGTTTCTATTAATCTAAGCCATCCATTATTGTTCCAAGAGTAACTTAAGGAACGGCTAGGATTTATTTATGAAACATAGCCGAGGTCACGTCCACTTCTTTTTTTCTTTAGACTGCCGAATCCCACAATTAATCTCCTCCACGATTCTTTTCTTTTTGTTTGGATTTTCAAAATCATTTACACCTTTTCTATCATTCCCTCTCTCAAATTCACTCCTAATATAGGTGTAACCCTTAAATTTCAATAATGTTCGAGTATTCTGTAGCGATTCGCCTCCCTTTGACCCACCGTCGTCACGCTTCGTGCCTGTGGTAGGCTCTGCATGTGGGCGTTTAGAGTCTGTGAATATTCATTATAACATAAACATTGGCAAGGTTTCTATTTTTTGTCTTTTCAATTTCACACTTCAAACTCGTCGGCTCTATCTATTTCTATTAAGGTTTGATGTGAACTTTCAGGCTCGGTTTTTGCAAATCATTATGGTTCCAATTTTAATTTCAAATGGAAACAAAAAAGCTATGAGTACGCACACTTGTGTACGCCAAATGCACGGACGGTGCATCTTAACCGTCCAAAGCATTTTCAACTTTCCGGATTTTAAATAAAATATTCCCGCAAAGAGTTTAAACTATTCATGCAAACAGTATATTTGAAATATTCCAGACCATTGATTTTTGAGATAGACAGTTAAGATGCGTTGCGTGCATTTGGCATACGCGAACGTGCGTACCCATAACAGGTTTGTTTCAAATATTGCCCTGATAATGCTGTTATTTTCCATTCATGGCGATGAAAGTGAACCCATATAGGCCTGGGGTAGGGTGGTTCAATCGGATCTGGGGTACTAGTAATCGCCTCCTAGAAATCACCCTAGTGAGCGCCCGACGTCGTTTTGGGCGCCAAAAGAGACAACAAAAAATTTGAGCAAAACTACGTCATTTTTAAGTAAACATGACATATACTTTTTAGCTTATAGTGTGCTGCAGGTAATTTTCATTTAACATTGGTACACTTTACAAGGTTCTTCCAAGTTTATCTTCATTGTCGAACTTGCTTGAAATATATAAGTGCTGACGGTGATGTTGTTTTGGGTGAATAAACCAAGTGGTTCATTTTTTTGTCCTTATTTAAATTTTGTTCGTTGTTAATTTGGCGTTGATTTTTTGTGGTGTATTGGTTTCTCTTGACGAGAGGAATCTAAAAAGTACTCCCTCCGTCCCTTTTTAAGTGATCCACTTGGAAAACATGTATTTTTGTGGACGTTTAAAAATGTAAATTCGTATAATATTTTTAAAATTTTTTTGCACCAAATTAAAGTACTCAATGAGCACTTTAATTTGGTATAAAAAAAATTAAAAAATTATATAGAGAAAATAATTTTTTTAGGGGTTTCAAATTACATGTATAGGATGAATCATTTAAAAAAGGACGGAGTGAGTATAAAATTATTAACTAACCTTAAATTTTTCTGAATAAAGACAAGGATAATCCAATAAACCACAAAAAATAGATTATTTTTTGTTAGTGAATTTTTTTTAAAAATTGATCATAATTTTATACTTTTTAGATTCCTCTCATGAAGACTAACCACTAAACCACAAAAAATCCACGGATAACAAACAAATATAAAAAAAAATAAAGACAAAAAAATAAACCATTTTTTGTTTATTTAGCCAAAGCAAGGACGTACTTTTTTGTTCTGAACTCCAGCAGGAAAACTGGGGATTTTGTTTCCCCTAACAAATCAAAGATCGAAAACTTTGGCAGAAATGCAGTAAAGAAGAGTGCTAACAATCAGTGGGGAATGGATGAAGATGATCCATGGATGCACCCATGGAGGCAGATTCCATATTTTCTCCAAAGAAAGCGATCTCTTCAGTTTTTACTTGTTAGACGTGAAAAAGGGTTTGGGAGGTCTTTGATTCTTTTAGTCTCGTAGGACTTAAAAAGATGTAGTTTTGCTCAAATTTTTTTGTTCACTTTTGGCGCCCAAAACGAGGTCATTTTGGATGCTCACTAGAGTGATTTCTAGGAGGCGATCACTAGTACCCCTAAATCTGGTTCAATTAATATGATGTAGCTATTGGTTATCACATAGCTGGAATCGTTTGAGAGGGAGTTGAAATATTGCAGCAAGTGAGTTTGGTATTGAAATTATGCAAAGGTGAAACAAGTCCTAGAGGAGGGTGAGTAGGACTATCAATTTAAAAATTCAATGTTACCAAGTGATTCACATTCACCCCAATTCTATGGCTATATAATCAAACCAACAATTTCAACTCAAAGTAAATAAACTAATGAGACAAAACACACGATATACGTGAAAACTACTTAGGGTCTAAACACCCTAAGCATAAAACCACAGCCTAGTCCTACTCATGCATTCCATAAATCAAAAGGTTTACAAGAATTAACAAGACTAGGAATTACCCAACAAGCCCCTTGTGACACCTAGCTCAATTCTTGATGTAGTACCCCGTACTCCTCTTTGATTCCATGGACTCCACAAGCACACCCGTCTTGATCTCCGAGTCAACTCGGTACCGGTCTAACCGGCTCAAGTAGAAACAAGGCAACACAACATGATGTATGAAAAAGATTTGATTTTTATGAAAGTTTTTTGAAAACTAAAATCAACCTAGAGTAGATCCATGAAGAGGAAGACTCTAGATTGAAGAAAGATGAAAAGAGCAAGCTCAAATCATCAAGAACATCAAGTTCACGAAAGAGAGAAGGGATGGAGAAGAGATGAGACTTTCTCTCTCTAAAAAGGGCTGATTTTCTCTCAAGTGGGTATGTGAAAATGAAAGAGAAATGACTTTTATAGTGCCCATTTTCGTGCTCCCCAAGACAGCCACTCAAAACATGACATGTGGCCACTTAAAGAATCTGGCAGACGCGTGTAGACGCGCGCAGACGCTCCGACAGGATTTAAACACGTGGCACAATCTCAACAGTTAAAGCCACAGCCCTGCAGACGCAATAAGTTCAAAGCTAAATCCTAATGTCAAGATCATGGGATAGCAAAACCCAAACAAGCACTAATAAGCCAACATTATGCACATTAAAACATGTTATTTTGGATGGCCTAAATGCAAAAATGATATGCATGGATATACCTCAACGGATTGAGCTTCGAAACACTTGTCTTGCCTTTGGCTTGATCATGAAGCTTCCATGTATTGAACATGTGTCAAAAATAATTCAAAGATACATCTATGCTATTGGAATTGAAACATGTTAGTTATGTAATATGGACTAAAATAACTATATACACAAATTACTCCATATTTTTGTTTTAACGGGAAATTTCAAGCCACCCCCACTTTTTGTGGGGGCTTTCGTCCAAACCCTATTTTGTTTTTCCCTCCTAAATAGGTTTTGTGCGCGCGTGAGAGGGTTTTACCAATCGACACAGGCATCGTGTGTCAGATCGCGTGTCAGATATGCCACTTCTCTCTCTTTATATATATATACACGGCATGTGCACTTTTTGCTTTTCCTGACACATTCAATTTACTCCGTCCTTCTCTCTCTCTCTCTCTCTCTCTCTCTCTCTCTCTCTCTCTCTCTCTCTCTCTCTCTCTCTCCCCTCCCTTTTTTATTTTAGATTTAGAATAAAAATAACTTTTGTTAAACATATTTATTTTTTATAAAAATTATATATTTGAAATCTACTCGATGAGATCTTTCAATCAAGATCCATTGTGAATATGAAATTGTATACATGTAAAAAATAAAATAAAAATTTAGACCCATTAATTAAGAATTCATGCCATTACTAAATAATTCACATCACCCAAAATAAAAGAACTCACAGACATGAAATGTAGAGTTCACACATCATGAGTCATAACTTTTCTCTAAAATACACAATTCACACCCCTCAAATGCATAATTCACTCATCCAATTAGAAGAATTCACACCCCTCAAATGCGCAATTCACACATTCTCCACACAACTCATTCTCCAAAATACACAATTCACAACTTACTCACAAAAATACATAATTGACAGCCAAAAAAAGATAATTCACATCCCTCAAATGTAGAATTCACACATTCTGAAATGAAAGAATTCACAATCTTTCTGAACACTTCACACTCTCCAAAATAAAAGAATTCACACCCCTTAAGTGCACAATTCACACATCTTCTACACAATTCACTCTGCAAAATACATAATTCACGCTCCAAAATGAAAGAATTCACACCCGTAAAATGCAAAATTCACACCCTTCAAAATAAAAGAATTCACCACCCTCCAAAAAAAATTTTTTGCACATAATTTTATATTCAATATGGGTATTGTTTGATAGATGTCGTCGAGTTTGCATATAATTTTTTGCACCCTTCAATATTGGTTCTAAAAATATATATATTTTTAAAATCGGACATAAATTAAAAGTTGTAAATATTAAAAGTTTTAAGAGAGAGAGAGAGAAGATGGGGGGGGGGGGGGGGGGGAGGGAGAAGCATTTATGGGAGCATAAGGATTATTATCCAATGGGGTTGAAGCATGTAGGAAAGGGCCTGAATGGGTAGAGTGTGACATGAGTGGGGCCTAAATGGAAACACCCTCATAAAAGAGGGCCGGCCTGGAAGAACCCCTTGTTTTAATTATAAAAATACATAAGGCCCCACTTAGCAATTGGCCCAGAGTCTCCAAATAGTTTGGGTCGGGCCTTAGAATGTATTCCGCGTTAGGCTGAAATCAATCCTCTTTGTTTTCTAAGCAATTGACGGGCCGCTCCAGTTTTGGAGGCCGGTTTACACCCCACTCCACTTTTCTGGAAAAATGCTCCGACAACTCCACCTCCCCATGTGCCATCCCAGCATCTTCTGAGTTTTTGACAAAACGGCGGAAAAGTCTCTCTCTCTCTCCACCCACCTAAATCCCAGGGTACCCTATGAAAGTGCCTAAAATCCTAGGGTACCTATGAAAGTGCCTAAACCACTAAAAATCCTATAATAGGAAAGTTTACCCTAAACCTAAATCCTAGGGTACCCTACGAAAGAGCCTAAACCTAAACCTTAAGGTACCCTATAAAAGTGCCTAAACCATTAAAAACCCTATAATAGGAAAGCGCACCCTAAGTGCCTAAAAAGAGTGATTGACCTTAATGGAATTAGTGGTAATTAAAAAGAATGATTGGAGTTAGTGGTAATAAATAATTATTTTTTGTACCGGCCCGTAATAAATCCTTGTTTTCTCTGTATGCAGAGAATTCATTCACTTCTCGACGACAAAATGCCCCGCGGATCTGGGCGGATTTTTTTAATCAAATTTTTGGGTATCGGGGTGGGTATAGGGAGAAATTAGAAAAATTAGGCCGAGGTTGGATCGGGGTAGAGTTGATATTACCCCGCCCCGAACCCGCCCCAAAATATATTTCTATGTAAAATTATACTTTTATCCTAATCTAATACTGTAAATCATCATACTGAAGATAGATATTATATTTTTATCCTAATTTTATTATTATTCTACTAAAAAAGCTTTTATTCTTACCTTAATATCTTAACCACGCTAAAATATCACTTTATTTATAAGTATTTACTTTTATTTTTCTTTTAGATTAACAATTTTTTTAAAATTTCTTATGAGGCGGGGCGGGACGGGGCGGGTAAACCTTTCCCCTGATCAGGCAAGAACGAGGGTACCCAAAAAATATCCGGTTAGGGTCGAGTCCATGTGAGAATTTTCGGGTCGAAATCAGGTATGCCAAAAACCCGCCCACCCCGCCCCATTGCTATTCCTATTCTCCTATTTCACAAATTTGGGAGTGCAAATTTGGGGGTCCTCACCTTTCTGGCCAATCCATTTTTTTTATTATTATAGTATAAAACAAGGGTTTATGGAGCGAAGTTTATTTTATTGAAGCCTTTTACCCTACACAGATTCGGATTGATTGCCCCAAAGAAATGGGAATGATGTCTCTCTCTGTTTTCGATGAACTTAAAATAATACTAAAACATGCCCGTGATTACCCCATTATCAAGGCGTACAAAAATGTCGCACACAATTAATTTCCATCTCGGTTAGTCAACCTTTACTATCCAACTACTCTTTTACAAATTGTTGGTAATGTTCGAATTTTGATACTACAATTTTGACTGGTTTGAAGTGGTTTGTCCTATGGGATTCTCTACTACTATATCTGACTACTCCTAGTGTTGGTCTGTTTTGTTAGAAAGTTCTCGAAGCCGGTCGCCTTAATTTATGCGTTATGCTGGATTCGCTTTATCTTTTTTTTTTTTTTAAGAGGAAATCACTGCCATTGTCATTAAAAGTACAGATACATGAAAACAAGACAAAGACAAAGCAAGCTGCCTACAAACCGGATTCTCTTTATCTAGATGTTTAGTAGCTTTGGTTCTTTTCTATTTTTTGCGATGAAATCTTGTTAGTGCCGGATGACTTTCTCATGAATGAGATGTTGATTTGATAATAAAAAAAATAAAAAATTAAACTGTTCATATATTTTAATTTATAATATTTTTAAATATTTTAAAAACTTTGTATAATAAATTAATTGATCAAATAAGATCTATACTGCACGTATAATGCGTTATAGATTGAAAGATATGAATAATTTAAAAAATTACATCGAAATTCGTCAGGACCAACAATTTGAGATGGCTGCCAGATGACATGCAGTAAGGAGTAATTGTTTAATGGTCTTGGGCCACTGCCACATGGTGCCCAAATGATCTTACACATCACACATTTTCGTCAAATTCATACATCTAGGATTGAGCCTTACAAAATGTGGTGAATAAGCGTGTTAGGCACTACATGACCTTTTTTCTTTTGATAACCGGAAGGCACTACATGACCTTTTTTCTTTTGATAACCGGATGACCAGGCCAGTTTGCGCGAACCTCAACTAATTCCAAGACCCTGGAGATAACGAACGAGCTACCTCCAATAACCCTAAGTGCTTGCCGGCAAGGAGAGGCCACATGACCTTGCTCCAAGACCACAACCAAGAAAGGTTCATCTTTCTGATTGAGGTTTAAGTACTACTCCACTTCTTTCACAAGAAAAGATATAGAACCTTAATTACTGTTATAGGAGTACCTCTAGCAAACGGAGTAAGTATTTCATAGTCTTTTGGGCACCACTTACCGGTGCGCTAACACCTTTATCCACCACACATTATATAATGTGTGGTTTGTGGTGGATAAGAGTGTTTGATGTATAATGTGAGGTGAACAAGAGTGTTTGGATCACAACATGGTGGTGCCCCAAGACCAAAGAATAATTGATCCTAGCAAACGTGATTATAATATTATACTACTAGAAAATGATAACTTCGAAAAAGGCAACTATATAATCAAGCGTATTATTAGAGTTTAATTGACAGCCATGTATTAACCTATGAAGTTATGTTCAACTATAGACGTGATTTTTTTTGGAGTTATGTTCAACTTTAAATATTCCAATAAAAAGCAATATACTAGATATGAATCTCGCACTTAGGGATGGCGATTTCCTCCGGCCCGTTCAAATCCGATCTAATCCCTACTGCATTTTGGAGATTTGTTCGGGAATCGGGTAGAATATGGAGATTGTTTTTGAAAAATTTCGGGGATTAGGTAGGAGGCAGGGACAAGTGTATCCCCGCCCTAAATCCGATTTGATTCAATCCATCCCCGAATCCCCTGTTTTATTTATATACGTTTTTTAATATATTTGTGTGTGTGTGTGTGTATTCGGGGATCGGGAACAAGGATAGTAGTCTATGACCCCGACCCGTCTCCAATACCATCCCTACTCACCCTATGTGGATTTGTTTCGACTAAACAACTTTTCTCTTGAAACCATAATTCCATATTAAAAAAATGTCTTATGCAATGAAATTTTCCTAAAAAATACAGATTAGAAGGACGAGGCTATCGCTACGTGTTCCTAGCGGTTGCCGCACTCCCCCTCCCCCACCACCCCATTCCACTTTCTTTCTCCACTCCTCTACTCTTTTACTTCCTCTCTTGGTTTCCGGCGACTCCCCATGGCGATCGAGCTCCTCTTCTCCTTGCAGGAGCAGCTGAAGCCGATTTTTGGGCAAATGGGGAGCCGGATCTGGGGTTTACAGATCCGATCTTCTATCATCGGTGGCGGTGTGTGTGTGTGTGTGTGTGTGTGTGTGAGAGAGAGAGAGAGGAGGTGGCGGGAGGAGGCTCTCCCTAGGTGTTCCTAGCGGCCGCCGCTCTCCCCTCCCCCACCACCCCCTTCCATCTCCTTCCTCCACTCCTCTACTTTTACTTCCCCTCTTGGTTTCCGGCGACTCCCCATGGCGATTGAACTCCTCTCCTCCTTGCATGGGCGGCTGAAACTGATTTTTTGGCAAAGGGGAGCCGGATCTGGAAACCCCAGATCCGGTCTTCCATCATCGACGGCGGCGGCAGCGTGACAACTCCGGAGACTTTTTTCCCTGTATTTTTTTTCCCGTTTTCTTTGGCTTCCACCCCCCCCCCCCCCCCCCCCCCCCCCCGATTCTTGTAGGTTTTTGGTAGATTTGTGGTAGGTTGTTGTATTGGAGATTTGATTAATGGATTTCTATCTCTTTACCAAAAAAAGAAAAAAAAAAAAAAGAGTAGGAGGATGGTTTGACCCAATCAATGCTCTTTAAAGTCACTAAAATTACAGATTTGTAGAAATTGATTTTGGCGCTCTACTTTCTTATACAATTGTCTAGCGGAGTGCAAAAATTATTTCTCCATTTTCCCACTAAACGATGGAATTGCTACGTGATCAAGTTTGTAATTTCCAATAGCTCGCCATTAGTATGTACGTATCAGGTTTTATTGGGTTCATTAGGAACAACCCTTTTCCTGCTTTCTACAATATTTCTAGTTTAACACAGATGAACATGACACCTCTCATGTGTTTCACACACACACACACACACACATATATATATATATATGAACTAATCGCGTCTGTCATTGTTATTTATGCATAGATGATTACCGAGATTGTATTACGGTGTTTATTTTTATTTTAGGTGTTTTGCCTTTGTGCTTGACTACTTGTGCTCGTAAATATTCAATCCTCGGATTTTTTAATGACAATGGTAGCGACATTTTTCTTAAAAACTAAAAAAGGCTGTACAGCTTGAATAAAATGAAATTGGAAGTGGGGTTTTCCCATAGGTCCAGCTGTATTTCATCCACATTTAGCTAATCTAATTCAAAAACTATAGAAAAAATTTAGAGAAATGCTACGGGCAATACATAGACGCAGTACTCATTCACTAAAAGTGTGACACAGTACGTTATTTTGTGTTAAAAAAAATTTAATCTCATAAACACTGCATTACGGAAATGGATTGGCCAATTTGAACCTTAGCTATTGAGATTGCAGATCTGAAATAAATAAAGAAGTTGCAAAAAATCTTAGTGATCTAGATTGACCAAATTCCCCACCATTTGTATAACAACATCAATGATTCTCCTCATCAATTGGTAGCAAGAGCTGGCTGGAGAAACGATCGAAAAGTTGTGATTATGGGATTGCCAGTAAATCACATGGAGTAGTAGATGTTTTGATTGGATCAAATAATTCGTTTCCCAAGGATAATATTCACTTGCGATTTTATTGGGTAAAGAGAATCCTTGGATCTGCAGGGAATAATTTTATAAAACCTGTTGGTGAAAGGATGGCTTAATTAACCGGCAACTTGTGAGGGAGACTCAGTTAAATAGTAATCATTCTGATCACTCGTAATTACCAATTAATTAGCAAGATTCTTTTACGGTTTTGAAGTGGATTCAGTCTAGATTATAGTACTAGTAATTCAAATCAACTTTTGATCGGTATTTACTTATTTTATTCTGTTTGCTAGCTTCTTGTTCTTCTTTTGACCCGAGTATTTTTTTTTTCTTTTCTCTCTCTCATAGTCTCATTCATCGGTGTCTACTGTCTAGTAGTTGACTAGCCCAAACAGTGAAACAAATAATAATTCAAAAGCTGGAAGAAAATCACTCAAACAGAAACAAATTCACTCAAAAACTGACAAAACTAATTTAAAATAGATAGATTTTTTAAGATTATTTTTGTGTTTAAGTAAGTTTTAAGTTTTTCATTTGTCTCATCGAGAGGAACGTCAAATAATCCAAAACAAATTAAAGCAAAACTAACAAACTTATATATAACGTAAATTTTGTATAAAAATAATCCAATAATAAAGTAAGGCCAAACCCAACCTACACTAAGGGTTTTCATAGCTTTTTATGTGATGTATTGTGAGAGAATGACTTCCTCAATATTTGTAATAAACTAGTTTTTTGGCCTTTTTGAGTTAGTGGAATGGGGCCTAAGTTTTTGTTTTTGTTAATAAGGAAATACCTATGACAAAAAAAAAAAAAAAACAAAAAAGAGAGAAATAAATAAACAAATTAATAGACAAAACATTTTTCTTAAGTTCTAATTTGCGTAATTGTTAGTAGTTGCATATGTTATACAATATAAACAAGGAATGCATACAAAAAAGACCCTTGTGTACTCATCTAATCTTTCTAGAAGAAACATTATAGAAAGGCATTTGCCAAAGGGGGGGGGAAAAATGAAAAAAAAGAGACAAAGGTATTTGCCAAGGTTCCCAATTTCCCCAACCGTCCTTGCAACTTGCAAGTGTCCATTCTGGGAAAGATCTTATTTGGTGGTGGCCCATGATTCATGAAACACATCGTACATTTAATATTTTTGATTTATTAAGACTTATGAACAAGTTCAAGTTTAAATCAAACAAAGATAAGTTTGGTTTGAGTTCGTCTCGTCAAATTTTTATGTGTACAGTATTGTGAGGCAAAATTATATCGTTTTGCTTATTTTCTCGGTACACTTCTAAAACTTTCAAGAGCCATGTTTGGAGACTTAATTTTTGGGTTCAATTTTAGGGAATTTAGGGTCTTTGAGGCAGGGTATAGTGGGTTTAGGCACTTTAGGTTTAAGCACTTTGGAATTAGGGTTTGGGTATTTTGAGTTTAGGAACTTTGTAGTAGGTTTTTATTCCTCCAAACAAGGCCAGGAAGCTTAAGAGGTGTGCCCAAAAATCAAGTAAAACAACGTAATTTTGCCGCACAACACGACTCACAACACTCCCGCACAACACCCTCGTATCACCTAAATATTTTAGAACTCAGCTCAATTTCACTCCTTTGCAGCCCTTCGTACTCCTTGCATGTGGTCATTAATCTGGGAAAGATTTTATTTGGTGGTGACCCACGAAACAAAATAACAAATCATACGATATTTAATTGCCAAATCCTTGTACATGTATGGGACCATTAACCATCACCGTTGATGTCTATTCTCAAGCTAGCTATCACTCTCTCCATTAACTGATGTTTTTATATGAATGCGTTGTAGTATATCTACCAGCTCAAGATTGAATTGTATCAAATCACGAGTTCAACTAACCGAATTTCCCACCAAAATTTTCAGATAGGAGAAGCATGCATAAGTACTACAAAAGTCTCCCCATCCTAAGATTCACAAGTTAATTTATTCTCTTTTTTCCTTGCTTTCGCATAAAAGCGACATGAACCATGTGTGAAATAACTATTTCCTTTCTACTAAAATAAAACCCTCATATGCCGATTAACCGAATACGTTGTATAGCTTAGAATACAACATCCACCCTTAAGCTAGACAATTGTCATTCCAAACTTCTTTTTCATTTTGTTGAAAGTATCACACTTCAAAACCTTCGTAAAGATATCCGCAAGTTGATCTTGAGTCTTACAATACTTCAAAAAATTATTTATATTTCTTATTTTATAATATTTTTTTATGATTTATAAAAATTTGTTTAATAAAAATAAACCAGATTCATATTACATATATAATTCATCATAGCTTAAAAAATATAAATGATTTTTTGAGAGATCTGATAGTGATTTTGGACATCAATTTTAGGATGAAGGGAGTATATTCCAAACACTATGGCATAAGACGCCTCTATTAGGTCAAGATCGATATAAACAACAGTAGTGAAGAAGATTAGGTATCAATATGCATTTCCTGACCAAAACGTCCGTCCACTAATGGTCCTTTTGATAGTGTTTAGTCAATCACTAAAACTGTTGGGAGCATGAGGTTCTTCTCATGTGTGAGTATGCCTAATCAGCCCGACCACATCAGTTGGGAGTATGAGATTCTTTTCATGTGCAAGTAGGCCTAATCCGTTGGAAAGTATTTACAGAGTCCAAACCATATCACTTGGACTCAGTGTACATTGACTCATGTCACTTAAAAGGCTAAAATCTTGTAAGTGGTAGTACGTCACCCAATTGTATATTAGTGTCTGACTTCCCCCCCCCCCCCCCCCCCCCTACCTATATATCCGATTTGATACTCAATCTTTCACACATGTTTTCAAAAAGAAAAGGCTAGCCCTTAGTTATCATTGATGACATGGGAAATAATAGTCAGAATTATGGAATCAATTAGACTTCTTTAAGGATTGGAGACCTTTTTAAACGTTCTAGAAAAAGAGAAAGAAAAAAAAAAACCCCCACCTAAATGAACTTTCTATGACCAACAGGTGGATTTTCGTTCAACTATGACAAAAATGTAAAGAATTTTTTTGTGCGCAAAGCTCCTTGTAAAATAAACATATTTCGAATGGTTGAAAATTTATTGAGCCTATTTGATTTTGCTTTGTTAAATTTTGTTTTTATTTAAATTCTTCCTGTGTTGTTACAATTCATGAAGTAAGCAATTAAGAAAATGACGCCATTAATTAGTCACCTGATGTGTGCATTAATTTATCATGCAAACTTAGGCTATTAGACTTGTACTCCACGTTTTATTATCATGCCATATATAAACCAACGTTCCAAAAGCTAAAGTTGACGAAGAAGGTTAGATACATGATATGAGTTACTAATTAAGTTCAAACCCAAATTTTCCTCGTCAAAAAAAGACCTTACTAGTACTAATTTCCAATTTAGATGAGCAACGACTCAGCAAAGGAATCCAACTGGACATGGTCATCGTCATGATCACCAATCTCCAGAAGTTGTAGATACTCCTCGTAGAGTTTCTCTAGATTGTTATCGTCGCCCATCGGTACAAAAGATCCGCACGCGAAATCTGAACCGTTAACCAGACGATGATTATCATGATCATCATGATCTTGATCTTGATCTTCACCAATAAGAAATCCAACCTCTTTGAAATTAGACCATGGGTTGTTAATATCTGCAACTTCTGCGCCAAACAGCCCTCTATGATCTCCTTCATTACTTGAACAACCACTTGTCCAATCGAAACTATTGTTCCTTGACATTGAAAAAGAAGTCAATGACTTAATCCTAGTGGGCTTTGGAGCATGAACTTTCTGCTTTTCGGTCAGTAGTACTTCGTTGGACTTGTTGCCCTTGTTCTTCTGCTTTTTAGAAGTACTGCTGTTCCTTCTCTTCTTCGGTGGTTCTTGTTCGGAGGGATCTCTCAGCTTTTTGTGGGTATTGGGGTCGGTTCCTTGGCTTCTGAGTTTCTTGCTAAGATGGGTGTTCCAGTAGTTTTTGATCTCGTTATCGGTTCGGCCGGGCAGCCTTCCAGCGATGAGAGACCATCGGTTGCCGAGAAGAGCGTGCATTTTGATAATAAGGTCATCCTCATCGGGAGTGATATTTCCTCTCTTGATATCGGGTCTTAGGTAGTTCATCCATCTTAACCTGCAACTCTTTCCGCACCTAAGTAGCCCTTCATCAATCAACACAATTAAATTAGTTCTTGTAATCATCAATTAAGCTAACACTAAAAAAAAGACCTTTTTTGACAGAGTTCGTTTGTCCACATTAGGAGGATAGGAAATCCTCAAAAAAGAATGGCAGGGCATTTTCTGTTTTTTATTTTTATTTTCTTATGTCAAACTAAAACAACCACCTTGACGAATTAAAATTCCAGAAATTCAACTGTCATATAAATCCGAATGGATTCTTTGACTTAAAACCCAAACATGGCTATAAAGGGGCGATAAAAACTATCGGCATATATATATATATATATATATTGAACCTGAAGAAGAGAGAGATTTATCGAATTACCGGCTTTTTTAGGGAGAGATCTCCAGTTGCCTTCACCATGAACCTGAATATACTTCGTAAGCACAGAGTCCTCTCTAGCTGTCCATGGACCTCTATGCAACCCAACCTTGGAACAACATGGAGCCCTTCCCATCTCTCTCTCTCTCTCTCTCTCTCTCTCTCTCTCTCTCTCTCTCTCTCTCTCTCGTTCCAAGCGATTTCTCTTCCAAAGAAATATATACAGTGCTATATATATGTGGTATATTTGTTCTTCGAGAAAGCTAGCTAGAGAGAGGCTGATGCTCCTCGAGAGCACAGGACAATCATAGGCTTGTTCCCCCCTATTTAAACTACTTGAGGCTGCTGCGCTCTCCGCTTTTATCTTTATTAAGGAAGAAGAGTAATGCTAGAAGCACTAACTAATGTACAAACTATTACACTAAATGTGCATATGACACTCTCTTAGTGGATGAGTCTATCATTGTATTCAATAATGCGTTAATGTGGTAGTGTCATGTGTACATTTAGTGTAATAGTTGGTGCACTAGTTAGTGTCTTTAGCATTACTCAAAGAAGAATAACGTGTACATAGAATTGTTAACCCGGTGGTTGCATTTGTTAATTGACTTGCGTTGGTAGGGCTTATCACCCCAAAGTCGCAGGGTCAATTCTCTACTTCACACAAATGAGTAGAAAGAGTTGTGGAAAGGACTGAGAGATTAGTCCGATTTATTGAGATACACTTCATTAAAAAAAAACATGTATAATTGTTTTTTTTTCTTTCTTTTTTACCGCTTTAGAAGACACATAACATAGTAGAATCAATGTATAGTTAGGTACTATATATATTAATTGGTTATATATATTTTGAAAACAGGTTAGGATAGTCGATGTTCGTGTTCAAACATGTGCGCCATTCTGCGCTTGCCATTATAATAATTCAATTGAGATCTATTTTGTTTAATTTCTCCAGTATATCCACACAAAAAATTACACTTATTCGTTAATTGTAGTCCCCAAAACCATGAGTTATTAAAAAAAAAAAAAGGGTAATAATAGCCACGGAAGTTTATGATATCTAAAATTGGAATGAAATTACATATCTACAATTAATTATCTCATCATCAGTATGATTTTTCTATAGATAATCATAATTAAAATGAGGCCTAGGAAATAGTCAAAACGCATCATCAACGAGATCCGAGTTGGAGCTCAGGAGCAGAACCGTCCAGTCCAGTCCATTTACTAGATTAGAGGGATATCTTCTGCGGATGAAACATAACAATTAATTATGGTGATAGGTTCCGTGTTGGTGAAATACGTACACCTTAGATACCGCGAATCAAGATGAGATCTCCAAATAAAAAGGAGAGATCGAGAAAAAACAAGTACTCGCCGGAGATGCAGGAGTAGTACATGCAGTACTGATGTTCTAATTAATCAATGGGGGGTTCGTTCGGGTTATAAACCCGTGGAGTGCACAATATATATCATCATCATCATCTTGTAGAGGAGAGAGAGCAGAGTTGTTTTTGTTAGAAGAAGGAAGCGAATAGTCAATCAATCTTTTTCCTACGGGACGACCATGTGAGTCTGTCCCCAATTATTTGCGCACTGCCCTGCTGCAGGTGCCTACCTAAACTTCTTACCATCTGCCCTTCTCCTTTTCCTTTTCCTAATTCACAGCTAGCTAGCTAGCTAACTAATAAAATATCTTCACCACCGTTAATTTTGGGTGCAAACTAGTAGGAGTAATTAACTACGTACATACTCTACTTAATGTTCAACTGATCAAATTAAAATCAACAACAATCGCCATCAATCCCTTTAATATTGGGGTATCCCACAAGTTTCACATCACAAAGCTGATTGGGGGGGGGGGGGGGGGGGGGGGGGGGGGGGCGGCGCTGTCATCAATTTCCTCAATATGAAATGAGACTTGAAGTACTACTATTTCGGAACAAAATATATATAACAGACTCACTCACTCGATCATTTGCATGGATCGATGGAGTAACTATTTCTGTTGAGATACTATTAGTTATAAACAAGCCAATTCGCTTTCGTCATGCAGAACTGGAGCTGTCCAAGTATGGAACAAAATCTCTCATTAAGTTTTGTTCTTAGTTGGTGTAAGTGTTACTGCTCCTTCGCTCTAGATTAATATCCTTGGCGTTATAAACCAAATAGATTAAGAGCTAAAAAGTTGTTCCAGAAACTGATTTATTCCCAAATTGCTTAAAAATTGACTGATTGTACTTTGCGAGACATGTTATTCTCTCACAGTATATCAACTTTAAAAGCCAACAAAAGTCAGTTTATGTAACAAGGCCTAAAAATATTGTGCAGCTTGCAGTGTTGTCGTTGCTACAGTTGTTGGATTATCGCATTCAGGTCTTTGATGTAAGAGAAAAAAAACATATAAAGAATTTAAAAAAAAAAAAACTCATTAAAGATCTATAGTTTACCAACAAAAGAAAAGGAAAATGATTTAATTTGCACTCCAAAATTTCTTCCTCCGTCCGTGTTTGTTAGTTCACAAACATACCTAACCATTGTCTTCAAATATTTTACTAACAAAGCAATCAATAAGTAAATTGGGTCAATTAGCTTATGTGTTGTGTGTAATTTTAAGCATTAAAAGACAAATTGTTACCCCCTCTCTCTCTAAACTTTCCCCCTCTCTCTCTCTAAACTTTCCAGGTGGCTAAGGTTTCACTCCTCGGGGTGGGGGCTGGATCCCCTGCCCCCCTACCCATCTTCCTTTCCTCCCCCTCTCCTCCCGTCGGTGTGTCCTTGTCCCCCTCAACCCCGATTTTTTTAACCGTGTTTTCATCTCTAGATCTGGTTTGCTCGGCCCCTCTTTGGCGATAATCGTCGAAGGCATGGTTTTCGGCTTCTTGGACTTAGCAGCGCGGTGGAGACAGTGTGCAGTGATCCGGTTGTCGGCTGGCGGCAAGGTAATAACGGGATGATCGAAGAAGGGTTCTTTTTCTGCTATTTGCTTTTTGTCCCGGCTGGGTTTCCCCCAGTCCGGCGGCTCTCTGGTCCCGGTCTGTTTTCTAAGATCCGGTGGGTTGCGGTGGCGGGTAAATAATCTTCTCTCTTTTTTTAGTTTTTTTTTGGGAACCTCAGTGTTTTTTTGGTTCCAGATTTCATTTGTGCTTATTGGTTGTATGATTTGAGCTAGTTTGTCCATTTGGATTCTCTACTACTAGATCTGGACTGGTCTCTAATGCCTACACCTAGTGTTGGTCTACTTTGTCAGAAAGTGCCCGGAGTCGGTCGCCTCTATGCGTTATGTCGTGCTCTCTGTCTAGATTTTAGTAGTTTTGGTTCTTTTCTACTTTTGCGATGAAATCTTGTAAGTGTTGGATGGCTTTCTCATGAATGAGATATTGCTCTGATTATCAAAAAAGACAAATTGTGAAGGAGGACAAAGTGCAAAGATGGAATATCTATTAATTTCCACGAATCGCAAGATATGTCATTGATTAGTGTTACTCAAGCCGAGTTTCTCGTTTTAGCGCCAATTGATAAAAATCAATTTTTTTATAAAAGTGCTAAAAGCAAAATTGCTCAAAGTCAATTTCTACTCTCTTCGTCCAGATTTGTTAGTTCATTTTGGAAGTTCGTGTCACTTTTCAAATGATTATATCTTGTAATTTATATTGTTTTATGTAATTCTAAAAACATTGTCTTATAGAACTAATCGAGATCTATCAAACAAAATCTATATTTGATATATAATTACTTAACAATTTAAAGATATCTTTAATTTTTTGTCCGGTTACAAGAGAACGAGGGATAAACAAATCCATATGGAGGGAGTAAAATAGTGCTAAAAACTAAGTTGTTAAAAGCAAACAAAAGCTATGAGTGCTAAAATTAAAGTTTTGTTTTTAACAAACGGGAACAAAGCTGTCATAGTGCACCCATTAAAAGTACACTTGTACTTTAAAGTACATCTTTAAGGGTATTTTTTTTATAAATGGAACATTTTTTGTATTAATGGAACCCACAAAAGAGTATTTTTATACCCTTAACGGGTGTATTATGGCACCCGTTAGCATCGCCTTTTTAAGAATCAGAAAATTGGCCTAAAGGCCAAGTTTGGGCCTTTAAAGGGTGTTTAGTCCAGTCTAACTTATTTTAATGCTTCTAATACATTGATGTGAAATTTTTGAAGGTTCAAGAACAACACTAGACAAAAATATCCTTGATGATAAAAAAAAATTACAAAAAAAAGGACGGTACAATACAGAACTATACAGCCTTCCAATTTGCATTTGCTGTTGACTGGCGAATCCTTTAAAGTGACGAGTCATGCCGTCACTTTGACATTTCCTGACCCATCAGACCATCTCTCTCTCTCTCTCACACACACACACACGCGCGCGCGTGGATCACTCTTTAATTTTGGAATTGAGTTCAATTTTAGGGGGGTTAGACTCTTTGGGGTAGGTTATAGTAGGTTTAGGCACTTAGGGTGCACTTTCCAATAATAGGGTTTTAGTTGTTTAGGCACTTTCATAGGGTACCCTAATGTTTTAGGCACTTTCATAGGGTACCCTAGTGCTTTAGTCACTTTCATAGGATACCTTAGGATTTACTCCCTCCGTCCCATAAAGTTTGATCACTACGAAACTACGTGTAATTTTCAAACTAAAAAATAATGTATTTACCAAAATAATTTTTGAATTTTTTTTGCACCGTATAAAAGTTCTCGATGAGATCTATCAAACAAAATCCATATTGACCTAAAAATTATTTTCGTAAGCACGTTATTTTTTAGCTTGAAAATTGCACGTAGTTTCGTAGTGATCAAACTTTATGGGACGGAGGGAGTAGTTTAGGATGCACTTTCCAATTATAGGGTTTTAGTGGTTTAAGCACTTTCATAGGGTACCCTAGGGTTTTAGGCACTTTCGTAGGGTACTTTAGGGTATAGGTTTAGACACTTTCATTAGGTTTGGGGTTTAGGCACTGGTTTGAGTTTTGGGGGTTTAGGCACTTTCATGGGCTAGCGGGGGCATTTTTGGAATGTGTAGGTGATTTGTCCTCTTGGCATTAAATAGTTAATTTGTGTCCTATTTTAATGAATAACTCTTATATTATGTCCTTGTCGAAGAAAAAATCTTTAAGAATTTGCGTCTTTATGCATTTGTTGGGTTTTTATCGAGTTGACGAAGGAGGACGGATGAACTTTAGAACACTTTAGAACTTCGATTTCTTGTGTTTCGTGAAGAATTTTGGCAGCATTCAATGGCGCTGAGCCCTCTCCATGTTCAAATTGAACACTGCTAGTGCTAGTGAATGTCAGTCTGTTTTTTAGTAGTTTCTTTTATTGAATTTTTTGATTCAGAACCAAGTCAAAAACAAGTAAGTTCTCAACTTTATGAGTTGGATAATAATTACTCCTTCTGTCCGAAATTGTTGGTCCTTCTTTCCTTTTTTGGCTGTCCCAAAACATAGGACTATTTTAAAAAGTTAACAAAGAAAAGTGTGTATTTCTTTCCTTTTTTGGTATTTTTCAAAAAAAAAAATTGGATTCCCAAAGTAGGACCAATTAAGATTAATTTTCACTATGGTATTTTCGGTATTCGACAACTTTTAGTTTAACAATACCAAATATTATTAAGGAACTAGAATCCCACATTGCTTAAGAGTAGAATGAGTGATCACTTAATATATATATTGGGACCTCTTCACTCATTGTCAATTGGTTTTGAGATGAATATAAAGTTTTCACATTGTATTAAAGCCGAACCCATTCCACCCCACATTTAAAAAAAAAAAATTACAATTCACATCTCTCGATGACAGACCAGCAAAAAGTCTTCACGATGAGAAGACCTAAAAAAGTGGTCACACGTGACAGACCTCAAACGCGGCTGCACGTGAGGGGGATGTTGAGGAACTAGAGTCCCACATTTCTTAGGAGTGGAATGAGTGATTACTTAATATATGGTGAAACATCTCCACTCATGACCAATTAATTTTGAGATGGATATATAAAGTTTCCACCAAAATAGCCTTAATCTGAACACATTCCGGGCTTCCTAATTATTTGTTGTTATATGAGATCTAACTTCATTGCATCTTTCTGACCCAGTTACTAGGGATCCGAGTTTTTTGTTGCCACTGATATTCTGATAAGAGTGGATAAAATAAAGCACAGAGCTCGAAATGCCTCGCAATTGAGTTTCTAAACTTTTTTGAGCCCTACTCCAATATCTTAAAAGAAAACATGAAAATGACCATGAAAAGGCATCCGACGGATGAGATTCATCCAGTACACTATTCAAATAGTGTACCGGACGGATCTCATCCGTGGGATGCTTTTTCATGTTCATTTTCATGTTTTCCTTTCATGTTCCTTACACTTTCTCAACTTTTTTCTGTACTTCTGACAACAAAAGAAAAACCTTTTCTACTCTTTAAGCTTGGCCTTAGTTATTTATTATTATTATTTTTTATGACGAAAGAACCAACTCATAAGGGGGCAACTTATTGGACCCACCAGAAGAGAGTAAATCTCCGGATGAGCCGAAGCAACCACCGCCTCGGCTCACCAGGTAATTCGTGATACCTACCCTAGAGAGGAATTGAACCTTGCCCATTTAAGAGCAAGGCCTGATACCTTCCGCTCGGACAAGCCCACGGGTGGTACTTGGTATTAGTTAAGAGAGCAAAAGCAAAAGCAATGAACATGCATGCAGCTTCTAAGTTCTAAAATGAAAAACAAAAGTTAGGGCGCCTGACCCACAACAATCAACCAGTATCTTTAAAATTTCCAGTTTATCATCTAAAACCTATGAGTCCATCAAAATTGTCTGTTACAAAAGTGATTTGAATAAACGTTAATTTGTTCAACCATTATCTTTAAAATTTCCAGTTTATCATCTACTAATTAAAAAACCTATAAGTCCATCGAAATTGTTTGTTACCAAAGTGATTTGAGTAAACATTTGTCATTGATTAATACGAGGCGGATAAATAGAGGTCCACTCTCCAATGTCCTTGAGATTGCACAATGATCTCAGGAACATATATAGCAGCCCAAAGCAGCTCGAAACTAGAAAACTGGGGTAAATTATTTGTTTGATCAGGTGCTAGTCAATTTAACTAAAAGTAATTGTTGTTATGAGAAGGCAATTTAATCTTAAAGGACAACGCAAAGCCCTACACTTAGCGGCAGACGGACATGAGGCGCTTCGCAATGCTGCCCATATAGCACCGATGGATAAAAGGTGGTTAGTCCCTCCCAATACCCTTGCCCCGCACCACCAGGGGACGCCTCTAGTACAGGGTGAATGCTGGCCTCCCATAAAGCCAACATTATTAGTACTAGCTCTTGGAGCGCGGTGCTCCAAAGGCTTTTGCCACTT
Source organism: Vaccinium vitis-idaea (assembly GCA_963854785.1). Taxonomy (NCBI): domain Eukaryota; kingdom Viridiplantae; phylum Streptophyta; class Magnoliopsida; order Ericales; family Ericaceae; genus Vaccinium; species Vaccinium vitis-idaea. The sequence continues at coordinate 301,875 of OY978223.1, read as the reverse complement.
CACATTCTTGCAGAGCACAATACTAAATGTATAAACCCCACGTGAGTATTTAATGGTAAAAACCTCGGGAGCAGCTGAGTGCCAGGTTCAAGGTACAACATTCCAAATTGTAAGGTAATGCTGGAGTAATTTAGAAAAAAAAACAAAGGATATTTTACAGCAGAAGATGAGTTTAGACCTTTTGGATTGATATGTCCGAACCAGATCAGGTTTAGAGGAACAGGGACATTCAGCATTGGGCTAGGGAAAACTTAGATCTTAGAGGAAATGGGAAACCCCAAATTACAATCCGCATCAAGTGAAAAATGAGGCCCAAAACCATAAAACCCAAGGCAGCCCAAAACTAAGCATTGATGGCAAGGCGTGGATGCCTTTTCTTTCGGTCTGGACGTGGACGCCTGAATTAGTATGAAGATTGCATACATAATGGCAACTGGCATGGCTTGGAAATGATGACTAAAGCATAATTTTGTTTTCATGGACAATAAAAAATTGTCGATACAAGCCTGGAGCTTTGGTTTAGTGGAAAAATACAGGATTACCTGCACTAAAAAGGGCCGTGCTCGAGAGTTATGCGTCAGGTATGGCGTAGCTATTTTGTCCATCAATACTCAGAAATCCTCCAGGTCCAAACCCAGAAGCGTACTAGTACTACCACGATATAATGACACCAAAATTAGCAAATGCGGCGCCTTCACAGAAAGATACCAAACACTTGTGAGGGAAAATTTTAAAAAGACTCCTGAACTTTCTGACAATTAGCGATTTAACACCCGGACTTTAACTACTAACAAAATCACACCCGAACTTTATATTCTATCAACAAAAAAGCCCCTGCCGTCCAATTCTGTCACGTTTTTTACTGAGTAGGCCTAACGGATGGACTTAACAGCAGTTTTGTCCATTAAGCACCCAAAACGACGTCGTTTTGGGCATAACTAAAAAAAAAAAGGTTTAGGTGTTTTTTTTGTTGATGGGCACTTACAAGATTAAGATCCTATAATCTTAATGAAACCTTAAACGATTGGATCGGGCACTTACATATATCCTATTGAGTTGAATTTTTCAGGGCTAACTCAAAAAAGTATTTTCAAAATAATCAACGGTTTGGATCGTTCGTGTGGGATCCCGAAATGGGACCCACACATGTTACGACCATATTAGTATTAGATGCGAAATTATATAAGTTTTTTTTTTAATGTGTCTATAGTCCAACTTTTCTAAAACTTTACCTTGATCACACTTATTAAAAAGTAAAAAGAATACCTCAATAAAATTAAATAGTCTAAGTATCAAGTCAACGATGGAAATATATTTTTTAATATTTTAGAAAATTTTCTACAATTTTTCAAGTTTTACTTTTCAAGTGTGTCTACAGTAGATATATCCAAAAAAATTAGTAAAGTTTTTAGAAAAGTTGGACTATAGACAAAAAAAAAAAAACTTAATTCAATAGGATATATATGTGTGGGTCCCATTCCGGGATCCCACATGAACGATCCAAACCGTTGATTATTTTGTAAATACTTTTTTGAGTTAACCCTGAAAAATTCAACTCAATAGGATATATGTAAGTGTCTGATCCAATCGTTTAAGGTTTCATTAAGATTATAGGATCTTACCTGAACTTTGTTTTTGTTTTGAGTTATGCCCAAAACGACGTCGTTTTGGGCACTTAACGGACAAAACTGCTCTTAAGTCCATCCGTTAGGCCTCCTCAATTAAAAACGTGACGGAATTGGATGGCAGAGGCTTTTTTGTTGACGGAATATAAAGTTCGGGTGTGGTTTTGTTAGTAGTTAAAGTCCGGGTGTTAAATCACTAATTGTCAGAAAGTTCAGGGGTCTTTTTAAAATTTTCCCCGATATTTGACCGAGCCCTTTCTTGATTCAAGTGGTGTCCACCCACTGAACAATCAGATGGAGAAACTAACGATTACGCAACCTTTCGCGGACAAGCAAGCCAACTATTGGATCACGAACGCTGAAGAAACACCCCCACAAGTAGTATTTCATTGTTTACTCCCAAGTCCCAAGTCCCAACCACATCCACTACAGAGTATTACTTAATCTCCAGGAGACCCCACTTTATAATCCTCCTCTTTTCAAGCATGTACATATACAGTATTAACAAAAGAAGAAATACAGTATAATGAGAGTGACTGTTCAATTCAGAAAGAAAAGACTTATTGGCCTTGGGTTGATGCTTGGCCAAACAACTAAGGGACAATTTTCCCACCAGCAGAATAATTGAGTCGGGTAGCAAAACCACATCATCTTCATAACCTCCCCCAAGCAACCATATTCTCTCTCATTCCCCACGTCTCATTGCACATCCTTGTGTACCAAGCTCATTAATTTTGCTGCCAAAAATACTGATCTTTCTTCCAAATTTAGCCAAATGCCAATGTAATTCCCCAAGTCTAGGCCCACCACAACCACCGGGTGTCAACAGTATATCTAAAGAACGGCTTAGCCTCCCAAAGAAAAGGAAAATACGTGTACATATATACAGAGTTGTTCGACGAATTGATAGTTGGTGAACCCTTTGTTTTTAGATTGAACCCTTTGGTTTTGAGTTCAAGACAGAATAGGAGGAGCATTTTACAAAATAAAAGTGATGGTTCAAAGGTTTAAAAAGTACATTCTAATGAGTGAAGATTCAAACGGATGACCTAAGGTTGCAAATGTAGACTTCCAACCGCTGAACCATCGGTGCCTTTGTTAAGAATATATTATATGTATATTACATTTCTATGGTTAGGGGCCCTAATTTCGGCCCAAAAGTGAAGGCCCTATGTGGCAGTCTGATGAGCCTATTCTGAGGGCTAGCCCTATGTCAACCGTGTATATTTGAAGAACGGCTTAGCCTCCCAAAGAAAGAAAAATGTCATTCTGAGCCATTAATTTATCGATCATTATTGGACGAAACGGCCAATATATTGGTAAATGTGGGTATCAAAGGTCAACAATCCCTGTAGGTGTTGGCCAATGTAACGGCCGACATGTAGTAACTTGGCATTTATGGCCTTAAATAAGTGTCGGTAATCCATAATTCTGGAATGATCTGATCCGCCCATCCAAGCTGCCTGTCACAATCACTAGACCCCATGCATGAGGAGAACCAAAGGCTTTTTGACATGACATCTTCAGAAACTTGTACTGGGACTTACATGAGGCAGATGTGACTGCAAGCGGGCTTGGAGCAGGGAGATTCTCTTCTGGCCAGGTCGCAAATCCCTTGGACAAAGAGTCTGAGAAAAGCCCACGGCTCGACGAGAAATCGGCTGAGCTGTCATTTTCCGAGCCACATCTTGGTTGGTTTACAGTACGTGTGAGTGACGAAGATGATGTTACTATGACATCAGAGAGGATAGAGTTTCCACATGTCATTCCACACCACGGAATAGCAACCGTTATGTTGTTTGAGAAGAAACGTTCACAAGGCCATTTGCTACTTATTTGAGAACTCTCGTCCTTGGAAATGTAATTCCACATGTAGATATTAGAATCCTCGCTTGCTGAGATAATATGGATCCCATCTGAAGTAAATGAAGCTGGTATTTGACTTCCTGAATTACGAACGGCTGAAACAGACGACAAACACACGAAAAGAGAGATCAGAGGGAAACAAGTACAATTTGAAGTTTCCGGTCGGCAGAAAACTAGTGTCTTTGAGATAAAGTTATGAGTTATGAACTATTAATATATCTGTCAGTTTTGTAATCCGGTTTCAATGTACTCAACAAGAAAAATATCGGGATTGCACCCCACCGACGTCTAAGGTTGAATTCAATGCCACTAAATGGATGACATCCATAAGCATCAAATCATCAAAACACGACAATTCACCTCGGACTTGGCCAATCACATCAATCCCATGAAGGATCCTGACTTGCGAATCAGCAGAAGAGACCATTAATTTGGTTGGATCAGCTGGAGAAAACTGAAGATAAGAAAAACATTACATTCTTGACCGTCAACACTAAAATGAAGCATGAGGTAGGAGTCATAAACAATGAAAGAGGAAAAAAGAAACAGAGTGCACCATTTGCCACCTGAAAACCAGTTATCCTGTTGAAGGGTGGCTTCTTTTTGCCCTGTAAGCATATTTGAGCATACAGCTGAAGACAATTGTCTGATCCATCAAACCAAACTAGTAAGAGAAAGGGCATCCCACTTATCACATGATATTAGTTGGATTTAAAACTATTAACTTTCAAAGTTCAACAATAGTTCATTTTCACTTGGAAGTTGGAAGTGATAAACATCAGAGTCTCTTGCAACAACTGAAGGAAAGGTCAAGTTCCCAAAATCTTCATCACTTACTTCAGTTAACATTATTATGATCTAATTGATCTCTCCATGGAACAATGTTGAATTATGATCCGCATGTCAATTCCAATAGTTGATTACTAAATGTTTGGTTCTTTTAGATTCATGCCAAACAGTCCAAACGAGATTAGAAACTTAGGTACCATATTTATCGGTCTGCTAACAGAATCATCTCTAAGTTGAATATACATAGACATAGATCCAGTTTAAAAATTTAAGATACTTTTAGCACCCCAATCATCACAATCTGAGTAAAGCTGTCAGTTTACCTAGAAGAAAAACTCAGCAGAAACAGAAACTGAAAATACTTCTGTTAAAGGAGTTGGACAGATACCTGATGCATCATAAAAGTAACAATTACCACTCATAGAGCCGACAATTCCACCCTGCAAGAAGAAGAGGATTTTTTTTTGCTAAAATTGCTTAGTCCATATTACAATCTCGACAAGCTACTACTAATAAAGGAATGGACTGCCAAACCTTTCCATCAGGGCTATAGCACACAGCTGTGACTATCTCTCTTACATCAGTCCAATCAACAACTTGACAACCAGGAATTGCCCAGATACGTACTTTTCCATCGATTGAACCACTAATGAAGTAGTTGTCATCCACAGGATTAAACTCAACACTTGCAACTGCAGTAGACAATAACAAGCCGGCCATAAGACGGGATACAACTCGAAATGCAGCAGGAGAATAATGAGCAACAATTATAGGGCAAATGTAACAAAAAGAAGAGCAAACCATAATTGTTGTGTGAAAATACTTTTAGGCACCGGTCTGATCCCACCTGCCACAAGCGAACACTATAGTCTGCAGACGATGACAGAAGAAGCTGCACAAAACAACACTGCATTAAGAAGCCAACTCTAAAACCATCAAAATAGAAAGATTAAGTTGCTTTTACGGATATACTAACTTCATTCTTCGACCATGACAGATCCAAAACGTCACCACGGTGTCCCTGAAATTCATGGAGTGGTTTCTTCGATATTGAGAAAACTTTCCAAGGGAAAATGACACAAGTTGGGTCTGATGTTTTCCTCAGACTCCATAATCTACCCATTTTCTCCTTCCGTTCGTAGAGGGGAACTAGTTCCGACAGATGATTACCAGTGAAGTATACAAACGAAGGATCAAACTCAGGAACATGAAGCTCGTCGGATCTTCCTGATTCTGTCACTTGCCATACACGGACAATTCGATCTTCACCAGCACTTGCGAGGTACTTACCGTCAGGGCTGAATTTCATAGTCAAAATTGAACCTTTATGCGCCAATATATCTTGTCCGATATAAAGTGCTGAAAGTTCCTTGGATCTCTTTTTGTACGCCTTAACCCTAACTTTTTCAGTCCTAGCCCCTATAATGGGACGGGAATCACAAGATTTCAAATTACCAGCTACTTTTCTATCAACAATGCAAGCCAGAGTACCTAATCTCCTCAACCATCCCCTTTTCACTTGCAACTTCTCCGAATTGCGAAAACCTTGAACTTCTCTCGGCACAACTTGCTGAATCAGAGGGGATAATCCCAGAGTTCTCTCAAACTGTTCAACAGGAATCAAACGATTTGTGCCTACTTCACGAAGTCTTCTCAGAAACCCAACTTGCCGCAGTTCATCCACAATGAACTCAGTACAATCATCCAGAATATTTATTCTACACGAAAAATTCTCCTCTAATGCAACATCTAACAACTCTAGAGCCTCATTTGGGCAATAAGATATGGGAGATTGACTCGATGAATAACCATCGTCAAAACCCGAATTTCTTAAAAAAGCACCAGTGTTTTTCATAATTGTTTCGGTCTCCACTTCCATTTCATCACAATTGGCATCTTGATAATCCTCCTGTTTTTCTTCTGCACATGCACCCATCCATTTCAAGAACGTCTTACGGCGTTCATGTATGCTTCCGGGTTCTTTAACCCAGACCTGAAAACCAACTCCAGCAGGGATAAAATCACCAGCCCTTAAACTAATATCGAAATTTTCAGGTCCATCAGGACAAGAATCAGATACAGAGGTGATGTCGTCACGGGTATCAAAGAAACCATCTTCTTCCTCACTAGAACTCCCCATCATAAACAGAGAGTTCAACCCATGAATCTACACCTCCAAAACCAAACCATTTGAAAACCCTTCGGTAATAATGGGGGCAAAAACTTCCTCTGAAAAAAAAAAAAGAAAGGCCGAATTTAAGAAACCGACCACCATATTATGACAATGTTTTTTTTATGTTTATTTTTCAAAAAAAAAAAAGAAGAACCAATATGACAACCTTAATCAAAAGAATACAAAATCAGACGAAGAAACCATTTTTAACACTATCCTAAATCTAGAACAGTCAGTCACCGGATGCCGGAAGATTACTCCCTCAAAAAAGACCAGAGTAATGCAACAGGGGAAATAAAATCAAACCAAAGCAACGTCATGCGGAAAAAATGAAGCAGGACATATCATAATTCCAATTACGGATGAAGAGGTCTTACACAAAACTGGTAGCGGGAAACAGAGGACGCAATTTTGTGGAAGGGGTTGGTTCGGTCACCTGTGACTATTTCATGCTCTGTGTGTGTGTAGAACAAAACCAAAGCAGAGGCTTAAACAAATAAAGGAAAATCAAGCGAAGTAAAATTTCGAGAGTATTGAACCGGAAGGCCCGAGGAGCGAGAATTTGAGAAACAAAGAATAAAGTGTAGCGTTTACTTCTCTCTCTCTCTCTCTCTCTCTCTTAAGTCTGTTTACAATCAACAATTACACCCTTCTTGCAATTGAAATGTTTCATATCGGAGTGGTGTATATGAAAAGTTTTTCCGAAATTGTTCAAGAAAGAAAAATATAAATGATCCAGACGTGAATCAGAACCATTTATTTTTCTTTTCTCGGCAATTTTGAAAATATTTTTCATGTATCCTCCTAACGTCTTCGTTCATAATACGAGTGCTATTGTGGCTAATTGCCTAATTGTACATTTGTACTTCATTTTCTTCTAGTTTTCTTTTATCTTTTCCTGTCTCCCCTTATATATCTAAAAAAAATGACAAAAAGTAAGTAAATCAGCAAATCATACTAGTTTCAGGATGACAAAAAGTAAGTAAATCAGCAAATCATACTAGTTTCAAGAATTGGTGCCAGAGTTGTCATGAACTAATACATGGTTTTGATGATGTACAGTACTATTTATTTTCTCGTTGAGCCGTTAGTCAATCAGAATCCGCATACGCATACCAAATCAACCCCGTATTTTACTCAGTGGAAGTTATTTATGTGCATTTTTTTTTTTTGTAGCCCGACTACTTTTTGTCAAGGACTACATGCTTGCTTTTTTTTTTTCTTTTTGGAGTAACATTCTTCTGAGTCAACAACACAAGGATTGACTTTTTAACCCAATAGTACTTCATTCTTGCATGTGTTACAATACATAAACCTCAAACATCTAACACATCTTCACTATGTTTAAATGAATTTTACAAAGACGGAGATCAAGATTTCTTAACTTCACCGGGTATGCAAGCCAGTATCAAATCTCATAATCATGAGAGGATGAATCAATTGTCTATACGGTTTAAAATTGAATGGCTCAAATGATTCCAAACTTATATCAGGTTTGGTTGTCGTTGAGTGGTCTTTTTTGGAAAGTTCTTCCTTTGCAAATTTGGCATGATTTTTCTTGTCATTCCTGGTAGCAAAATATTTAAGGTTATGGCGCCATCCTTCATCTTACTCCAATCGCAAGTGTTTGCAGCAGGTTGCAAGTCGTCAGTACAACATACATCGGTTGTCACGCTTATATATTTTTTGATTGACTGTTCAACGCATGCTATGTCAACTACTCGATAAGATACTTTCTCCGTCGTCTCTATAAGACACTTTCTCTGTCCTTCATGTTTGTTGGTTCAGTTTTGGCATTCCTATCATGTTTAAATTGTCTTTTTTTTTTATCAGTATGTTTAAATTGTCTATATCTTTTAATTTATAATAGTTTCACGATTTTAAAAATTTTGTATAGTAGAACTAATTGAGATCTATCAAATAAGATCAATATTGCATATTTTTAAAGATTCATATTGAAAGATAAATACAATTTTTCAAGGAGCGTGGAGTAGTGAAAGTGAACAAACAAACACGAACAGAGGAAGTATTATACAGAACACCTAAATCGAAAATTATTGTTTTATTTCCCAGATAAATTCGTGTCCGATTAATATTCCATCTTTTTCTGGTAAGGCCTTGTTTATTAGCAGTATAAAAGAGGGGAATATAGGATTTGCCCATATATATATATATATATACGGCAAACTTCCTATCCACACTCCCGGAAATAAGGAAAAAATGGGGTTTTTTTGTGTTGCAAATTATTTTTGGAAACTCCGATCCGTCCAATGTGTTCAGAAGGTGTTTTCAAGGGTCCACGCGGAAAATCTTCAAAAAAAAAAATACCGGGAAGGGCTTGATCCAAGCAGTTTTCGCAAAAACTATATTTATATATTTTTGCGAAAATTGCTTGGATCAAGCCCTTCCCGATATTTTTTTTTTTGTAGATTTTCCGCGAGGACCCTTGAAAACACCTTCTGAACACATTGGACGGATCGGATCGTCAAAAAAAAATTTGGATCAAAAGTCCGGATAAGAAGTGAAACCTATATATATATATATATAGGATCAACTTCTAATGAGGGATCCCTCATTTTAAATAAAGTGAGGACCTCATGCTTCCCGACCAAATTTTGACGACCCGAACCGTTAGATGTGTTTAAAAAATGTTTTTAAGGTCCAACGCGAGGATTCGCCCAAAACAAATATTCGCAAGGGCTTCATCCGATCAGTTTTTGTTAAAAACGCTATATATAACGTTTTTAACAAAAACTGATTGGATGAGGCCCTTCTGGGTTTTTTTTTTGGACGAATCCTCGCGATGAATCTTAAAAACACATTTTAAACACATCTAACAGTTCGGATCGTCAAAATTCAGTTTGGAAAGTGAAAAAATTACTTGGTCCTCACTTTATTTAAAATGAGGGATCCCTCATTGGAAGTTGATCCTATATATATATATCCGGGTTGAGTATATCTAGTGTTTTTTTCAACTTTGCTTGCCGGATATAATTTGGCCAAGATATGTATATACACTTGCAGGGGGATAATTTTTTAAGACGCCCCATAATCCAAATTATATCCGTCCTCTTTTTTACCATTTAACGTTGTAGCCCCACCAATTTTTTATTTATTTATTTTTTGATTTGTTTATTTGGGACAATTTCACACAATTATACATTATCCAATCCCTCATATTATCCTTCTACAACAACAAAAATAAACCAAATAACTTTTAATTTCCCATTCTAAAATAATATCCCTCCAATCATATCCATCTCTTTATCCCCCTCTCATTATATTTCCTTCTGCTCTCCAAAACATATCTCATTAACAAAAAGGCCGTAAAAAAATATTAGAATAGTAAAACGATTTGATGGGACGGCAAGGAAAAAAAGAAAAATTCTTCAACAGGGAAATAACCTATCCAATTTTTGTCGTTTGCTTTGATATGGAGGATATCCTCTTATCCAGGACTCGTTCCAAGTACTGGGAAATTACAGGGCATAAAGTTGGCACTAAGAAAGTCAACCTCTTCATGAGATTGAAACACCTAATTTTCTATCTTGTGGTTTTCAAAAAAAAAAAAAAACACCTAATTTTCTTAAAGTGCTCATCACAAATCAACTTTACCACTGAACTAATATTTTCGGTTATATATCCACACATTCATTTGTGTCTATGCTGTACCACATTACCTACGGAATTGGAGAACCTAGATGCTTCCTGTTTGAAAAACCAAAAGGGGTATAGACAAGAACATGTTCATCTACAACGCATTGACCCCTTGAGTGCACAAATCGTGGCTGCTGATGAATCCCAAGATTCACAATGATAATGTCGAGAGTTGCTAACTCTAACTCTAAAGATCTAGAATCTCCTCCGTCTTGTTCTTGAACCTTACGAAATTTTTGGAGAATAATCTAAGATTATTTTAGAACTCCCACAATAAATTTATTTTCAAAGATTAATAAAAAAATTTGCCGATAAGAAAAAAACGGTCTAGAATGTTGAAGAATGTTCTTGATCTTTTTGAAAGTTTCTAGAAGTGGAGGAACTTAGAGAGTTCAAGAGGATTCCGAAGGACTTGGGGTTGCTGTTGTGTAGCCCCTTGTACAGCAGCGTGCTGTGCTCCCCGCGCCGAAATTTTTTTGATGATCGGAGACGTTCACCGCGTAGAGCTTGTCGAGTACTACAAGTGTACCAAAAATCAACTCGATCGGATATGGTTAAGTATCTCATCGGAACACAAATAACTTGAAAAAACATAGGTTCGGCGGTTTTGTTCCAGTGTTTGTGTTCCATTTTTTTTAAGGTATTTGTGTTCCAATGAGACACTTAACGATATCCGATCGAGTTGATTTTTGGTACACCTGTAGTACTCGACGAGATCTACGCGGTGAACATCTCCGATCATCAGAAAAATTTCGGCGCGGCCGCGCCATGGGGTGCACAGCAGCAACCCCAAGTCCGATTCCGAAATAGTCTAAAAAAATATGGAAGACTCCGCAACATGCTAGACTTATGTAGAAAGTTCTAGAATGTTGTGATGACAGGGGGAGGGAAAGATACTTTGTAAGAGAATTCTAGAAGGGAAATGAGAGCCATTGGATAAAAATGATCCATCCAAGCCATTCATTGAAGAGGTTGATTATATAAAGAAGTACGAGATCATTAGGAGATAGCTCACATTAAGCTCTCATGAAAGCTTAGATGGACTGCACCTAAGAGAGTACATGGTAGACCACACTATGAGCGCAATAAAAAATATATTCTTTTGTATTCCCCTCTGCTAGTACTCACTTCCTAACTATGAAGATCAATCATTATGTTTATGTTCTTTTGTCCCTATTTTTACTTCATAGATTACTATCCGTGTTGTTAATTCATTTTCAGCATTCGTGTCATGTTGTAAATTGTCTATATCTTTCAATTTATAATGGGTTTCTTGATTTTGAAAATTTCGTATAATATAACTAATTGATATCTATCAAATATAATCAATATTGCATATTTTTAGTGATTCATATAGAAAGATATTTTTAGAGATTCATATAGAAAGATATGTACATTTTTTCAAGGGGTATAAAATGGTGAAAATGGACCAAAAAACACAGACAAAGGAAGTATAAAAACTTCAATCTCGGAGGCGACAGATAAACAATCAATTCTCTTTCTCTGAATGAGGGAAAATTGGGTCTAGGAAAATTGCTTACGCAGCTATGGAAGATTATTAAGAGATATTCAATGTGACAATTTACTCCCTCCGTCCAACAATGAGACTATTACCCGTGACTTATTTATTACTACATTTTCTCATCCAAAATTGTTTTACAGAGGCAATAGGATTTGTATGTATCAGATAAGCTGACATGAGTGTGACACTTCTGATACATAGTCGGCAGAATGACAAAATTCACATTTCCAAATTTTTGCAGTTCTCATAACTGTACAAGGATATAACGTTCTAGCTAGATCAAGAAAGGATCAAGGCTTTTACAGCAGTAGAACAAAAGGATCATAATGTAGTCCCAAATCACTGATCTCCATTTATACCAAAGATACGGACTTTGTGCATATTGGGGAACTTGGCAACAACTAGCACAAACACTGCAAGAGTGTTGAAGAAGAGCATAGGGTGTTGGTAGTCGGTTGTGTGTGAAGCTATCAAGTACCTGACACGATTAAATCCAAAAATTGAATGGTTAATGAGTACCATCATAGCTTCAAGATATTTATGAACCAGTTATTCATAGCAGATCACAGCGGGCAAAACATGCATGGATGTTCCATGTTTTACCTTGTTAAACTGCCTATGAATCTGACATCAAAATGATATTTTTAAGATAACAAGTTGAAACAATCCATATCACATCAATAACTTGAAAGCACTCCAATAAGAATGGTTGCTAAAGATAGTTTATGTGTCCTATATCTTATGTAAGTCACGGGCAGTAGTATCATTGTTGTAAGTTCCAACGAGCCACAAGGCCACAAAATTCACATAAATCATAACTTTTCCGAGATGCTATATCAGTATCAGTCCATATCTATGAAACCATAGAAGTGCGAGATAAATACCCAACAACTATACTCGGGCATGCACCTAAGAAGTATGTCTACTGTCTAGTATTCAGTGTAGGCATCGATACGTCCAAGCCATGACTGAACACCTCCATATATCAGCCAAGTTGCTCTAAAAAAACCCAAAACTCCACTGTGCTAGTTAACTAAACAAAGTAAAAGAACTTCATCCTTAAACAAAACACAGGTAATCATTATGCTCGAGATTTGAGACCAAAACACTTGGGTTGACCAAAGTACCCGTTCCACCAGCTAATCAGCTTGCCACATTTATATCAAAATTTCATATAGCCAACCCGTTGTGAGGCCATGGAGTTCAGATTAGTGCCAATATGATTTTCACTAAAGGGTGATTGGAAGGCCAAGACCATTAATAACCACAAACAAACATTAGAAATAAACGAACTGCAACTCCAAAATGTAGTTTTCACAAACATTCGACTTTGCAATGGACAATGTTGGCGAAGCATACTAACTCGTATATAAGTGAATAACATACACTCCATTTAATGCACAATTTCAATTTTCCCTCCAACTTCCTTCTTAATCATTTTCCCTTACATTCCCTAAGTTCCGAACAGTGAAAGCATCGCAAGGTCTCTGCAAATCTAGGTTCAAAGTAAAACCCTAATATGATGAAAGAGAACTTACAGCACCACAGGCACAACAGTCAGAAACTTTCTGTTGCGGGTGAGCTGCTTTCCACTGTCTATCTGCTCCCACCAAGTCAGCCCATTATAGATCCCCTGGTCATCAGCAAAAGGAGTTCCTTTCTTCCAATGGAAAAAGTGGTAAGTGACCTAAAAGAGAAGCATATGCCTCAGAAATGCAATTAAGGAATCAGAACATAAATGGACAAAAACTAGAGAAGAACCAAAGTTTTCATATCTAACAACAGCAGGACGGGCGCATATCTAGTGGACTAGTCATAGCAAAGCTTTCTAAATGGTTGAGCTGAAGCAACAATATATCTTGCTTACTCAAGGCAAAACGAGGGGGAGAGGAGTGAGGACGGAGAAAGCTATCACGGCATTTGGATCAACAACAATTCAACGATCAAAACCTAACTAATAGCACACCCAAAAAGGATTATACAAAATGTTCAAAGTTAACTGAAAAGATTAGTGCACTGTTATCATGAGGAACACTTTTTTTTGGGTTAATTGGAAGATTATCACAAGGGACACTTGCACCAAAAAAAATAACAGTGCACTATTCCAAAGCAGTGAAGCACGGATACAGATACGAGATACGGATATGATACGATATGGATAGGCGGATACGTAATTTTTCCAAAAAGTCGGATACGATACGTTGAATATAAAAATAAATATATTATATATGTATAATTTTTAATTCCTAAAAATATAATTTTTATTATGTATATATATACTGACTACTGTTTACACACAGTGAGATTTTTTTTTGATTGGTAGTGAGAGAGAGAGCATATCCAGCATATGAGAAGATCGAACCAGAAAGCAGCTTACTGGGGAGAGAGAGAGCGAGAGAGGGGGGGTTACAAGAGAAGATCGAACCAGAGAGCAGCTTCTAGCCTTCTACGTTGATTGATTTGGGGGAAGAAAACAAATATACAGCCCTGATTACGCTTTTAACCCACATGTTTCAAGTAATAACATATTTACACACCCCCCCCCCCGCGCATATCCAAAACGTATCCTAGCGTATCCAAAACGTATCCGAGCGTATCCAAAACATATCCGAAGACAAAAAAAAATTAAATTAAATTCCGGATACTTTAAATAACGTATCGGATACGTATCCAGAGCGTATCCGTATCCGATACGTGATACGGAGGCCAAAATAGAGTATCCGTGCTTCATAGTTCCAAAGAAATGAACTTAGCACAAGCACCTTAATATTAACTGGTTTCTTAACCTGTCCCTTTTTTCTTTTTTCTTTTTTATCACTTCTTAACCTGTCCTTTACGTAGATATTATAGCTAGAAGAAGGCCCAGCAAACCATCAAGAGACAAAGCACTAAAAACACTCTCCCACACTTGAGTACTAGCATTGTTTCCATTTGATGCACGGAACAAAAAAAAAAACTCTCATTGGTGTTTTTGCTGACCCCATGTATCGAGTTGATAAAAAAGATAGTTCAATTTTTTCCCAGCCCCGTATTCAGTGTGAGCTAACGTTATTTTCATTCTACTTTTATGAATTTAAAATTTTAAGCAGGAGTAAAATAAATTCAAATAATTTGCAATTGTGACAAATGTAAAATAAACAGAGGAAATAAGCAAAACCTATCAAGTAACAAGTATAGTACTTACTTATTTTTACCTAATAAAACTTAACTCCCATCTCCCTAATTAGAATTGGGGTATTGGAGAATTGGGAGGAACAAATACATTTGTAGAGGGTATGTATTGGTGATTGTCTGATTGGTCGCTTGATCAATCAATTGATTGATGTGAAAAAAACGAATTGACTCCCATCAGAACAACCTTGTGAATTGATATCATAACCGAAAATTTTCAGCAGTCATCATGCTTGCCTGTAAAGATCCGAACTTGAAAATTTCTTCCCTCAGGAAGTGCTCAATGGAAATTTAAGCATTAAACTCCATTTGAGCTACCAAGCAATAATCGACGAATTGTTAAGCATAAAGTCAAAGCCAATTACTTCTAAAACAACACATAAGAAAGTGGATCAATCTCATCAGAAAACTACAACCCAGCACAAAGAAAGCCCAAAACTTCTAGCAAGGGAGCAGGATATGTCATGTCAATCAATATATACATACATATGTATACGCGGAGAGAGAGAGAGAGAGAGAGAGAGACGTACGAGGAAATGGGAGAAATTGACGATGGTCCAGGCCAAGCCTGGAGAGCAACCGAAGAGGGAGAGGACGAGAAGCCAAGAGAAGAAGAGGATCAAGATGTAGGTGGTCCAAACCCCTGGGTACGTGAACCACTCCGTATTCCGATTCAGATCCGTCGGTGGTACCGCCTTCACGTACAAATTCGCCATCTTTGGCAATCGACCCTTCTGTTTTCCCTTCGATCTTTCTTCCCGTCGAATCTGACGATGATGATGGCGAATCGATTTTGCTATTCGGTTTATGTCTTGGCTTCTTTTTTGTCGTTTCGGGCTTGGAACTTAAACGAGGCCCCTGATCAAATTAGGCTTTCTACGCAGAGTATTTGATAAAATGAAAATCTCATAAAATTAAAAGAAATTTATTGGCAGGTCCTATTATTAGGAATTTTGGCCCACCGGGTCCTGGGCTAAAATTTATTGCTGGAGAGGTCCTGGGGCACAAATATGGTTGGGGATTTTACTTTTTTGCCCATCCTCCTCGTCGTTACTCTTTGTTTTTACTAACCGTTTAGGCACTTTCATAGGATACCCTAGGATTTTAAGCCCTTTTATAGGGTACCCTACAGTTTTGGGTACCCTACAGTTTAGGGTACCCTAAATTTAGAATGTACATTTTAGAATTTAGACCGTACATTTTAGAATTTAGAC
Source organism: Vaccinium vitis-idaea (assembly GCA_963854785.1). Lineage (NCBI taxonomy): Eukaryota > Viridiplantae > Streptophyta > Magnoliopsida > Ericales > Ericaceae > Vaccinium > Vaccinium vitis-idaea. The sequence continues at coordinate 285,858 of OY978223.1, read as the reverse complement.
TGTATATTTAGAATTTAGGGTACCCTACAATTTAGGGTACCCTAAATTTAGAATGTACATTTTAGAATTTAGACCGTACATTTTAGAATTTAGACTGTATATTTAGAATTTAGGGTACCCTACAGTTTAGGGTACCCTAAATTTAGAATGTACATTTTAGAATTTAGACTGTATATTTAGAATTTAGGGTACCCTACAGTTTAGGGTACCCTAAATTTAGAATGTACATTTTAGAATTTAGACTGTACATTTTAGAATTTAGACCGTATATTTAGAATTTAGAATGTACATTCTAATTTTCAAAATGTACATTCTAATTTTCAAAATGTACATTCTAATTTTCAGAATGGGGGTAATTTCGGAAAAAAAAGTGTAAAACTTATGTCCAGGACCTAGTGAACTATGCGCATTATTTGTTCCGGACCTTACAAGCTATAAGACTTGTTTATAGGACCCGCCCACAAAAAGCCCTAAAATTAATGGATTGATTTTAACAAATAAAAAAATTATTTGCTAAAATTAATTCATTTTTATTTGTTAAAATGGGTTGATTTTTGAGATTCTCATTTTATCAAATGGAGAACTAGGCCTTACTCACAGCTAGGGCTGTAAATGAACTGAGCCGTTCGTAAACTGTTCGAGGCTCGACTTGGTAGAAGCTCATTCGAGTTTGATTTGAGTACTAAATAAACAAAACTTGAACTTTAATTTTAGGCTCATTTAATAAATTAGCCGAACCTGAACCTGACAGTATTCAGCTCGATTAAGCTCACGAACGTGGAGTTTATATGTATACATCATAAAAATATCACATATAAGCTTGAATATGTTTAAACGTTTTTACATGCACATCATGAAAATTTTATAACTTGTCATGTATAAACTTAAGATATAATATGATTTTTATAATTTTATATGTACTTATACAGTCCCGATCCCTTAAGGGATCCCGCATAGAAAATTCCGTGCGGACTTGGCCATTTTTCAACTTTCCGGATCAAATTTTGACGATCCGAACCGCTCAATGTTTTTAAAATGCATTTTCCAAGGCCTACGCGGAAAATCTTCAAAAAAAAATACCCGGAAGGGCTTGATCGGATCAGTTTTTGTTAAAAACGCTATATAGCGTTTTTAAAAAAAACTGATCCGATCAAGCCCTTCCGGGTATTTTTTTTTGAAGATTTTCCGCGTGGACCCTTAAAAATGCATTTTAAAAACATTGAGCGGTTCGGATCGTCAAAATTTGGCTCGGAAAGGTGAGGTCCGCACAGAATCCCATTTAAGGGATCCCTTATTAGATCATTTGTGTGTACTTATATATACAAAATAAATTTTTTATTGAAGTTCTAGACCCGTATGAGAGCAGAAATAACTAAAATTGTTGACACATTAAGGCTCGTGAACAAGCTTGAGCTTAGCTCGTCAAATTTTCATCGAGCTCGGCTCGAGTTTGCTCAAAAAATAAATAAACGAATCTGAACAACCAAAAGCTCGACTCGGTTTGGCGCGGTTACAGCCCTACTCACAGCCCTTTGGATAATAACGCGTCTTTGGATACACCCCATAGGGGTACCCTAAATGACACCAGGACATCCCAAACGTCAATTTCTGCTTTTGGACAGTTGGGATGTGATGGTGTGCATTTGGGATACGCGTGGTCAGCGGGGAACAGGGGGCCCTGTAGTGAGTGAGTTCACTACATGCGTGTAGTGAGCTCTCTCGGCCGTCCGATCCAAGATCAACGGTTCGGATCGTTTTACACTTTAAAAAACACTTTTACATTAACTTTAACTCTAATTTATCCGGACCGTTGATCTTGGATCGGACGGCAGAGTTCACTCACTACAGGCCCCCCAATTTCGGTCAGCGGCGGATGGAGGATTCCTATCACGGGGACAATATCATGTATATTCATAAATTAACATCAAAATATCATCCTTATACATTAATAAAACAATTTTGAGGTGACCTTTCTTTATAATTTTTACCAAAATAAAAAATAATTAAATTATAGTAGATAATTGGGGTGAGCGGGGGCTCGGGCCTCCACTTGCACCCCCTTATATCTGTCAATGCGCGTGGTGGTGTACCTATATCATTTTTGCTTGGATAATTGGGTGAGAAATGAAAGGGAAGGATTGTGATTCCTATTCCTCGTTTAGGTGAGATAAGAAAAAATAAATGCAGTTTGGACTGATATGACAAAACATAGCATAAGTGAGAGTTGTTTCTAGCATTTTCCTATACAAGAGAAAAGAAAGGAAAGTTTCATACTTGTTTTTGCTAAACTAACCTTTTATACTCTGCTTCCAAAACTAATACGTAAAGAAAGTAGCACTGCGGAGCAGTGAATAACCTAGCACTAACTGGTAATGGTGGAAGGAATGAAACATAAAAATTTTGGGTACCAATGGGTATCACGTGGCCGAGCCTACGTGGTACTTGAACGTTGCATTCGGACCGTTCAAAAGTGTATTGGACGGCCCAGATCGAAACCCTCCCTCTCCTCCTCCTCTCTCCCCTTTCTCTCTCCATAATTTGGACCGTCGAAAACCAAAATGAATGGTCCAGATCACACGTGCGGATATCACGTGGTACACGCTCGGCACTGAAAAATTACTTATGATACAGAGAAAAGGTGAAATGGAAGAGGGGGAACTGAGGAATGAGAGAGAAACAATGATACGAGTGTTAAATTGGAAACTCAAATAATTGTTATTACCCACCATTAATTCCTCTCTCGCGGAATCTCACAAAAACTGGTGAGAAAGGAAAAGGGTTGTGTAAGGGGTTTCTCATTCTCACCCAGAATCACTATTTCTCACCTCTTTGATCATCCAAACATGAGTTATAATCACTTTTCTATCCAATTTTTTTTCCCCCCCTCTCTAAATCTCTCAATCTAAAGGGGCCTCAATGCAACCCCAAGGGCTCACAGACCTTAGTAATCTGTACTTCTTTTATTCTTCTAATGCTCATCAAAAAACACATGATGAGGCTCCAAGCTTTATTATATTCACTGATTTTTATTTTCTAATAAATAATTTTCACACTCTTTTTTATTAATGCACTTCTCTTTTTTTTATCCTCTATTTTTAAATTTTATCCTTCCATGTGTGCAAGCGTATATAAACAAAAGATTAATATTGTAAATTAATTTAAAAAATGACCAAAAGGGGGGTGTGTGGGGTTGTAAAGCAAGGAAATGTGAAAATCACTATCCTATTTGTTAATGCGGTTATAGCTGTTTGGATTACGGACAGGGTACATAAAATTCCTTACTCATACTAATTTTTAAAGGTGAGTATTCTCTTTGAATTAATATCATGAATAAAACGCTACAATCATATAACACTTGAAAAGGACTAATTCCCTCAAGATAATTTATTTGCAAATTGAAAACAAGAAAAGCTCTCCAACTCCCAAAAACATGTTTTGTCCAACGGCCTTTAAGCTAGATGAGTTTCTATACTTATATGAAGAAGTTGGAGGTTCAAATCCCCCTCCCCATACAGTGCAGTGTTTATATAATGTCAAATTCTTAAAACAAAAATCCACAAAAGAAATTTATTAAGTAAATTCTTGATAGTTATATTAGACGCTTTATACTGGATATATATAGGACACCCAAAAGGGTAATTTCTTGACCTAAAAAGGCTACCTTTCTTATTATTTACATTAGATAATGTATTAGGCACCCAATTTTGAATGACAAAATGTCACCATAAGATGTCATGGTGCACAAGGTAGTTCACTCATCATTTCTTATTAGAAAATTGTAAAGAAAATTTGATAATACCAAAATTATTATTATTTTTTAACTATCATACCATACTTAGGGCCTCCAAGATTATGAATAAGCCGTTCATTATCTGTCCTATTGAAGAAAAGACTCGAAACCTCAATCAGCGACTGCGAAAGATTCCGTCACGGCACTTTTTTTTCCTTTTTTAATTGGGTCAACTTATACTTATCTCGTTTAATTTCACAAAAATGCTAAGTAGCTAGAATTGGGTACCCAGAATTGACCTTGTGTTTGGGTCAATTCTGGGTACAAAATTCTGGATATGTATCAACACCCTTAATTTCAGAGCACTAAAGGTAGTGACCAGGTATTATTTCTAGATGTCTCAATGTTTGGGATGGTTGACTTCTGTGAAATTTGAACCTACGACTTCATGGACAAGTCTTTTATGTGCAACATTTTTTTTGTATCATCAAAACAGTTTTGGCATTTCAGCACTCCATAACGCAAGGGATTGACCTGGTGTTTTAGTATGTTACGAACTGTTATGGAACCAATCTATGCTATTTCTGGTGGATGCTAAGATCCATTCTTATATAGTATTGATCTAAAAAGATAGACCTAATCAATCATCTATAAGCAGCCACATTAGAAGTTTATTTTGCCATGCATGATAGCTAGAGATAACAACTGATAAGCTGGAAAATGCTTGCAATTATGAGGAAAAGGCTACAATACACACCCCTTGTTTGGGTGTGTATCATACACACCCCTACAAAAGTTACGAATTTTTTGTAGAAGTTACGATTTTTTTGTAAAAGTTACGAATTTTTTTGTAGAAGTTACGATTTTTTTGTAAAAGTTACGAATTTTTTTATAAAAGTTACGAGACACACCAAAATGTTACAATCATATTGCTGAAAAGTTACGAAAAACTAAAAAATGTTACGATTGCTGATGAGGTGGCACAATCTAGACCACACAATAGGTGCATATGGTACACCCAATTAAGGGGTGTGTATTGTAGTCATTTCCCAATTATGAAACAGAAAATGCCTAAAGATGGCCCCTTCATTGGTACTTTCTAAACGAGGTACAGATACTCCCCAACCCTAATAGGCTTTCAACTTTAGTTAGGCTAACTAAAGCCTCCACGACAATGCGTAATTATACGTATTTTTTTTTTTTGGTAAATCGGAAATGGAATTATACATATTTGCGTTAACTTGGATAGTGAATAAAGTGCATTAACTTGGTGACTGATTCCTACTATTCCCCTTAGTATAAGATATTTACTTCATAAGCATGGCTAATGAGCTGTTTGATCTTATAAAGCACTGATCCACTTTTTGAAAAAAGAGGACCATTGTAATATTGTACGAACTGAATATTTAGTTCGTGACATTTGCAAAAGTTGAACTTGTTTTTTTTAGGTCATCTTATTTCCTCAGTGCTCTTCTACTGGGTATTGCAAATCTTGGTCACTATTTCATCAAGAGAACCTAAAATTGGCCAACCCAAAAAAGGAAAAGTTTTCTTAGTCCTTCAAACATACCACTTTCCAACATAGATAAAGCAATTCAAGCAACTAAAAATGCAATGTGCAGGGATGGAGTAGGGGCGGTCGCCCCTGCAAGGAAAACAAAAAAAGCTCTAGTATTACATAGAAAAAAACTAATTTTCCATGAATTATATAGGCTCGCCCCTGCGTAGTGAAATTCATGGCTCCGTCCCTGGCAATGTGCATATATAGTTTGAAGTGGGGCTGAATCATAGCAGCCTTACTGGAAAAAGAAAGACAACTAGTGTCAGTAATTTCCCACTGCTTGTCATAAAATCCTTTCTCTGCACCTTCTCTCTTTCATCATTCCAGCTTTTTGAATTCATCTAAACCCAAACAACTCTCAGCACTGTCATTTTTTAAGCTTATCAAAGATGGCTAATGAAATAGAATCCTCACGTGGATTACACGGTCTAGCTGCAAGGTTTCTTTCGAAAATTTGGAGGTTTATAGAGAGAGCTTGGAATTTAGGAGTTGCTGAGCCGAAGAAGTTTATCCATTGTCTCAAAGTAGGACTGGCTCTTTCATTTGTGTCACTTTTCTATTACGTGAGGCCTTTGTATGATGGCGCTGGAGGGACTGCTATGTGGGCGATCATGATCACCGTTGTAGTAGTTTTCGAATACACTGTCGGTAGGTATCCCCCTTTACCCCTCACCATGTACTTCTATTCTCCTCTTTTTCATATAAAAACAACTGTAAACCTTGTCTTGAATAGGCATTTTTCTGGGAAAATTTCGACTGAGATTGTTTAAATTTGATGTTATTTGCATTAGGTGCAACGCTCTACAAATGCATTAATAGAGCAACCGCAACTTTTCTTGCTGGATCTCTGGGTGTTGGTGTTCATTGGGTTGCCAGTCAATCTAGAGAAAAATTTGAGCCCATAATTCTTGGATCCTCAGTTTTTCTTCTTGGTGCGTACAATATTGGATTATATGTAGGAGCTCAGATTATCTTTTTGTTCTTTTCTACTCTCCTTTCATATATGAGATTAATTCAAATTCAATCATGTAACAAGAAGATACATTTCAAAACGTATCGAGTTTATATGTAGATGACTTGGTAGTGCTCAATCGCAACCGATCTTCCTTGCAGCTTTGGCGGCTACCTTCTCACGATTCATCCCAACGATAAAAGCGAGGTTTGATTATGGTGCCATGATATTCATTCTCACCTTCAGCTTGGTGTCAGTTTCGGGATATCTTGTCGATGAATTCTTAACAATGGCGCAGAACAGAGTATCAACAATACTGTTAGGAGCCTCCATATGCGTTGTTATAAGCATGTTGCTCTATCCTGTCTCGTCTGGCAATGAGCTTCACCTTCTCCTTAATCGTAATATGGAAAAACTCGCGGATTCTTTGGAAGGTATACTCCTAATGCTAATCATACAAAATAGACATTGCATTTTGTTGAATTTACCAAGGGATCTTATGCAACTTGAAAATTCAGGATGTGGCAGAATTCTTTAGCAATGGAAATGGGAACACTAGCAATGAATACTACAGTAAAAAGCTGCAAGGATACAAATGTGTACTCAATTCAAAGGGAACCGCGGAGTCCCTGGTATGTTCCCTGAATGAATGTTCCGAGTTCTGACCAAGCTAGAGATTAACTGATTACCTGTTTGGTAATCACTTCATTTTCTTTGTTTTTGTTTTCAACCTCCATTGTCATTTGTTTTTTGCATTTCAAGATATAAAAAGTAAAGTGAAAAGTATTGTTTTCACATAGATTTTCTTTTTGCGCAAAGATAGTTTTTTGAAATTCAAAAACTCGTTCTCTCTTCAGATTTGAGGAAATGGTCGTTTTCTATGTTTTTCTGAAAATGGACAGCAAAAAAGTCACAGAAGACAGTATCACAGTTGGAAGTTCTAGTAACTTTGTTACGTTTCCAACAGGCTAATTTGCTAGATGGGAGCCTGCACACGGGAGCTTCAACTTTCGACATCCGTGGAAACAGTACCTCAAGGTTGAGGCTGCAATGCGCAATTGTGGTTTCTGCATTAAATCTCTTAGCAGTTGCATCAACTCAGAAGTTCAGGTGAATCCACTTGTTTGAACTGTTTCTAAACTACATATCATTCTCCACCATCGCTCAAAACTGAAATCCTTAATTACTACAGGTACCCGAGTCTCTAAATAAGAACTTAAGCCATATTTGCATGAGATTGAGCTCTCATTGTTCCCAAGTCTTGAAAGAATTGGCAGCGACAGTGAAAACCACGAGAAAATCGTCTATAACAGATCTATTAGTTGGAGAAATGAACTTCGCAGTTCAAGAGCTTCAAAATGCCTTGAAATCTCTTCCCAATCAGCTGTTACAAATTGATGCAAAAGGAGAGCAAACCACAAAACAATTCACAGTACCTCTCATGGAGATTCTTCCGGTGGCCACAGCAATATCTTTGCTGATTGAAATTGCATTGAGGATTGAAGGAATTGTTGATGCAGTTGATGAGCTAGCAGATTTAGCTGAATTTAAGCCTGCAATCGATGAGCAATCAAAACAGAGCCAGTCCACTTCAGATAAAGCAGATGATGATACCATAGAGGCCCTTCAGATAATCATCATGCGTCGATGTTTATGGTCATTGTCCATGAATACAAGAAAAACTTCTGAATTTGTGTCTTAAGAAACCGTAAAGTGTACGATCTGGAAACTTTGAATCTCTGTTTATTTCTTGAGAAACTGTAAAGTGTACAATCTGCTAACTTTGATCATCCCCACAGAGAACTCGCCTGCAACATGCAGGCTCCAATCTCCGTTCACAATACTCAAATTTGGAAGCCCAGGAAATACGTCCATTCAGTCTGTCCTTCAGTCACAAACCGTTTAATTCACAACACCGGCAAAAGATATTTAGAGTAACGGATGTCAAGTCAAATTTCATAACCACAAGCTGCAAATAACCAAGCTGGGTTTGAGTCTCGGATGGGCTTAGGACTGTTCTTAGCTTAGCTTAGGATACGATGCGATCATTCCTTGTCCCTTTAGTCTTGGTAATATTTCAAAGATTAATAATAAAACATCCACCTTTCAAAAAAACAATAACCAAGCTGGGTCCATAAACCTTCATCTAGTTCTGATTTCCATCTTTTTACTTTTTCTCTCCATAGTTAGGTTCCACTGATGGGAGAGGTCCATGTTAGAAAATCCTTTCCAGGAGAATGCAATTCCTAGCATCTACAGATGCTGAAAATCAAAGCACTAAAAATAATTCTATTGCATCAAATTTGTAACGAATTTGAGACAGTTCAGAGGGAGAATGTTGTGCGGGTTGCAGATCCCTACGTTCTATATCCTGTGATCATGTTCCTTGGAAAGTTCCCTTCTTCCATTCACAGATCTGGTAACAATGGTCCAGAGTGGTTGAGCCCAAAATAATCCAATTATGTTCAAAGTTCCAAACCTTGGCAAACATGTGCTCTGATATTCTGCCAAGTCCAAAAACAGCCACAAGCATGGTTACTCTCCAATCGACTCAGAGTCGATCCTTTTTGCTCATTCCAAAATTTCTGTATGCCAGTAGAAGCAAATCCAATACTCCAATTAATAATGCCAAAACTCCCAATAATAGCAAGTTAGCAACAATAGTAACAGGGAGAAGAACAAGAATCTAGAGTTTTTCATGATCAATGAAACAACATGAGAACAGCCAGAAATGGAATCTGATAGTAACTTCACACAGCATATCACAAACAACAAGAACTTCATTCATTCCCAATTTTGATAATACAGTATCCATGGAACAATATCCGCCAACAAGAGGCAGTTTTTGGACCACACTAACTTACTGTAGTACAGAAAACTACCAAATGATTCTGTAGTTTATTAATGCAAATTACCAACTTATTTTTGTTAAGGGCTAGACTATGTACACAGCTTCAATGTTGAAACCCATGAAGTTCATATCACCTGGCAATCAGTTCGTCAGAAACACCATTGTCCTCCTCTTCTTCTTCGCCACCTTCTCCCCACCCAAGGTTCACAGCCAATTCCTCCACTGCTACCTTGATAACATCAGATCGGACACCAATATCAGTAGCATACCTGCTCATGCAATACATCCCAGCTGTTACTGTCGCCACACCAATTGGGCTTGGCATCAGCAACTTTAGAGGGGAAGAAAGAAGGGCAGCTAAAGGAGCTCCAACAACAGAAGAAGCTTGCCCACTTCTTCCAACCCCCGACCTCTCGACTATCAGCAGGCCAGTTTTGCAGTACAATGCAAAGTCCTCACAGTTATTCTGAAATACATCATAATTTCCAAACCCATTTTGAAGCAGATACATAGCTCTGTGAATAACTGTTTCAGGTGAATCTGACATTGCAGTTGTACAAGTGCCACCTCGTACTTTGGCAAGGAAAACAGATGGGGTAACACCGTATTCAAAGGAGTAAAGAGATCCGTTCCGAAGAAAGCAATCGAGGCAGGTGAGTACCACTCCACTATTGGGTTGTCTGAATCCACAGTCAGGAAAAGTGGGACAGGATGAGGGGAGGTCATATTTTTCTTCATAGGAGTTGGGAGAAGTCTCTGTGCTGGATTTTGCATCATGCCTGGGCGTAAAATGAACGACTTTGCTTCCCCCAACAAAGATACCTGCATCATTAGACAGTATGAAATTGAAAGGGGCATGAAATAGTTGCTACCGAGATGCCACATGATTGTGCAATCTTGAGATCTGACACCCAAGATGTTAAACTTCAACAATACAAGCCTTTTCCAGCTTTCAGATAAAGATTTTGGACATGCATGAGAGCATGAAAGTGTTGTGCCTAAACTTGAAGTATGAGAATATAAACGAATCAACAAGAAAGAATGAAACACAAGATTTACGTGGTTCCCCTCGAGCAAAAAGCAACAAGGTACATCCACGGGGAAAGAGTAAGAGGACTCACTATAAACGGAGAGAGAACAACAAGCCGGCTATAGCCGTAACTCAATTTGAAGCACCCAACAGATATCTAGGGGAAAACGTCTCACAAATAGGATAAAGACACACACAAACTCCCTAATATCTAATCCCTTGAAAAGACTCCAAAAGACCCAAACCCTAGCAGCCCTAAGGCTGCTATTTATAACAAAGTCTAGAAAATTAGGTAAAAGGCCTCAATACGCCCAGCCCGCAACAAACCGCTTTCACCCGGTGTCTAACCATCCGGACGGACTTGACTCCCGTCCGGACGAGAATTACAGAGAGCTCCCCGCGAATTGAAAACGAAACCGGCGCGCAATGAAAGCTGCACCTTTCTTCCAAATGTCCAAATTCAAGGTAAACTCCAACAAATCTCCACTTTGACTTAAATTCCATCAAAATCAACAACATAGGCAATCCTCTCAACACTCGCTCTTCCCCCAAACGCCCCCCTGGGGCGATCACCAATGGCATGAACGATCAAGGCTCAAGCACGCCCGCTTGATCTTGTAAACGCGACTTGGAAAACCCAACCACACATGTCTCCAAATTGAGCCTTCATCTTTCAAACAGGCACCTCCCACCCAATGCATCCCTCAAGAATGTCAATGATCCGCTCGAACTCCACACTGAGCTAATAACAGAACTCCTCACGGAGTTAATAACCGAACTCCACCACGAAGTTAATGACCCGAACGAATGTCGACCAAACGCACCCATTACCAATGCCATTGTTGCTCAAATTCCCCACGGAGTTAACCGACTCCACCACAGAGCTAGTATGCAAAACTCGCATACCCCCAAACTGAGTTGAAACCGAATTCAAACCAATAGATGAAGACCCCAACAATATAGCACCCTCAATCGTACTACCATCAAGCAAATAGAGGATTCCTGATTGCCGACCCTCCAAGAAAACATGAGCACCCTTCGAAACCCTCAAGAATCCACCTTTAGCAATATGCTTCTAACCTATAAAGTCAAGAGTACCTAACGAGAAAAGGTTCCAATTCAAATCTGGTACATGCCGAACACCAAACAATGCTCTTACAAATCTATCATGCATTCTGACTTTAACAATTCCCCTCCCAACAATTCTACAGGGAAGGTTATTCCCCATAAGAACTGTACCATACCGACCCCCTCATATGTATCAAACCAATCTCTTTGCGGACACATGTGGTAAGAACAACCAAAGTCCAGAATCCACTTGACATCCAAACGGAAATCATACACTCACCGAAAGAGCAAAAACTGAATCAGGATCTTCTTCACCAATACCACCAACAACAGAACCTTCCTTCTCCTCAAACTTGTCCTTATTTTTTGACCTAGGGCAATTTCTAACCATGTGCCCATATTTGTTCTAGTAAAAATACTGCACCTCATCCTTATATATGGAACGAGAGCCAGAAACCCCCTACTGCCAGAATCCCTCTTGACTGTTCTTCCTCGCACCACCAAAGCTACCTTTTTCCCCAATTCTTTCGAATACAAACCAGACTTTATGTCCTCCATAGAAATTGTAACCTTCTCATACAACAGAGTAATCACAAGTGTTCATATGATGCAGGCAAAGAACACAAAACAATAAGGGTCTGATCTTCATCATCAATCAAAACATCTATATTTTTCAAATTCATAATAATTCAATTCAACTGATCTATATGGTCTTTTATGGGCGTACCTTCTTTCACATAAAATGAATAAAGTCGTTGCTTCAAATACAACCGGTTGGTAAGCGGTTTCATTATGTAGATGCTTTCCAACTTCAAACAAATACCATATGTCGAATCCTCCTCCCCGAACTCGCAAAGCACATCATCGGCTAAGCACAATTAAATTGAATTGAGTGCCTTTACATCAAGATCCTTAAAAACACTATCCTACATATCAAGAGGCTTCTTCGACTTCCCCAATAAAGCCTTGTGTATTCCTTGTTGCACCAGCAAAGCCTTCATCTTGACACGCCCTAAACTGAAAGAAGTGCTATGCCCATCAAACTTCTCAACTTCGAAACGAGTCGCCATCGAGACGATTACCAAAAACACACGCACTGGAAAACAAAAGCCTCGGATTGAAAACCTGGTGCTCTGATACAAATTTACTGTGCCGAAGCTCAAAGTACTGAGAATATAAACGAATCAACAAGAAAGAACGAACACAAGATTTACGTGGTTTCCCTCAAGCACAAAGCAAGAATGTATGATCACGGGGAAAGGGAAAGAGGATTCACTATAAATGGAGAAAGAATAACGAGTTGGCTATACCCATAACTCAATTTCAAGCACCCAACAAATATCTAGGGACAAACGTCTCACAAATACGATAGAGACACACAAACTCCCTAATATCTAATCCTTGAAGAGACTCCAAAAGACCAAACCCAAGCAGCCCCCAAGGCTGCTATTTATAATAAAGTACAGATTATTAGGTCAAAAGAGGCCTCAATATGCACAGCCCGCAACAAATCGCGTTCACTCCATGTTCGACCTTCCAGACGGGGATTCAGGGAATTCCCCATGAACCGAATACTGCACCTTTCTTCCGAACGTCTAAATTCAAGGCAAACTCCAATAGAAACATCATGATTATGGAACCTTAATATCTTGAAGACACTTAATTCGTTGTCGATCCCAAAAAAAAAAAAAAAAAACTGATGGTAATAAATATAATAAGTAATAAATACCCATTGCGGTGAATTTCTTCTAGACCTATGACCCAACTAAGGTTTGTCACTACCCAACAATCTATAATGTTCACGTGCTGGGTTAGGGACAGGCAGGAGTTTTGCAATGAATCTACGGGTACGGGGAGTGCTGGGTTGGCTTAATTATAGTTTTCATTACGGTTATAGTATCATACATAAAATGTAGGAAGGAAATATACATTTGCATCAGGATATGAACCCAAAGTGAATAATGGCACCGGGCAAGTTAATTAGTTCTCACCTCCCATGTAAATGTACAATAGGACTCGGATACTGATGCAATAACCACAACTTTTATAGGTTATAAACCCACTGCGAATAATTGCACAGAACAGGTTAGTTATTTCTTGTATCCCATTCAAAGATACAAATGGGACTCAGGTCCTGATGCAATTACTACAATTTTTAAAGTTTAGGCTGTTAACTGAATCTTGTACAAGTACATGTTCGACAAGGAGCATGATGGATTGATTTAACATGATTTAGACGAAGCGATACTTCTATAGGCCCATTGAAACAGTATGGCAGTAGGAAAAAGAAAACAACATATGCTGATGTACTTATACCCATAAGTAGCCCACCGAAAGAAGTAAAAACAAGTATCAGACACAGATCAAAACTTAGCTCTTCTAACTTGGAGCAAGTAATGTTGGATGGCCGGTGAAAAGATAGCCTTTTTAGCAGCAAGTTACTATCGACACCGCATGAGTGACAACCCATACGATAGGATGTGGAACAGACTATTGCTCGCCCATTAGCTGTCCTATGATGTTTATGTGCAATCAGAGAGAACATAAGGAACCCCATGATCAGTGTTTTAAAAAGTGCGCTTAAGCGCAAGGCGAGGCGAGGCAAGGCGCACCTTAAGCGCTTCATAGGGTTACGATTAAGCGCACCTTAAGCGCTGAAGCGCAAGGCGCATGAGGCACGCGCTTTTGTGTATTTTGCTTAGATTTCATCCTAACCCTTCGTCTTATAAAAAAAAGTCATGTGCCAAGTGCACCAGATAAAATTTCGATAAAGCTCTACTCCCTCCGTCCCGAAATGGATGTCCATTTTCGGGAAACTAAAAAATTATCTAGACAACATCATGACTCTTTTTGCAGTAGAACTTTCCCAAAATGCCCTTTCATTAAGAGAAACAAAATTCCCGCAAAAAGTGGCATCCATTTTGACATGGATTTGCAGTAAATTTGAAATCCATTCTCTGAATCAGAAGTACAACCCGGAAATCTGGCGGCAAATTGATTTGCTTTCCAATTTGAACAATTCCAAATATGGGCGGCTAAAAAAATAAGGGCAAAATTGGAAACTCAATTGAATACTTTTAAAAATGGACAAACTTTTTGGGACGGCAAAAAGCGTCCAAATTGTCATCCATTTCGGGACGGAGGGAGTACATATTAAGGACAAAATAGCAGCCAACAGAGATCAAAAAACCCTAAAATAATTCGGAAGGGCTCTAGTTCGAAGGGGGCTTCTGTTAGAATGTAGAGAGAGAAAGAGAGATCAAAGGTTTTTCTCATTAACTTCAACAAATGGGTCTATACAGTTAGATATACAAGACTAACTCACTCATGACTAAACTAACCCTATGACTAGAATACATAACAAAAGTAACCTTTACATAACATAACTTAACACTCCCCCTCAAGTTGGTGCAAAGATATCTATCAAGCCCAACTTGAATACAATGGGGTGAAAACTTTTACTACTAAGACCCTTAGTAAATACATCGGTCAATTGGTCTTCGGATCTCACGAAAGGCATGCATATCAAACCGTTGCTCAGCTTCTCCTTGATGAAATGCCTATCAATCTCAACATGCTTTGTTCGATCATGTTGAACAGGATTGTGAGCAATGTTTATGGCTGCTTTGTTATCACAATAGAGCTTCATAGGACTACAATCAAGAAATCCCAAATCACGCAAGAAGGTTTGGAGCCATAAAAGCTCACAAACACCATGAGCCATGGCTCTGTACTCAGCCTCCGCACTAGATCTAGCTACCACAGACTGCTTCTTACTCCTCCACGTAATCAAATTCCCTCCAAGGAAGGTGCAATAACCAGAAGTAGATCGCTGATCATCAATAGAACCAGCCCAGTCAGCATCAGTGAAAGCTTCCAATCTCAAGTGACCATGATTAGAAAATAAAACTCCTTTACCGGGGGCAGATTTGAGATACCTCAAGATACGATAAACTGCATCAAGATGACTCGTACGAGGTTCATGCATGAACTGGCTCACAACCCCCACAGCATAGGAGATATCTGGTCTAGTGTGAGATAGGTATATCAGGCGACCCACAAGTCTCTGATATCTCTCCTTTTCTGTAAGCTCCCCCACATTGCTACAAAGATGATGGTTGGCCTCAATGGGAGAATCAGCTGGCTTACATCCCAACATACCAGTTTCTTCTAAGAGATCAAGGATGTACTTCCTTTGAGAGATAAAAATCCCTTTGTCAGATCGAGCCACCTCCATTCCAAGGAAGTACTTCATAGACCCCAAATCCTTAATCTCAAATTCTTGAGCAAGAAGAGCCTTAAGGCTAGCAATCTCATCCACATCATCACCTGTCATGATTATGTCATCCACATAAACAATAAGAATGGCAATCTTACCATTACTTCTCTTGATGAACATAGTATGATCAGCATGACTCTGCTTGTATCCAAATCTCAACATGGCTTTGAGAAACCTGTCAAACCATGCTCTGGGGGATTGCTTCAAGCCATAGAGTGCCTTCTTCAATCTGCACACCTTCCCCTCGGTCTGAGACGATGAAAAACCCGGTGGGATAGCCATGTACACCTCCTCCTCCAATTCGCCATGGAGGAAAGCATTCTTCACATCAAACTGGTGAAGAGGCCAATCCAAATTGGCCGCACAAGAAAGCAATGTCCGAACAGAATTCATCTTGGCCACAGGAGCAAAGGTCTCCTCATAGTCAATACCATATGTTTGAGTAAAACCTCTGGCAACAAGTCTGGCTTTGTATCTCTCAACTGTCCCATCTGCCTTGTGCTTTACAGTGAACACCCATTTGCATCCCACTGGTTTCTTTTCCTTTGGAAGAATTACTAATTCCCAGGTGCCATTCTTTTTCAATGCTGTCATCTCCTCTACCATAGCTTCTTTCCACTCAGGTATTATGATGGCTTCTTTCCAATCCTGTGGGATAGATATAGAAGAAAGAGAAGAGACAAAAGCACGATACGAAGGGGATAAACGGGAATATGAAACAAACTGAGAAATAGGATGTTGGGTACAAGTTCTAACACGTTTCCTATGAGCAATAGGAGCATCAAGATCATCAACAACAGTAGGGAAAGAAGCATTACCAGATGAATCAGCGGGAGAGTCCGAAACTGGAGTAGGTAATGGAGATTGGCAAAGTGGCACTGTACATGTAGACTTGCCTTTATTCCTTCGAGAAAAGGTCTGCAGATTTGACCTATCTAGTCTTTCCCGATCATCATGCTTTGCTCCTTCTGCAGGTAAAGGTTCTTTCTCCCCCTCACCATGACAAGGTAAAGGATAAGACCACGACTCAGGAGTATGAAATGTCAACATCTCTTCCTGTCTATCATTCTCCCCCTGAAGAGATGAAGTGGACAAAGGATAAAGGGATTCTGTTTCCCAAAAGGTGACATCCATGGAGACATACATTTTTCGAGAGTGCGGGTCATAGCATTTATAACCCTTCTGAGTGGGAGAATAACCAAGGAAAACACACTTGCGGGCTTTGGGATCCAGCTTACCACCTGGGTGCTTAGGCGCATGAACAAAACACACACAACCAAAGACTTTGGGTGGGAGAGATGAGACCCGAGAACCACCTAAAAGAACCTTAATTGGAGTTTGAAACTGAAGAACACTAGATGGCATGCGATTTATAAGAAAAGCTGCAGTAAGGATAGCTTCGCCCCAAAAGTGTTTAGGAACATTCATGGTGAATAATAGAGAGCGGGCTACCTCAGCAAGATGGCGATTCTTGCGCTCGGCAACTCCATTTTGTTGTGGAGTGCCAACACAAGAAGTCTGAAAAAGAATGCCACAGTCATTAAGATATGCCCGAAAAGTCCCATCTATATACTCAGTCCCATTGTCACTACGGAGCACTTTGACATTCGCATCAAATTGAGTACGCACC
Organism: Vaccinium vitis-idaea; assembly: GCA_963854785.1. Taxonomy (NCBI): domain Eukaryota; kingdom Viridiplantae; phylum Streptophyta; class Magnoliopsida; order Ericales; family Ericaceae; genus Vaccinium; species Vaccinium vitis-idaea. Next base: position 268,757 of record OY978223.1, on the reverse strand, counting down.
ATTTGGTGAAAAGATTTAAAGCACGAAAAAACCTCATTTTTTGCCTTTAGTAAATACACCCAAGTGACACGAGAATAGCAATCAATAAAGGTCACAAACCAACGATAACCTGACAAAGATGTGACAGGAGAAGGACCCCAAACATCGGAATGAATGACCATAAATGGCGAATCACTTCTTTGATTGACCGGAGCATAAAATGAGCGCTTATGTTTCGCAAGCTCACAAGCTTCACAAAGAAACTGACTCCGAGAGCATTGTTTAGCTAAAGTGGGGAATAATTTATCAAGAATCCCAAATGAAGGATGACCCAATCTACGATGCCATTGGTGTAACAAGGAAAGAGCCGAACCCGTATCTGCTGCAAGAGCTTGACCACATGACAAAGGTGGACAAACTGGATTAGGTTTAGACTCCAAGAAATAAAGGCCCTCATGAGCTTTACCACTGCCAATCATCCTCCCCGTATCCAGTTCCTGAAAGACACAATGTGTAGGGAAAAATGTGATGGAACAATTTAAGGATTGGGTAAGACTACTAACGGATAAAAGGTTAGTAGAAAAATTGGGAACATGGAGAACAGAGGAAAGAGAAATGGTTGGAGAATAATGAATAGAACCTTTCCCGGAAATAGCAGATAAAGAGCCATCGGCTACTCTAACTTTATCCTTACCAGAACAAGTGGAGTAGGAATCAAAAAAGGATGAACAACCCGTCATATGATCCGTGGCACCCGAATCTATAATCCAAGGACGGGAGTTAGATGCACTGAAAGCACTAGCATGAACGGAAGCAAAGAAATCAGAGGCAGTGGAAGCAGTGGAAGTAGAAGCCGTGGTAGATGGAGCATCAAGCCTAGCCAATAGGCGCCTGAGAGTTTGTAACTCCCCCTCAGAAAAAAGGGCATTGAAAGCCTCCATTGTATAAACAATTTCCGTTTCAAACCGCCTCAAACCGACCCCGTGAATGGATCCGGAACGTCGAAATTAGTTAGGAACAAGTCTCGGACCTCCCAAAAATGGTCCGGAGTAGTCAAAACACGTCCGGAGCAGTCAAAACACGTCCGTAACAGTCAAATTACCTGAAATGGACACCGCGAATGAATCCGGAACGTCAAAATTAGTCAGGAACAAGTCTTGGAGCTCTCAAAAGCGGTCAAAATAGGTCCCTGAACCCTTCTGGACCCCAATGGACCCTCCAGATGAGCTCCTTGGCCCCTTTTTCAGCCCCTGAACCCTCCAGATGAGCTGTCTGACCCTTTTTATAGTCGCTGAACCCTTTTGACTCCCCGGCTGACCTTTTTGACACGCGGAACCCACGTTGACCAGTCGCCTTGACCCCTCTCGCGCGTGTACGACACGCGTGTGGCTGGATCTGACGCGAGTTACACGCGCCGCCTTCAACCGGCGCGTGTGACTCCCTCCGACGTCGTCCGGCGACCGGACCTACACCACGGCGATCGAAATTTCCAGGGCTTTAAAACCCTATGCTCAAAACTCAGATCCGATTAGTCTACAGTAGTTCGACAACTAAGAGACTATGAGCCAGTCGTTCGTCGAGCTTCAAAGAGACCTTGAGGACTATTCCGGCGATCAACGACGACGAGGTTACCACCGATGTGTTCGTCTGAGATACCAGAGGTCGTACGATGTCCGTACGAGGGCGTACAGTGTTCGTACGATGGATTGGAGGAAACCCAGTGGGTTTCGATCGTATAAAAGGTGACTGTTGGTTGGTTGAACAGTAAAAAATGGAAAAAAACCAACTGATAAACACAGTCAAGTGAGAGAAACGATCTCTAAAGCTCTACAAATCACGATCAATGAAGGACCGATGCTCTGATACCATGTTAGAATGTAGAGAGAGAAAGAGAGATCAAAGGTTTTTCTCATTAACTTCAACAAATGGGTCTATACAATTAGATATACAAGACTAACTCACTCATGACTAAACTAACCCTATGACTAGAATACATAACAAAAGTAACCTTTACATAACATAACTTAACAGTTCTAGCCAGTCTGATCGATCTCCCTTCTCTTACCAGGTAACTTCTTCTTCTTCTTCTTCTCGTCCTTCTCCTCCCTCCTCCTCCTTCTTCTTCTTCTTCTTCTTCTTCTTCTTCTTCTTCTACTCTATTTTTTTTCCTTCTTCTCTATTTCTTCTTACTCTTTTTCTTTTTCTTTTTTTTAATCATACTTCATTTTACCTATCGGGAAAAAAAAAAAAGAACATTTTGGTAAATAACTCAGGTCTGATTTTTCTTTTCTTCTTCTTCCTACCGCGACGAAGGCAAAGACAAGGGCAGGGGTTTCAAAAGGAAAGACAACACTTTATGAACTTGTAGATGAGGATGTAGGAGAATGGGAGAATGGGAAGAATGGGAATGTGGAGAAACGGATGAGTCTAATGAGGAGGAAGAACGGAGAATGTGGAGAAACCGTTGTTGAAATGTTATGTTTTATGCTTTTATGACATTTGAATGTTTTATAAGTGTTTGCTTGTGTTGACAGTATTACCTATATTTGAATTCTACTTGTTCTAAAAAAGTGTGCGCCTCGCATTCAAAAGGCGCGTGCCTAGCCTTGCGCCTTGCGCTTAAAGCTCCAGGGGACCATGGCGCCTGCGCCTATCGCTATTTAAAACACTGCCCATGATCAAGTCAACAACATGAATTGATGCTCTACTTTCTCAGGTGCCTCCTTTTTCGCTTTGACCAGTAAAAGACGCCACTAAAAGACGCTCGGTGTTGCTCTGAGTACTCCACTTTTACCACAAAACACATTTGAACCATCTTCTGTATAAATTTCTTATGTATCAATTGTTGCCTCGGTCCTCAGATACTAGGATGCTTTAATTAGTCAAGGAATGCAAATAGAAAGAATTTGCATGGAAAGAAATTTAGCAAAATAAAATCAGAAAAACAAGCACATTATGACCATCTACCATAACGCAAATCCCCAAATCCAATTGCATAACTGCAACAAACACAAATACAAATCCTTTACTTTTGCACTTCCCAGTATATAACCCAAGTCCAATTGTTCAACTCCATCAAAATATTAGCCAAAAATAGATAGAGATGAAAACCCATAAAGGCAGAAAGAAATCAGATAAGAATATATACATAGGAACAACCATGATGTCTATAAACAGGATTTAGGGGGAGGACCCACATTTCTTGTTTCTGCAAAGTTGTGGAAAATCACAGAGGTAAAGAAAGGTGCATTGTAGAATTGAGAGAGAGAAGGGTTAAAAGAAGCCAATTACCATGGTGAGAGTAAGCGAATACAGCTCTGTAAGTGTAGATGTGGTCTCCTGCTTTGATCTCATTTCTCTCTACTCTGTTGCTGAGGAGACCCATCTCTCTATCCTTCTCTCTCTCTCTCTCTCTCTCTCTCTCTCTCTCTCTCTCTCTCTCTCTCTCTCCCTCACCTCTTCCCTGAAATGAGGCGACTTTGCAAGTCAAATTGTTTATGCTAAATGAAACCTGCATTTTTATTATCATTACTAATTAGATTTAGAAAAAGACAAATATTCTTCTCTATGCAGAAAAAATAATACTCCTATAATCAAGGTGGGTAGGAGAGAGAAGGGGGAAAAAGGGGGGAAAGGAGAGGAGAGAGATGATTGGCTGACCAAAGTATCTGATGAACTACTACCCCCACCGATTCAACATTGTAGATGAGTGACAATGATGTTGATGATGATGTTTCTTCATCTTTTCCTTTTCTTTTTGGGCTTTTAGGGTCCCTCTGCTTTTGACTCGTGGAAATGGGAGTGATGAGATTGGGCTCCTCTGTGCTGAGGTACAGAGAAATCAGAAAACTCAACGGGTGTTATACGGTATATAACATCAGCAAGCACTGCTACTACATACACATGAAACACATTCAGAATTTGAAAATTAATAGCCCAGATTCACTCCCTCCAAGTGAATCTAGCCTTTGATTTAAACTTTCAGAGTTAATTATGAGTCCTCTTTCAGGGCACCCAGACTTACTGTATATGCGGTATGGCCTTGCTTTTCGCAGGCATGACTGATATTCTGATTCGTCTACACGTAGTTCAAGAAAAGTTACACCGGGGTTTAATTAGGTATCCCCAAAGCCACGTCGTGAGTTGTTTCACAAAGTTAATGTAATAGTACCTTGCCTACGTATCACGTTTTCCACTGTAAAGTATAGTTTGATCCATTCGTGAACTTGTTTCTTTACTTTACATAATCACGAATAAACAAAGAAAACTAGTACTAGAATTTTTCTTATGTTGCATTTTGCTTAAATAAGCAAATGAAAAATAAGATGGTAAAACCAAACAAACGGTGCATAAATGTGTAGTTCTAGTTTATCCTCAATTCCTCATGTCTTGGAGTTAAATTTTACACAAACTGTGAAATCGAAACCTATAATAACGTGGACATTCCTCTACTTTTCAAAGAATAGATTAAGTCTCTTTTCTTCTGTACACGAGTTTTTTCTTCTTCAAACAATTTTTACATTAAAATCTAGCTTGCAAATCATCTGATGCAAAAATAATAACAGGTTTTATAAATTTGAAATGTGACATTATGGCCAAACTAGTAAAAATAGGTGCGATAAATTTCAAACGTGAAATTATGGTGAACACAATTGACAAATCCTGTTTAATAAGTGTGTGTTTTTAAAAGTTAGTGGGTATATTTCCTATTTTGCCCTTAAAAGGATATTCCTTTTTGAAAAGTTAGTGGATATTGATTATGGTAAGTAGTGAAAATTAGATGTAAAAGTTGTAAAAATTGATGTGAGAAAAAATAAGTTGAACTTAGGAGACTACACATTTATAAAGGGACGGAAGGAGTAATTGATACATAGTTCTTCTTCCTTTTATTAGTTTTAGAGCAAGTGCAACAGGTTGGGGGAAAAGGCTCAAAAGCCATTTTGGCTTACCAAAGGAGCAAACCACCCCCTGCAGCAGATTAGCTAAACCCATAGCCATCCCTCCCTGAGCAACAGTGATTGGGTAAATTTACCTTACCACTATTCACTAGCCATCAATTTTTTATTGCTCTCTCTCTCTCTCTCTCTCTCTCTCTCTCTCTCTCTCTCTCTTCCCCTACCAGAAGCGATGAAGGCGACGAACGACAGCGGCGACGGTGATGACAATCGACGACGGTGATGACGATGATGACAATCGACGGCGACGGTGATGACGATCGATGACAATCGACGGCGACTGCGCGAAGAATGAACGGATCGATCGATGGCGACGACGACCATCGACGGCAAGAGGTAACGAAGTTTCTGGTGGCAACCATCGACAGACGGCGCGAAGTTTCTAGTCGTGTATGTGTGTATATATGCATGTGTGTGTGTGTGTGTGCGCTTTGGGTAAAAAACTAAAAAGTGGTTTTTAAAAAAACCATTTTGTCCTTATTCAAATTTTTTTTGCATTCGTTAGTTTTGCATCAAGATTTTGTGGTTTCTGGATTCCTCTCGACGAAACGAATCTAACAAGTATAAATTTATGGTCAAAACTCGAAATTTTTTGAATAAAGCCAAAATAGTTGGATTATTGGCCAATAATCCAACTATTTTGGCTTTATTCAAAAAATATTTAGTTTGACCATAAATTTATACTTGTTAGGGTCGTCTCGTCGAGAGGAATCCAGAAACCACAAAATCTTGACGCAAAACTAACAAATGCAAAAAAAATTGAATAAGGACAAAACTGGTTTATTAAAAAACCACTTTGTGGTTTTTTACCCAAAGCACCCTAATTATATTTAGTTATATATTGTGATATTTAAAAAATTATTATTTTAATAAAAGTAAGGTAAAATGGGTAGTATTGTTGGAGTGTTGATAGTGACAGACTAGCTATATGAACTGTACACCAGGTTTTTTGGCCAAAATTTTACCCTAACTGCTGTTTTTGCTCTTATAGGCCAAATCAAAGGATGACTCCAAATTCAAAATGAGGATTGTGATCTTTTTCTTTTCTTTTTTTTTATTTTTAATTTAATCAGAAGGATAGTGATCAACTTGGCAAAATTCCCAAGGCAAGTCTGTTACTACGCCTTAGCCGCATACAGGTCATTTCTCCTACTTCAACACAGAAGTTAGCCTTTCACAACAATAGAAGACTGAGGTTTCATTACTATACCATCTCCAGCAATATAGCTATACCGTCGACGACGTCAAAATGGCGACCAAAGCCCACCAAAACAACACCCAGCAGCCTCGCCAAGGCCGTCGCCATTTTCATGGAAGCTACAGTACCTCGCCACAGGCGGCGAGGTTTGGTGAGAGATCGCGAGCTCACCAGGAACTCTCTCTCTCTCTCTCTCTCTCTCTCTCTCTTGGCCGGAAAAAACGAATCTCCGGAGGACTGATCATAAAATCGATTTGACAGAAGAAAGTTGAAGGTCTCGTCGAGGCGATGTCTATGGTCTAAGGCTCGTCGTCGGAGAAGATGGCCGGAGGTCGCACGCGCCGGTGAAAGTCCGTGCGTGCGAGAGAGTGAGATCCACTCTCGCGGTTGAGTTTGACGCGCTGTACTGGGGTAGAAGATGAGTCAGAGGTTTTTTTTTTTTGAGCCAAATGGCTAGTGTGTTGGATAGAGGTGTTATTTTTTGGCTAGCTATATGAGTGTATGGCATATTTTGTAGCCAATTTGGTGAGAATTTTGTTGAGTTTGTTGGAGATGCTCTAATAACTCTCAAACTTCAACCTGCTTAAAATACTGTACATAACGTCAAATTTCCAATGCCGCAAAAAGGCTAGAACTTTCCGGACATGTTAACACAGAAGATGGCAATGAATTATAACCTGAAAATAAATAACACTGTAGAACAAGAAGCTGTACGCCACTCTTATATTGAACAGAAATTAATATTACATCAATTAAATAAATATCCCAATAATCAAGAAGAATGACTCTATGATTTTTTCCATCTCTATTCCACAGGTTAAAAACGCCTGAACCATATACGTACACATATCAAACTCTGGATAAGGTTACCTAATCGTTTAAGGTATATATAGCCATTTACCTAACTTCCTAAACAGATGTTCCAATTGTAGACTTCTACATCAAACTCTGGATCCCGTTCTAACAAATGGGTCAATTCCTTAGCGGACTCAGCATCCTTGGCGAGTAACAATGCAAAACCCCCACCACCAGCCCCCACAAGCTTGTAGCCACAACAGTAAGGGTCAGCAAATGCAAAGAGTTTATCAACAAATTCATTGCTGCAATAAGGGTCAAGTTCTTGATGCAACCTCCAAGCCTCCAACATAATCTCTCCTAGCTCATCTACGTCACAGTTCATTAAAGCTTCCCTTCCAATCTTTGCCAGCTCAGCAAGACGTTTGATACTGGATACAAGCAGGTTGTCACGTCGGAGATACCGGATTACCACCTTTTGCAGGACTTGGTGCGCAAGTCGAACCTACATGGTAATTGCAGGCTGTAGTCTCAGAGCAACTAACAAAACTCACAAAGAAACCCACCCAACCAACCAGCAGAAAAGAAACCCAGAAGAAGAAAAAAGGAAAGAAAATGTTTGGGACACATATGTCCGGGCACAGACGTGTTCGGAGCCGTCCAATATTTGTGGGTCCCACATGCATCCAGCATATGGAACCCAATATTTGTGGGTCCCACGTGCATCCATCATATGGAACCCACATGCATGAGAGTCCCACGTGCATCATATGGACTGCTCGGTACACATTTGTGTCCTAGCACTGCCCAGGAAAAATGCAATAAAATATTTAAAGGAAATAGAAAGCAAGCCAGAAAAATGAACTCAATTGCACCAAATCCAAACCCAAGGGTAAAGGGCGAGGGAATATCCCTTAAGTAAATATGGCTAACACAAACTTTTAGTTCATCAAATTACTCAATTAGGTATTTTTATCCTCAACTCGAGCCTTTTTCCACCAATTGACTTAACAAATTACATTTGAGCCTAATCAAAGAGCGAGAGGAGAACGGGGAATTAATGGGAAAAAAATCGTGGTGTATTTGTGATAGTGCAGTGTTGGAGTAATTATAAATAACTGAAATGCATCAAGGGCAAAAGAGATCGGCTAGGATGTAATACATAGTTTATGGGCTTCTATAAATGGCAAGGTCCAACTGAGATGCAAGGGTAGCCAGGACTCCCACGGCCTAAGACCCTCTATTAAATTTCACATCCAATAGCTATTCTAGTCTCAAAACCAAATTTTACGGACAAGCAGTTCAGGAACACTCCAGGACTCACTACAATTAGAACATCATAGATATTAAAAAAATTCACATAAAGTTTCCAAAAGAAACATAAAACAAATGAAAATCGTGCTTACTTGACCCGTAAATACCACAAGCAGTCGTTGCTGCAACTCCTTAACTAACTGAGGAGAAGCCAACAGGGGGACAACTTGAAGCCGCAATGGTACTCCAGGAAAACTGGTTGTAAACTTGATGCCAGGATATAAACCTCCAATTTGATCCTGCCAACCTCCTCCAGTTCCCATGAGCTGCTCTAATACCAAAACAAGTCTTGCGACATTTTGATTACTTTCATCTCCATCAGTTATTTGGAGAAGTCCCTTGACAACAGCTGCTGCTAAGATGCTGGAAGTTCCCAAGCCACTCCCACGGGGAACATTGGCCCATGTTCTAATCTTCAATCCCATGGACATAAGAATCTTATCATGGACAATGCCAGTCACTAGCAGTGCAGATTTGACAAGACGGAACGGATCATTTCTGTCAAATGGAGTTGCGATATGGGTAACATCTTCAATAAACAACTGGTTTCCAGCATCATCACTGATTGAAACCCCAGTCGTTGTTGTCATGTCTATGATGGTGCCAATCGGAAGAGAACCATCCAAAGTTATTGCCATATTCAAGACACAACCAGCACGCTCTAAGCTCCATGGAGGAGTATCACTCCAACCACCGACGAAATCTACCCGAACTGGTAACTCAACCTTTGCTGTTCTAGAGCGTAGTGATTTATCCAAAAGGCCCTCAATGTTGATAATCTGACTTTCTTTCGAAAATATCCTATTAGAGGATTCAGTAAAACATTCTGCAAACACAAAAGATAACCATTTAGTTGAGACAAAGCTCTTCATAAACTCGGTGGACAAATTACTGTAGCAGAAGAAATTGATTACACTAGTACTGAGAGAGCATGGTAGTATGGTACAAGCTTGAGTAAAAATTGTGGGAGAAAAGCATCATATGTAGTACTTCGAATGGGAAAAGTAAGAGTGTTAAGCAAAGTGAAATGGTAACAGCTGACATAGTTGATCCTCACAGTGGATTAAAGATATCATGTTTTTCCTTCACTGTTTTCTTTTCAACTTCATACAACAAGACATGAATTTCATGATTACCTTTCAAGCCATACCTCACAGCTAAAGCGGTTTCTTCTGCCACTGCAGCCCAAACTTTGTGTTCGAGTTCACATGCTGCTGTTTCTTCACTGCAAGCTCGAAGAAGATCAACTTGCACCTGGTATACCCTGCTTTTGGGAAGGATCTTAGAGTTCTGGGCCAGAAGGTTGGGACACAAGGCCAGGAAGTCTTTACACATTTCGACTCCTGAGGCTTCTTTTTGGAGAATTTCTTCACACAACTGAGACAAGTTGCGGCCAAGCAAACCGAAGTTAAGGCAAGCTTTGACAATCCCAGCTGCAAGATCTGCTTGATGATTTCCAGAGCCAAAGCACATTTGTGAGAAGTCAATTGATCTATGCAATTCCTCCAAACTGACGCGCTCAGACTTTTTCCATAAAAGAAGCAAGCGTCCATTTATTTGGTCACTCAAGCCCATCAGCCACGTTGCAACATGAAGCATCTCAAAATAAGAAAGAATGGGGAATATCTTTGCGTTCCACAAGCACTTCTCCTGAGAAATTGTTGAGCTCCACAAATCAGTTTCTTGAATGCCCAAATCATCTAAAACCTTTTCCCATGGTTTCCCACAAAAAGTTCCACCCCTTGAAAGAGAATTTTTGGGGTTATCATGGAGACCACAGTACACAATAACTCTTCCAGTGCATCCTACTAATGGAACCTCCCAAAGACAATGCCGATCAGGAAGCATGAACCTGAATGGCTCCTTTGGGGCACCATCATTAACTATTGGCACATTAACACCAACAACAATGGATAGGGAACCAATCTGTATGCCACCCGATATGCATGAATCATATACAACAGAATCTTCCCCAATTGAGACACCAGGTGCAATCTCACTGGAAAGAATAATAGCAGATGCAGCAATGTCAGAAACAGTGGTTGCCGGAATGGAACATAGGTGTCTACGACCTACAAGTTCCGAACTACCCCCACTTAGGTGATCCAAGACTTCACTTGAGGTTCCAAAATGTAGGAATGACAAATCATCTGCAGGGATTGGACCCAAACAACCATCAAGGAAACTTTAAGTACCTGATATATATCTTATACAATGAAGCATAAGCAGCATAAAATGCCCAAAATTGACCCACCATGCTTAATTGGTTGAGTTTGATGCTTCAAAATGGTATGACAGCTATGCTTTTGGAGGCTTTTGGACTAGGCTCATTACTAATTGTCCTGTTGTTTGTACATTAAGTGCACCTTGTTACATTGTGATCCATATATTATGGATCCTTTGTTCACCTCTCCACATGCGAGTGAGGGTCGCATGTGCAGGGGAGTACTAGAGCTTATCACACTTTGATTAATTGTCACCACCCAAACTAGTATGTAAGCCTGGGAGGCCAATTGATTTTGAGTTTGATGCTTTGACTATAATTATTAAACTTTTTATACCAAACACATCACCTTAGACAAGGCAAAAGAATTTTCGCAGTTTCTAGGAATACTATAGATATTACCAAAAATTTGAGGGGGGCCATGGCCGCCCCTTGTCCCCCTTCTCCCTTCGTCCTTGTCCACTCCCTAAGGAAAAAGGAAGTCTCTCTGTTCTTTCGTATAAAAGGCACCGGACAGGAACAAAACCCAAATCCATGTGGGAAATTCTAATATGGAATATGTTTCCCATTTCCCATAATTTGAACAAAGAACAATGGAGAAGGGGGGGCGGTGGTCTCTAAAATGTCCAATGGCGGATGTACATTGGGGCTGGGGGTAGCCCCGGCCCCCCGGATTTTAAAATTTTTATTAATATAATATTCCTAATTTTAAGTATTATTGATATTACCCATATAATTATTTCTGATAATCTTATTATTTTAGTCTGATTTTCTTTTTAAAAAAAAGTTATTTTTTATTTTGATTTCTTAATTTCTTTCGTAAGTGAAAAATAACCATGTGAGTGTTGTAGTATCCTAAAGGATATAATAAAATGATTCATATACTTTTAGGCTAGAACAAGTTCAATGTACAAATGTGTTTTGTTGAAAAACAAATACTCGCTCGACCAGTTTTTAAGTGTGTTGCTTCGTAAATCCAACTTATTAAAGAGACTCCATCGTTATATTTTTCTCATCACTTTTACATTTATTTTAAATCCAACTTATTAAAGAGACTCCATCATTACACCTTTCACATCAATTTTTACCTCCATTTTTCATATAAAAATTATCCTTCACTTTTACCTGCTAACTTTTCAAAAGGGCAAATAAATAATTGTACAAACTTTTACAGTTATACCCATTAGCTTTTCAAAACACACACTTACTAATGGGCAGCTCAAAATGGAATAGGCTACTAAAAAAAAAGGGATGGAGGGAGTAATAAATATATGCTTAGATGAAAATTAAAAGGTCTATTAAGTCGGCCCTCCTCGGATCAAAATCCTGGCTCCGCCATTGAAAATGTCAAAAGGCAAAAGAATAAAGACTTTCCAATAAACAAAGTGTCATAACAAAATAAATTTCTGAAAGTAATAAATGAACAGAAAGATCGCAGGAATCTAACACCTGAAGCAAAGATGTTTAAATGCTGACTGTTTCTCTCCATTTCTTGACAATTGTAAAGAGATTGATAAAGCGGGATTTGAATTCAAACCAAATATTTAATAGCACACACTTTTCCACTAAAAGGAACAAATATAAGCTGAAACCAGAGACATTAAGCAATAATTATAATATCACCCAATAGGCCTAAGGATGGTTGACATACAGGCACAATAGCTGAACATCTTTTGCTGTCCCAAACTGTTGACAAGCTCTTGACCCAAAGGGCGTGGCAGCAGCCATTCATGTTTTGCAGGTACCCAAGCTGCTACAAGATCTTCATACAAACTCATCTGCACAGATTAGATAGATCTATCTGCAGATCAAAAGCTGCTCTGTTGCTGGAATCCCGTACAAAACCAGCTATTTATAGAGGATAATTAACCTTTTCTTGGTCACTATATGCTAAATAAAAATTGATATTTGCAATTACACAAATTTAGGATAAGCATAACAAAGACAGAATATATGTAACACAATCACCACAAAACCAGTAAGGGAGCCAATGAACATCTCAAATAGATAGCGTGCAGTTAGGGCTGCAAATGAGCCGAATCGAGCCAAGCTTTGGATGTTCAGGTTCGTTCGTTTAGTTTTTAAACGAACTCAAGCCGAGTTCGAGCTCAATGAAAATTTGACGAGCCGGGCTTGCCCAGGTTTGATACTTTGATTCGAACTCGAGCTTGTTCACGAGCCTTAACGGGTCAAAAATATTGGATATTTATGCTCTCACACAGGTCTAGAACTTCAATAAAAAATTTATTTTGTACATAAATAAGCACATACATATATAAAATTATAAAATCCTATTAAAATTTAAGTTTACAGTACTTTTAAAAGTTTATACATGGACAAGTTACAAAATTTTCATGATGTACATATAAAAGTTTAAACATAGTTAAGCTTATATGTGATATTCTTACAACATAGTTAATCGAATTGAAACCCTTTCCCTTTCCTTAGCTTAGAGCATAGAGTCAAAGTGTAAGTAGGTATCTATGCCTCCGAATTTAAACCCTTTCCTTAGCATAGAGTCAAATTGTAAGTAGGTATATATACCTATCTTTAGCTTTAGGTAGATCTCTTTTAGAATCTCTATCGATTCTTTAAAATCTTCTCTTTTCACACGATTTTTCAGATGGTTTTGGAGATCGAGATCCGTGTTCACAAAATACACAAGAGAATGAATATCGGCTGTTTCGGGAAATAATAAGCCTTGAAAGATAAGTTTCAATTCTCAATCGGAATTGATAAAAAATCCCATCCTTTTATATATATATATATATATATATATACGAAAAACTTCTAATCCACACCTCCCGGAAATAAGAAAAAAATGGTCTTTTTTGTGTTGCAAATTATTTTTGGAAAATCCGATCCGTCCAATGTGTTCAGAAGGTGTTTTCAAGGGTCCACGCGGGAAATCTTCAAAAAAAAAATACCGGGAAGGGCTTGATCCAAGCAGTTTTTGCAAAAGTTATATATTTACATTTTTTGCGAAAACTGCTTGGATCAAGCCCTTCCCGGTATTTTTTTTTTGAAGATTTCCCGCGTGGACCCTTGAAAACACCTTCTGAACACATTGGACGGATCGGATTTTCCAAAAATAATTTGCAACACAAAAAAAAAACCATTTTTTTCTTATTTCCAAGAGGTGTGGATTAGAAGTTTTTCGTATATATATATATAAATATACAGTGAGCTTCCCCTCCAAACTCCCTTAACTTGTTAAGTTACGGACCTCATTGATCCCGATCGAATTTCGATGATCCAAACCGTCCAATGTGTTTAGAAGGTGTTTTTTAGGGTTATGTATAGTTTTTGTGAAAACGGCTCGGATCAAGCCCTTCCCGGTATTTTTTTTTGATGATTTCTCGCGGGGACCCTAAAAAACACCTTCTAAACACATTGGACGGTTCAGATCATCGAAATTCGATCGGGATCAATGAGGTCCGTAACTTAAGAAAATCCGGGAGTTTGGAGGTGAAGCTCACTGTATATATATATATATATAGAGAGAGAGAGAGAGAGAGAGAGAGGATCTAGTCCGGGATCCCTAAGTCCGGGACTCATAGTTCTGGATCAAATTTTCATGATCCGAACCGTCCAATGTGTTTAAAACGTGTTTTCAAGGGTCCCCACGAGAAATCATCCAAAAAAAATGACAGGAAGGGCTTGATCTAAGCAGTTTTCATAAAACTATATATTTGCAGTTTTTGTGAAAAATTGCTCGGATCAAGCCCTTCCCGGTACTTTTTTTTGACGATTTCTCGCGTGGACCCTTAAAAACACTTTTTAAACACATTGAACGGTTTGAATCATGCAAAAACATGTTTTAAAACCTTCAAAACATCAAAAAAACCTCCAATCCGGGATCCCGGATTGGATATATATATATATATATATACATACACACACACACACACACATATATATATATACATACACATATAAGGGTCCTCATTAGAAGTTGATCCTAAATATATATATATATATATATATATATATATAGCACTTTTTTTTGTGAGGGAGCCCTCATAGGAAACTTCTTGTATATATATATATATTACGTTTCCAAGCAGCCTCCGCAAGGAATCTCCAAAAAAAAAAAACCTAGAAGGGCTTGATCTGATCAGTTTTCGATAAAAACTTTACATATATAATTTTTATTGAAAACTTATATCGAAAACTGATCGAATCACGCCCTTCCGAGTATTTTTTTTTTTTTGAGATTCCTCGCAGGCTAAAACACGTTTTAAAAACATTGAGCGGTTTGGATCGTCGAAATTTGGCCCGAAAAGTCGAAAATACCCCTAGGTCCGCATGAAAACTTAAATAAGGGTCCCTTATTGGAAGGGGCTCCTATATATATACACACTCCAAGTTCGCAAGTTTAATCGAGCGGAGTACTGTCATGTTCAAGTTGGCTCATTTATCAAACGAGCCCAAAATTGATGTTTAGGTTCGGCTCATTTATTACTCGAATCAAACTCGAACGAGCTTTTACCGAGTTAAGCCTCAAACAGTTCACGAACGGCTCGGTTCATTTGCAGCTCTACCTGCAGTACAAGGATCGCATCATGTAAAGGTTGCTCAACAATAAGCAGAGAGAGACTGAAGGGGCATGGACATTACTCATAAGTAAGAGTTTGATAGAAGAAACCAAGTTGTTATTGTAAGGCACTGTAAAACCAGCCATTACTTGAAATTTAAGCAAAACTTTCACTAGGAAGACCAGAAACCAGTGTTTGCAACATGTGTAACCAACACATGATGTGGAGATGACATTTTGATATGACCAAGGCAAAAACACACACACACACACACACACACACACACACAGATTGCATCAAAAAAAAAGTTAAAAGGTACGTATAAGAACAAGTAGGATGGCGTAGTCATGTACTATGAAAGCCCGTCGCAAAAGCTGGGGGATGCAAGGATGACAGAAATTTCACAAAAAGGTCCAAACTATGGGAAAGGTACTCTTAGCTGGGCTCTGTGAATGGCAGATTAGCAGTAAACAACCGTAGATCGCCATGAACAGAGTTCTTAGGATTAGTACATGTCCTAATATCCGTTTTCTAACCACTACATAATTCATATCCATCAACTACATAAATCACTTTTAACCCCAGCAACTAGACTCCAGAAATTATGCCCATAAAAAAAAATCGCAAGAAAAATTACGGATAGATCCGACTATCTACAAAATGCAGGCAACACAACTGCCTTTGAACTCTGTTGTCAACAGATTGTCTGTAGCAGCTAATATAGTTTAAAAGCTGCATGTCAAGACAGTTCAACAGAGGTAATAGACACAGAAAAAGGAGGTACACCGAAAACAACTGAACTTTCTGGTCAACATAAATCCCTCATTCATTAAAGTTAATTATATTGTGCTCACTAGGATATTTGGGTACGCTATTGCAATTTAAATTGATGAGATATACCACACATCATGTTTCGATCTCATCCCAAACTGACATATTCTCCAACCAATCGAAAGCTAATCTTTGAATATAGAAACGACCAGATGGGTTCCCCAAAAGTCAATGGCTAACCTCTTTTCTGCTCTTCAGAAGCTGTGAAATCATTTTTTGGCTGGAACACGAAAGCAAAGCAAGCTCCTCCCATGCTTTACCTCTAACTGCTATTATTCCAGTGTCAAGCAATGTTCTACCATCATCTAGAATTGCCTTATGCTTCACAAGCTCCTCTACACTAGGTTTCTGAAGAAGATCCTCAACTATACTGACAGAATAAGTTCCATCTGAAATCCCAGTTTTGGATGCCACAATAACACCATGGTTGGCAGCAATGTCAAGAGTAATAGGAACAGTAATGATGCAGGCAGTATCTCCTGGAAGAGTCATCGCTGAAGCGTCAAAACATGGAAGAACATCTCCTGTCATGATAAATAGTCCACCTGCAGATATAGAATAGTTTTGTTAAATGATATAATGGCACAAGAGCAGTGGCGGCTCCAGGAATTTTTCTAAGGGTGTTCATAAATTCTTATGGTCTACTACTATAAACCACAACTCAATATAGACAAAAAAAAAATTCCATTAATATCAACAATGCCGCTCAAAAACAACGGATAAAGACATAAAGTATATTACAATTGCCCTCGACGAGTTTTCATATTTTGAAACCGTTGCATAATAGCCTCATTATCAACGGTATCAAATACATCACTCTCAATATAAGTAACTAAGCAATCATTCATCCACTAATCTCCCATTCGATTGCGCAAATTGCTCTTTATATACTTCATCGCTGAAAAACTTCTTTCAACCGATGCAGTGGCGACAGGAAGAGTCAACACCAATGTCACAAGCAAATAGACCAATCTATTTATGACATGCTTATCTGTCTCCACCAACTTTACAGCAAGTTCTCCAATCCCTTTCAGCCCAACAAATCTTGTATCAGATCTCATATCTACAATGAAATTTTGAAGTTGAATGTCCAATGCCATTAAGTCCTCCTTAGAAAAGTCAGACGGGTAGAGTTCTGTGAGACGGACCAACTTTTTCCTATCAAATGCCGAAAATGCATTTTTAGGATTCAAGCAAGCCATGCAGAGTAGCAACTCCGTATTCGCCTCTGTGAAGCGATTGTTTAGCTCTTGAAGTTGCATATCTATGACTGAATAAAATAGATCAACACGATAATGGTGGGAAAGTGTGATTGAGGGAGCTTTGCGTTGTGGCCGATCACTAGAAACAAACATGTCACTCATGTTAGGGACATGAATATCATGCTTGTTGCAAAATAAAGACACTTCCGCCAATAAAGTATCCCACCCATCATCTCTCATCATTTGCAACCGGGAGAGAGATGGGTTTGGAGTTGGACTAGTGGAGACTGATCACTGATCGGCGATCGCTGCCTTACCTTCATAGCTTCACTCGGTCGGACCAGTGAAGAGTGGAAGTCGCACCAGTGGTGAGTGGTCTGTGGTCTAGACTCCAGAGAAGAAACTATACCTTTTGCAAAGTGAAAAGTCGATCCCCTTTGTTTGGATATCAGATTACCCTTTAGCTTTTTAGGTAGTACTTCACATACCTTTTTGCGTTTTTTTTATTTAGGCTTTAATTTTTTGGGTTTCAATTTGAATTGAACTTGGGCTTTTTTTATTGGCTCAAATGTTCATTACTTGGGCTTTTTTTTGGCAGGATTTTCAATTTACTTGGGCTTGGGTGTTCAATTTAATTTTGGTAGGGTGTTCAACAATGGACTATCCAAAAAAATTTACATGTATTCTAAGGAATTTTTTTTTTTTGGGTGGTCATGTGACCATTGAACCCAAAGGGTGCCGCCGCCCCTGCACAAGAGTTAATTATAAGATCATGAACAACATTCCTAGCGTGTAATCCACAATGTTAGATGAGGTGATAAAAGTAACAAACTTTGAGAAGATATCTGTCTTGTTACTCAATTTGAAAAACAAATCTCAATCTACCAAATCTACATGTATTGTTTTCTTTTGCAATGCAATTCACATGGCAGACACATCAAAATGTTTCATCAGGACTATGGACACATTGTTATGCAGCACTGGCATATGCATACCCAACCCAAGACTTTACACCAGATCCATAATCTTTTGCAGACAACAAGTAGCACTAGGTGACTGAATGGTACCCTTTTAGGTTGCACTTATGACCAGAAGTCAAGTATTCAAAAGGTAAAAAGGACAAGTAACCTTCATTTTCAAAAGCTTGTCTTGCACAAGACGAAATTGCAAGTATATGGTCAAAAAGCAGGGGAACTGGCCCATCGGGGTCTTCGGATGCCAAATATGGAAGAGGCAGGAAAACTTTGCCCATAGGATTTGCCCAAGGTACCCTTTTAGAGTCACCTCCCGCATGAAGCAATAGTATATGCTTTTTAGCAATGAAGCTAACCATTGGAAGGAGCGGAAATTCATTATTGGACTTGTCATGAGGCACGGAAGATCCAAAGCCACTATCATATCCATTTGCCACCTGCTGACAGTACAGTCCCAACAAAGCGAGAAACAAGATGGTTGCATGAGCATGTAGCATCACAAGTATAATGTAACACCCTATATGCATGAGAAAAACATATGAGAAATAAAAATAAGAACACAACCGGTATTCTTTCCTGTGCAACTACATACATGAGAGAGAGAGAGAGAGAGAGAGAGAGTAGTAGGAAACCATGAATTTGAAGACTCTAGCAGTGCAAAAAGCATTGTGACTTGCACAAGGGATTATGAGGAGAAGCACGGAAGCATTGCCATGGTTCCTACCTAATATACTATGGACTAAGATGACCAGATATTACTCGGACATTTTGAATAGAGTGAATTCTAATTAAACAGGGAAAATGAAGTTTCAATTGTAAATAACCAAAATGATCTAGTCACCTATGTGGTTATACAATCTTTGGAAGGGAGGTTAAGTGGTCATTTTGCCCTCTCTCCCAAAGCCATCATGCAGAAGTTTCTCCTTGCGGACATACGATTGAGTAATACCTCGAAATATCAGTACTCTGTACTGAAAGAAGCTTTTCATCTTGTCTAGAGCCGCTAAGCATAACTCCCACCAAACCCTGCAATCGGACTGATGTCTGATCCAAATTTGACATCAAGTCTGATTGCTTTCGTCAAGCAAATACTCCACCTAATCAAAAGCATAACTCCCACCAAACCTATGGACATACAGGAAAATGATGTCTTTTCCACAAAAATCAGAGAATAAACAGCATCCAGACTCAGGGCCGGCCTAGTGGGCCTTGGGCTAGGGCACTCCAAAAACTTCCAAAATTAGGGGCACTCTCATAAATTTTAGTGTTAGGCTTAAGTAGAAGTCTTTTTCAAGGTTAGCCCAAACAAAAAAATTTATGAGGCAGCCAAGTAAAAAAAAATTTACATTTAGGGGCTGGAATGAAAGGAAGTGGAGTGGTGGTATCTTTATAGGAAAAAGGAATGGTTGCTGAACACTAATTTCCCGATGTGGGACTAGTGAGCCGAGCCCGAGCATCATAGAACTCGGCTTGTAGAGCAAAATTATGTTCCTAAAGATGAATTTTATAACGTATATTTCCTACTTTCTACTGAATTTCAGCAAAATAATATTATCAAAGGAACATTTTTTTTTAACTTGCACATTTACATCGAATCTGTTTTTGGCCCATTGCAGGTGCTCTTATGCAATAATTAGTAGAACTTTATATTGTTTTGACTTTCTTGTATTCTGATTGTTACCGGAAAAAAAATTTATAGCACATTTTTTAGATTAGGCCTAGGGCACTCAAAACTCTTGGGCCGGCCCTGTCCAGACTACTTCCCTTCTTTGGTATTCCTAAGAATGAATCCACCATGATTTTAGCGTCAGTAACTTGTGGAAACAAAAATTGCAACAATCAAACACTCAAGCCCCATGTTAGGCTGGATTCTTGGCGTCCAAAGGTTTAACCCATTTAGAACACGCCTAAAATATTAGCACTGGTTTGAGCTGTTATCCCACATTGTCAAGTCAATATCAAGTATCAACCATGTGAATCTTCAAAATACAACTTCCAATAGCCAAACAATAATATTGTAATAGTTGATTGATTCAGGACTTCCATTTTGTTGTGTAATGAAAAGGATGGTAATTGAAAAAGTACCTGGGGGCAAAGATCGAGACCGAGGTGCCGGTAGTGTTGTGCGAGGGCATAAATGGCATTGAGAGTGGCAGCGCCGGAGCCGATCCGCTGTCCGTCGGGGTCGGGGATAGCGAGGGTGACAGTGGAGGTGGCGATCCGGCCCATGCGCTTGGCCCGCCTGAGCTGCCAGTCGTAGAGCTGGGCTTGCTGGGGGCTGGCAGCCGTGAGGACGATCGCGTCCCACGTCGGAACCCTAGACGGATGCCGCACTGACAACCTCAGACGGTACCAGGATTTACGAAGTACTCCGGCCAAGTCGGCTTTCTCCTTGGACCTCGTCGATCTTTTCTTCTCCATTTGAGAAGAACAGAAAACCCTCCTAAAGGAAAGAGAGAATCTCGTCCAATTATATTAGTCAATCTTCAGCCAGCACAGTCAACGGAAAGTCACAGAGACATATGATTCGTATTTTTATACAAAAAAATATCGTGGTATTTGCATATTCATGTGTGTTGTGGAGGAGTATTTGTGAAGTGACGATGGCGAAGAAGATGAAGTAGGAGTGTATAAAAGATGAAAAGATTGGTGGAGTAACCGCCGTTTCCAACCGACACTTCCTTCGTCAATCTTGACAGGTTAGGTTCCGTTTTCCTACAAAAGTAAAATTAAACGAAAATTTTAAAATACAGTGTATTACTAAAAAATTAAGATACTCCATATAAACTACTGTACTTTACGGGGGGCGGTGCCATGTAAGGATTACAGGGCATAGTGAGTGAATCTCGGCTTAAAAATGTTTTGAATGGTCCGAATTTTAAATAACTTGCCTGTGCGAATAATTTATTTAAGATTTGAACTGTCCAAAATAATAATGGACAGCTGAGATTCTCACTACATGATTGTAGTGAGTTGCTCACTACAGGCCCCCAGAATCATATTTTACACTCCATTCTATAAAAAAAAACTATGTATTTTATACTGTAGTAAGTAGCCTAGTTACTTGTATTTTTTTCTGAAACATACAGTAAAATAAATATTAGAACAGCTTTGTTATTTTCTTTTTCTCCACAAGTCTAGAATTTACGTTCGAGCTTGCTTATCAATTTAAACGAGAACATGTTAAATCAAGTTTTGTAAACAACTCTGTTCATTTACTACCAAATTTAAGGATATCACAATGAATGAACGGCCCCTCCAAAATATTAGAACTTTACTTAACTTCTTTTTTTTTTTTTTGAGAAATAGATAGAAATATCATAGATAAACAACCTACAAAGTCCCAAGATCCAAAGGTACCTAAAAGCAAGATCAAAATTAAACAACATTAGTTAGGCTGAAAAGAAGATCCATCACCGATGTCCGGGTGAGGAACAAAAGGGGCCAGAGCATGCTTAGCAATAAGATGAGCCATTTGAACATGCTAGCGCGCAACCTTCGAGATTCTACAAAAACGACAGCTTTGCCACTTCCGCTGCCAGATTGCGCAACAAAAATGTGTCATGGTGATGACACTCAGCCTTCCCTGCGATCTGCATAATTGCATTGAAACAATCAGAAAAAATATGAACTACATTGGTCTTGTTCGTTTCATAGGGTCTGTTTGAGCGCCTACTTATTGCATTTTTACGTTTTCGTTTTCCAATTCTGGCTGTTTGGCCGCGTGTTTCTGAGAATGAGTTCTCCAGAACTCATTCTCGATTTTCAACATTAGAGGCAAAAAGCCAAAAACAGCTCTGGGGTTCTTTTTCCCATTCTCGTTTTTTATTCTCGTTTTTCATTTTCCCGTGAACCTTTGTTTTTACCTCTCTACCCCGAACCTCAACCCAGATCCCCTCCTATTCCAACTGATTTCTCTAAAAAATTCTCACCCAATGGGTTTACAATTAGATAACCAAAAATACCAAAAATAAGAAAGAAAGAGAGGAGATCCTTGCCATTGCTGAGCCAAACTGAACTCAAACATAGCAGTCGTGCGGCAGATCGTCTTGCTGCCATCTTCGTTGTCGGCAAGGCTTTGTGAGGCGGGCGGCGGCGATGGCTTTGTGCGAGTTTTTTTGTGTGGGTTTGGTAAAGAAAGGGGTCAGGGGAGGGAGAGAGAGAGAGGAGATGTCTGTGTGTGGGTTTGGTAAAGTGAGGGTTTTTTTGTTTTTAATATGGGTCGGTGGGTGGTACACTGGTAATGGATTGGAACAAATCTAATGGGTTTTCTTTTTTTAATTGTTAATGATTTTTGAGAGAGAAATTTTGTCTGGACCACAGCTCATTAGCATGAGCCACTCTCTATTTTTTTTTTTAAAAAGGAAGATAAAAATATATTTTGTAACATAATTTATAAACAAGGGCAAAATGGTAAAAAAAACCCATAACTCATTTTTATCATTTTTATCCCAAACACTACTACTTTTGCAAAATGCATTCTGTACATTTCTCCCAAACACTCCTCCCAGATTCAAAACTCATTCTGGCCATAATCCAAAAAGCTAAAAAACCAAAAAGCCAAAAATGAAAAGCTGAAAAATTGGCTCCCAAACACCCTCATAGTTTTAGTTTAGTTTTATAATCATTACACTCATTTCTCTATCTACTCATTACACCTTTTTTCAAAACTAAACTAAACTAAAACTACTAAACGAAATTATGATTTAAAGCCCATCTAATAGCTTCATAACAAGCTTGAATTTGGGTCTGGATAGGCGTCGAGCTAAATGAAGATAACACCTGCTTTGCAATTAAAGAACCATGGGGAAGGCTAGCCGTGAAACCTATACCACTCCAAGCATTACCCTCCTTCCAAGCGCCATCCACATGAAGATAACAAGAACGCTGAGCATCTTCCGGAGTAGAACAATCTTTAATGACAAAGGATGGATTATTGACAGTTGGTGAAATATTTACGGGTAGGTCTTTGGAGTTTGAGATCCAATTTGAAGCTTTGAAAAACCACAATGCAGATTCCTTGGCCATACCAATAGTTGTGTCTGTATTGAAAGGAGTGTCCGAGAACACCACACGGTTTCTACTCTTCTAGATAGCCGAAAGAATAGATGTAAAGTGGGAAAGTTTCCTCTTGTCCTTATGCAGTTTAATTATCCAATTTAGCAACCAATGAATAAAAGAAGAGTCTTGTAAATTGCTCAAAGGTGATCTCCCAAACTCACTAGACTCCCAAACCGAAATCACTTGCGGACAAAAGCAGAATAAATGCTCAATAGATTCATTCTCAACTTCACATAGAGGACAAGATGCAGAAACATGATGGAGGCGTGAAGCCACATTTTCCTTGTCTGGCAAAATTCCCTTAAGGCATTTCCATATAAAGATCTTAATTCGCTTAGGAAGATTAAGATGCCAGATCAGGTTCCAAATATTATGATCATTATAAACCCAAGCAGAAGAGCTGGCGGGGGACCTATGCATATCATATAGGGATCTATATCCTGACTTGGTACTGTACTTTCCTGAGTTAGTGAATGGCCATATAAGTTGATCAGATCCACTCGCGACCAAAATAGCTAGAACTTCATGAACAAGAAAATTTGGAATTGTCTCTTTAACTCTATTCACATTCCAGGTTTTCCCATTAGGTCCTTCATCAAGGAGAGAGGATACCTTGATATCATCTGAACCACTGAATGGAATTAGATGATTAAGAGGCTTATCCAACTTAGGAATCCACCTGTCATGAAAGAGATTAATAGAAGCCTCGTCCCCTACTCTTCAAGAAACATGTTTAGCAATGAGGTCTCGACCGAAAAGGATGTTTTTCCAAGCCCAGGAGGAATTAGAATGAGCCTTTACATTAAGCAGATTATCCTTGGAGCAAGACTTGGGAAGAAGAATACATGAGATGAGAAGATCCGGATTATTGAGAAGACGCCAACATTGACTTGCTAGAAGGGCCTGATTGAAAAACTTAACATCTCGGATCCCCAATCCACCCTCACGTTTATAGGCTGAAATCTTTCTCCAAGCCAGCCAATGGGTGGGCTTTCTATCATTAACTTTCCACCAATAATTAGCAGCTATGCTATTGAGCTTGTCACAAATGGAAGTCGGAAGCTTATAAGTAGAGCACAAATAGAGTGGTTGGCCAGCCAGAACTGATTTGATTAAGGCTAACTTCCCTGCTTGAGAAATATCAGATTTGCATCTTGCAAGAGCCTTCTTTGCTCGATCAATAATAAATCTAAAACAGTCTCGTTTATTAGCCGTGATCTTCAGAGGAATCCTAGATAAGGAACTGGCTCCAAATTGATAAGAACATGAAAAAAGTCCTTAAATCTCCTAGAGAAAGTTGATAGGGTATTAGGACTGAAGGTGATATGAGACTTTTGCCGGTTAATTTTTTGGCTGTATGAGACCTTTTCCAAAATTTCCATGATCCCATATGGACCCATTGATCATCTTCTACCAATCTTCAAACCTCCCATATGAATAACGGAAGTGACATATCAATGAGAGATTTTGTAATTTATGCCCCATTTTGCTCAAAAAATTGTACTTTTTGGAAAGACTCATCCTCCTTTTTGGAGAATTGATTCTTCAAATTTATTTTGGTTCTCATTTTGGAGGAAAGAGCATGGGTTGGAGATGTAAGAGCATCTTCAATCCAATAATCTTCATTCCTCCATTTTGAAGGATCAAAATATAATTTTATATAAAAAAATGTGAATTTGAAGGATTTCATTATTCATGTGAGCTCTAACCCAATAATCCACATTCCTCCATTTCTCAAACATATTGGACATATCATTGGAGGGTGAGGACAAAAAGAGGATATGAGAGGAATTTGAAAAGGATGAATAGTGAAATGAGATGATCCTCCATAATTTTTTGATCTTCCCTATTTGGAGGATGAAAAACAATCTTCCAAAATGGAGGAGAATAATTGAGGATGTGTAGGGAGAGGTTTTCCTCCAAAAATAGAGGAATGAATGGGTTGAAGATGCCGTAAGGGCATGTTAAATAAAGTATTATTATTTTTTACTGGAACATATGGGTTTGTTTAGAGCATCTCCAACAGTCTCCCTAAATTTTTCTCTAAAAAAAGTAATGAACAGTGCACATTTTTCATTTTACCAATTCACGTCTCCAACAATTCCTCTCTATTACACTCCCTATTTTTATTAAATAACGATTATTGAGAGGGAGAGAGAGAAAGAAAGAATAAATAAATGGGAAAGTGAGAGAGAAGAGAGAGAGAGAGAGACAATAAAAAAAAGAAGGAAAGTACTGCAAGGGGAAAGAGAGAGAATAAAAAATTAACAGGGTAATGAACAGTGCCTTCCAAATGGGGAGGTATTTAGGGAGGTAATGTAGTATTTTGTATTTTAGGGAGGGATTTAGGGAGGCTCTTGGAGCTTATTTTTTGAATTTGGCAGAGCAAAATAGAAATAGGCAGGGGTTTAGAGAGCTCTTGTGCTTGCTCTTAGCTTGTCTACTTTTAAATCGTACTACTTTTACCATACCAGATACCACGCTAAAAAAAATTGTTTCGACTTTGTGCAATTAATTTGCAGTTTTAGTGAACCAACCACACACGTGTTGGTTCATTCCTTTGATTCCGCGCGCGCTCGCGCTCTCTCCCTTCTACCTAAAGGAATAATGTACCCTAATTCCCCATTTGTTTCTTCCATTTCCAAAATCTCTTCCCAAAAATTCCACTTTCTCTACCTCTCTCTCCATAGCCTCCCCTTCTTCCGTTTCTCAATTTCTATGAAGTTTCTTCAACTAAACCAGCACCACCAACATCGATTTTATGGGATAGGGCAAATGGTGATTCAGAGGAAGTTGGAATGAGGGAAAGATTACGTATGTCAATTGGGTGTGTTGGTGTTGTGCTCATGACTAATTTCACCACCAACTCATCGTCATCGTCCAGTGTTTTGGATCTCGATGCAGCCGCTCTTGTTATTCTCGCGTCCGAATGTCGATCCCAAGTGAGCCAGTGATCGACATTCGACCCCCCCTATTCTATAGCCTCCCTAGAAACCCTCTCCCGCATTGTCATTTGATTAGGAAGATTTGGAAACGCCTCTTCTCTCTCTTCTTCCTGCTTTTCCTAGTGTTATTACCTCTTTCCTTGTTCACCGGAATTGGGATGGATTCCCGTTCTGGGTTGGGTTCTTCGCCTCACTCCAGCATTAGGTTGAATAACAACCGCTTGTTTGGCGCAGCAGAGCCTCCTAACTTTGATGCTGATTACATAGAGAAAGACCCGCGGGGCCGATACGTTCGGGTACTCTACTGCATTTTTCTTTATTGTCTTTGATTTTATTACTTTGACTTGAATTTGGTTAAATGCGTGGGATGATTTGATTCAAGCATTTTTTTTTTCCTGAGACGCATGCTCTTGTACATCATATAATTAACTCTGGTTAATGTTTAGCCATTTTCTGTCAACAATGCAATCACGGCTGCCATTATTCCCTAATTCGTCGAATGTAGGCACAATGCAAGTAATCTATCCTGCTTCAACATCTCCAGGTCAACGTAGTTTAAAAAAAAGAAAAGAATAGCATAGTCCTCTGTATCTCATAGGGGTTTTCTAATTATAGGAATTGGTTCTATAATTGATACGGGATTCAGGCGGGTTCGATAGATAACGGGGATGGAATTGCGGTTGGATGGTTAGGACACCCTATTTTTAGAGATATAGAAGGGCCGTATGCCTATTTTTTTTGAAACATCTCCAGTTGTTTTGGTAGACGGAGACGGAATTGTTAGAGTCAACTTTCCTTTTTGAAGAGCAGAATTGAAGTATAGAAAGAGAAATTCAAATTCTACTTATAAAAAGGACCTAGATAATCGAGTGAATTTGTTGTATAGACAGAGAAATTCAAATTCCACTTATGAGAAAGGACTTAGATAATCGAGAGAATATTTGGTAATGATTACAATTTTTCTGGTTTCATATGGGAACAGCTTCTATGATTACGATTTTTCACGGTATGACTTTTCATACCCACTTCAGAAGAATTCGTAACTAGCACCACAAAAAACCAGAACAAAGACTCTACAATATCTCATTACTTTGCTCAAAGGCCCGTAAAATATCACAATATTCGCTGTATGACCATAAATCCTCGTAAATTTGTGCTAAGTACAGCCATTCGTAATCAGCAGGCAATGATTTGTATCCAACACCTTCAAAACTTTTAACTTTGCTTATGGTACCTGGTTGTGTACCTCATTTTTCTCACAGATTGACTTTATTTCATTGTCTGCTGTATGGTGATTTAAAGGTTTACCTTTTTAGTCAATGCAGTATTCAAGTGAATAAGTTTTATATGCGTTTGTGGCAAGAATTAAGTGGTTCATTCTATTTTGTTGCAAAATAAAATATCAGTGAAATCAAGGCAAAGCTACAATGGGCTATCCAAAACCGCAGAAAGGAAATCCATCTCTCCTATTTGGAGGGTGAGAACCTACAAAACTTTCAACCAGCAGAAAAATGATCCAGCAATCATAATCAAGCTAGAATAAGCTAGAGTAAGCTCGAGACTTATGGTTTCTATTGTCCTTGGTATTCTAGCCACCATACTTCCAATAACTAGTTTGGTTTGATTTACGAGACACATTTTGTTCATTTGCGAGTTGTCGATTTCTTCCATTTAATCCTATTCAGATGATACCATCTATTTTCTAACATATTTTTTGTTGCTCTGACAGTACAATGAATTACTGGGCAAGGGCGCATTCAAGACTGTGTATGGTTCCAAAACTTTTTTAAATTGCAATTAAGCACATTAGCTAAAGTCAAAAAAGGCAATTGTAAGTGAAAGAAACTTGTACTAAATCCACTGGCGAAACTGATTTGTTTCCTTGACTTGTATTTGTAGGTATAAGGCATTTGATGAGCTTGATGGTATAGAAGTTGCTTGGAACCGTGTGAGGATTGATGATGTGTTGCAGTCACCGGATGATCTGGGAAAATTGTATTCCGAAGTCCATCTTCTTAAAGCATTGAAACATGAAAATATCATTAAGTTTTATGATTCTTGGGTCGATGACAAAAAAAAGACAGTGAACATGATCACTGAACTCTTCACGTCTGGGAGTTTGAGGCAGTAAGTTCTCTTGGTTGTTTCTCATTCATTTGTTTATCTAGTTAGTGTTGTTGAAGTAATCATGTACAATTTTCCTATCAGATACCGTATCAAGCATAAAAATGTTGACATGAAGGCTATAAAGAATTGGGCTCGACAGATTCTCCGAGGCTTAGACTATCTTCATAGTCAGAACCCCCCAATTGTCCATAGGGACTTAAAATGTGATAATATCTTTGTTAATGGAAACCATGGGGAAATTAAAATCGGAGACCTTGGATTGGCAACTGTTATGCAGCAGCCAACTGCTAAGAGTGTCATTGGTAAGATGGTTTTGTAAATTAATCATCATGAAAAAAGGAAACATTGCATGGACTGACTTTTTTCAATTTACGGTAGGAACTCCTGAATTTATGGCTCCAGAGCTGTATGAGGAGGAATACAACGAATTGGTGGACGTATATTCTTTTGGGATGTGCATGTTAGAAATGGTTACGTGTGACTATCCTTATATTGAATGCAAGAATCCAGCTCAAATCTATAAGAAGGTTACCTCGGTAAGAATACCCGTATTTCTCATCATCTTTCATTTCTACTGGTTGGTAGGACAATTGAAAAATTGCTATATATTGCAATATGTTGTGGTGCAGGGTATTAAACCTGCTTCTCTTGGCAAGGTGACTGATCCTGAGGTTAAAAGTTTCATTGAGAAATGTTTGGTCCCAGCATCTCAAAGGCTGCCTGCTAAGGAGCTGCTTAATGATCCATTTCTCCAGTCTGAGACTTTGAAGGAGCCTATTCCTGATCCTTTACAGATACCCAACAAGCTTCCCCGATCATCAAGTACATTGAATTCTGGGCCCCATTCCATGGATATGGATCTTGAATATAACCACTCTGTATTCACAGACTCCAACAGTGGGAGTCCACATTATCCAGTTGTAGAATTACAGAGGATACTTCAAGACAATGAATTTAGGTTAACTGGGACAAAAAATGATGGCAACACAATCTCGTTGACCCTGCGAATCGCCAACTTGAATGGTATGTCTACATATGTTAGTTCCTTTCCTTTTATAGCGGATAATGTCTTTCTTTTTTTTTCTTTTTAGCAAATGACTTGTTTTTCTTTCGTGTAGGTCAAGTAAGAAACATACACTTTCTATTCTACCTTGATAAGGACACTGCATTCTTAGTTGCTGGGGAGATGGTTGAACAGTTAGAGTTAGCAAATCATAATGTGGCATTCATTGCTGAGTTCATTGACTACTTGATAATGAGAATTAAGCCTGATTGGAAACCTTCATCAGATTACAATTTAAGTGGAGTGGGAAGTCCACATATAGGGTCGTCCGCACTTTCCAATGACCTAACCCATTCGGCAAACTTTAGTGATTCAATTTGTCCCACCCAGTTACCTGTTAAGCAAGCCAATGAAGATAGCTTGCATAGCAACTCGGCTTGTTCTAGTTCTTTTGAACTTAATAGTTCTCCAAGTTTGGCACATTTGGGAGATAATGAATCACAAGCATCATATGCTTCTGAGATGATGGCTGAAGAAGTTTCAACAAAGAATTACAAAACAGGTGGATCTGTTGATTATGGGATTGGTGAAAGTTCAATAAGCTTCAGTGGGTATGATTCTGAGATAGATTTCAGGGACTTGTACTTTGACGAGTTTAAATTGCAAGGAAACAATAGTGGTGGAGAATTGACGCACATGGATGATTTTGCAAAGAGCTCAGAACTGACTTCTATTGATTTGAGTGGAACTTCTAAAGTTATGAGCTTGACGAGCTGTTGTTCATCTTTATCCATAACGGAGAAAGAACAAGGCATGGAGCAGCTAAAGTTGGAGCTTGATGCAATTGAGGCCCAATATCAGCAGTGGTTTCAACAACTCTCAAGATCAAGGGAGGAAGCACTTGAGGCTACCAGGAAGAAATGGATAGAGAAAAATAAGATGGCTGTTCACTGATACAAAAATGTTATTTGACTCTCTATTTCATGTTGTACTGGGGTTGTGAAAGAAGGATATATATATATTTTCTTTTCCTCTTTTCTGCAACTTTCTTTGAAATTCTTATATGGGTATGTAAGTTTATAATTTGGAACCTCCAATACAGAACTCGTGATATCTGTTAGGCCCTTTCTTTAGTTAGGGAGGGAAGAAATTGTTACCTATTTTGCAACTGTATAATACTCCTAGTAGATTAGTGTAGTAGAACAACGTGTTTTGTAACTTGGATTGATTTGCACAGCTGGGCTCTGGGAACACAGTGTGATATGCACCTCCACAATGGGTATATGGTTGAGTCTAAAATTCATAAAATTCCACCCAAAGAAAAAGCTGAAGCTGTAAAACGTTTGCTTTATCCAAACAAATAATGTTTCGAATCCACCCTACTATCCTTTTCCGAACTACTCAGATCACTTTCTCCCCACGCTGCAAGCATTGATATCGGGATACTGTGATTTCAAATGGCCCAGCTTCTTGCACTCATAGCACATGATATCGCTTTTCTTGCTATTCTCTCATTTGGAACCATCCTTTTTGAAAGTTCTTTTTGCCCTTCTCATTTTTCTTTCCACATTTTTTTTTTTTTAACTTTCTTGCGAGCTCTTCATCATTGCTTGATTCAGAGTCATGTCCACTTTCACTTGAAGAGCTAGAAGTGAATTTTTTTAGAGCAAAGTCCTTGTGGCTTCCATCACCCTCCAAGTTCATTGTGATTTCATGAGTCTTAAGAGAACCCAGAAGCTCATCCAAGCTGTAATTTTTGAGATCTTGTTTGGCTTCAATTATTGCCATCACTTTTGGTTCTCATTGCTTCGGTAATGATCTGTGAATCTTTCTCACAAGATCAACATTAGAGTAAGGTTTTCCAAGAGATTTCAAGCCATTGACAATATCAGTAAAGCGAGTAAACATGCTAGAAATGGATTCATCAGGCATCATTTTAAAAGTTTCATACTTATGAACAAGCATGTCAATTTTAGACTCCTTAACCTGACTAGTACTCTCATGCGTGACCTCTAGCTTATCCTAGTTTTCTTTAGCAGAATCACATGCAGATATTCTATTAAATTCATTAGGGTCTAATGCACAATATAAGAGGTTCATGGTTTTGGCATTCTTTTGAACGCCTTTCACATCATTATTATTCCATTCATTTTCGTCAAAAGAAACTACTACCTCATTCACAGTTTTGGTAGGACAGTGTGGCCCATTAACAATAATTCTCCATAACTCGTAATTTGATACTTGAATATATATATGCGCATTCTAGCCTTCCAACAATTATAGTTAGACCCACTAAACAAAGGAGGTCTATTAGTCGATTGGCCTTCGGAAAGGAAAGTGCCAAAAAGGGTTGCCATAGATCTTACCCTAAGACGATTAAGTAAAAAAAAGAAAAGAAAAGAAATATATATATATATATATATATATATATATATATATATATATATATATATATATATATATACAGTCCCGATCCCTTAAGGGATCCCGCATAGAAAATTCCGTGCAGACTTGGCCATTTTTCAACTTTCCGGATCAAATTTTGACGATCCGAACCGCTCAATGTTTTTAAAATGCATTTTCCAAGGCCTTCGCGGAAAATCTTCAAAAAAAAAAAAACCCGGAAGGGCTTGATCGGATCAGTTTTGTTAAAAAACGCTATATATAGCGTTTTTAACAAAAACTGATCCGATCAAGCCCTTCCGGGTTTTTTTTTTTTGAAGATTTTCCGCCGTGGACCCTTAAAAATGCATTTTAAAAACATTGAGCGGTTCGGATCGTCAAAATTTGGCTCGGAAAGGTGAGGTCCGCACGGAATCCCATTTAAGGGATCCCTTATTAGATCATTTGTGTATATATATATTTGGAGTCGTAGCTCTGATACCAATTGTTGGCCCTAGATAGCAACACAAGAAGGGGATGAATTGTGTATCTCTAATATAATGCGGAATTAAAAAAAAAACTAAATGCAACACCTAATAATAAAATTAAATTGATTCAAGTACACCTGCAATAATATATGACAATAAATAAAGAGTAAAGGAAGAGAGAAATCGAAGGCAAGGATTTATAGTGGTTCGGTCCGTAACTTGGCCTAGTCCACAGCCCAAGTGTCCAACTCAGGATTTGCTGCACTATTTCCAATAGTAACACTTTCTAGCTTCGCGTGATGCTAGAGAAATCTTTACAACAAACAATCAGCAATCTATCTCCAATCGCTCCAACTAGTTTTGACTCCGGTGCTAGTCACACCTTCAAGTATTTTTTTCTCACACGACAAAAATCACTCACAAAAGATAACCTCTCACAATAGTTATACAAAGGGTCACACTCCCTTTTACAATAGAATCTCACAAATTAAACACTCTTAAAAGTGTGAATGAATTCAAGATGAAGTTTCAAGTTGAAAGACAAAGGTGGCACACGTATATTTTTCCATTGGGAGCTCTCTTTAATCTCCTTTAATCTGCCTTGCCTTTTATGCGTGACGTTCCCATCCCAAACTTGGAATATAGTCAATCCTTTATTGCCTTGGTTGAAACCTAATATATGCCAACAACAAAATTCATTCCTTTAATTTCTCCACTAGCCATTGGAACTTTTATTAGGTAGGCATACCATAGATTTCCAATTGCCATTTGAACTTGAATCCCGAATTGCCGACTTACCTTGTAAAGTTTTCTGACCATTTGAGCTTCCCAAAATAAGAACGAGTCCATATTTCCATGCAAGATCTTTGCATCTCTTTCAACATTTTATTTCGCATTTGGAGTCCTTCAGCCAATAAAAAAAATGAGGAAAAGATTTGTCCTTAATCTTTTTCCTTTGAATTAAAATCTTGGCTATTTGAGATAATGATTTGGTATAGAATCTCTACTTATGTATCTCAACCAAATTTCTACAAAATAAATAAATATTCAAATGAGTATCAAATATCATAATATTAATTTATATTTCAATATCAATTATTCATGTTTTGCTATCATCAAAATCAATAAAGTATTCCATAAAAAACTTTGGGGCTAACATTTTCTATTTGAAAACATCTGAAAAGAACAACTGGAAAATCTCCATACCTTCGGAAGTCACCATAAGCACGTCATCCTCATATCGGCGAAGCTCTCAACTACGACCGCTTCGGATTTCTCCTTCTCTTTCTCATCTTCGCTTTGAGCTTTGGGGTGAAACTTTAATATGTGTCCCTCTTCTTCACGAAAATAACACTTCCTTTTTGTCAATCCATCGCGACTCACCACCTCACGAGTATGAGTGCCCCCTTGGGATGACCCATTTTGCCTTTTCAATCGTTCCCCCTCTAGTTTGACTATCACGAGATGTAACCATGACACGCTCCTCCGATATGCTCTCACTTTCCTTCCTCCGCATTGACTCATGGGATAAGAGTGTAGCAATAACCTCATCAAGCTTGAGAGTATCTTTTCAGTACATCAATGTAGTCTGGAGATGCTCATATGACGGTGGCAATGAAACCAACAAGACGATTGCATTATGTTCCTCAATCTTTCCACCAATGCCTTCCAACTTCGTTTACTAGCCGATTGAACTCATCCAAATGCTCATAAAGTTTGCTCCTTCGGACATATTTGACGCGTATAATTATTTCTTTAACGACAACCGATTCGTCAAAGACTTGGGACTTATACCTACTCTCCAATTTCGCCCAAAGTCCACAGGATCCGTTTCGTTGATGAATTCCCAGAGAGTGTTATCCCCGAGATACAACTGAATAGTGTTATTTGCTAGCTCCCTTATCTCTTCCCACTTGTCATCCTCCATCCCTGCCGATTTTTCAGACTTCTTCTTAAGAGCCTTGATTCAACAAGCCCTCTCTTGTCAAAATATTCTTCACCATTAGTAGCGAAAGAGTAAAATCTTTATGGCCATTGAAAAGCTCAATTATGAACCCGGTAACTTTTGCTGCCATGGCTTACCATTTATATCCCAAGAATTGTACCCGCTCTGATACCACTGTAGGGATTTAAACTCAATAACACTCGCAACAGAAGCGTAATAAAATTAAGCAAGAAGAAGAAGAAAAATAACACGCAATATTTACGTAGTTCGGCCTCAATATCTTCGTCCACGGGAGAGAGAAATTTCTACTATCACCAAGGTTAATTTATAAAGAGATTCAAAGATCTCACAAAGATCCAAAGATGTATTCGACAAATTACAATCAAATAGAGGAAAGATCTCACCAAATAAATGAACCAAATCCTTCATAATAGCTAGCCGACATCGAGAGCCCAAAAGCAGAGACAAAATCAGCTGCAAAAGGAACACAATTTGCCGAAATATGCTTCACTGAAGTGGAATGATGGCTGCCATTTTTCTTCTTCTAATCCACCGTAGATTACCAGCACACACAGGAGCACTATAACACACACTCTCTCTCTGTGCACTTCTTTTTCATGGCTAATGATGTTGTATCCTTCAAAGATGCAAATCTCACATTTTTTGCTTCCAAGAGAAGCTAACATGTGCCAAAAAAAAAAGTGTGTGGAATATTCTCCTCAAAACCGACCAAAAAATAACATTTAGGCTCCGGTTATTTGGGGTAAAATATTTTCAGTAAATGTTTTCTAGTATTTTGGTGTTTGATTGCACAAGTTACAGGAAAGAATGTTTTACTTATAAAACACTTTCCGGCAAGGAGAGGAAAATGACTTTTACTTAAAACTCCCGCAAGTCATTTTCCCAAGTTGGGATCCGCTGCCTTTCTTTTTTATAAGACCCCAATTCCTCCCCCCCTTTGTATAAATATTTTTACACATGTATAATCACGACCACAAAAATACTTTTTAACCTTTTGTAGTTTTGGGAAAATTGGAAGAGTTAAGCTGTGATTGGCGGTGTCATTCAAGAAAATCTTTTTACGGAAGATAAGTTTTAAATATCTAACAAACATCAGAATATGGAAACGAAGAATAATTTTTTTTTGTCAAAATCTTTTTAACAAGAAAAATATTTTCCATGTAAATTGGGTTTATTTTCATGGGCAAACCCAAGAGGTTTTGTACTCTCCTTATTATGACAACCGGTTCCAAAAAAAAAAAAAAAAAATGCCAGAGAGGATCGATACGCCTTTCATGTGGGCTGAAAAATGACTACTAAATGAAATGGACGTTTCAATGAGTTTTACTTTCCAGCAATTATATTTGATCAACCTAACCCAATGAAAGTAGGTGAATTTTGACAGCAGTGTCACTCGAGTCTTGGCAAAGCAGTAGTCAAAATTACTAAAAACTTTTCTGGTTATGAATGACCATTAAGCCGAATTGAGATGTTGAAAACACAAGCTAGGAAGATATAAAGATGGCATTAGAAAAGTTTAAGAATTTATCAAAAGCGTATAATGTCCTTAAAAAAGATGAACAATTGAGGACACTCGTTACCCAAAAACTTCCCTTAAAAACCATACCAAACAAAGAATTTTGGCTATTTCCCATTGGCGGCTTACTGCTTATACAAGGTGGTCAGGTAAACACCCAAGTTTTTTTTTTCCCTCCTCTAATGCAATAATTTTGGTTTAGACTTGTTTTGAACAATTAATTCCAAGGCTCTCGAATGCCCAACCCACAAATAATTGAACACTTGTACTTAGCCAAAAACTAGTCCACAAATCACTCATTGTACACAATGGTTTCAAAATATGAAAAATTGTCAAGGCAGTTGTAATATTTCAGTATGTATTTTGCTGATTTTGGGTGTCACTTTTGATATTGATAGATAAAGTTTTTGTTCATATAATTGTGGTTTCTAAAGATGGTAAAGAATAATTTGAACACCTTCGTGAAAAAATTTGGAGCAACCACTGCTGCAGCTTCTGTTTATAATGTGGAAAAATAAAGCTATACAAGCATTGTAAGAGATATACCCAGTTTGTCAGTGGAAGCACTCAAGAAGTTTTCGCCTTTCTCGTACCAAGGCACGAAAGTTTCATAGAGAATTAAAAAAGAAAAAGGCAATAAGTACATTACAAACCATTTTAGCCGTTTGGATCTTAATCTCTGATGGGTGGTGGGTGAGCATTCATTTGAATACTTTGTCACCCATGGGCCCACTTCCACAACCCAGGACAACAACTCACCAGGCGCATTGGGACCCATTGCTGTCCAATTCAAAATGACCTAAAAATGCCCTGTAATCTTTCGAAAATTAATAAAGCAGAAGGGGTCCAATGAGGTGTCAAACCACCCATGACTTATTAATAATGAGATCAAGAGCTTTAAGCATCATAGTGTCCAGGGCAATTTTGGCAGTGTAAAGTTCCCGGGCATTTCGCCAGAAATTATGATACAAAAGTGTGAGATAGGTATGTAAGACAAGACTTTGGAGCAAAACTGTAACTTTTTGGTCACAGGCTCACAGTACTGTTGTGTCCTAAATTTGCTCAATGTATTCTTAAATGCTACTTAGTATACTACAACAACATGTAGGGTTGTCTAGCGGATCGTCCGATCCGTTCGATTCGACAAACTGTCTAAACCGATCCGTCCGTTTACTCACCCGAGGTACGTTACGAATGGATACGGATTCTAATATTTTTATTTTGACGGATACGGTTCGGTTCGGGTTTGATCTGCCCAATCTGCCTAATAATCCTTCTTTGATCCGCCAAATCCGCAACTGAACCGATCCATCCGTATGTCACCCACGGACATTGCAGATCTTAAAAATGACAATCTGTCACGAGCGACCGGATCAAGAACCGAACCGATCCGGCCGGAACCGGTCCGTGGACACCCTTAACAACATGTATGTGTAGATAAGAACCAAAAATCAATTCCTGTCTCCCTCTTTATGAATGGAGTAATATTATACTAATATTCCTCACCTCTCTCTCTCTCTCTCTCTCTATTAATACAGTATGTTGTTGCTGCTACAGTCTAGCTAGTCTGGGCATCTTAATTTCCCAGTCTCTTTCAGTGACCTTTCTCAGCTTCTCCCCCACCAAAGGACGGAAGGAGTCTTTAAAAGAAGAGCTCTACCATATTCTTTGCTGTGTTGGTGTTAGGTGGTTGTGGAAGATGAATGCAGAGATGAACGGTGGTGGCGGAGGTGATATGCGGGTAAAGTCGGAGGAGGCTGGTACTAAGAAGTATCATCATCATCATCATTATCATACTAATAATAATCATGGTGGTCAGGGGATGATGTTCAATGGTGAAGAAGAAGAGAAAATAGACTATGTGTACAAGGTGGTGGTGATAGGTGACTCGGCAGTGGGGAAGAGTCAGATACTGTCGAGGTTTACTAAGAATGAGTTCTGCTTTGACTCCAAATCCACAATTGGGGTCGAATTCCAGACTCGCACTGTCTCCATTAACTCCAAACTCATCAAGGCCCAGATCTGGGACACTGCTGGCCAAGAAAGGTTTTTCCTTCATCTCTCCCTCTCTCTCTCTCTCTCTCTCTCTCTCTAATTCGATTTGTCTCGCTTTTGTTTCCACCGAAAATGACTGTTACTATAAGATATGCAACATTCTTGAAATTGAAATGAAGTTTAAGGCAATGCTAGGAGCATGACTTTAGAATACGGCTCCGGATGCAACTATATCGAAAAATGTACGATCCACATAGACCGAACTGCTCCTGACACAATTGTGTGCGAAGTTGTATTGCTTGAAATTTTGGAAATTTAAAGACATCCAATTGGAACAAATATTGAGTGTAACTACGTAGGGTCATCAGGTACAAAATTAATATGCTAATGGTTTGGCGGAGTGGGATGAGGCCACTATCAAATTAAGGGTTTGAATCTTATTTCCGAAGTACCAAAAGAAAAAAAAAGAAAAAGGGTTTGAATCTCAAAAAGGTGAAACATTCAAAATCTTGGAGCTAGCTAGGTTTGTCCGGTCCTTGACCTCGGTTATAAAAAGAAGAAAAACTACTAATTAATTAATTAAGAATGGCAGTTTGATGGGGGGGATACCCAGCTAAGCTTATAAGGCCTAATGATCCACTTGTACGTTGCTGCAATATTCATGTAGGAGTAGGAAGTACTAGTGGTTAAAGGGGTAATGTGAGATTTCCGCTATGGTGTATACTACTGTATGACTTTTGCACCAATATTTACGGACCCTGCTGGGGGTACCGAAACTTTTGCACAGAAATGGTACCGAGCTCCTTCGGGGACCAACTTTTGGGTCCCACACGAGTGATCCGAACCGTTCATTGTTCTTAAAACATTTTTCCGAGGGGCCCCACAAAATTTCAGCTCAATCGGACGGTTGGAAGTGCTCCAACCAAAGTCCCACCGTTCCAACCAAAAAAATGTTGGCTGGAACGGTGGGACTTTGGTTGGAGCACTTCCAACCGTCCGATTGAGCTGAAATTTTGTGGGGCCCCTCGGAAAAATGTTTTAAGAACAATGAACGGTTCGGATCACTCGTGTGGGACCCAAAAGTGGGTCCCCGAAGGAGCTCGGTACCATTTCTGTGCAAAAGTGTCTGTACCCCCAGGTTTATCCAATATTTACCCCCTGCAGGCTGCAGCCCAATTAAAAATTGTACTAGCTAGTAAATCAGATACTCCAATAGCTAGGCTAGCTGCAGGTAGCCGGAATTAACAAGTAGTGGATCCAGGGTCATTTCAGTAAACTATTATGGTCAAGCTGTTTAGGCGAAGACAGAAAATAGCTAGCTAGGCTTGTATATTGATCGATGTGAAGCTGATCAGACTCAGCTGTGGACACTATATATATATATATATTGCTGCACATTAGTATATTTGTTTGTTTGTTTGTTTGTTTTCCTTAATTAGTTTTTGGGACTTTTGGGCCCATGCATATATATAGGAGTAATAATATTCTGCGGTAGTTGGGATTGAGTTTAATGCTACTCCATTATATACTATTATCCATACTCCTAGGAAACAGTAGTCTGGACCTGTTTCTCGTGCTAATTAATTAATTACTGTACATTAATGTTATGCACAACACTTCAATTTATCTCTATGCTAGATGCTGTGCGGAACGCTTCATTTTGTATACAACCATTCCATGTGGTAAATACCTTTTTTCTTTCCCGGCCTTCTAAATACTCTCTTGCGTAACATATCTGAAGGAAACTGTCAAACTTATTGCGTTTTTATTAACGTTATAAACTTCCTAAACTAGGACACATAAATTGTTGTGATTTTTATGAGATAGGAAGAGTGATTTTTGCACTCCCCTTTTATCTACATGCACTCTTTTTTTTTTTTTTTGTCTTTATTCACATGAACTTATGTTACAAGATTTTCCTTAGAGTGAAGAGCTTAATTAGAAAGTACGGGTAGTTTTGTGATTTTACATAAATAAACACGAAAATAGGGTGTACGTGTATAAAAGTGGCGTGCAAAAATCATTTTCCACGAGATTAGGAGCTGTTTGAAGGTGGCAGAGAGTGATAAGGGTAGGATGGGATAAGTAAAGAAGGGAAGGTTCTGATGAGGTGTTTGGTTCGCCTCTTAGGCTTAGTTCCCAGATTGGTTATCCCTCCCCACACCCTATCGTTAGCTTATCCGGGTATGATTAATTACCGTTTTTGCCCTCCACTCACACACGTACACACAGGGGAAAACTCTCCAAAATTCTTTTTCCATTCTCGTCTTCACAAGGATTATATAAGGGCAACTAAGTAATTTCTCACATTATTTCTTTATCCACTTGCTCATATCCATCCACCCATATCGAGTACCAAACAAACTTTTTCTTAGTTAACCATCCATCCATCCATCCTTCCCTTATCCGAGTGGCAAACGGGTTGTAAGTAAATTTGTTAATAAAATGTTGTCACCTGATAGAAAATGCAAATAAGGCCCTCAATGAGTGCAAATAAGAAACTTAATTAGAACATTTATATATGCTCAATCAGCTGCTAGAACTCCCATGAGATGCAAGTATCTTTTCTCCTATTTATCTTTACCTGGTTTAAAAAGAAAGTTACTTTTCGGTGGGACTGGGAAAGTGGGAAGTGGGAATATGATTGTATTCCGATTTTGATATCACAGATTCACCAAATAGGCCAACTGATGCTATTGCATTGAGAAACATAGATTTAGTTTTAGTTTATTTTGTTGAATATCCACAGGTACAGGGCAGTCACAAGCGCATATTACAGAGGTGCACTTGGGGCCATGTTAGTATACGACATCACCAAGAGACAGACATTTGATCACGTCGCGAGATGGGTCGAGGAGCTCCGGGCTCATGCCGACAGTTCAATCGTAATCATGTTGATTGGTAACAAGTCTGATCTAGTTGACCAGAGGGCAGTTCCAACAGAAGACGCCATCGAGTTTGCAGAGAATCAGGGTTTGTTTTTCTCTGAGACCTCAGCTCTCAGCGGGGACAATGTGGACACTGCATTCCTCAAGCTGCTAGATGAGATATACGGTGCGGTCTCTAGGAAGGCATTGGATTCTGATCATAATGGGAAAATCAACGGTACTGGTGATGCGCTCAATGGGTTGAAGCTTGATGTTATTGGGGCCACTGATTTGGAAATTAGCGAGATGAAGAAATTGTCCGCTTGTTCTTGTTGATCAATTAATCGTTCCAAGTGATTGCTGTGTGTTCATGAAGTGGTAATCTTGGAAATTTCATTTCTACCTGATCTGTGTTACGTTATGTATTTATCATATGTTTTATTTATTTATTTATTTTATCTTTTGTGATTTGAAGTAATATTTTAACTCAACTGATAAATTTGGTTACGGATCATGGCTTTAATCTGATTGGCTTTTATTTGTTTGCACAATGTAATCCATTAAGATTTCGGATGACAGTTAGGACAATAAGTTTAACAGAGAGTTCTTTTCTTTTTCTTTTATTTTAATCTTGATTCGAAGAAGAGTTCCGTCTCACAATTTCTTTCTGGGAAGACGGGCAGTTGCCGCGCGTAGATTTGCCGCCTCCTACAACAGGTCGGGCAAACTTGCGACTTGGATAGTGTAAATTTAATAATTTCTAGTCTGCTTAAGTTAGTTCCTTAAATCATTGTGTCAGCAAAAAAAAAAAAAAAAGGCTAGGGCCGCAACCAGTTCAATATACCCTAGCCTTCAATTGCATTTTGAAAGTTTATCGGGGCGGTCACTGATGCCATGCAAAAACCCAATTCTCTCTTGTTAGATCCAACTCGGTGTGAGACCATGTTATCAGCACACTGCTTGTAACGGAGGAAAAATTAATTTACTTATTTTTCGACTTTTCTATACATAAATGCATAGGAAATTATATGGCGACAATTGAAATTTGATTTCTTTTTTTAGACAATTTATACAGTGCTGGCATGGGACTTGCAAAATAGATAATTTGATTGTCCAAATATACCCATGGTGGAAGCACACGCCCGAGAAACATGGCCGGAGAGCGAATATAAAGATCCAATTTTTTAAGTAGTAGGTGGTAATACATATGACTAAACAAATGAGTGGTGTTTTTAGTTGACTTAGGAAAGTAAATTCACAGGTTTTGGGTGGAGCATCCACATTCGAATTGTCGTGAGCTCTCTCAATCCTGAGATCATTAGCCGCATGCCTGGTTGCTTTTGTGAAAAGATCGAATAATATTAAGGAGGAAACTTTTATCATAAACATTTCTAAGTCTGTTCAACGAAACCGATTTAATTAGGAGTATTCTTGTTGGCTTATTGCATTTTACGAGACATGTTATTCTTTTATAACCAAATTTCCTCAATGAATTTGTTTCACTAACTTATTGCTAATAAAGTCAATTTGTGGAACACGCTTCAACAATTGATCATTTTCTATTGCCTCTTTCGACAACATGAACAATGAAAAACTTTGGAGGCATGTCGCATGCATCCTCATGATGCAGCCTTGTCTCGTTAGTATATAAGGGAAATTTCTTTCATAAGCCTAACATGCCTCGTAGATCATGATTGCCACTAAGCACAAGTTAAAACACAATCATGCTCGCCATATATATTTGCTGGAGATAACGTCAAACATACGTTTGTTTACCTGCATTAACCTTTCTACTTTTGAATCCCTTTTCATCGTACGATATATTAAATATTATTGACTATTACTACTACTCTAATCGAAGATTAATAATAAACTTTAATAAGGTGTAACATGAGCGCGCGTGCCCCTAAATTAAGGGCTACCAAGTTGTGCAATTTCTTCGGAAAGCCAACTTTGACTTGTCAAGAGCTCAATTCACTGGTAAGAATTTTTGGGTGGAATGATCGGTTTTCGGTGCGTTCAATCAATAAATTATAAGGAGAAGTAAAGACAGTAAAGACGTTGGTGTGGTGTCAATCAACACCCCTTTGATGTATCTGGTAGTCGATTTGTGATATAGAATACTAGAGAAAAACTCAAGCAATTAATTCCATTAGGACTAGGATTCTTAGATCTCTTGTGTGGTTAAAGATGGCACCAAGTGGGCCCAATAGCCTTAGCTTTTCTAACCCTTTTACCCTCTCAACCACTCCCCACCACACCCTCTCTCACATGTGTGGTGGGGTCCACTGGGACCCATCGGGTGAGCCCCACCACATATGTGAGAGAGGGTGTGGTGGGGAGTGGTTGAGGGGGTGTGTACCTATCATTTTTTTTTAGGATTAGGAAATCCTGCAAGACTTGGACTATTTGTACTTATCCCCGTGGCGATTGGAGCATTCAGAACCCCTTTGTGATAGTTTATTTGATCACCGTGGTGTTTTCCGCGCTCGGCTACTTATGGTTCGAGCAGGTGTTAG
The DNA here is from genome assembly GCA_963854785.1 of Vaccinium vitis-idaea. Lineage (NCBI taxonomy): Eukaryota > Viridiplantae > Streptophyta > Magnoliopsida > Ericales > Ericaceae > Vaccinium > Vaccinium vitis-idaea. The sequence continues at coordinate 225,878 of OY978223.1, read as the reverse complement.
ACTGAGTTGAGTTGTGTATGGTCTATCACAGGTTTTATATCTATTTACCACAATGACAGGCTTTTCCTTTGTTGAAAGCGCACTTAACTGATAAATGAATCAAGCAATTCGAGAGTGATTTTGTATTTTATCGCTAAGAACTTGTGCAAGAACGTTTTGTTACCTAAACAAATCAGTTTTTTAGCATTTTTCTGATGCTTGTTAAGTTTTGAGAGGATGCTTGAATAAACTATTACTCAGTTCATTCAACATATGGTTTGTAGAAAACCAAAGAAACTCCAATTAAAGTTAATTTGAGATCAATTCATCTGTTGGATATGCAAATCTTGAACACATTTTTGAAATTCGTTGAGATTTTAAATAAACTTGAATATTCCATTCCCCAATTAGTTTGATTCATTCATCAATCCTACCTTTTGACATTCGTATAATTCGAGTTTTGGTAAAACAAGACTAAATCAATTTCACCTGTGAAAACTTGATAAACGGTTCACATTAATTAGTCAATACCGTTAACTTGTCCGAATATCAGTAGACCCCGAACATGAGTTATGACATGGATCATTTTATTAAAAAATCATGCATGGGTGGCACACACAATTATAGCATCTCGAATTGTAGGTCTCTCTTAATAGAATAAAATAAAATTGTAGGTCATTTTTCAAGTTGATTTTATCATTTGATATGAAGGCTCACAAAATGACCTTCAGCCTCTTTTTTTTCTTCTAAACCAGGCGGCGATAGGATTTTAATGCTAGTGACAATAATAAGAATCAATAATTGCTCCATCAGTTTGAACCTGTTACCTCACATTCAGGACTCAAACCTAATGCAGAAGAAAATTGCGCCAAAGCCTTCCACCATTTCTAAAGTTAAAGGGTCCTTCCAATAAAAAATTAAGAAGACAAAAAAACCAAAAAAAATAAACATACTGCAGGGTGCTTTTTACACTTGTTAATATACTTTCATATACTTTTATTCATTTTTTTTTTTATATATTTCAATACACTTTTTAATCATTAACGACAGTTTAGTGAACTAATTTTAAAAATTTCGATTTTGCTTTTTCTCAAGCCAATATGCACAAGAAACATCGAGAAGTCAATTATTGTTAGCTCAACAATTGCGTGTTTTGTGCTTAAGTGAATTTTTGTGGTTGTATGATAGCCCGGAACACCTAATAAATAAAGTTTAAGAAAGTATAGAGGCTTTTGTCCAGCCACAAAACTGATTAGGAGCAGTCGTGGCATGCCCTGGTTCCAGTTTGGGATTCCTTGCCAAAAACTATGTACAAACATGAGAGACATATGCAACTTTGACAAGAAGACAATTTCATCATGACCAATGATTGATTGAGCTTCAGAGAGTAGGGCATCCCCTTAATATCCATCGAAAACCCAGAAAATGAAGGTAATAATTGACAAATAAGAGTGTAATGAAGGTCAGCATTGAGAGGAATTTCTCAATGTTGACCCCCAACCACATGATGACAGGTGTCATTCAGGGGTAATGCAACCTGTAGCAAAGTTGCGCGGGTCAGCACTGCGCAAGCCCCATTAGCTCGCCCTTTTCCTCGGTAAAGGAACCTAGCACGCACCCCTCTAAGGCCCAACTAAGGCACGTGCGTATAAGCCATGTGTCATCCAAGCATGGAGAAGAGCCCCTGACCGTATTGATTAGCGTGGCCCATATATACGGGTGAGAACACGAAAAGCTAATCATTCATATATTAGCCCGAGCAAATGCTTGTTTCGGTCTAAGGCAGGACTCGAGGGATCCTCTAAGACTGGGCAGCGGTAATGACACGACCGAACATGTTATGACCTTGCCCTAACGGGAATGGAAGGAGATCTAGTGGTTTGATGGCTACAAAAGAAGAGAGGTTCTTTGCGCAAGTGTGGAGTAGCGCACCCGAGTAACTTGTGCGATCAAGGTGTACAGAAAGGACACGTGTCCTCATATTACAGGGAGACATCTGGCGCCTGAGTATTGGCCCAAGGTGCCTATAAATATGAGATCTTCCCTTCACAATTTCCAGAGGTAATTTAATTGACAAAGTGTGTCATTCTATAGAGAGAAAGTAGGCAGTAACTGATTTTGGGAGGAGAACATTCTCTCCAGTGACATCACCCTATTCTTTCTAGATCACTTGGGCACCCCTCATGGATTAGCCTAAGAGCTTCACCGTCTTAACCTTGTATGTGCATGGTAGGTCGTTTTTCACACAAAAAATAATTAATAAAATGAAATAATTACTACTACTCAAAGAACAGTGGCAAATATTCCGAGTATCGTCCTCAGGGATTAAAAGGCTAAATTGCAAATGCTTCAATTGATTTCTAAATTAATTCGATAAAAAGTTGAATTGAGTTTGATTTCGAAAATTATCTAAATAATTAAAAGTAAGAAAGATGGTGAATTAAATAATAAGGGAAAAGGTCTTAGGGTTTCGAATCCACCCTAACTTCGCAACCAAGTAATTATATCAATTTAGGAAAATCAATTACAGAAACGACAATCACTTGCTAAAAGCTACAAGCCTTTGCAGTATCGACAAGAAAATAACATGTGATTGAAAACCGGGCATAACCTATCTTCGGTTGGCACGAATCGTCTTCCTTAGGCATAGACTATCCTAATTCACAATTTCACGCGCCAAGAAAATTGTTGCATAACTATGTATTTTCATTTAATGAAAAACAAACACATAACACTAGATAGGAAAAATAAGATCGAATCATAAAAATAAGTCTCAAAGTTATACAACCATCGTTTCGATAATCATATCCAAAATTAATAAAAACATAGTTACTTGGCTAGGGCTTCATCTACACGCTAAAGGAGAGTTTAGCCGGACATCGGAAAGAAGGACCAGACTTGAAAGAACCGTTCTCCGTCGAACAGTGCCTGCAGCCCTGTTACGTCATAGCATCCTCAAGCCGAGAACCCTTGTATTTATAAGTGAACCGAAATATCCCTTACGGGCCGTTTGGATGGCGTATTAGTTTTGGAGGGATTAAATAGTAAGGGGGGATAAAATAGTCAGGGGGATTAAATAAGAAGGGTGGACCCACAGTTAAGAAAGAGGGATTAAATAGTCGACGGTTGGATGAGGGATAAAGAAGGAAGATAAGGAGGGTGGATGATGTAAAAATTTGTTAAAAGACTATTTTACCCTTGGTAATACATATCTTAAATTATGCATTTAAATAATTATAAAAATACCAAAAATCATTAATTTGTTTTACTTTTCAACCATTGAGGTATAATAATTCATTGTAATATTTTTATGTAATTTAAAAATATTAAATAGTAAAAGCACATTTCAGTGGCACAGGGTTATCAGTAAAAATATCCAACAGAAATTCATAATAAAAATTATACAAAATGATTTTCCTGTGTACTACTTGAATTGGTACTACTTTTCTCTACTTTAATTGATTTTCCTGTGTGCTACTTTAATTGGAACTACTCTTGAATTATCGTGTAGTGTACTACTTTTAGTTGGTTGCACCGTGGCAACCACACAGGATAATTTTCCTGGCTTCCTTGTTTATCTCGATCATATCAACAAACAGATCCACTTCTCTTCATCTTCTCTTCTCTCACAAAACCAGATCTAATTTTTTTCTTCCCGTCTTCCATGGCCGATCAACACGTAAACCTCCACCACCACGGAATATCTCTCTCTCTCAGCATCAACGATGGTAAAAGGAGAGAAAATTGGGGGTCCGACGATCAGCCCTTTGAAAATGGTAATTTCTCATTTTTTACATTCAAGATCTGGTTTTTGTGCTGATTTTGGTCCGAAATTGTGGATGAAGGAGGGTAGCAAGGTAAAAGGGGGATGGATGAGAGGCCGGACTAAATACAAGCACCCCCCCTCCCCCCCCCCCCCCCCCCTGCTTCTATTTAGTCCGGCTTGCCCTTGATTATTTAGCCGCCGGCTATTTAGTCGGGGGCCGATTTTGGTTGCCAAAACATGGGCTAAACGTCCAATCACTCTTCATCCCCCCGGATTCAATAGTCAGGGTTTCTTGTGCATCATCCAAACGAGCTGTTAAAGCCTAAGCAGCCCTACTTTTTGGCCCATTAATATTCTGCCGGAAATTGCCTTTAAAGAACTTGTCCTATTCTCTGGTCCACTCTAAGTCCAAATACTCCAATTGAGAACCAATTGTTGGCCCACCATGACATGTGCATACATTATACTCTGCCAATTGCAATTCTAAAACGTGGGCACTAGGAGTTAGGGGTGTAACCGGTTCGGTTCGGTTCGGGGGGGATTTTGATTGAACCGAATAAAACCGGTTCAGGGACAAGTAGGAACCAAAACCGAGTTTTGAAGGTCGGTTCGGTTCCGGTTCAGTTCGTCCCAGTTCGGTTTCGTAGTCGGTTCGGTTCAGAGGTTTAGAGGGGAGAGACAGAGAAATCTGCATACGATGTACATACATGTACACATACGATATACATACATGTACACTTACAGGAATCAATACAATTGATACACGAACAAATCAATCGAGATAGACGAACAAATTGATCGAGATACACGAGTCAATCGATATAAACATACACGAATAGATCGATATATACATACACGAATCGATCGAGATCTCATCATTGTCATGACCGCCACAGCAACTCCGATCTCGTCCTCTCGTCATCGTCATGACTGCCAAGGCAGCTGTGATCTCGTCATCTCATCATCATCGTGACCTCTACGGCATATACATGTAAGCCTTCATCATCGTCCCGCCACGGCTCGATCTGAGAGCGAGAGAGAGAGAGAGAGAGAGAGAGAGAGAGAGAGAGAGAGGAGGGTGTATCGCCGCACTTTTTAGATCTGTGGAGAGAGAGTGAATAGGGTTTCTGATTTGTGGGAGGTTTTGCACTGCTAGTCGGCCGTCGGTGAGAGAGAGAGAGAGAGAGAGAGAGAGAGAGAGAGAGAGAGAGAGAGAGAGAGAGAGGAGTGGACTTGGAGTGTGTCGGCTGAGGTCTCCAGAGGAGAGGAGACCGAGGGTGAGGCGATTAGAATTAGTAAAGTAAGAAATATGAGTATATATATATATATATATAATAAAACCGGTTCGGTTCGGTTCGGTTCGCTCTAAAATTTCGAAAACCGAGAACCGAACCGGATTCAAAAATTTTTTACTCCACAGAACCGAACTGAATCGGGGAATGAAAAAAACCGAAAAATTTAACCGGTTCGGTTCAGTTCTCGTACTCGGTTCAGTTCGTCCGGTTTTTTGTTCACCCCTAGTAGGAGTAGATTTCGTGAGGCCCAACCCAATTATTATTCAGCACCGGACTTTGCTTCGATATCGAGTAAAATGTGCATTTTTAATCAAAGTGTCCAAATACCTGCAACACAAATAAAATAAAGCATTAATTCCTAAGTAACAATGTAAATGGACGTAGTATGGATAAACAGAGGGGCGCTTATGTAAACATTTACGCTCTCATCAGTGCACAACTGTTCTCTTTTTCACCTTTATTCTAGATCACTCAATTTTCCTTATTCCTACTGTTAATTATTCTTACATCTTCAGCTCGTTCATACTCAAACACAAATCTCTTTTACAAAGGGTAATGATTAGAGAGAAATAGAGATAGAGATAGAGATAGAAAGAGAAATGAGAATAATAATTGAAAATAATGGTAATGATTTGAGAGAAACGTGAGTAATAATTGAAAAAACCGATGTGGAAACCCAAAACGAACAAGGTCTTCCCCTTCTCCACTCATTGATTGTATTTTTCGTTTTAGATTAGGATTTAAGGGTGTTTGAGAGGCTCATTTTCAACTTTTTGAATTATAGTTAGAATGTATTTTAAATTGGGGTAGAGTGTTTGAGAGATATGTGCAAAATATATTTTGTATGTCTTTTTGTTAATTAAAATTGGAAAAGTAGAAAATGAGAAGTTTAAAATGTTTTCCCAGCCAACTTTTGGCTTCTCCTCTCTAATGTCAAAAAATCAAAACACATTCTCACATAATATAGTTTTCATTTTCCAGCTAAACAACCAAAAGCCAATAATGCAAAAATGAAAAATAGAAAATGAAGCATCCAAACAGGTCTTTAAGCAGGGGAATCTTTCGTTTCACGTGTAGTATACAAATTCAACTTCAATAGTCCTTTTGTAAGTTGCTGACACTCCATTGCGGTTTGGCCCATACATAAGACGAAAAAATCAGTGAGAGTTTGGCCAAAGCCAAACAGGACTACTTAAGTTGAACGAAAATGATTGTGACACACACTCAACCACACACAATCATACACACACTCACATGCGGTGGGACACCATACACACACTCACATGCGATGGGTCCCACCGCATGTGAGTGTGTGTGTGGTTGTGTGTGTGTGTATGTATCACTCATTCTCATTCTCATTCTCATTCTCATTCTCTCTCTCTCTCTCTCCCTCCCTCCCTCCCTCCTGGCGTAAACCATTAGAACGTAACAACGATTATTAGTAGGGATTCTTGCAAGATTGCTGTTATATAGGGCTCGTTTGATAGCAATTAAAGATTTTATGAATTAGTAACAAAGAGGGATTAAAACAGAGATAGGTAATGAGAAAGAATTAGTAATGAGGTGGAATTAGTAACTTGTTTGTTTGTTTGTTTTGCATGGAATTGAATGCTAGAATTGTTAACATGTTTGCTTTACATAGGATAGGATTTGATTGAAAGTGCGTATCAACTAACATCACTTCCCATTCCTCTTTAATAAAAAAAAATTCAAATACACATAGCCATTAAGCATTTAGCAATCCCGTGAATCCCATCCAATTCTCCAAAGCAAAAAGACCCATTTCTAGTTCAAGACACCTCACCACCCTCCAAACAAAAAATTTATACACGACTCAATCTTCCTCCTCGCCTTCTTACTTTCTCTCCTCTTTATTGTCTTCCAATTCCAGACACCTCTTTTCCCTCGCCTTGCTCTCTCTCATCTGGCATCTACCACCACCCTCCATCCCCTCGCCAGAATTTGCACTGGTGTTTTATGACGAGCCCAACAAACAAACCGATCGCCATCCCCTTAGCTCTCGAGAAGAGAGATGATGAGTGGTGGAGGCTTCATTTAGTTGCCAACTAATATTTGAGGGTAACGGGTGAATGGAGAGAAAAAAGGAGGGCGTCTTTGTCTTCTCACCTTCAGTCTCTTGGGATAGGATTGATAGTAACACCCTCCTATTGGGAGACTGGGAATCCCATGAGACTCCGAATCCACCCCACTAAAATCAAACAAAACATTGGATTGACGGGCCCATCGACTTGCTAGTCCAATCCCGAATGCTCAGAGGGTTATCAAACAAGCTTTGTTCATGAAAACCTGTTATTGGTCACGTCGTTTTGAATATAGAAATACTTCCTCGGTACCAAATTGTTCATCCCTTATGGAAAAATGCGTAATATTCGGACTAACAAATCAAGTACTCATCTGCATCATTCTTTGAAAAATTTTACACTAAATTAAAGTACTCAATGAGTTCTCTAATATGGTGCAAATTTTTTTTTTTTTTTTTTGAATTTTGTATAGAAGTATTTTATTTTTTGATCTAAAAATTGCCCAATTTTTCGTAGAGGTCCAACAATTCGGGATAGATTGAGTTTTCTTTTAAAATCTTTTGCTACATATAACCCCATACCAAAGTTGCCATTTACAACTCAAGTCTCAACAATCCCAAGCCACAAATTTGTCTAGAGAAAGAATTGATATAAACAAATATGACTGGCAAGAGCCAAGACAGAAACAAGCCTACACTGTAAAGACTATAGTTGATGTTTAACAATCTATCCGGCTAATCGATATTTCTGTATACATGTATGAACAGAGCCTTTTAATCGAAATTTTTTGAAAAAAAAAAAAAAAAGGAAGAAAGAAAGAAAAACAGCCTTGGCCGTCTGAATTTCTAATCAATTTTTGAACACAGCATCACCCTTCGACCTGCGAGGATTCTTGATCCGACGGTCCAATTTTGCAGCTTGTCTTTAGCTTCAACAGACCGTACAACTTCCGTAACTCCCTCACTGGAGGGGAGCTTTCTTTGAAACCACCGGGCTCACTCGCCACATCCACCGAGAATCTCGACGACGCGCCATCGCTCATCCGCCGTCCGACCTTCGCCGCTGTAATAACCGACTTCAAAGCCCTGCTCGGAGAACTCCTGTTGGCGATCATGATCTCCCCGACCTCCGCCGGTGACAGCGTTGCACCGCTCTGAAACACCTCTTCGACCTGTGGAAACAGCTTGTGGTCCTTTAGCCCTAGATAGCTATTGGCAAGACTCTTGAAGGAACTGAAATCACAAAGAGGAAAATGTATATGAACGTCGATCCGACCAGGCCTGAGTATGGCCGAATCGATCCGTTCTTTGTGGTTCATAGTGAACACCATCACTTTCTCATCCGAACAACACGAGTTCACAATTCCGTCCATGAAGTTGAGCACACCGGATAAACTCAACGCCGTAGAACCTTTCTCCGCCAGGAACCGATCCAGATCCTCGATTACGATAATCGACTTGCTTGTCGTCTGCAACAAAAGCATCTTCAGATCGGTATCATCGGAGACTCTTAAGAGATCGACATCGTAAACATCGTACGAGAGGAATTTGGCCATGGCGGCGACGAAGCTGGATTTGCCAGTGCCAGAGGGGCCGTATAGTAAATAGCTTCGCTTCCAAACGCGGCCCAAGCGGTGGTAGTACTGTTTGGATCTGAGAAACGACTCGAGATCGGACTTGACCCGGTTCTTCAGATCCGAATCCATGGCGATCGTTTCGAGAGTCGAGGGATGGGTGAACGGAACCGATCTCCACCGTCCGTCGGATTTCTCCGTGTTCATGTACAGCTTCACGTCTCTTTGAGGCTTCTGTTCGATCTCGTCGGAAATCGTGTGGATGTGTTGGAGATAAGGTTTCAGAATCCGACGTTTGTCCTTCTTTTTCACCCTCAGAATAAAATTCTTGCAGATGAAACCTTTTCCGTTGTCAACGGCGTTCGTCCACGATAGCCTTGCGCCGAGAAACTCATCGTGAACCGTCTGATTATCGTCGAGGCAGAGAATGATGTCGTTGGATTTTTTGCCGGCGAAGAGGTTTGTGAAATCGGAGTCCTCCATCGAAGTCAGCGAATTCACGTAAGTATGGACTTTTCTGTAAAATTGATTCTCCTGGAAGTTGTCATTCAATTCGGGTACTTTGAAGGACTGGTGAACGTGAACTCGATCTTCAACCCAGTGCACCCACTTTTTCAAGACGTAAATTAAAGCAGTACGGTACAAGAACAATCGAACTAGAACGAATAAACAACCGATTACGACTAGTAACAGAAACAATCTAGTAATTATAGAAAACATGACTGACTGACTACTGGAGAAAACACCCAAACACTGCTTGCCCGAAATTGAATCAAGTAGCAAGCAGCTAGCTAAAAAAATCGGAGTTTTGAAGCGGAAATCATATTTGGACTCTAGTTTTTTGGTCTGGGAGGGGCGTGAAGAGGAAGAGTTATTGGTATGATAGGATACGATAGGATTGGTATTTTTTTGAACTTTTAAAGGTGAGGTAATTAAGTGGAGATGGAGACGGCTAGTTGCCGGCGAGGAAGAGAGAGAGAGAGAGAGAGGAGGGTATGTATGGATATTGAAGTTTGAATAAGATCTTAGGTGACGAGAGTGAGATAATCGGAACGAGGGAGGGAGGGGGGTGGAAAAGATGATGATCTCTCTTTTTGTTGATCTCCGTCTCAGTCCTACTACTACTTTCCAGGCATGTTTTGTAATAATGTACAGTAAAGCCTTTTTTTAATTGGTTTAGTATTTTATAAGTACTGGAGTACTAGTACTTATTTGCAGGCGTTTCTGACGGTAGACAGTTTGGTTTTGGTTTTGTTTTAAACACGGGACCTACCCGTGGTTTCCTTCTTATTAGTAATAAATTAAAACCTCAAGCAAATCTCAAATAGGAAGTACTATATTCGTATTAATAAGATATGATTAGTATTATATTGTTGTTTGATAGGCCACCACTACTATAATAAGAGGCCAATAGTTGCTGGTTATTATACAATAGTAGTAGTAATTTACTCTTACCAAAAAAAAAAAAAAAAAAAAAAACTAACTATACTCTTGAAGCGTTCAATGATTTCTCTCATTTATTTACAGTTTTGTAAACTATACACATGTGTCTTCATAAATGGCAACAGATATTTTGAGTTCTTTTTTTTTATATGGAGAGGGTAGAAAAATGGAATCAAGATGTTATTCTGATATACTATATAAGGGAATACTTAACCTTTAAAATCAGAAAATGGAATCTGATTTAGAGTTCTTGATCGATATTTTGAGTATCCATTTTTGAAGTGTCTCCTGTATTCCCAAAATATCTAACCAAATTAGGTCAATACACACACACACACACCAAGTTTAACATGCTTTTATGTTTTTTTTTTTTTTATTGTGAAACAATAGACTCTACAATTTTATGAATAATTTTGCATATGTTTTGAAATACTCTGTTAAATTTTTATGTTGGAAATTAAACTTGATTTTAAACAAGTAGAATTACTTAGCAGACAACATGCATGGTTGTGGACTTGTGGTTCATGCATGTAGCTGAAGAATTTTGGTTAAAGTATCAATGTATTTACTGTATTCATGTATATATGTGAACTACTACAATATCTTCTTATGTATGCATGTGAAGACACATGAATTTGGTCATTTATATACTTCAATCATCCAGTAAATTTAATTCTTAAAAAAAGAAGCGTTAGTTTTCTACTACTAAAAAAATAAAAGGCATATATATGTGCATAAAATTTGAAATTATTGTACACCAATTAAATTTTCAATTAATTTAATTAGTTCTTTATTCCTGTTATTTCTGTATCTACTTTTGAGCTGTGTCCAACTAACTTTGGGCCCACAACTTAGCATTTAGGATTGTTTGCGTAATTATTGCGTTTACGTCTGTTTTCTTCCAAGTTGTTGCTGCACACAATGCCAACAACTCAAACTATTAGTCTTAAACGCTATAAATTAATTAGGACACGCGGTCTACGCGGGGCGGGGGTACTGCTGCTGGTTAACTTCTTTTTTTTTTTTTGGTAGACGGTGCTGGATAACTTGAAAGCTGGCATTTCTATTTTTCTCAAGGATGGTCCGAAAGCTAACGATTCGATGGTATCATTGTCCAAATATATTTAAAAGTTTCTATCTTCTTATTCCATTTTTCCGCTTTAGAATATGGTAGGCATATTCTTTTTCACAAATGTCGTGTTAATTTAGATTTCCCACTTTCGATAGCCAAAATTTTAGAATCGTTCGTTTAGACTGAAAATTTATTAAAAGTGCTAGTTGTTGCTATTGTGGCATGACACGTGTAGCATTTTATTTTATTTTTTTTAACTCATGTGTCCCAACTAATTTACACGCACATCGCTTAATCATGTGGACTCAATTTTTTCGTCCACGAGCTAGGGGTTTAATTAAAGCAGGAATAATGCCCTATATATTCAACAATCGTCCCAAAGAAGTTAAGAGCGTTTGATAGGTTTCGAACCAGCTGGGATCTTAAGATGAAACAAACCCTTATGTGACTTGTGTTGAACTTAATTTAGGACAGATTAACATGTGTAGTATTTTTTTACGCATGAGGAGGGATTATACAATGCTTTGGTGCTACATGCCTCTTCTTCACCAAATATTAGTGTGGGAGTCACACACTTTGTGGTAGAATTAATGTACATAATATATGGTCGATTTGAGCTCTACAGCACCATGTGGCGGTTTTTCAAGAACTATTAATAAATTTCAATGAGGCATGTGGATTTTGCTAACACTGACACATTATAGTGTCGTTTATAATCGATAAATGTTGGAGTTATGGAAGTAATTAAAGAGAAATCCATAGAAGGGGAAAAGGTAAGAAAAGCAAGTGAAAGACTTTTCTTGTTTCTCTGAGTCATTGGGAAAGTAAGAACAAACCGAATTGGTATTCGATTCGGTTATAATATGATTTATTAATTGTTAGTAGCATCTTTCCTATGTGCTTGATACTAATACAATGTAAACAGGGCTGAAAGTCAGAGGATGAAAGAAAAATTGTTTTTGGGATCTCAGTGCACAAGCAGCTTTACCATGTGGAGTCTATATGAACTCTAGCCAATTTTCTATAATAATAGCACAAGAAAAGGAGTTAAACAATCCCGAAGCTTATTATTAATATCTATGGTTTGGATGCCCCTTTTCATATACTATACTAGTGAATGACCCGTGCCTAAAGGCACTCACCGAACGAAATCTGATCATGAATAATTGCATGTACTAAAGGCACTTCTTGCGTATATAATCTCACTGCACAACCTTATCATATAGCATTGCCCCTTTTCATATACTATATATTTTGTAGAATTAAATTTATCTTCAAGTTATACAACTAGAATGTACAATGTGGGAATCCCATTTTACATTATTCCTAATAAAAGTTAGCAGCCAAACTTAGGGTCGGACTTGGAACCCAAACATCGAGATCGATTTTGTGTGGGATCTGTCAACTTTAATGACCGTGTCGTGCCGAGTCAAAATTAATTAAATAATAACTAGGAATTAACTTTAATTCCGGAGAATAGCGGTTAAGTCCGAGTGTCGATCCACAGAGACAAATTGGCTGAGTTGTGCTAATTCCAATTAACTCTAATTTAATTCGGTAAAAAGAGGTTTGATTGTTTGTGAAATTATTAAACTAAAGAGCGCAATAACTAAAAAGGTGAAACTGTTTGGGAAAAAGATCTAGGGTTAGAATCCACTCCTACCGCATAACCAAACGTTATAGACATGATTAATATTCAAATCGCAAAGGATTATCGCTAGGGCTTGCAAACCCTTACGATAATCATCAAGAAAAATATAGAGATTGTTAAAAGGCATGGACTATTCCATAGCACGAACCGTCTCACTATCGCGGCACGATCCGTCTTACGAGCATAATCCATCTCAGAATTCCAATTGCACCAGTGAAAACAATTATATGTTTACAATATTTGAACACATGTATACAAATACTCAACTGATTAAAAGAATTAAAAATGATTCCATTAATCATTTGAAACCGAGTTCTGAACATATAATCCGATCCAAATATTAACCATAATCAATGCAGGAAAACGAGGTTACTTGGTATAGAGCTTCATCCTCCCCCTAGAAAAAGGGTTTAGCCGGACATGGTGATGATCGACATGCTTTGATTTGAAGAACGCGCAAAGAACATGAAGAACCCTAGCTTTCTCTCTCTACGTAGCCTCTCAAAATAGTTCGGAACCCTAAAACATTGTTAGGAAGTTCTATTTATATATACTTAAAAACGCTAATTCCCGTCGCCCTGGCCAGACGGGGAAAGTGGTGGTCCGGACCAGCAAGGCAGATTGGTCACTGAAGCTAGTGGGGTAGCTAGTCCGGACAAGGAAAATGGTGGTCTGGACCAAGGAGGCAGATTCCATGCATTTGTGATCCTGAGTGCTTGTCCAGACTCGGAATGTGGTGGTCCGGACCAAGAAGGCAGTAACTTGACTCTTGGTTCCTCTTTCGCACCTTTTCGCATCCTTGACACTTCTAAACCACTCCAAAGCACGCTTTCCAAGTCCTTGAGTAGTCGGAGCCTGTAATACCAATAACCAACAATCATTAATTAAATGACAACCTAATTGGCCTAACAAAGTGCAAATTAGAGAGGTTAAATGGGTGCTTTTCAACACCTATCGTTTAATAAAGAAATACTGAACAACAATAGCTTTAATATGCATTCTTACTTTCAAAATTTAAGCCTTCATCTGAGGATTTTATGACTTGGTGATCTGTTGTATGTGAGAATTTTTCCACTTGTTTGTTCTTTCTAATAGTAAAATTACCCAAAGAAAAATATCTTTCATGTTTTCTTTTTATGTTTCTTGCTCTTAGTAAAAATTTTCTCACCAATTAACTACCGAAACAAAGCTTTAACAAAAAAGAAATTAAGAAAAGGAAAAACTTATACTCCCCACTAGTAGTTGTTTTAAGATATTATGCGATTTTTTTTTTTAATTTAGCTAAATAGTGACGACTTGACCATTGATTGTGCAACAATAGACGCTAGCCCAATTGGTTTTATTCGTGGACCGAACAGACCTTAGCTACGGTGCAATCTCATGCAGATAGCTGCTTAATTTTGAGCCACATTTTGGAATTGGTATTTCACACTCCACATCTTACTAGTAATGGATGTGAGCCTTTCCTGATTTAGTGGTTCAGATGCTAGAAATCTAATCTCCTTTACTTATTTCTTCTTTTGTTAGCAGGTTGATCGGTCTCGGTCACCTGCAAGAGAGAATTTGACACTAGTGTGGTGCCGGTCAACTCTCCTCCGATTAGAGGTGGCAATTGTCAACTCAGCCCATGAACCCAACCCAAACTACCCACTTATAACTCAACCTAATCCACCCATATTGTAATATGGGTTGATATTGGGTTGAACCCATATTAACCTATATTTATACAAGTTGGATTGGGTTGAAAATGGATTGAAAATGGGTTGTAATTTCACAACCAAATTCACAATAGCATGAACTGGATTAAAAAATGGCGGCTTCAAAGCAACGGGAGCGCCAGTACTACCTCAAATTTTAAACCTCCAATTTCAAACTACTATGTTTTCGTTGATCAAAAAAAAAAAAAAAAACTACTCTGCTTTTTGTAAATGTTTTGTAAAAACTCGACACATTCAGGAGGTGGAACAATGTTGTATAAGTTTTGTAAAAATTCAGTTTATTCTATTGAATATCGATAAGGTCTTAATCAATTTATTCAATTTTTTCGTTTTAAATCATCTCTGAACATTTAAAAAAAAATGTAATTTTTTCTTTTTTTGCTACAATTCTGTATAAGCTTTTTTTTTTAAAACAAAAAAATGGGTCGAATTCGTATTTTTGGATTGGATATCCGTTTTTTCGGGTTCGGATTATTGAAGCCAGATTTAGAGAGTTCGGATTCGGATCGGATTTAAGTTATTGTAATTTTTCCATTTGTTAGTTTTGGGTTAACGGTTCGTCACGACGAGAGGAATCTAAAAAGTTCAAAAAAAAAAAAACAAATTTAAAGACAAAAATAATCCAAATAGTTGTGAATTATTGGATTATTTTTTTCTGTATTCAAAAGAATTTAGTTTAGTTAATATTTTTTTACTCTGTAGATTTCTCTAGTCGAGACAACCCAATAATCCACGAAAAATCGACGCAAAACTAACAAATGCAAAAAAAAAAATTTGGAACACGGAATAATACGATGATTGCAGATGTAATTCTTGTTCGAAAGTTACCAGTCCCTCGTGTTGGATTTGTATCTTTTTTTTTTTGATCGGCATGGATCTGTATCATTAATCAACTTTCATGTGTTTTGAATTCCAAAACGTTCTTTTGTTTTGTCTTTTTTTTTTTAGGTAAAGATAAAAAAAATGGGTTGGGTTGGGTTTGGCTTAACCTATATTCGATCCACCCATATTTAACCTACCCATATTCAACCTATAACCCAAATCAACCCACTCAAACTCAACCCAACCCATCCATTTGCCACCTCTACCTCCGATGTCTAAGTCAGTGTATTTGTGGAGAATACAGAGTAAAGATCAAGCAAGTAGAAGCACCAGAGTTTGTGAGGACTAATTATATAAGCCATTTAGGAGATAGAGTCCCAAGTAGTTTTTTGCAAAAACTGCCGCGTGGACCCTTGAAAACACATTCTAAACACATTGGACGGATCGGATTTTCCCTAAACAATTGGCAACACAATAAAAATTCCCCAAGAGCTTCAATCCGGGGGTCCGGATGTGAAGCTCTGGGTATATATCTATGTAGAAATATATATATACGGAAATTTTCTAGTCCAAACCTCCCGAGAATAAGAAAAAAGTGATTTTTTTTGTGTTGCAAATTATTTTTGGAAAATCCGAGCCGTCCAATGTGTTCAGAAGGTGTTTTCAAGGGTCAACGCGGGAAATCTTCACAAAAAAAACTACCGGGAAGGGCTTGATCCAAACAGTTTTAGCAAAAACTGTAAATATAAAGTTTTTGCGAAAACTGCTTGGATCAAGCCCTTCCCGGTATTTTGTTTTGAAGATTTTTCGCGTGGACCCTTGAAAACACCTTCTGAACACATTGGACGGCTCGGATCGTCAAAAAAATGCTCGGATCATGGAGTCCCGGAGTCCCGGATGTGATGCTTTCCCTTTATATAGATATTGGGGGCGGTTCCGTTAACACAACGAATAACACAACATTTGACACAATTTTTTTTTGTGAACACCACGCGAATGATTGGAGCCGTTCAAGTTGTTTAAAATATGTTTTTAAGATCACATGTAAAAAATCAACTCATTTGAATATCGATAAGGGCTTGATCAATTCATTTAGTTTATTCCTGTCAGATTTTACAGGATATATTTGAATGAACCGATCAAGCCTTTATCGATATCCAAATGAGTTGATTTTTTACAGGTAATCTTAAAAACATGTTTTAAACAACTTGAACGAGTCAGATTGTAAGCATGAGGCTCCGATTATTGTTGTGTTATTCGTTGTGTCCATGGAACCGCCCCGTATATATATATACGGAAATGTTCACATCCACACCCTCCCGGAAATAAGAAAAACATGACATTTTTTGTGTTGCAAATTTTTTTTTGGAAATCCGATCCGTCCAATGTGTTCAGAAGGTGTTTTCAAGGGTCCCCGCGAAAAATCTTCAAAAAAAATATACCGGGAAGGGCTTGATCCAAGCAGTTTTCGCAAAAACTGTATTTATATATTTTTGCGAAAACTGCTTGGATCAAGCCCTTCCCGGTGTTTTTTTTTGAAGATTTTCCGCGAGGACCCTTGAAAACACCCTCTGAACACATGGACGGATCGGATCGTCAAAATTTTTTTTGTATAAGAAGTCCGGAAATCAAAAGTCCGGATTAGATCCTTTACCTATATATATATATATAGGAAGCCGGTCTCCTAAGGGATCCCTCATACAAAATTCCGTGCAGACTTGGCCCTTTTTCAACTTTCCGGATCAAATTTTGACGATCCGAACCGCTCAATGTTTTTAAAATGCATTTTCCAAGGTCCACGAGGAAAATCTTCAAAAAAAAATACCCGGAAGGGCTTGATCCACACAGTTTTCGATAAAATTGTACATATGTGGACCCTTAAAAATGCATTTAAAAAACATTGAGCGGTTCGGATCGTCAAAATTTGATCCGGAAATGCCAAGTCCGCACGGAATTTTGGTGAGGGATCCCTTAGGAGACCATTTTCCTATATATATATATATACAATCCCGTTCTACTAAGGACTCCCTCAAACACCCAATTTGCGGACCTCATGGATCGGGGTCGAATCTCGACGATCCGAACCGCTTTGTGTTTAAAACGTGCTTTTAAGGGTCACCGCGAAGATTCGTCCAAAAAAAATACCCGGAAGGGCTTCATTTGAGCTTTTTTCGATAAACTATATATGTACGATTATTATGAAAAACTACTCGGATGAAAGCCTTTCGGGTATTTTGTTTTTGTGATTCCGCGCGTTGGCCATGAAAAACATGTTTTAAACACATTGAGCGGTTCAGATCGTTGAAATTTGGTCCGGAAAATCAAAAAAGGGGTGGTCCTCATGGAAGAGATCCGTGAGGGAGTCCTCAATAGAACAACTTCCTATATATATATATATATAGGTAGCCCACTAAAGTGCATTCTTCATTAGGCAGCTAACTAAGTTCTTAGCACACAAAATAGGGCCCCACATGTGCTTAGGTGTATACTTTAGCAAACATTTTTTTAGGTAGTCCACTAGAGATGCTCTAACATCTGGTAGCTTTGGAGATGTATGTGCATTGGGCATAGGAAATGTGTGAGATTATAAGGAGATCTTGGGTTTGGATATGTGTCTCTGGTGTGATTTTTGGAGATTCTGAGTTACCTAACTAATATGAATATATAGGCGCATAGTGGTTGCTCAAGCAAGTAACAAGTTGCCCGAGCAACTAGAGAACAGATGACTTACTTGACGGGTTGCTTGAGCAAGTTCTGTTATGTTGAATCTCATTAGCGAACATGTGACTTGCTTGACGGGTTGCTTGAGCAAGTTTTGCAATACTGAAACGACTTTATTTGCTTCTGAAAATACTTGACTAAGTACTACTGCACTCATAAACAGTACATGTTGAAGTGATTCCTTTCCACAACATAAACAGACACTCTAGAAAGCAAAAATTACAAACTTGATAAAAATGGGATACAAATACACGTGCATGTGGTTTGACTATGGGATTGCCAACCAAAAGATAACCGAGCTTTTTGGAGCTTACAGCAACCATTGAGAAGATAGAATGGAACTTAAATTTCTAGTTATTTGAATGTAGAATTGTGTTGACATTTTATATCTAGTAAACATACTATCATGGGCAATGGCTAATGAAGTAAAGATTTTTGGGGGATTGAAGGAATGAATGAGTTCATTTCGAATGAGTGCATGCATGAATGGTTGGTTGTATATGAGTGAGAATTGTTGGTTGCATAAGAGGGAGTTATTAATTGAATTTGGAAATTATTGGAGGTTAAATGAATATTGATTTTCAAAAAATAGGGGGTAAATAGCAGCTTTTGTGATTTCATATACCCGATGCAAGAAAAAGAAAAAGAATTCTACATTTAGCTTTTCTTTTTTTGCAACAGTATCTACGTCGATGCAAAAATATATTTTTTGCGACGGT
Source organism: Vaccinium vitis-idaea (assembly GCA_963854785.1). Taxonomy (NCBI): domain Eukaryota; kingdom Viridiplantae; phylum Streptophyta; class Magnoliopsida; order Ericales; family Ericaceae; genus Vaccinium; species Vaccinium vitis-idaea. The sequence continues at coordinate 207,077 of OY978223.1, read as the reverse complement.
AGTTGTATCTGACGACAATATTTTCATACTTTTTTGTTTCCTTTAGAGTCGGAATAAGACTGATGCAAATAGTTAGCACCCGTCGGTGCTTGCCGATGCAAAAACATTTTGCCACCCCACCAACTACGACGTTTGTTTTCCTACACATGGCCTTCCAATAAGATTTCAGCGACAATGGGATGATCATTTGTGGCGTCCTGGTTGTCTTTACTCAAAAAGCGTTTTACTTGTGAAAATAAATATTTTGTCGTCGCATAGCCTAGATTGTAGACACTGGTTTGTTTACTACAGTAATGTAAACTTAGAAGAATTTAACATAAAGCATAGATTTCACAGTACCAACATAGATCATTCAAACTCTTGATAACGGATAATATCTCTGGATGTGGGGAATCTCCTTATGTTGAAAAGAAAATCCCGATAAGGGTGCTCAGTACCTCATATAAAATATGGTAGTTGTGGCTATAGACCAACTAATATATCAATCAATCAACATAGTGAGACAACATGGAAAACCTACTAGCGACCGACCATTTTTCTTTGTTTTCTTATTTGCTAGCCGTTACTACGAACAAAATGTTGATGAACTAAAACACTTGGAAATAATGAAGAAGGACTAGACAAGACCAGACTTACCTAATTTTGTGCTTAGGAATCTTGATTCTTGCCTACCACCTCTACCGTGATAAAATGATAACTGAATACATTTGTGTGAGTTTATCCTGCAAATTGGGAAATCTTAAGTGCAAATCTGCTCTCTTTCATTTTCCTCAGTGTTACATTCCTTATGTGCAAGTGCCTTAAAATTTATTCATTTATTTCCTTTTCTTCTTCTTTTTATTAACAGAGATAATGGGCCCATTATTCTGTGGTGAGAATGTTTCTGGGTAGAACTCTTGCTTCCTTCCGGGCATCAGGCGAGGCTTAGTTATTGAAGCCCATTGCGCTCGGCCCCAAAATCGACTTATGTGGGCTCATGATGTATGAATGAATAAATCCATAAAGAGATTCATCCCATTTGCTGTGAATGATGACAGATGAGTATGTCAAATGCATTTGAAAATCATGCACGGTCAACTTTCCAAATACTAAAAGATAGCAACTTATTTATTCCAATTTATCTGTTATTATCTAATCGTGGGATGGACGTAGTAATTGCCAAAAAACAGCAGAAATGGTATTTCGGGGCAGTTGAAAATGCCTCTTAAAGCTGCACGATAGGGCATTTTTACTATTGGGTCAGTTTAATGACCCGCACGCATCAATGCTGCAATAGCTCTAGGCGGCACTTTTAGGGGTCCCAATAAACATATAGGACAAGCTTGGCACATGAAACTGTCCAAAAATTCTTTGTATCAAGGCAATCCAGGTGCTGCTATAAGACATTTAACGTGAATGCCTAACCATGGTTAATCGCTTATGGAGGCATTTTTAAGTGTTGCAATAACTTGATTAATGAGACTTTTACAACTGCCGCCATAGCTTGACTTATGGGGCACTTCTGACCGCCTCAAAAGAAAATTTACTTTTAAATTTTTTTTTTACCTGCTAGTGTATATTTTTTTAACCTGCTAGTTTGTGATACTCCAATTCAATGCTATGTTACTCAACAAGAATCGACAATAAACAACTGAAGCACTAAGTATGCTAACAATATAAACTTGCAAATTTGCAATCATAAATACTTGCAAAGAATTCATGAATACAAGATCATCTAAATTGGCCTGAGCCACAACCGAAATCAAGAGAAATTAGTCAGCAACCATTCACAAGTAATAGGAACTATTGGCAATCTCATTTGACTAACATATTGAAAATTTGAAACTACAGAAGTAACATCCTTTTCAAATCATCTCCCCAAATCTTAATCCTCCTATCATGTAAATTTTTGGCTCGATCAGATTTAAAAAGCTCCTTGATCAAAGTATATTTGAAGAACGATGTCATGTACTGGTTTATTCATCAATCTATAAACTTTTGAGGCTTAGTAAAGATGCCCAAATAGCTTTGGGAGGACATTTTTAGGCAATTACAAGTGTCTTAATAGATTGCCAAAAACATAATTAAGTGTTTAAAATTGGGAATTAAATCAGGTCCAGTCAAGTGCGGCTAAAGGAAAAAGGAAAAGAAAAAAATAGATAGCAAATTGACGTAGTATTATGCCTCTCAAAAACTGCCCCATTATACTCAACTTTTAGAGGTACCACCAACTGCCCCATCAAATTACCACAAATAAATTAGACATGGAAAATATAGGATTAAGACCGACTGCCGCATTAGGAACAAGCAAATGGGGCACTTAAGAAGGTAGTGCCTCATTAGTAACTTGTAGGACAATTTTAAAAAGTGCCCCTAAGAGCATCTCCTACCCATCTCCAAATCTCCATTTTGGAGAATTCAGAGCATCTTCAATCAAGCTCTAAAACTCTATTTTAGAGACCGGATGTGACATATTGAGGGAAGATTTTTTAATTTACCTCCTCTTTTCTTCATTTTTTTTGTACTTTATGGAGGGACCCATCGTACTTTTTAGAGATTTGGTTTCTAAATATAGAGACTCACACCTCCATTTTGGTCTTCAAATCTCTAAAAAAAGGACCGTGGGTCTACAAAATTTCCCCTCTATATATCACATCGAGTCTCTAAAATAGAGTTTTAGAGCTTAGTTGAAGATGCTCCCATGCCCTCCAACCATCTCCATTTGTGGTCTCCAAAATGGAGACTCAACTCCCATCCTCCATATATATTTGGAGAATCTCGTACCAAATGGAGACCCATCTCCATTTCCCCTCTTTTTCTTAAAATCACTATTTTATCCTTTGTATCTATTGACAACAAATTAAAATATCAACCATATCCTATTTAGTTTTTGCTAAATTTTCTTCAATGACATAAAACTTTTACATTTTACACTCAATTTTTATAAAATTGATATCATTGAAAAGATATTAAGGGGGTATTTGGTAACCTCATCTTCAGCTTTTCATTTTTAATTTTTTGGCTTTTCAACTTTTTGGATTATGGTCAGAATGTATTTTGAATTTTGTAGGAGTGTTTGGGAGAAATGTGCAGAATGTATTTTGCAACATGAGTAGTGTTTTGGAGATATGTACAGAATCCATTTGTGGGGCTTTTTGTTAGTGAAAATGAGAAAAGTGGAAAATGAGAAGTCAAAAAGCTCCTCCCCACCTCTTTTTCACCTCCTCTCTAAAGTAAAAAATGGAAAACCCATTTTCTTAGAAATCATTTTGGCCAAGTCTCCCAAATATCCAAAACCCAAAAATGTGAAAATGAGAAGTAGAAAAGGGGCTCCCAAACACCCTCTAATAATATCTTCAAAACAAGCCTAATATTAAATAGGTATAAATACGCTTTGAAATTACATTAAATTTAAATTCAAATAACTTCAACTCTCATATTTTTTTTTTCATTTACACCTATCCATTATTACTCATCCATCGGTCTCCTGAACATTCCATCTGTTTAATGTCTTCTTTTTTTTCATTTACTTTTCCTACCCACCATGGTTGGTGTGGAGTAAAAATAGAATTCAATGAGTTGCATAGTGGTCTCTATAATTTGTCATTTAGTTATTCCAACTACAAGTTTTTCCCCTGGCTATGCACTTCTCTCCATAAGTTTTGTTTAACCATGGAAACTAGTTCAACATCTGCTCAAGCTCATCGCGCTCAAGCTTTTACAATGGAAGAAGATAAAATCCTATGTAATTCATGGATTGAAGTTTCTCAAGATCCTGTAAAGGGTATCAATAAAAAAAGGGTTATAGTTGCGCATTAGTGTGATTTTCCATGATCGTAGACTTTGCCTGAGGGGGTGCTTTTCACCGGAGTGAGCTCTTTAGACCCTTTGAATTGGAGCGAGTAAAGGTGGAACGATTGGACCGTGTCCGAACCCTAGCTGCCCACTGGAAAGGATGACCTGCACACGTAGACAACCACGTTAGTGCCTAGCCCGGACGGTGTTGGTCCGGAAAGGCACTCCGATGGCTAAGTCAGTCACCGAAGGGAAGAAATGCGCCGGAAATCTAGAGAGAGAAGTAGAGTTATGAGGGTAGTTAATGTGGAGAGAGGAATACCCATTGTGGTAGTTGTAGCTGGGTATTTATAGGCGAAAGGGACATGCGTTGCACGCGCTCGGTCCCCCTCACGCGCCTGCCATTCCTGCCTGGAATGAAAGCTGATGTGACTTCCATCTCTGCTGTAGATGCCGCGTTTCAGCTGATGTCATGGCACGTGGGTCTGAGAGGTCACTTCACCTCGAGACATTCCCCATCACCCACGTGACTTTGTAGGCGGCGGTGGCAGGGTAGGTGACTGCTGCATTTAATGCTCCATCGTGGAACGTGTAGCGTGCCTGATACGCCACCACCAAATCAAGTAAACATGAGCCCCCGCGTGGCCGAAGTCAACTGACTCGGCACGTGAGCAGCCCGGTCTCTCGGGCGCTCGGCATGTCGATCGGTGGAGCCCCCCAGAGCGATCCGAGAGCCAAGCAGAGAGTGCTGTGTCCTCGACGCCTCCCCGGGTTCGGCGAACAGCATACAAATCTATATTTTTCCAAGCCTGGGCATCCGCGCCGAACGCTGAGGGAACCGTACGTTCGGCGGGGGTGAGATACAAAAATCTGCATTCAGTTTTGCGGACTTCGAGATGTTGGCCTGTTTGCTCTTCTATTATGCAGAGAGGGGCCTTTGCTGACCCTTGTGAACCCGGCCGCTACATGGCCATTACCGAAAGATAAGGTTTTTTCTTTTTGCTCGTAATGAAAAGTTGGTTGAATGGTTTGTAGAATGAAAGGATAAAGCAAATGATGAAGAATTGGGGGGGGGGGGGGGGGGGGTAATTTTGGAGATGGAAAATGGAGAATTGGGGTTGGATTTGTTAATTCTCCAATTCTCCTTTTTGAATAACATACATTTTTTTTAGTCTCCAAAACGGAGAAAGAGAGATGGGTTGGTGATGCTCTAAATCCCCATTTTGTTGTAGTGAGCCAGCCTCTAGTTCATAAATTTGGAATAGCCACTTGCAACTCATTTAAGTTGGCAATAGTGGGTCCTTGATAGACTTCTCAATTTCTCCCTCCCTCAAGGCTTTGGCCTATATTGCTGTATTCTATGACTAGAAAGATTCCCAAGATAGTGTTGTTGGGGCTGCATTTACATTCTTTTCTTCTCATTCAGCTACATCTCTGGGTTATAATTAAGAATCTTCCCTTTTTGCATTTCTGATATTCTTCGTAGTCGTATCAAAAAAAGAATAACATAAGTTAAGTACGAAAGAATCTCTCACAAATTTCCGAATAGAATACAGAGAATGCAATAGAAAGAGCAGCCCGGGGAATTTTCAAAAGTACTGGTCCAGTTTCTGGTTTTAAATAATCAAGAATTGAACATACCACAAACAGGACGGTTCCGGCTCTATTTGGTTGGTTTTCCAAACTAAATGCGCAAGGGAACAAATGAAAGCAAAAAGGGGAGGGCAGAGAGCATCATTTCTTTCAACAAGCAAAGTCAGAAGCAAGGAACATAGACAGCAGGGGTACCACTAAATCCCTTTTGTGAATGTCAATTCAAGTATCTATCATCATGGAAAAGTGGTTTGTGCTGTTAACAGATGCAATTGTGAACCGTCAAAACAAAGGGATTGTGAGCCGCCAAGAGGCCAATAGTTGAAATTCAGTGTTCGACTGTGATTAATCTAGAATTTGTAGCAGTACTCTAGTCACAGTTGGCATATTGATGTGCCACCAAAATGGCCGTAGGTTGCAAAGTAGGGAAATGTTCTTTCATTTCAGAGGAGGTTTTGATGCTCTAATGTTCATGTCTCAACATGAACTAAGAAAGAACTTCTCAAGGCCAATCAGACCTTTAAGTCACCCTTAAGATGGGGCCCAAAGGGCACTCCTTTACGCTTCCGAATTTCTAAAGAACGACCTCAGCTGATTTGTTGTTGATACCTATCTTGCCAGGAGAATGATTTTTTTTGGCTTTTTGATTCATAGCATGTGCTTTCTTGAATCAGATTCTTCCCCATTCCTCCCTCTGTGTCTACACTGTGTAGTTCGTGTATGACAGGCATGATTCATGCCATTAAGCTATATATATATATAGATCATGCAACATCCTTTCATTCAAGTGCTCATTTCTTTCTCTGTTATTTCAAGAGACATACATACAATTACTTTTGTAGCCAGCAATACCTCTACACTTATTAAGAAATCATGGCAAGCCAGCAACCCCCAGCTCGCCCATGGTTCCGGTTAGCTTCGATGGCTCGTCCACCCTCTGCCCCAACCCCAGCACCTGCTCCACCACCAGCTCCATCTGCTGCCCCAAGGCCACCATTTGTCCGGTCCACATTCTCCCAAACATTTGTTGCACCAACAACACAGCCAACTCAGCCACCACCACCACCTCAAGAACCTGTTCAACCACCACCTCCACCCTCAGCACCTCAAGCACCTACCCCACCACCTTCACAGCCAGCGACCCAAGCACCTGCCCCACCACCACCCGAACCACGACAGCCAACACCACCACCTCCACAGCCAGCAACCCAAGCACCTGCCCCACCACCACCCGAACCACGAAAGCCAACACCACCTCCTTCCCCCATTGCACCACCACCACCACGGGCTGCCGTGGCACCACCACCACCACCTCCAGTGGCAACAACATCATCTGTCCCAACATCACCTATCATAAAAACATCAGCTCCTTCCCCAAAATCATCACCAACTTCAACAACTCTTCAAATTGCATCCTCTTCATTGCCCCCCTCTCCAAAACCAAGAGCCGCCTTTGTTCCTTCCTCTCCTCTGCCAATTAGTCCCCCACCACCAAAACCAGTATCACCATCCCCAACAGCAGCAGCACCATCACTTTCAACTGCACCCGTTGCTGCCCCTACAGCCACCGTGATTGCTCGATTGCCAACCCCCACACCATCCCCCAAAATTGGTAAATTGCCTCAACCAGAAACCCCATCCCCACCCCCTAAGGTCCTATCTCCTCGTATCAATCCCCTCGCTCCTCCACCATCTCCACTAACACTACCCCCAGCTCAATTGAAGTCTGACGTGGAACGCCATCCCAACATTCCTCCAGAAGCTGAGCAAAAAACTATTCTGGTCCAAGAAACCATTGGAAGTACACCTAAGGTGTACGTCAGCGGGAACCATAGTCCTGGAATTGCCCTGAATGGGAAGCGAGACCTCACTAGAGACAACAAGAAAACTAAAGAAAATGGCAACCATTACAAGAAGATATCTGATTCTGAAGAGTTCGGGATGAGGGTCATCACAATTGCAGGTGAAAACAAAGGTGCAATCATGGAGTTAGGACCTACCCCTAATTCCCACAAGAAACATGAGTTTGGTGGCGGAAATCCTCTAGGCGTTCACATGAAAGGCGATCCCAGAGGTTCGAGAAGTGGTGGAAAATTAGGAAGCGACGACAGCAACAGCAGTAACGACGAAGGGAAGATAGAGAGCAAGGGAAAAAGTGACAAGACTCCTGCGGCAATTTCGTCACCTCCATTGAAGGCATTTATGAACAGCAACGTACAGGGTGTGAACAATTCAATGCTCTTCAATTGTTCTTGTACTCACCATGATCCTGGTGTCCACCTTTCTCTTTCTAGAAAGGCCAATGCTGGTGGCGTCCATGGAATACACATCAAGGACCGCACAAACGGCTAATGTATTTGTAGAAAGAAAGAAGAATAAAAAGATAGGGGAACTAAGGTTATCGATTTCACTTTCATGTACTACAATAAGAGTATGTAGTGTTTTATGGTAAAAGGAACATGGATATGGATTCTTCCATTGTTGCTTTCCTCTATCATGGAAAGTAACTGAAGAAGGGCCATGGCCAGTTTCATTATGTCTGGTGGGCTTGAAATATGTTAGGTGTCACAGAGCTAAAGTAATAAATTGTTCGTTTGTCATGTCACATGAAACTACATGCGGGTGCTTATACTAATAGGGAATAAATTGCGTTCACCCAGGGGTGGGGGGAAGGAGGAGTAAGTGGTCACTTATCTACAACACTTCCATATTTGATACTTATTTTATAAATTTGTCACATTCAAAATACAGTATTGCCTTCAGGTGCCGATGAAACTCATAAAATTTGCCCAAACACCAATCAAATAATAAATCAGTTCAAAAAAAAATAAAATAAAATAATAAAGAAAATTATTCTGGCAATGAAAGTTGTGTACAATCGCGTGTAATTGAACAATAAATCGATGGATAAATGATAAAAATCATGTGTATCAATAAAGACACATTTAGGACAAATTCCAATATGGCTATTGTGGGTTATGTCAATCATGAATAGTCATCAGTATCTTTTTTAAATCATATTCGTATCATACAACAAATATTTGCGATGTTAAATATAGGGAAGAAAATTATTTTGCAATAATTACACACCAATTTATTCTTTGACCAGATTGCTCGCACTAATCACCATTTCTGGCCTCGTTCGTGCGTGCACCGCCATTCTTAGGAGTTAAAATGTGAACCTCACATATTTGTGAGTGGTCATTACAGTTCACTGATGAGTTGTTTATCTCACACCGAACACTGCCACAATAGGCCAACCAATCACCAGAAAAAAAAAAGTGCTAGGAAGGCCTATATTAAAAGGTCACAAGACACCCTTTGAAAACTGTAGCACGAATACGATCATGGAGACAAATACGAGACACGACACTTATAAAAAAATAGAGAACTAGCACAATAATTTTTTTAAAATATTTAATTTAGTTATGCAAACCTAAATTGCAACCACTAAATATTTATGTTAGGACACCTATCTAATACTTTAGCGATCGATGGTGTAGGCCTATAGGCTACACATACACATATCTCATATTGCACTTTTGGTATAATACTTTTGAAGTAAATATTTTATTCAGAAAAATCTTGAAAATTTTATAGTATAAGTTATCATGTCGTGTACCCTTGTGTGTCACCAGCAGCATGTCTCACTATAAAGAATATAAAAATTCAATGGACATGCAACGCGTGTCCTCCTTGTGTTGGCCTTGTTCCCAGAGTGTTTGACACGGATACAGTGATCTGTAGGAGTATCAGTGCTTCATAGGTTGGGAGCTCAGTGTATGGGAAAAGCCTAGGGACCTAGTGTTTATTAAAGATTCCTTGTTGGGGTTTTGACGATGAATAGGGTCTGTCATCTATGTATAGATCTCCAGAAAGCACTAAAAGATAGGAGTATCATTTCTCTACTTCAGTGTAACACATCAAAACCACACAAATCTATTAATAGCATAAATTAGAATAATATTATTAAACAAACACAAACAAATACCGCCACCGAAGGGGGTTCTTAGTTGTGCGGGACGAGTTTGGACAATTTGTGATGGCAGTAGCTATCCCTTTGCCAAATGTTTGGTCAGTAGAGGTGGTTGAGGCGATGGGTTTTCGGTGTGCTCTAGAATCCATTAGAAACCGTTCGGGGGAAGATTTTGTGGTGGAATGTGATGCGCAAGGGGTCATTCAAATGCTACAGGGTGTGAAGTGTGCTAGTTCCAATGTGGCTGTAGTCGTTACGGATGTCATCAACTTAGCTAGCTTGTTTCATTCTATTTCATTTTCTTTTGTTCAACGTAATTTCAATAAGGCGGCTTATGTTATAGCCAAATATGCCCTTTCTATTGAGCTTCCTACCACCTGGGATGGAGATTTTCCGGACCGGATGAGTAGACAAGCTTCCTTGGACGTTTTGCAGTTGCAATAATCAATAATACATTTATCGATTGACAAAAAAAAAAAAAACAAATACGAAATCAAAATTATGGAAGCATCATTTGTTGAATCAAACAAAGAGGAAATCTGCTACAACGGCAGTCCTAGATCTAAGGAAGGTCCATTTGGCTTAGAATGACTCTCTGTAACAGGGATTAGCTTTGGAGATAGGTCCAACAAAATGAACCCCCATTATACCAAGCGACACCAAAAAAGGAGTGGGGACTTGTGCAGTATTGTTATGGTTTTTGGTTTCCAAAACACTCTGTATCTGTCATTATTTGCTTATAGTATGTTATCACAGGAACAAAAGTTACATTCAGTCATTTCATCGAACGGATCACTTATATTACATGGCATCATTCGCGAACTTTATTTCATGGAACGATGCTTGGAAAAAATCAATCATTTAATCAGCCAAAAAAAAAAAAAAAAAACCTCCCAATAAGCAATTAAAAGTTACATGCGACACTTAGATCATATGATCAGCCCAAAAAAAAAAAAAAAAACTCACTCCCAACAAACAAATGGCAGACAACTAACCTGAATCACACTGATGACAGTAGCTGGATGTTTTTCCCGCAGCAAGTTGTAGCTTTTACGCTGTTTAGTAAAGAAATTAACTATCGGAACGAAAAGTCTTTCGAGTAATACAGTCAATTAAGTTTTATGAGTTGCAAGAAAAACACAACTGCCTCCAAATAATTCAATCCACTCATTTCAATTACAAGAAATTCTACTTATCCTTAAATTCCCATAACCGTAAGGCTAAAAATACCAACTTAGAAAATACTCCGCCATGAACAATAACTGTTCCACACGCAGTCCCAAATTCAGTTTCCCATCTCTACCACTGACTCCTCCTCCAACAAAAAATTGAATAATCATCCTTGTTGAGCGAGCAAAACACGCAACTCCACAAGCCATAAACTGGCGCTGTTGTTTTACCCACCAAACTTCTCAACTCCATATCAAGCCGTTATATTGCAATCGATACGATCGCCAAAAATAAGACACATAGCGGAAAACAAAAGCCTTGGATTAAAACCCTAAGATCTAATACCAGTTTGTTATGATAGACCATGAAGTTAGAGAAAACAAACCAACAAGCGAAAATCAAGGACATAAAAATTTACGTGGTTCCCCCCCAAGCACAAAGCTATAGAGGTACATCCATGGTTGAAGAGCGTGAGCCCTAATCTCCAATATCATGAATTAAAGACTAGCAATGGAACAACCAAGAAACCCTAACATACTACGGGGAACCTATGGGGGCTCCCTCAAAGGGATTCACTCAAGAAGTCCTAATCCTAGGAGGCCACAAGACTCCTATTTATAAGAAAGCACATAAAATTAGGTTAAAACCCTCAAAAACTGCCCGGGTGGGTTTGATTTCTGCCCGGGCGGAATTTCCAGAAATCCATCCGAGAAACCCAAATCTGCCAAACCCGCCCAGGAGGCCCCGAATCCCGCCCAGGCGGTTTTTCCAGAAACAAAACTTTCGGTCCAAAATGCAGACTGCTCGCGACAAACTTCTGTGCATTCTCCGAACATCTAAAATTCAAGGCATAATTCTAACAGCTTGGCTGCTTGGCCACCATTGTTTTCCTTTTGGGTCCAAGCTAGTATATGATTGTCGGTGGTTTGGTGTCAACATAGTTTGGGATGCTTTCCTTTGCCGTGATTCCGTGTGCTTGTGTTCCCTTTAGACTCTGTAATTACTGATTCAAAGACTAATGAAAGTTTTGCTGTTCCAAAAAAAGAAAAAAGAAAAAGTATTTGTGTTTTGTTTTGCAATCCTAGACAATATCAGGGGAGGGGCGAAGGAATGGGGTGGGGGCACATGTCTTTTAGTTGTTTATTTAGATCTCCAAATAATTAGTGAAATTTCTACTTTTTTGGAGACTTCTCTAGTTCTCCCAAACAACCACATTCTTCCATTAGATTAGATAGATGGATTCAAACCCCACCAAGTTCTAGGTGCCCTACACTCCTTCCACCGGGTGAGTGTTTAAATCCAACAAGCCTCATCCCCTTCCTCTTGGTCAGTAGTAGAATAAAAGAATTTGGCTTGTCCAAGAAAAGAAAGATGGATTACAAGTAAAGGTGCATGTTCTTCCCCAAGATGTGCATCAAGTTCAGCGACACATCACAAGCCATTATTGATATCCAAATTTTATCACCAGTACTGCAAAACGATCCAACAGGTTAGTCTTTTGTTTTGTTAGGTGGGCCAACAGGGTAGTCTTTGATTCGCTGTATTTAGACCTAGAATTGAAGCAACTACCATCATGCTTTTGGAGTGGAGTACTACGTGGGTCACCTTGGTATAGTCGGTAAGTTTTTGCCTTAATTTGCATCAGCGAATAGGTGTTGATAACTAGGGAAGGGACTGCAGGCAGCTGGTTGCTCATCATTGCATGTGAAAATGTATATTGTGGCCAAATTTAGTTTCCGTCCTTGCTGTTTTTTGAACATATACATACAAATGGAAGAGGCAGATCAGAGAGAGAGAGAGAGAGAGAGAGAACAGGGTTCTGCCATTTAATCCCCCAGACTTTCTGCAATCATTTCAACAAGCTAACTTCATTATTCACATCATTCTTTGGGCCTCTTGTATTAACATGATAAAATTATCTAAAGTCTCTGAAACATTTACATACTCGCTTGTTATTTTTATCTATTAGCATTAGGTTATTTGGCTAGAATCCTGTTCCCCTTCGTAAGGAATTTCAAAAAACATGATGCAAGTTACACAGAACTATCCAGGTATATATGATCTTACCTACGAAAATCGTTTGGGTTATCTATGGCCGACATTAGAACTTTAACTTATTTTATCCATATCAAACAGCTCCATGCATCTTTCGAAAGAATCCTGATACATACACACCCCCACATACACTCCCAACCACACCTTCTCTCACATGGGGTGTGGGGCTCACATGATGGCCTCATATGAGCCCCACACCCCATGTGAGAGAGGGTGTGGTTGGGAGTGTATGTGGGGGAGTGTATGTATCATTTTTGTTTATTATTCTTGAAAAGGAAAATGACTATTTTATATCTTATTTATGCCCACCTTTTCTATAACCACTCAGATTCTTTTTTCGTCTTTTATATGTTAAATTACAAGAATTAACTCTTCATTTATATAGTCCTTCACTTCTGGAATGACAGCACTGTAAATTCACATTGCAAGATCACGAAAATGGAGTCTAAAAATCAATTACTCCGACCGTCCCCATTTTATAGTCTCAGTTAATACTTTTTATCGTTCCAAAAAAATTGTCCCACTTCAAAACTAAATGGGTAATAGTTAATGGATTTTCTCTTTTACCCTTCCATGTTTAAATTAGTAGTACAAAAAAAGTAAGAAAAAAGAAATGAATGAAGCGTAAAATGTGAAAAAAATATTTTCAAAAGTGCAATGATAGCATTGTTCCCTTATTTAGTTGAAATCCCCAAAAGGAACTACATTAAATGGGGACGGAGGGAGTACATATTTACAATTCCTTTTAGTTGGTTTTCGAAAGCAAAAATGATACATACACTCCCTCACATACACTCCCAACCACACCCTCTCTCACATGGGGTGTGGGCCTCACATGTGGGCCTCATGTGAGCCCCACACCCCATGTGAGAGAGGTGTGGTTGGGAGTGTATGTGGGGGTGTGTATGTATCATGATTCGAAAACCAAACCATGCTAAAGTCGTCTTCTCCAATATGCAGGATCCAATCACTTCCCACTGAAAGGAATCCAAGAAAGGCCCACGTGATATTATCGGCTTTTAGACAGCAATGCAGGCCCAGAAAGCCCACTCCATATGTTTTTTTCCTCCATCTTATATTGTTTTGGATGGCCCGGATGTATTTTAATTTTTTATTGGTAAAAATAAATCAAAATTAAATTAAAATTACCGAAGGCATTCGGGCCGTCCAAAATATGATCAGACGACCGAGGAGTGCACAACACAGTGCAAAGCACCCACATGCACAGCACCTCCCCCTAGTCCTAGACCAAATAGACATATCACACTACCTGTCAAATTACAGCTCCCCCCCCAAACTCCATCTAGTCTTTTACGGCTGGAAGTTTACTAATGTGTTCGATTAATACTCCATCTAGTCTTTTACGGCTGGAAGTTTACTAATGTGTTCGATTAATTTTCAGGGACTCAATTACATCAGTAGGAGTCCAATTAAAATTAGAGTAGAGCCCTACATTTGCTAAGCCATAAAAATTGATAGCAGTTGTGAGGTTTTGAACTTGACAGAACTCCAAATTAGACGTCTTCACTAAATTCTTGAAGTTGCGGATGTTTTGAATCTCTCAAGTGGTTTGGTTAGATACTGACACACTGTTAGCTCCACCCTGGGTCGAGAAGAATGAAGCTCATACTGATATGTTGAATGAGTTACGATAGATATACAAATTGAATCTCATTAATTCGCTACTAACTGAAGTAGTAATTAGGTTATATTGGAGTATGAAAGTCAGAGAGATAGAGGTGTCAGGTGTGGATGTGGAGGAGGGCCATGCTCATGCATCCAAGTCATTTCGAGAATATTGGCACATCGAAGATGCCAGGGATACAAAGTTAACTTGGTGGTGGTTCATCAGTCCGGTGCCCCCAATACGTACCCTCGACACCACGTAGACACTTAAAGTAGCCCCTAAAGAAATAATTTCCGTTGGAAGAGTAGTAGGTAATATGGAAAATTTCCCCGAAATAGTTCAGAGAAGGAGAAATTAATGATTCAGATTCACAATCAAGTGTATCTCGACTATTAATTTCTCTTTTCTGGACTATTTCATGAAGGAAAAGTCATTGATACCAGAAAAATATCCCATACCCGTTGGATACATTTTTTAGATGATTTTATAAGATATTCTTCTGGTACCATATATACCAGACCTCTTTCACGAAAGCATTTTATGTTCCCTTACATTAATTCGTTTTCTTTGCTAATGAAACATTTCATGGAACCCTAGAAACAGGCCTAAAATCTAGTCCCTAGAGTCCCCTACCTACACGTGTTTCCATGGAAGCCTTCCACCCATTTGGCCCCCTCTCTGTCTCTCCCCGTTGTTAATTACTCCCACGTACAGAACAGTACCACTCACTTTACACTCTCTCAAACATTTCATTCTTATATTATTGGCCAACTTTCACTTATCCAGGGAGGGCTCTCAAGAATGAAGGTACTCTCGATCTGTGTAGATCACAATTAAACTCACTTTCCAATTTATAATAATAATAATAATACAATACTATCATGCTCTGTTCTGTGCATATATGTCCTTTATTTATTTGACTGATGCCATCTTCTTTTTTGTCTTTTTTTCCTCTTCACCTTTTTTCCCAGATCTTCAATTGGGTGCATCGAAAGTTTCATAACAAAGGTTTGTTTTTGTATTCTCAATTCCAATTCAATGGTTACTCTTGCGAAATTCTTTTCATGAGGGGACCGTGACCATCTCCATAATATTTATGACACATTATGACTGTTTTCCTCTTAAAAAAGTTATTTTGGTTTGCATTTGTGTAAAAAAAATTTCAAAAGTTATTTTGGAATAATTTTCTTCTCTATTTACTCATGACTCATCTGTCCGATCATTACTCACATTTCTTCAATTATGTTACTCTAATTTCTCTTTGCAATCATTACCTCAAAAATCATTTCCAAAAATCAAACCAAACACCATCTCAAAATATATCTCAAAATTATTTCTCAAAACTGCCAACTAAACACAGTGGTATCATCCTACTTTTACTTTCTATAGTTTTTTTTTTTTCCTCTCTCCTTTTTACTGTAACTAATTACCGTAACCAATATCGCTAGTGCAGATGTCTGTAGTGATCTGAATGTGAAGAAGGCAGCTGAGTTCGTTACAAATATTGAAACAGACACACAAGTGCTACTCGAAAACCTCGAACTAGCCCAAGCGTTTGAAGGTTGGAGGGATGGCATTCTTACGATTGGCACATTTGGGTTTGTTCCAGTGAGCGATTTCGATAACAAAAACAAAAAAGAATGTGGAGTAGTAGTTGTTGAAAAACAAGAAGAAGAATTAAGTAGCGATAATCAAGAAGACTATAATCATGTGATTGACTGGAAAAAGTGTAAGGAAGAAGAAATTGATCCCCTGCTACTGTATCCAGCATTTGGATATTGTGGGTCGACGACGACGACGACGTACTATTACGATGAAAATGCCCCGATTAATAAAAGTGAAATGAAAATGTCATGCTATCATGAAGTTGGATGTGAGCAGCCGGAGGGTGATGAGGAAAAGGGGAACGAGATGAAGAAGAAGAAAAAGGAGAGAACGACACTGGCAGACTTGTTCTCATCAGCTGATCACTCTGATGGGATCCACGACACAAAGCCAGAATATCGCACCAACCACAATAATCCAGATTCCAACTATAATATCAACCCTGTTAATGATGATCATACTAACAAGAAGAAGACGAAGAAGAAGAAGAGAGGACAGTACTGGCTTGGCAAGAAGCTCATCCCCGGTGTCGGAGACGATGATACTACGCGTCCGATCAAGAAACTGAATCAAGTGAGTCCGTCCATGCATTTCTTTTACTATTTGTTTTTTCCTTCTCAGTAAGTTCCTAGTAGTAGAGGCGGATCCATTACAGACACAAAGGGGTTATGCGACCCCCTAAAATAGGGTCTCAAGAGGGGGTACCTAAGTCAAATGAAGTAATATATGTACATAACAGAAATGATACATACACACAAATAATTTACCCACAAATGACCCAAACACAGTTTGTTTGGGTCATTTGTGGGTAAATTTTGTGTGTATGTAATGTTGCTCTATACGTACATAATAGTCAATGTTCCAGTGGTTAGTGTAATAGCTACTCCCTCCATATCTTTTTATTTCTACCTTATCAAAGAAACATGATCATCATTACTCTTTTCACATCAACTTTACACATTTCACATTGATTTTTATTATTTTCTAAAAAATTTCTCCATTTTTATCCATTAACTCCTTTCACATTTACTTTTCAAAAAGACAAAACAATAATTGATTAAACGTTTACCCATTAACTTTTTATACTTATCAAAATGGAATACTCAACAATTAAAAAGGGACGGGAGAGTATATAATAGCTCGAAATCTAGCTAACTTGATTCAACGATAGTGGTAAAGCTAGCATTGTCCTTCCACCTGAGTGGCTCAGGTTTGACTCACTCTCGTTTTTTATTTTACAAATGGTTAAAAAAACCTCTCCACACAATTTTGAGTGTCTTGAGTCTCAAATCCACATCAAAACTTACTTATGTTGCATTAGTACCACAAAGGAAATTATAATTATGTTATTTACTACACAAATCAATTATTACTATATTACAAGTTTCACGTAAATTACATAAATACTTAATTGATTTGCATATGTAAAATGCGCAAATATTATAGTTGATGACGAGGATGCTGAAGAGGAAGATCCATCCAGATGTACTTGAAGCAAAAACTGTTCATCATCAAGATCCATCTACATGCCGACTTTTTACACAGCCCGAGGATATTATGGACTAGCGCAATGATTCGGTTTCCCCTTCTTCTTCAAAGTACTAACGGTATTGTTTCTTCATCTAGTATTTCAATACTAATGGTAATATTTAAAATTCCATATTCATTCAGAAGGAATTTGTTTAAGTGGATATGATACAACAATCAAAATGGTATTGTTTCTTCATCTAGTATTTCAATACTACTTACTAATGGTAATATTTAAAATTCCATATTCAATCAGAAGGAATTTGGACAAGTGGATATGATACAACAATCAAAATGGTTGCGCCTTTGAGATCGACCTTTGAGACCCATGAAAGTCAAACAAATTCTTTTATCACTAAAGGATAGTTCGGTCTTTAAATTTAAGGTGTGAAATTAGTTGAGGTGAATACAAACTAGCAACTTTTTGGTATTTTTTTTTCTTTATTGAATTTTTTTTTTGTTGCTTTTGGTCATAATTTTTTACTTTTATACTCTCGTCGAAACGGATGATTAATCTAAAAATACAACGCAAATCTATAAAAAAATTCAAAAAATACAAGCAAAACAAGAAAAACCAAAAAACCAAAAGAATAGAGCCTTAAAGCATCTCTAGCAGATCCCTCAAATGTTAAATTTCAGAATGTTTGAGGATCGACCATGAAATCAGTGCTCTAGCAGATCCTTCAAACACCAAATAATTTGAAGACACCCCTCAAATATTCTCTCTCTTCAAATATGGGGAATGTCCCTTGCCCTCAAATGTCAAATATTATTATGGGTAATTTCTTTTATATCCCTTTCGACTTTATGCAAAATTTAGTTTGGTCTTTCATGTTTCAATTTGGACAAATTAAACATTGCATTTTAAAATTGGTTTCAATCTCAACCCTCAGTTGGGTTCCCTTAACAATTTGGACGGAAAATCGACCACTTATGAGGGGTATTTACGTCCATCTATCTCTTTTCTTCCCTCCATCATCCCAAACTCTCTCTTTCTCTCTCTCTTTCTCTCCAACTAACACACACCCAAATAATACATACATACACAAAGGGCTGTTGACGACCTGAGTACGTGGGGGATGACCAATTCTATTAATGGGAGTCCGGTAGTATTTTTTAATGCCCATTTCACAGCACATGAGAAGCAGCTTGTTTCAACTCCCAATTTTGAAGGTTTCGGATCGGCTTCAAACCCCTACTCACCGTTACTCTTTTCCATTCAACGGAAATTTCAAGACCCAACTTTTTCACCGCTGGCACAAGATTTTTCATCGGTTGCTGATTTTGAAAAGGGATGATTACCTATAGGTCTAGAAAAGAGATGTCTAATTACCAATAAGGTAAGTCATTTTTTTAATTACCACTAAGTCACTCTTTTTTGGAGTTTAGGTTTAGGGTGCACTTTCCTATTATAGGGTTTTAGTGGTTTAGGCACTTTCATAGAGTACCCTAGAATTTTAGGCATTTTCATAGGGTACCCTAGTCATAGGGGTACCCTAGAGTTTAGGTTTAGTGTGCACTTTCCTATTATAGGGTTTTAGTGGTTTAGGCACTTTCATAGAGTACCCTAGGATTTTAGGCACTTTCATGGGGTACCCTAGTCGTAAGATACCCTAGGATTTTAGGCACTTTCATAGGGTACCCTAGGATTTTAGCACTTTCATAAGGTACCCTAGTCGTAGGGTACCCTAGGATTTTAGGCACTTTCATAAGGTACCCTAGTCGTAGGGTACCCTAGTCATAAGGGTACCCTAGTCGTAGGGTACCCTAGAGTTTAGGTTTATGATGCACTTTCCTATTATAGGGTTTAGTAGTTTAGGCACTTTCATAGGGTACCGGAGGATTTTAGACACTTTCATAGGATACCCTATGATTTAGGCATTTTTATACAAGTTGGGAAGTTGATGGGAATTTTTCAGAGTTGAGCTTGACCTGATGGTAATTATAAGATCCAAGTGTGACCTGATGGTAAATGTCCCAAAAAGAAAAAAGGTAACTAGCACTGATGCGTGACAATTGTCAATTCCCATCATAATCATCTAATTTAATCTCGAGGCATTTCATTTTTCTTGGTTACAATTTCTGTTTTCTTATTTAATTTGGAAGCATACTTCATAAAGTTGTTAAAAAAAACATAGAAAATTTAGCAATTTAAACTAAAAAAACAGAGCACAAGGCAAAGCTACATCTCTCTCTCTCTCAAATTCATCATTTTGCATTGTGTAGACACCCCAATTTGGACTATCCAAATACCCTTAAGCCATGATTGGATGGCTCCTCAATGATGATATAGATCAAAATGTGCCTCAAAAGATATGACAAATGCTCTTTATACGCAAAACCCAAATGAAACCATTTTTTTGGAACAAACCCTAGTCCCCACCTTAAGGAAATCCCGATGATGAATTGAGGAAATCCCGATGAGCTTTGTGGAAGTCTTAAGGGATGAAGAAACACCCTGAAACTAGGTATCAGAGTGCCAAACAACACTGAGAGTGAGTGGACACATGTTTTGGCCATGGTGGCATCGACGTTTTTCAATTTAGTCTGCTTTTGACCCAATTTTCACAAGCTAAACTATCCTATTTTTAGGGTTGGATCCCACTATCTTCTAGTACATTCAAAACCCTTTTTATCGATATATAATACGTCTCAATCCGTTTTGAAATGAGGAAGATGTGAGGATTTTACCAAAATAACTTCTTTTCCGACCACCTGAGGGTAAAATGGTCATAGATTTTGATGTACAAATTATTTTGGATCCAAGCCATGTTATAAAGTAGACTTAATAAGCTTTTCAACAGTACCAACCACGCGCAAAACAGAGTTCAGTAACACCCGGGACGGTGCCGTGAAGTTTGACCTATTGAGCAATCCCCCAGTGTCGTACAACATTAAATAGTGTCGTATGGCACTCACATACAGAAGTAAAACTCTTCCATCACCTTGTTTGACCACTTAAACTGCCATACAGGGGTATCTCAATGTCATACGTTACAGCTTAGTGCCATACAACACTCCCTCAATGCTGTACGACAATCCAAAATTTCCTTGTTGACCAAGTTTTCTTGTCCCCAAAGCATTTTGGCTAACTTCCTCTCTTCTTTGACTACCTTTGCTTGATTCCTAAGTCATTTTTTGCCTATATAAACCCTTCTCCACTTCCATTTCAAAAGAGAAGTTCTCTCTCCTTCAATTTCAAACTACTTAGAGCTCATTCATTCCATCCCATAAGCATGACATGCTGCTCGAAACCTCTTCCTACAATCTCTGAAAGCCAGCTTATATCTCTAAGCCTCCTACGACTCCAAAACTCCAAAGCATACGAAAACCATGCCAAATATCACCGAAAATCCAAAAAATAAACTTCACTCAAGGATAGCTTTAAACTTCATACATCATGCCTCAATCCAAAGCTTATCCTTATTTCCAGTCGTTCCAAGAAGGGTCAAGAAGGGCATTCGCTTCAAAAGCTCACTGAAGGT
Organism: Vaccinium vitis-idaea; assembly: GCA_963854785.1. NCBI lineage: Eukaryota > Viridiplantae > Streptophyta > Magnoliopsida > Ericales > Ericaceae > Vaccinium > Vaccinium vitis-idaea. The sequence goes on along the minus strand of OY978223.1, from coordinate 186,265 downwards.
ACAATTTTGTTTAAAAAGCTTATTACTTTTATTTTTTGAGAGGAGCTACCAAGTCTAGAGTGGTTCCTTGCACCACCTCTAGGTTCGGCAAGCCGTAACATTAAAAAAAATACAACAAAATAAATAAAAGTTGTTGTATCCTCTGAGGTAGTGTTGTACGACACTATACACTGCCGTACGGTACTCTCTTGTTTTGGAGGTACATTTTGATGCTCTGTTTCTTTTGGGCTTATTGACATTTTTGGTCCCCAAAGTATACGCGTAGTGGCATTTTGGTCCCCAAATTTTTAATTGCGCAATTTTGGTCCCCAACATTTGAAATTTGTGTCATTTTAGTCCGTACTCCTCACGCCGTTACTCATCTCCGTCAAATTGAGGGGCACAAGGGGTATTTAAGAACCTTTCATCTTCTCCATCCCAAAACCAGACAAGTTGATCAAAAAGGAAAAAAAAAAAAAAACAGCGGACGGAGTCAAACTATGGAGACAAATCTATCAAAATCGATCAAACAGACAAACTTCACAGGGGCACAAAGGGAATACTGAGCCGACTCAGGCAGGCGGAAAATGGGTCAGAGTTGTAGAGAGTGAAGGTGTGGAAATGAACTCGCCTCCGGATCTGCCGCTATTGACAAAATCGGAGAACAAAAAGCTGCGATAGTGAAGTCGGAATCCCCATTGGGGGCGTTCAAGTCGAAAAGCGGCGATAGTAGAGTACTGCATTTTTCCAATGATGATGGGTCACCGAAATCTCACTGAATGGTAATAGAAGAAAAACAGAAGAAAAGATGGGGAAAAAAAGTGTGGAATGGTGCAGCCACACCGAACTCTCAGGGTAAAAGTGCGGGAAAACAGTTGTGAGCCGTTGGATTATATATATATATATATACACGTCCGATATGCGATCAGTGTGGGAAAATCAAGGACTCGTGGAGTTTTTGTTTGGATTTGAATGGTGCCACCACTGTGTGAGAAGAAGAAGAAAAAAGCTGGTGAGAGGTGAAATACCCCTTGTGCCCCTCAATTTGACGGAGATGAGTAACGGCGTGAGGATTAGGGACCAAAGTGACACAAATTTCAAACATTGGGGACCAAAATTGCGCAATTGAAAATTTGGGGACCAAAATGTCACCTCGCGCACACTTTAGGGACCAAAAATGTCAATAAGCCGTTTCTTTTGGCTTATTTAGTGCCATAAAAGGTGCAAAGTGTCTTTAATTCATTTCAAATCAAAATTGCCCACTTGAAATATTGGTGTATGCCTTGTTGAACTTCAAAAACAAGTTTTCAATATTTAAAAGAACAAGTTGTACAAAATATATACCAGGAGCACATGTTATTTCAGTTTATACTCAATTACCAGTAGGTTGTGAGCACTGCCCAATATAAACCTCAATGCCGTACAACACAACCTAGTACTGTACTGTACTAACCAGTGCAAGAAATTCAAAATCAGTCTTTTTTTGGGGCAGTGATCTATCCAATAATTTTTCCCATTATTTTTTTTCTCTGTTCATATTAATATATTGTCAATTATCTTTATTCGCTGCTTATGTGAACAAAGTTAAGCAATAAAATGATTTTCCAAAATTCCACAAGCATCAAGTAAAGACTGATTTTCAATCGGATGAATGAGGGGCCTTAAAATCCTTCCCTACTCATAACATGACTCCCGAACCCAGAATACTCTGTTTTTGATAGATCAAATCCTTTTCCAAAATTAGTGGCTCAAGAGTCATTTTTTTAAAAACTATTTTAAATAGTTTCTCGGGTACTAAATCCTTTTTCACATAAAAACCCGGGTGACGACACTCAAACTTCACCATTACTATAACTCTACTACGGAAAAGGAGTATCAACGGTAAGGGAATGAGTGACAGAGATTTCGAGACCCTAGAGCCAATTACTCCATTGATGTAGTAAACTAAAGCAGAGTTATACAGAGCAATCTGCTTAAAATCTAGAGCCTATTTGGGCACTTACTTTTTCCATTTTCCCGTTTTGGTTTTCCAGTTTTTGGTGTTTGGCCGCCAGTTTTTGAGAATGGGTTCTGCAGAACTCATTCTTCGTTTTCGACGTTAGAGGCAAAAAACGAAAACAGCTCTGGGGTTCCTTTTCCCATTCTCGTTTTCTGATTCTCGTTTTTCATTTTCCCGTGAACCTTTGTTTTTACCTCTCTACCCCGAACCCCAACCCAGATCCCCAACTATTCCAACTGATTTCTCTCAAATATTCTCACCAAATGGGTTTACAATTAGGTAACCAAAAATACCAAAAATAAGAAAGAAAGAGAGGAGATCCTTGCCATTGCCGATCCGAACTGAGCTCAAACATAGCAGTCGTGCGGCAAGGCTTTGTGCGGCGACAGAGAAAGAGAGGGGTCAAGAGAGAGAGAGAGAGAGAGAGAGAGAGAGGTCTGTGCGGTGGGTTTGGTAAAGTGAAAGTTTTTTTGTTTTTAATATGGGCCGGTGGGTGGGATTGGAACAAATCTAATGTGTTTTCTTTTTTTAATTGTTAATGATTTAGAGCCTAAGAGAGAAATTTTGTCTGGCGTGATGAAACATTAGCATGAGACCACTCTTTATTTTTAAAAAAAAGGAAGATAAAAATATATTTTGTAACATAATTTATAAACAAGGGCAAAATGGTAAAAAAAAACCATAACTCATTTTCATCATTTTTCTCTCAAACACTACTACTTTTGCAAAATGCATCATGTACATTTCTCCCAAACACTCCTCCCAGATTCAAAACTCATTCTGACTATAATTCAAAAAGCCAAAAAGCCAAAAATGAAAAGTTAAAAAGTTGCCTCCCAAACACTCTCCTAGTCGGGGAGATGTTGGATAAGAATTAAAATATTCAAATTTCGGTAATATAATTTGGGCTAGCTAATTTTATATTAGTACTACATTGTATGGCCGACAAAAATGCATGACAGCCAACTAGAGCAAGTGCAACAATGCTCTCTATCCCCCTCTCATCCCTATTTTAGGGAGTCAAACCCCAAAGTTAGGCTCCAAGAGGCTCCCTAAACCCCTCCCTAAAATACAAAAATGAATAGTACCTCCCTAAAATCCCCCCCATTTAGAGAGGCACTATTCACTCCCTACCCATTTTTTTATTCTTTCTCTCTCTCCTTCCCCCTCTTTGCCGTTGCTTTCTCATTTTTTTTTCTTTTTTTATTCTCTCTCTCTTGTCTCTCTCTTACTTTTCCCCCATATATTATATTTTATTAAAAATAGGGAGGGTAATAGAGAGGATTATTGGAGACATGAATTGGTAAAATGAAAAATGTGCACTGTTCACTACTTTTTTTAGAGAAAAATTTGAGTCATCTGTTGGGGTTGCTCTATTGATCGGCAAAGCAAAACAGTTCTATTTTCTCATTTGTTCCTTTTTTATTTTTTGTGCTTACTTACAATCTCATTTTTAATATTAATGTTAACTTTCTTAACTTAATCTCGTTTGTAATTAATATATCTAAGGTTATGAATTAATAATTTTTTAACTTTCTATCAAAGCATTTTGATCTTTTCAATTCATCTTGACAAGAGAAAAATAAAAAAGTAAAAAACTATGGATCAAACTTGTAAAAAATCAACAATGAAAAATTCTAACTACCACATCTAAGGAAATGAATTAATAATTGTCTGTTTTAATTTAACTTCAACAAATTTCTATGAAAAAATAATTTTCTTAGTAATAATGTTAGACACACAACACTCCTTCACAACATCAACCACAACAGCCAACTGTGTGACACTGCACGCAGGCTGTTGTAGTTGAGTGTTGTGTCCCTATTATTATTATTTTTTAGTTATGAACGTCTCATCTATGCCACTCTTGTGAGTTGTATGTTATTATCATCTACTATTACTAGGTAGACTAACATGTTTTTCCTTTTTCCTCTCTCTGATATATGCAGATGCTATAATCTGAGCTGTGAAGGCTGTGTTTGGTTTAGAGTTTTAGTTTAGTTTTGATGATGTAAGCAGGTGTAATGAGTAGAGAGAGATAGAGAGAGAAATGAGGAAAATAATGATGTCATCAAAATCAAAACTAAAACAAAACTACAAACCGAACAGGGCCGAAGAAGTCTTGGTCTCTGGTTTCGTATAGAAGCGTATTCACGTTATTGTCATGGAATATTTCTCTCATATTTCCGTTTCACAAAAAAAAAAAAAGGAATAATTCTCTCGTTTAGGCTTATGTCTTCGTGGATTTTCATGTATATGAACCATTGAACTATTTGCTCTCTGTCTGTTTTGTACTGTACTACTACTTTTTTGGATATTGTATCGGCATTGTTGTGTGAAAAGATTTGGTTGCATGAGAATCAGTGGCTTCAATTATGTTTCTTGCATATCACTACTACAAAAAACTTAAAAGATCACGCTCAAAATATTAGAAAGATCTCAGTTTTTATAAACGCATGATAAAAAAGTGTAGACTATGAATTTAATCTCACTTATAAAGGAAAGATCACGGTATTAGTGAAAATTGAGATGATTTTTCTCTAAACAATCACGGTTTTTAGGCAAAACTGAGATGTTAAGTATTCAAAGATCACGGTTATTTTTGCTTTAATCACAGTTTTTCACGAGTTTTCATCACGGTCTTGAACCGTGATTGAAAGATGAGGACTTTTTAATCACACTAGGATAGATCACGGTTTTTTGACTGAGATTAAAAGTGAAAGATCACACCAAAAGACTGTGATCTTTATACCTTTGTAGTAGTGTATCCTAGCACATTAAATTCCCAAACATGAATGTCACAGATAATTTTTCTTTTCTAAATTTTTTCCATTTAACGTGCTAGGTGCAGGACAAAATAATTCTCTATGATCAATCAATCATGTCATGGTACATGCTAATATCCGTCCAGTACTAGGCGGTAAAGAGTAAATAACGCAAATAATTCTTGGATTAATTTCCATATTTGTCGTCACTATCTATATTCAACACACTTTTTTCCATTTAACCCCTAGACAAGTTAATATAAACCAAATCCCAGTTGAGAAAAAAAAAACCTTGTGACATAAAAAGTTGTGAGTCCATATGTAGACTTATGGTGTACAAAATATGTAGGTCTGTTGACACAAATTTCTCTAGGGACAGGAGAAATGTCAGAGCCAACACCGAATGGTGTTGTGAGGGAGCGGGCGTGCTAGGAGATAAGAGATCTCCAAATAAAATGGAAAAGCGCCTAAAATCTGACGAAACTTCTTTCAAGCAAAAGTGATAACTTAATTAAGAGGAACTAAGTTACAAAGGTTCAAATGCCTCGACAAAGGACTTCAACAACAAAAAGAAAACAAATTTACATAGAAAAGAAGTAGGAGGAAGAAGAGAAAGACAGAGGATGAGAGATGAAAGACATGGTTGGGAAACAACAATCGACTAACTCGATAGTTAGGAAACAAATTACAATGCTGATGTGAGCTTTTGGTGCGTGGACCTTTGCAATGTTGCACAATGGTCTGTATTTATAGAGATCCATTAGCCTTGTAACCGCATGAAATAACCGCCCATGACTTTGGACCATGTTCCTTGATTTGTGCATTTTTGAATGTCTTCCATTCCGCCATTGTTCATCGATTGACAAGTGTCCTTCCTTAGCTGAAAATAACTACCCATTATCTTGACAATTATCACATGTGTTTTCGGCTTAAAAAGAAATCAGATTTCAAATAAATAACCCCCTAAAATTGAGGTAACCGTCTTATCTCTTCTCCTGGAGGTAAACATCTTCTGAATTGTAGGGATTTTCTATTAATTAGACATCCGAAAATCTCTTGCCACGTGTATGGTCCAGATATGGTACAAACAAGGTCTAATGATCTTTCAATGTGGTGATGTATACTAACCACACAAAAAAAGTGGTGTTGTTGTGGCCTATCCTCGAAAGAAAATAAGTTTGGACTAATGTTGAGTTTTTCACTATTGTCAGTGTGAAGACAAATCATTCTTGTCACATACATCACAAAAGTTCTATTTATCTGAATTACAACTATTTTTTACTATAATGAGAAGACAAATTCTTTAGTGGAAATTCACCCTAATTGGCATAGAAGAAGGGAAAATTGGAGTTATGGCTTGAATGCCCATGTAACCCTGTTATTTTTCAAGTTTTTTTTTTTTAAATGAATGAAGAGATGAATGATCTAAATACAAGCATTGTAAAATCAATCTACCTCCTTCATGATAAATGGATTCCCCACTTAGATAAGCCCCTCAACCACTTTATTCCGTTTGTTGGATCAGACTCCCTTAAAGTTTCTTACCTTCTTCATATGACTGACTCTGGTCCCATTTGGAATATGTCTAGGGTAATTGATATTCTGCCAACTTTCCTTATCAGTAGGGTCCTTGCAATCAATCTTCCTAATGCAGACTATCCTGATCAATATATCTGGCCACACACTACTTCAGGTCGATACTCCACTAAGTTTGGTTATAGATCCTTATACGATAGTCAGCATTCTTCTTCTACCAACCCGGAACCTTGGATCTACAAAGGATACAATGTTTGGAAGCTGATATGGAATTTGGATCTTCCTGAAAGGATTAGTCTTTATCTGGAAATGCTTAAAATGAATTTTATTGGTTCGTAATGGCCTTGCCCTACGTATGCCGGAAATCTCCCCTATCTGTCCCCTTTGTGAGAGCGACGAGGAATCTATTGCCCACTTGTTTTGCCATTGTCGCATCACTTCGGCTGTTTGGGATATTAGTGATTTTCCCCTTTCCACTTTAGGTATCTCTAATAATATGGTTTTTAATGACTGGCTATTGGATTGGATTATCCGCCTTTTCGATGACAAGGATAAGTTCTATTTTTTCATTGCTATCATTTGGTCTATTTAGAAGCAAAGGAACCAGCTCATTTTTTCGAATGCGACTTTCATCGCTTCTGTGGTCATAGAGAAAGCTAAGGACAATGCTCATTGGTTTAAAAGAGCGGCTCTCTGGCAAAAAACAACCAGCTGTCATCAAAGACTGTATAGCAAAAATCCTTCTTTTTTTATTAAGCCATTCACCGATCACTACTCTTCCCAGACATGTATACTCCATGTTGATGGAGCTTGGAAGAACGGACACCCCTGGTGTGGGCTAGGATTTACTGTCAGTTTATTGGATGGTTTTATGGTAGCTCAGATTTCTATCACTTCCTACATCAATAGCCCTCTACACTCCGAATTGCTAGAGATTCAGCAAGCTATTAAATGGGCCCATTCTCATAACTTTAATGCTATCCATATTCTTACTGATTGTTACAATGCTGTTGTGCAGATTGCAGGGAAATGTGAATGTCATCACAGTAATGACTTTTTGATTTGCAACATCAAAGCAGAAATCTCAAAGTTGGCGTTTTGTAGGATCTCCAAAACCGAGTGCAATACTGTTCCGCAAGCTCATGACCTTGCACAGCAAGCTATTGCCTCTTTTGTTACTTATCCAGCCATAGGTGTTGATATCTCCTTTGGGCGTGATGGAAGTTTAGGTAATGGCGGTCTTATACAGCACATCTCCCCTTTTGTTCGTCATCCAGACACGGGAGATGATTCGCCGGAGATCTAGCTATGTCACTTAGTGCTTATTTTGCTGCTTCTTGTTGCGTTAACCTTTATGTCTATTTCTTCGTTGGATGTTATGTTTATACGCTTGTTGTTGACCTTTGGCACTAATCTATGAAATTCTCTCTTTCTCAAAAAAAAAAAAAAGCATTGTAAAATCATATGTAACGTGTACCAGTACAGAAAAGGAAGAGGAAGATGAATAAACTCTCTCTCTCTCTCTCTCTCTCTCTCTCTCTCTCTCTCTCTCTCTCTCTCTCTCTCTCTCTCTCTCATGTGGCCTATTCCAAATAGAATTAAGTTTCTCTACCAGTATAGAAGAGGAAGAGGAAGATGAATACTATCTCTTTCTCTCATGTGGCCTATTCCAAATGGAATTAAGTTTCTCTATAGTATGTGGTTGGACGAAAGAGAATAGTTTCTTTGTGATTAGAGTTGGGCATGGGGACGGATCGGGGACGGAGACTACCATCTCCACCCCCAATCCCCAAACCCCTTACTCATATCCATCCCCTATCCAATCTCCAACGGGGATTTATTTTTATCCTCCATCCCCGCTCCAAATGGGGAACGGGGATCCCCACGGGGATTTCGGGGATCCCCACGGGGATTTCGGGGATCCAATCATTTTCCCTAGAGTAACAAGTAAATAGTTATAGAAGCTCAATTACAAATCATTTTCCCTAAAATCCAATCACTGGGCAACCCCTGGGCGTGTAAAACTTCATGTGTTTGTAGAATAACATAAAGAGTGCAGAAAAATAGAAATTATGAAGAGTTCTTATGTATATTCATGACATTAATTAAAATTGATTAAATGCAACATGGGTTGTCTAGTGGATATCATACATAATTGTTTCAAAAGAAAAGAGACTATAAGTCTACAATTCACTGTTGATATGCCCAGGAAACATTTTTAAAGATTGTACTGCTAGATATTTTGTGTAATTGATCACATGAATGGTCATTTTGATTGGAACATATATGTTAAAACCATGTCATTGCAGTGGATGAAAATGCTTCAATTACCAAACCAACCCTATGCACGAGGAAGGAAATTTTGGTGTTAACCCCATATATTTGGAGAAAATTCAGTGAGACTCCAAAGTTTCATAATTCATGAATAGACCCCTATATTTCGGGGATTCGGAGACGGGGCAGATCGGGGACGGGGCGGGGACGGAGCGGGGAACAGATTCGGAGCGGATTCGGGGCGGGGACATGCCTATCTCCACCCCCTATCTGATGAATTCTTCAATTCAATGATTCATGAAACCCTAACTAGTAAATCAAGAACAGAAACAAACAAAGAACAAGAGAAGAGAATAGAGGGAAAACAAATGCTCTGAATTTCTTATTTTCTTAACCGCCATTACAACTGTCTAATACATCTATTTATAGACTAAGCCACCGACTTAAGTCCAAGCCACCGACTTAAGTGTATCACATGAATAACACGTGACACCTTAATTCCCTTGACTAATACTCCCCTGCAAGCTGATGGGGGTATCCAGCACCATTAGCTTGGATCTCAAAAACTGAAAGTGAGCTACAGACAAAGCTTTAGTAAAAATGTCACCAAGCTGATCTAAAGTACCAATGTGATGCACCACAATTTGTTTGCTGAGGACCTTTTCCCTGATATAATGATAATCAACTTCCACATGTTTTGTCCTAGCATGATAAACAGGATTGAAAGCCAATGCAATAGCCGATTGGTTGTCACACCAGATACGAAAAGGTAAAGAAGGTGAAACACACAAGTCCAACAACAGGTGGTGAACCCAGGAAACATCTGCAGCAGTCTGAGCAAGGGCACGGTACTCAGCTTCAGTAGAGGATCTTGCCACTGTATGCTGTTTCTTGGCACACCAAGAAACCAAGTTAGGACCTAAGTACAAACAAAAACCAGTCGTGGATCGCCTGTCTAAATGATCGCCAGCCCAATCAGCATCAGAGTATGCACTAAGAGACAGTGGCCCAGGAACAAAGTGCAAACCATGATGAATACTGCCTTTAATATATCTGAGAATACGTTTTACCGCTACATAATGACTGAATTTAGGTGCATGCATATGCTGACAAGCAAGATTAACAGCAAAAGAAATCTCAGGGCGAGTGAGTGTCAAGTATTGCAAGGATCCAACTACAGTTCTATACCATGTTTGATCAAGAAACTCAGGATCTGGATCCAAAACTGCAGGCTTAACAAAGATAGGAGAAGCACTAGGCTTGCAATCTGCCATACCAGCTTTTTGCAACAAATCACGTGCATATTTTGCTTGAGTAAGAAGAATCCCAGAATCATGATACAAAACCTCAATTCCCAGAAAATAACTCAAAGTCCCTAGATCCTTCATGACAAACTGTGAGCTCAGTTTCTGAATCAGATCTGTAATGTATGCTTCACTACTTCCAGTGATAAGAATGTCATCCACGTAGACTAAGACTAGAATCATGAATGAATCAATTTTAAGTATAAACAAGGAACTATCAGCCTTGCTATTACTAAATCCAAGTTGAATAAGAAACCCAGAGAAAGTTGAAAACCAAGCTCTGGGAGCTTGACGTAATCCATATAAGGCCTTATTGAGCTTACACACGTAATGGGGATATTGTATGTTCTTGTAACCCAGTGGTTGCTTCATATACACTGTTTCTTCAATATTACCATGTAAGAAAGCATTTGAGACATCAAGTTGATGAATAGACCATTGATAATGAACAACCATACTAAGAACAATTCTAATAGTTGGCTGTTTAATAACAGGACTAAACGTTTTAGAAAAATCAATTCCTCCAGCCTGTTGGTTGCCATTAGCAACCAATCTAGCCTTGTATCTTGTCACAGTACCATCAGAATGTCTTTTTATTTTGAAAATCCATTGGCATCCTATTACATTAGCCTGAATAGGAGGAGGAACAAGGGTCCAAGTACCTTGTTTCACTAGAGCTGCATACTCCTCTGCCATGGCCTGTTGCCAGACAGAGTGCTTAATGGCTTCTAAAAAATGTTTTGGTTCACATACAGGCAAGGGAATGGAAGGAGCAATTGAAGAGAGAGCAAAAGAGTGTTTGGGTTTAACAATACCATTTTTGGATCTAGTCAACATAGGATGTGAATTAGTGGTCATGACAGGAACACCATGAGCTGTTTTATGATGTGGAACCACAGGAGATGTAGTAGCATGTGAAGTATCAACAGGAGACTCAAGTGACTGATGACATCTTATAGAAGAGGAAGAATATGAAGTAGGGAAGTGAACATTAGAAGAACTAGATAGAGGCAAGACATTATTAGTAGAAGTGAGAGGAGAAGCAACAGAGATTTGAATATCATCAAAATTGGTCACAGGAACTTTAAACTGAATTGTATCAGGTGAAGTAGAAACAGAGCAAGACAGATTGGTATATGGAAACTCATTCTCAACAAATTGAACATGTCTAGAAACAAATACTTTGGCAGAGATTGGATCATAGCATCTGTAGCCTTTAGTTGCTGGACAGTACCCAAAAAACACACATGGTCTAGATTTAGGTTCAAGTTTGTGACTTCTATATGGCTTTAACCAAGGATAACAGAGACACCCAAAAGTTTTGAGAAAATGATAATCAGGAGAGGTATGAAACAACAAATTATAAGGCACCTGGAAATTCAAAGCTGAATGGGGTAATCTATTAGTTAAATATACAACAGTTGTTAAAGCTTCAAGCCAAAATTTTGTTGGTAATTCAGCCTGAAGAAGAAGAGTGATAGTGGTCTCTATAAGATGCCTATGTTTTCTTTCAACCACTCCATTTTGCTCTGGAGTGTGAGGACAAGAAGTTTGATGAATTACCCCATTAGAAAGAAACAATTGAAGAAGAAAGTGATTCACAAACTCACCCCCATTATCACTTCTTACATGCTGAATATTGGTATGAAACTGAGTCAAAACATAAGATTTGAAGTTGTTAATGGCATATTTCACTTCTGACTTATACTGGAGAGGAAATAACCATGAGTATCTTGTAAAATCATCAATGATCAACAAGTAATATCTAAACCCTTTATTAGACGGAATGGGGGAAGGACCCCACACATCCATATGAACTAGTTCAAAAGCATGAGAACTAGAAGTAGTAGACAAAGGAAAGGAAAGTTTATGGCTCTTGGCCATTTTACAGCAATTGCAAGAGACATGTAGAAAATTACTCACAGGAAGATGATGCTGTTTGATTAAAGCAGAAAACATGGAAGAACTAGGATGTCCTAGCTTATTGTGCCATAAAGTGGCTGTAGAAGAGGAACTGACAAAGGCCTTGGGTGATGACACAGAACCATGCTCTTTAGAGGAGTTCAGAATGGGGTAAAGTCCCCTGTGACAAGGTCCCTGGAACAGTACTTGTAGGGTTGCCTTGTCCTGTATGAGAAGGCCATCAGAGTCAAAAGTTAGCAAACAATGATTATCCTTTGCAAATTTATGAACAGAAATCAAATTATGAGTGATATGAGGAGAATGTAAAACATGAGACAAAAGAAATTGTTTAGAAGGAGTAGGTAGAAGACCTTGCCCTGTGTGTGTAACCTGAACATTTGAGCCATTACCAACCATAATACCATCAGCATGAGTAGCAGGTTGAGAAATATCAAGATTTTGCAGATTATTTGTTATATGATGTGTAGCACCAGAGTCAAAGTACCATTGTGGGGCATTGATAGGGTTTGTGACTGCAGCAGTGTAATTGGAAGGATAAGACTGTTGTCCTGAACTCATGTATGTCATATTCTAACTAGAAGAAAGGCCAGGCATATCACAAACTCCAGTAAAATGGGCCTAAGCAGAAGGACTAGCACCAGCAGAGGTAGAGAGACCAAATTGCCCATTAGTCCCCAGTAATGATTGAGATTGACCCTGAGTAGATGAACCTCTAAAACCAGCATTAACACTTGGTAGATACATTGGTATGGCTTGGGGATACATCCAAGGTGTGGGTACCCAAGGTGGAAAACCTGTTGGATAAGGAACTTGAAAAGAAGTAGGTGGTGCAGTTACTTGATAAGAAGAATGAGGTGCAGGTGGTTGAGAGGGTGTTTGATTCTTGTAATAACAAAAATCAGTAATGTGATTAGTTCGTCCACAGATAGCACATGGTTCCCTTGGAAACCTGTTACCTCTTGACCCCCTTCCTCTGTTATTGTTCCTATTTTGTTGGGGATAAAATTGTTGTTGATTGGACTGTTGTTGGGGAACAAATGAGGACTGAGCAAGCTGTTGTTGTGAAGATTGTCCAAAATGAGGAGAGGAACCATACTGAGATTGACTTGGTATAGTCACATTCATCTGTAATGGTGGTTGTGGTACCCCATACTGATACGTAGACATAGGAACTCCTGAAGGAACAGACATAAAAGACTGCAAAGGTTGCAAAGGTAAACCATTTTGCACATTTGAAGTACCCGAACCAGATACATTTCCATGTTGCGCAACCAACACAGTTGAGACATCAGAATCTGGTGCATTTTCTTGAAGTAATTGCAGATCTTCACTGTGTAACATGGTTACTACTTCATCAAATGAAATTGAGCCACCTCTTGTTCGTATTGCAGTCTTAAAACCATTAAAAACTTTGGGTAACCCTCTAAACAGATGAAATATCAGGTCTTCCTCATTCATAGGACTCCCTGCAGCTTCTAACTTTTGTGCATACTCCTTTACAGTATCAATATACGATTCCATTGTTGATGTTTTGCTCAGATTGTACAATTTACATCTCAGATCTTGCACATGATTCTTTGACAAAGAGTTATACCGATTTGACAGTGAATCCCAAACTTGTCGAGCATGTTTTAGCCCTAATACGTATGGTAAAGTAGATGGAGATAACGATGCAGTAAGACAGGCAAGTAACTGATTGTCAATCAATTTCCAGATCAAAAACTCAGGATTAGTGCTCGTGACTCCATCATTATTAGTTACAGTAGGTAAAGGACTTTCAATCGTACCGTCTAAGTATTCAAAGAATTCATTTGCTGTCATAACATTCTCAACTTGTACTCTCCAGAGAAGATAGTTAGATCCATCTAACCTGACAGTAACGAGAGAATGGAAGTTGGAAACTAGAAATGCGAGTGCAGGAGGTAGAGTTACTGCTGTTGTTGATGATGAATTTGACGATGTTGCCATTTCTGAATCGCGAATGACGAACAAGCTTGAGAAACACAATCAATTCAAGAAGATCGCACAGCTTATACAGATCAATCGGACTTTCGTTTTTTGATGCTCTGATACCATGATGAATTCTTCAATTCAATGATTCATGAAACCCTAACTAGTAAATCAAGAACAGAAACAAACAAAGAACAAGAGAAGAGAATAGAGGGAAAACAAATGCTCTGAATTTCTTATTTTCTTGACCGCCATTACAACTGTCTAATACATCTATTTATAGACTAAGCCACCGACTTAAGTCCAAGCCACCGACTTAAGTGTATCACATGAATAACACGTGACACCTTAATGCCCTTGACTAATACCAATCTCCAAATATTTTCAAAAAAAATCCCCATATCCTATCCAATCTCCAAACAGATCTCCATATTGCCGATCCGTTCGGATCGGGGATCGGATTGGATTCGGACAGGGCGGATGAAATGGCCAACCCTATTTGTGATCTCATTTGTCTAAAAGTATTTTTAATGGTTAGGTGTTTGTTGAAAGTTTCTTTCTCCCCAAAATGAACTTTTTGAAATCTGGACCATTTAATTCCATGGTGGACAACCCAGATAAAGCTTCTTTTCAGTTCAATTGCAGAAAAGTCCCATAGATCATGGTCCTTTCCGTATGGGTCAGAAAATAATATCGGAGAATAGAAGGCCTTAATAGTGTAATACCGAAACTTGAAAGGAGTTAAAATTGGTTTGACGTTTCTGCCGACGGTAATTTGATAGGCGCTCTCTCTCTCTCTCTCTCTCTAGTAAGAGAACCTGCTCTTGTATCTCAGAGTCACTTTCTTGTTAATTTAAGCTTATTTACAGCCTTCATGTGTTGAATCACTACTTGAATCTGACGATTATGTTTATGGATTTTTATTTGTTTGGGTGGCGGTAGATATATTGTGGTGAACAGGTGTAATCGCAGAGATGACTTCAAGTCTAAAAGTTCACCCATTTGAGGAGGTTGCAAAGCACAACCACAAAGGGGATTGTTGGCTTATCATATCTGGAAAGGTGGGTTCTTCTTTCTCACTCTTATCTGTTTCGAATAACTTCTTTGTTCTTTTTAATATAATTCGTGATCAGTCGCTTTCCTGTTTGTGATGAAGGGTGTATTAAGATTCATGACTTTCTGTTATTATCTTTTCAGAAATTTGAATCAGTTTGGGTGGGAATATTGTTAATTTTTCAGTCGGTGTATTGGCAAGAAATGGGTGAGGTTTTCATGGTGCCTCAGGCAAACCAGATATCAATGATTCGGTTAACTCAATAATTGAAATCAGTCAACGAAAATCAAACTTTAGGAGCACGGTGGTAGTGGAACTAGGATAAATTAATTAATTGAGATATGAGTATCACACTCCACTTCTTCTAACATACAGAATTGTCTTCTGCTATGTTTTGAATGTCTACTTCAAACTTCAAGGACAAAATTCGAAGTGCATTTACAAGTAGTGGGGTGTGAAAATTAATGTCACTATATAGACTTGGAGTCTCAAATAGCATGCCTAAATACCAGAAGACTGGTTAAGCCCCCTCCCCATGCCCTTGGACGAGATCACTCTGTGGGTATCTAACCCGACCCAAGTAGCACGAGGGGAAAGTTTCCAGCGTAACTAAAATAAGGAAATAGATCTGGAATCCTTGGTACTTTGTGTTTGTACCATAAATTTTAAAATTTACACGTGGCAAAAGAATTGGTTAGAAATTGTTTTAACTTTAATTCGGATTTTAATTAATAGCCGAATTATCTATAATTTAGGAGATAAAGTTTGTTACCTAAATTATAGGGGAGTGGTGTTTATCTAAAATAAGCGGTTAAGGCCGAAATTAACATGTGATTAATTATATTAAGAACATGGTTGGTTATTTTCGGCCAATAAAGGGACACATGTAACACCCTCATGCGTTTTCAAGAAGATATGGCGAAATTATAGGAGATCATGGGCGGTTACATTCCAGAAGTTACAAAGGAACTCAGAAGCTATAAATACAAGTCATTGTGCAACATTGCGGGGGTTCCAACACCAACAACGCTCACAGCAGCAAATTAAATTTAGTTTTTATCTCCTAACTCTAGCAGTTAGTCGATCGATCTCTGTTTAGCTATGTCTATCTCCTACTTCTTCCCCGTTCTTTCTTCCCTCTTCCTCTAAACTCTTTTACCCAGTTTTCTTCAAGTGTGGAAGTCCTTTTTCAAGGCCCCACGAACCTTTGTAACTTTAGCTCGAGTTTCTCAATTGCTTGAAAGAAGTTAGTCAGTATATTCAGGCGCTTTTCTACATTTCTCTTGGAGATACGTATCTCCTGGCACGCCCTCGCATCTTCTACACCACCCGGTGTTGGCCACCCCCGTTTCTCCTGTCCTTTGGGGAAATCGGTGGACAACATTTTTTGGCACGCCCAGTGGGACCCATAACACATTTTTGAAGATTCAAGATGGCGGGAAAAGACAAGAAAGGAGGAGCTAAAGGTACGGGAACTGGTGATGACCCAGTTGAAGCCGTAGAAGGCCAGTCCTTCGCGGCATCTCAAGAAGATTTGCAAGAGATGGCTGTTGGCATGAGAGACATCATTCTGGAGACAAATGCTGAATTGTCCCAAGGTCTCACTGACTCTATCGTTGGTCCACTCAAGGAGATCAAGGAGTCACAGATGGATCTCACAAAGTCCATCAAAGACATGATAGTTCTTCTTAACGAAAAACTAACTCCAGTCGCTTCTGTAGCAACTGGAAATGGTGCCAGCAATGACCAACTCAAGATGCCTGGTCCGCAGGGTTTCGTCTTACCTCACTACCAGGCGTCTTCTTCTTCTTCTCAATTCAACCACCCAGGAGAACAGAAAGATGTTCCAATCGGTGGCAAGTTAAGGATGGGAGCAGCCTCTCACCCCGGAGCAGTTCCTGGAAGATGGAAGGATCCCAATCCTCTCTTTACTGGTGCTTCTAACGTCGCACCTTTTGAAAGGGTACTACCATCTCCAACTGCCCAAAACCCAGTGCTTCTGAGCAAAGAGCAGGTCATTGAATATGTCCAAGATCAGTTTGGACCTGCTTTGCAGAAGTTTGGAAGGCCTATCTACAAGAAACCTTATAATGAGGCTGTGGATCGAGTGGAATTTCCTAAGGGATACAAGGTTCCAGACTTCTCCCAATTCTCTGGAGAAGATACCAAGTCATCAGTGGAGCATGTGGCACGCTTCTCCGTGCAATGTGGAGAGGCGGCAAGTAATGAATTCCTTAAAATGAGGTTATTCCCCAATTCTCTTACTACCACTGCCTTCACATGGTATATAAATCTCCCAGCTAATTCGGTCCAATCATGGGCTCAATTAGAAGAATTATTTCACAAGCAGTTCTACAGGACTGAGCAAGAGGTCACTCTGGCTGATCTCTCTAGGCTTTACCAAATGCCTGGAGAACCAGCCGAGACGTACATTACTCGGTTTAAAACTGCTCGATTCAAATGCAAAGTGGTTTTGCCTGAGACCGAGTATGTTCGTCTGGCCCAGAATGGTTTATGTCTTGAATTACAGAAGAAATTCGTTGATGTGGCTTTCAGGGACTTGTTTGAGTTGGCTGCAAGAGCCACTCGTTATGAACAGTTGCTGACAGAAGATCAGGACCGCCGCAATGCGTCTAAGGGAACCTATTACAGGGATCCTAACTACCAAGTGGCCATTGCGGAGACAGAAGAAAGTTCAGAAGTTGCAGTTGCAGAAATTGTTAACCGAAAGCCGTACGCCTGCAAAGCATTCGTCAAAGTCGAGCCCACTAAAGCACAAGGATCCATGGCTTCGCCTAAGACTACCAGGGCTTATACATTTGACATTACGAAAGCAGAAGAAATTTTCGACCAACTCATGGCTGACAAGCTTCTACGCTTTTCTGTTGGTCACAAGATTCCATCTCCTGCTGAGATCAAAGGCAAAGAGTATTGCAAATATCACAACTCCTGGAACCATACCACGGTCAATTGCATCATCTTCAGAAATGCTATCCAGGACAGAATTGATAAAGGGGATTTCAAATTCCCTGAAGCTGCAAAGAAGGGAATGGCAGTAGGTGAAGATCCATTCCCTGCTAACTTTGGTGCTAACATGGTCTATGTGGACATGAGGGGAGCACCCAGGACTGTTCCAAGACAAAAGATCTCTCTAGGTGCACCATCACAAGCTGCTAAAGGGAAGCAGATCCTTCATGACCCTGATGATTCTCCTGATGATCACCCTTCTCCTATTTGGTGGGATCAGGAGGTTATTAGAAGTCGTAGAGGATCTTCTTCTATGCCAAAGAAGCCATCTGTACACCATTGCTGTGAATGTGGAAAACCAGAGAAACCAAAGCGTCTACAAAGTGTGGTGGTCAAGCGTCCAAGGGAAGAGACTCCATCACTCTCTCCTCGCCGTTTTCCTCAGAAGCGTGTTTCGGTGTTTAATCGCCTGAAACCCATCACTCACGAAATCCAGAAGCAAATGTCTTCCTTAGTCATCACCGCTCCACAAGAAGGCAAGCCTAGGATGGTTAAGCCGCCTGGATCTGTTTCTCCTAACCATTGGTTCAAAGTGAAGCATCCTAAGTTTCCACAGCCTGAAATTCCTCTATCAAAATCTCAGAAGCGACGAAGGCAGAGGATCCGTCAGGCTGAAAGGTTGGCACAGGGGATTCCTACTCCTCCACCTATCCCACCAAAACGCTATCCTGCTCCTAAGCATGAGCAGAAGAAACCTCGCATGGAATATCGTCCAGTACAGAAACCTACTCTTCAGAATGTAGAGCCATCCTCTGCTGAAATTCCAAAGGCTCGCAAGACTGCTTGGAAGGATATCCTCGCAAAGCCACGTCCTATCAACATTCGTTCCTCAGAGGATATGCTGGTTGTGCAAGAAGAGGCCCCTGTCACGAAAGTTTCATCTTCCTTAGCCAATCTCTCTTGCAACATGGTGTTTGTTCTTCCCACTGCTTTTATGGCTAAGGAAGGACAGCCATCTTCTATGGTTGGCGATGTAGAGGCTACAGGTGATACCCCAGAAATCAGGTCTGTCACTCCTGTTGCCCCTATACCAGTACTGAAAGCGTCTGCTCCAGTACCTTCTGACTCCGAGATTCCTTCTATTGTGATTCTGAAAGACGAGCCCACTGCATATCGCCCATCTCCTGTGGCCAGCGTCTTATTTGAGAAGCCAGATCCTTTGATGACCCAGCATCTCCGTCCTCTCTACATTCAAGGTCATCTAGATGGTATCCCCGTCAATCGTATATTGGTGGATAATGGATCTGCTGCAAATCTCATGCCACGTTTCATGCTCGTTAAATTGGGCAAAGGAGATCAAGATTTATTACCTTCTAGCGCCAGCATCTCTGATTTTGCTGGAGGCATCACCACGGCCCAAGGTATCATCATTATGAACTTGCAGGTTGGATCAAAGACTTTGACCACTCCATTCTTTGTGGTTAATTCACGATCAAGCTACAATTTACTGTTGGGCCGCGATTGGATTCATGTTTGCATGGCCGTTCCTTCTACTCTTCATCAATGCCTAATCTTCTGGCATGGTGATGATATTGAAGTGGTTTGGGCAGACAAGAGGCCTTTCTTGGCCTCTTCTAACCATGCAGACGCCAAGTTGTATGACAATGAAATCAGTCCAGTCAAGTTCACCGGGACTGATAAATATGGCAAGCCTACAGCAATTACTTTGTCCACTCAAACTTCTGTAGACGAATTCAAAGCCATCTACAAACAGTTGGTCGGCCCTCTCCTCACGGAGATTAATAGGCCGAGCACTCCACTTCTTCAAGCCCTTTCTTATGGATCAAGCTCCAACAGCCAGTGAGAAGATGGCGGCTTTACAGGCTGCCTTGGCTCGATTGATCGCCCATATTACAGAGGAGAGCCTACGATCATTGGATTCAGAAGATAATTCGGTCTTGACGACCGAGTTATTCTTTGAAGGAGATTCTACACCTTCTAACGATGTTATCCAGTTAGGAGATCTGGAAGCACCACCAGCAAAATTAGACGATTTGAAGGCTGATGTTCAGGATCCTCTGGAGGAGGTAAATTTAGGCTCAGAAGATCATCCAAAGCCTATTTACGTAAGTCAACGCCTTCCAGAAGTAGTTAAGAATGCTTACATTAATCTCCTCCATGAGTATAAAGATTGTTTTGCTTGGGAGTATGAAGACATGCCTGGGTTGCAAAGAAATTTTGTGGAGCATAGGATCCCTATCAAAGAAGGTTTCAAACCCTTCAAGCAAGCGCCTAGGCGAATGTCAGAAGAATTAAACCTACGGGTTAAAGAAGAACTGGAGCATCTCCTGAAAGTTGGATTCATAAGGCCAACCAGATACGTGGAATGGCTTTCCAACATTGTTCCAGTCATTAAAAAGAATGGAAAGGTGCGGGTGTGCATTGACTTCCGCAGCCTCAACATGGCATCTCCTAAAGACGAATACCCTATGCCAGTTGCTGATGTCTTAGTCGATGGAGCAGCCAGACACAAGGTGCTATCCTTCATGGATGGCCATTCTGGATATAACCAAATCTACATTGCAGAAGAAGATGTCCACAAGACGGCCTTTAGATGCCCAGGAGCTTTGGGGGCCTTTGAATGGGTTGTCATGCCATTCGGTCTTAAAAATGCAGGAGCAACTTACCAACGGGCAATGAATTCAATGTTTCATGATATGCTCGGCCGTTTTATGGAAATCTACATAGATGATGTGGTGGTCAAGTCTGATTCATTCAAGGAACACTTAGAGCACCTACGATCTAGTTTTGAGCGCTTAAGAAGATACAACCTCAAGATGAATCCTCTGAAATGTGCCTTTGGAGTTTCTGCAGGCAATTTCCTTGGATTTCTAGTTCACCAAAGGGGCATTGAAGTACCTCAGAATAAGACTAAGGCTATCCTTGAAGCTAAACCTCCGTCTTGCAAGCAGGAGCTGCAGAGTTTTCTCGGCCTCATTAACTTCATCAGAAGATTCATCTCAAACATGGCCGGGAAAGTTCAGGTCTTTTCAGAGCTCCTGAAGCTGAAGAAGGAAGAGGATCTCAAATGGGAAATTCGTCACCAAGAGGCATTTGAAGCTATCAAGAGGTATCTGACTCAACCTCCTGTTCTTATGCCTCCAATCAAGAAGAAGCCTCTTCGACTTTATATCTCAGCGTCAAAAACTTCTATTGGGAGTTTGTTAGCTCAAAATAATGAACAAGGCAAGGAGCAAGCAGTGTATTATCTTAGTAGATTGTTAACTGCTGTAGAAAGCAGATATTCTCCTGTGGAGAAGTTATGTCTAGCCTTGTACTTTTCAGCAATAAAACTTAGGCACTACATGATGCCTGTGTTGGTTTATTTGGTTTGCAAGACCGATTTAATTAAGTACTTACTTTCTCGGCCCATCATTAGAGGCCGAATTGGTAAATGGTCATTTGCATTAATGGAGTTTTACTTCCAATATATTCCCCAAAAAGCAGTGAAGGGACAAGCGTTGGCCGATTTTCTAGCAGATCATCCATGTTTGGATGTTGATGAAGAAGCAATCGGCTTAGACGTTTTTACTGTTTCATATGCTCCTTGGCAATTATTATTTGATGGTTCCAGAACAGCTTCATCTTCTGGCTGTGGAATCCTAATAATATCTCCTGCCGGAGTTAAGACTCAAATGTCATTTCAGTTTGATTTCCAATGTACAAATAATCAAGCTGAATATGAGGGGATAATTATTGGATTGGAGATCCTACAAGAAATGGGAGCAGCTACTATAGAAGTCATTGGAGATTCTCAGTTGGTGATCAACCAATTGGGGGGCATCTACAGATGCAACAGTGAAGAAATAGCTCCTTATTATATGGCGGCGAGGCAATTGCTAGACAAATTTGATGATGCCAGTCTCCTCTATATTCCTAGAAGATTCAATCAAGAGGCGAATGAATTGGCACAGATCGCCACCGGAATCAAGATTCCCCAAGGATGGTACAAGAGAACAATCACTATTCTAAGAAGGAGCTTACCTTCTATCAGGAAAAGAAATGCTTCTATAGAAATCTTCAATACTGACCTCGGGGGGCAAGAAGAGGATTGGAGGGCTGAGATTATTACCTTCCTGAAATATCCAAACCTCTCTTCAACTAAGAAGATCAGAGAAAGAGCGGTACAGTATGTGCTTATAGAAGATGAGCTATACAAGAAGAGTCTGGAAGATGATCTTCTTCTCAAATGTATTGGACCTCAAGAATCTCTAAAGGTTATGGGGGAGGTTCATGAGGGCATCTGTGGAGCACATCAGTCTGGAAGAAAAATGAGATGGCTTCTAAGAAGATATGGATATTATTGGCCATCCATTCTAAACGATTGCATTCAGTTTGCTAAAGGATGTCAAGCCTGCCAAGCCCACGGTCCTGTGCAGAGGATTCCAGCTTCTTTAATGAGGTCAGTAATAAAGCCTTGGCCATTTAGAGGATGGGCCATGGACATGATTGGCAAAATCTTCCCTCCTTCTAATGGACACACTTATATAGTCGTGGCCACTGACTTCTTCACCAAATGGGCTGAGGCTATCCCTATGACTTCTGTGTCTCAAGAAGAAATTATCACCATGATAAAAGAAAAGATCATACATCGTTTCGGCATTCCTCAACATATAGTGGCCGATAGAGGATCTGTCTTCTTTGGGGATAGGATTCAGGCCGTGATGCAACAATTTGGGATATCAATGACACATTCAACGCCTTATTATGCCCAAGGTAACGGACAAGCCGAGTCTACTAACAAGATCCTGAAGGGGATTATCAGCAAACAGGTAGAAGATCAACCAAGGACTTGGCATGAAGCATTGTCAGACGCACTGTGGGCTTACAGAACGTCTAAACGAACGGCCACTGGTATTACTCCTTATGCTCTTACCTATGGCCATGACGCAGTCTTACCAATGGAAACAAACATCAGATCTGCTAGAGTTGCTTTCCAGAATGGCCTAGATTTTGGAGATTATAATCAGGCTATGTATATGGAACTAGAAGATCTGGATGAACTGAGGCTTTCTGCCTTAGATCACCTAGTGGTCCAGAAACAAAAGGTGGCTTGGGCATACAACAAAAGAGTCAAGGAGAAATCTTTTGCTGAAGGAGATTTGGTCTGGCAGGCAGTGTTGCCATTCGAGAAGAAAGATCACAAGTATGGCAAATGGTCTCCTACGTGGGAAGGTCCTTTTCAAGTCTCACAAATTTTGAGAGGAGGTACATACATGCTACATGATTTAGATGGTGAGATGCATAAACATCCAATCAATGGCAAATATTTGAAGTTATGGTATCCTACTATGTGGGAGATGATGGACACAAATAGCTGTATTAGTAAACCATAATTCCAAACCAAAGTTTTAAAGCTTGCCAAGTACCTTTCCAAAAAACAGAAGTTTTAAAAGTTCAACAATAACAGAAGAAACAAAAACCAGGCGACAAGAGGAGATTATATTTTCTCCAAAACATTTGCCTTAAAGTTGTCCCAAGGAGTTGTAGAAGTGGACAAGTTGGTCACCAGTGTTTCAAGCCGAGCTTCTACCTGAGGAATCTCGGCATTTAGGAGGTCGTGCTCTTCTATCAAAGGTTGGATAGCAGTTGCAACTTCTTCTTCTTCATGTATGACCTCCTCTATCTTCTCATCATAACCAATGTCTTCTGCTTGGAGCTGGACCATTTGTTGCTGCATAAGGGCAATATTATCCTGGATCTCTTTGATTTTCTTAATGCCTTTATTCTTCTGGAGAGAGAGCTGTTCCTTCCGATGTTGAAAGTTTTCCATTTTATCCATTCCAATGACCAGCGCCTGCCCCAGATCTGTAAAGCGAGACTGCCTGTTCTTCGTCTCCTGAATTTCAATCATATTCTTCTGGTAATCCTGGATGAGAGATGGCAGGACAGCTTTAAATTGCCTTAATTGATCTTGAGGCACATCTGGGATACCCTCAGAAGAGGTGAGAACTTCCAAAGCACCTTTCAACTTGTTGAGAATCTCAGGCTGGATCATGGTTTCAAAGTTGAAGCTCAAGGCTGCCTTTAGAGCATCTTTCGCCTTGGATACTTCTTCCACGGAAGGACTCTTTTGAATACTCTCAGAAGATGTTGCTGATGAAGACATTTGGCTACTGCTTGTCCCTCTCTTCAGTTTCTCTTTCAGACGATTGAGGACCTCCCGAGTGTCTATTTTGACCTTGCTCGACACAGCAGTGGAGCGAGTAGGGGAAGCCAGACTAGAGTCCTTGGAGAAGGCCTGTCAACAAAGTTTTATCAGGACAGAAGGATTCCATATATATCTTGGTATTAAAATGCCATGATTACTTACAGGGATGGCAGAGCTCTGTGATAAGTTTCTTGTTGGATTAACGATAGTGACTTCAACTGGGACAGAAGCTGGGATGTTCTCTTTAGAAGAAACTCCAATGTCAGAAGAAGCTGCATCAGTACTCTTCTGCTCAGTCAAAGTCTTTGGCGCTGAGTCAGAGATGGTTTTATCGCCTGTCTCATCAGATTGCTCTTGCTGTTGGAGTTTCTTCCTTTTCAACCTCTTGCTATCCACAGCCTGAAGAAATGATATGATCAGTTATACTCAGAGAAGTAGAAGGAGGAGATTGGGAAATTCCAATACCTCCTCTAATGAAGCAAAGATAGGCGCATCTTCTGTCCTAGTTGTGGATCGGGTTCTTTTGGATCTAAAAACAGGAGTCTCCTGGAAAGAAGAGCTGCTGTCAATAGGAGCCCAATCAGAAACAATAAATGGCAAGAAGAAGTAAAAGCTTTACCTTTATCAATCGCCGTTTTGGCTTTTGGGGTGGAGCTTTCTCTGCTTTCGATGCCTCTTCTTCTATTTCTTCGTCATCTTCATCTTCCTCTTCATGATCAGACAATTCCACCAAAGGAGCAGCATCTGAAAGAAGAGGCAATAATCAGTAAGCAGTTGTTACAAGCAAAAATGCTAGAAGATTTTGCATCAAATTCTAACCTCTTTGGGCGGAATTTATTACCCTAACTATCCCACGCTTATAGAAATCTTCTATTTCCCATTGGGGGGCATCGGTCTTAACGACTGTGACTCTTCTATTTTCTGGGAAAAGTTCATACATGCCTTCATACGCTAACGTGTCGGCAATAACGAATGAAGTGTCAGGGGTTGGGGGAATAGGTTTCCCAAACGGTTTCTTTAAATCTTCTAAGGTAGGCATGGGATCTCCTGGAGGAGTAGTCTGGAATATTTTCCACCACGCTGCAGCGGCTAAGTCTTTTTGCCTAGCCTCAATCTCAGTCATTCTATTTCTCCTAGCTTCTTCCATGGCCTCAGGGTTACGGGGGTTCCATTTGCATTTAAAGAAGGTCTCAAATCTACGAATGGATTGATAAATTTCGGCATGAGAAGGCGTACCTTTCCTCTTTGATGAAGACTTAGTTTTTGTTTTCTCTGTAGCCTTCGTCTTCTTCACCAACAGTTCCACTTTTACTTCTTTGGTTATTGGCAATCCTTCGGCCACTGCCATTGGAGAAATTCTCTTCAGTATTAGCTCCAGGGATTCAGAAGATTGGCTAAAGCTAGCCTGCCTCCACCATATGTCAAAAGCCGGAGTCGTCAGAGGAAATTCTGGAAATGGAGCAAGTTTGAATTTGGAGGAGATCAGAGCAGCATTCTTCTCCATAAGTTTCTTGGTGTCATCCAGGGTGAGCAACATCCTCTCATTCAGAGCAGAATTAATAGTTTGATAAGGGGGAATGGGTATGAACTGGGCTAGGCCAAACTGTCTGGCGCACTGGGTGGGGTTGTAATATTCCACCCCACATTTGTTATTTGGCCCACCAGAGCCCATGCCATATGGAAGATCCCTCGCAACCAAGAAGCTGGCCCATATTGCTTTATGGACTGGATCTTCTGGGGATAACTCTGTTGTAGGGGTTTGCAGCCAATCAGAGCAAGTGGAGTTCCTCTCAAACGGCATCCAGAATTCTGGGCGTGGATCTTCTGCAAGGAAGTAAAAGTACTTGAAGCAGTCGTCGAATGAGTGCTCCTTAGGAACAAGCGACTTAAGGTACAGGCCGCAGAAGACTTTATCCCCTGATCTCTTTCTCTGCTTTTGTTCTGGCGTCTCTTCAGGGGCTAAATCAGAGAAATAAGACCACGCCCAGAATTGCAACAACCAAAGAGGACCCGTACAGCCAGAAATCTGGTGGTCCACCAATTCCTTCATACACCTATAGAAGTGAGCAAGAAATATTGGGGCCAAAGCAATCTCCTGACCAACAGAGAGAGCTTTGGCCAAGTCGGTGTAAAACCGGGTGATCTTTAAATGGCTGCTGCAGAAGATAAATTTATTTAGCCAGTAGATCAGGAAGGCAATGTGCTCCATCTCGGAGACTTCAACCTTGGGGTTTGTCACGACATTTTGTTCCAGAAAATAATTAAAGGTAATATCCTTCTTTTTCGGATATTCAAAACTTATCTTAGGAGGCTCTAAAGCGTCATTAGCCTCTATTCCATGGGGACGGAGGCTCGTAATGAATGCCACATCTTGAAGTGTGGGTGTCATCGGCCCACAAGGGAAGTGGAAGGCGTTCGTGCTTGTAGACCAGAAGAATGCAAGAGCACTGATGAGGGCAGTATCAGGAGGTGGCATATCATAACTCATAAGGATGGCATTATGGATCCCAGCTTTCTTCCAAACGTCTCTTTTCACTTTCTCAACCCTAACTAGCCACTCATTATACTCAGAAGTGGAGGTGACCCACACCTTAAAAGGTCTCGATTTTGCATAGTTTTCCCAATCAGGGGCCCAATCCTTAGTAGATCGGGCCAAGGGAAGAGGAATATCGTGTGGGTAATGTTTGCCCAAATAATCTGGAAGTTCGTCTGAAAAACAAGGCCCTAAGCCATATTTGGGCAACCCAGAAGAGTGTTCGGTTTGGTCAGGTACCTGGAAGAGAATCTCATCATGAATGCCGGGTTTGTGCTCTGCAATTAACTTCTTCATCACGTTGCCTGTGTTGTTCTCATCTTCAACGGAGGCTTGTGCTCGAAGGGTAGCCATGACGAAACTTTTACTGCTACAGTGGCAAGCTTTTGGCTATGGCGGTGAAAAAGGTAAAGGTAGAGAGAGAGAAATTGGTTTTTACTGTGGATCGTATTTGCCCTCTCTCTCTTTCTTAAATCCTTTTTATTGATACGTATGGAAGGCGTATCCTGAGTATTCCGGAAACATTTCCTAAACCAATCCAGTTATGCCACGTGTTGGGGTTAAACGGTAACAAGAGTCCTGGACGATTCGGTTTCTTCTAGCCGTTATCCCCTATCAATTAAGGACTCTTGTTTGCATTTATCTCCTGAAACATATTTTTATTAAACTTCATTTTTATAAAAAATAAAGTTTATGGGGGGCAATGTTTGTACCATAAATTTTAAAATTTACACGTGGCAAAAGAATTGGTTAGAAATTGTTTTAACTTTAATTCGGATTTTAATTAATAGCCGAATTATCTATAATTTAGGAGATAAAGTTTGTTACCTAAATTATAGGAGAGTGGTGTTTATCTAAAATAAGCGGTTAAGGCCGAAATTAACATGTGATTAATTATATTAAGAACAT
The DNA here is from genome assembly GCA_963854785.1 of Vaccinium vitis-idaea. Lineage (NCBI taxonomy): Eukaryota > Viridiplantae > Streptophyta > Magnoliopsida > Ericales > Ericaceae > Vaccinium > Vaccinium vitis-idaea. Next base: position 158,861 of record OY978223.1, on the reverse strand, counting down.
GGTTGGTTATTTTCGGCCAATAAAGGGACACATGTAACACCCTCATGCGTTTTCAAGAAGATATGGCGAAATTATAGGAGATCATGGGCGGTTACATTCCAGAAGTTACAAAGGAACTCAGAAGCTATAAATACAAGTCATTGTGCAACATTGCGGGGGTTCCAACACCAACAACGCTCACAGCAGCAAATTAAATTTAGTTTTTATCTCCTAACTCTAGCAGTTAGTCGATCGATCTCTGTTTAGCTATGTCTATCTCCTACTTCTTCCCCGTTCTTTCTTCCCTCTTCCTCTAAACTCTTTTACCCAGTTTTCTTCAAGTGTGGAAGTCCTTTTTCAAGGCCCCACGAACCTTTGTAACTTTAGCTCGAGTTTCTCAATTGCTTGAAAGAAGTTAGTCAGTATATTCAGGCGCTTTTCTACATTTCTCTTGGAGATACGTATCTCCTGGCACGCCCTCGCATCTTCTACACCACCCGGTGTTGGCCACCCCCGTTTCTCCTGTCCTTTGGGGAAATCGGTGGACAACACTTTGAAAATGAAATTCTGATATTTTTAGTGTAGATGGTGAACTGTAACTTGAAGCTTCTGAATGCATTCATGGGTCTTTCTTCTGGATACAAAATTGATCTATATGGTTCTAGATCGCCTTTGAATTGGGGTGCTTCCTTGATCGGGAATAGCCACTAGTGCTAGGGGAAAAATTAGAGAGAAGGACAAAGGAATGGCAATCCTACATTAAATCAATGTATTTTTTGGTGGTACACAAAACCAGTGATTCGATTGTGATGGATCATAATATGGTGCTTAGTTTTCAAGGCTGTTCATCAGCACTTGTACCCCAAATTTTGACAGAACATAGATGTAATATCATGAGTTTTAATTGGGTAATCTGCTTGATTTCGTCCAGACTAGAAACTAGGAGTACATTTTGTCATCACATTGTTGTGTGCATGACAAAATTATAATGGACAACTTATTCAACTTCTTTGAAGCGTGAGCATTAATATTGCATAGCATATAAACCAAGTCTTTGCAAAAACTGCAGAGATACTATGAAAATCAGGATTAGTGCATCTTTTCTTCGAAAATCCATTGAGTACATCTGAAGTAATAGAAGCAGTGTGACGGTTGTCCTCTAGTTTTCTATTCAATCTTCTAATCCAGCATACTGTGTAAACATTTTTTTTCCCCTTCACACAGTGCCGGGGGCATAATCATCATAGTGATTATGCCTGACAAATGGAAAATGAGCACCGTAGTACCTATATATAAGAATAAAAGGGATATACAAAGCTGCAACGACTATAGAGGTATTAAGTTAATGTGTCATAAGATGTTATAGGAAAGAGTTAGAGCATCGCTTGAGATGGGGAACTACGGTGTTGGAGAAACATTTTGGCTTTATGCCTGGGAGATCGATCGCGGAAACAATCTATCTATGAAGGAGGTTTGTAGAGAAGTATAGGAAAAAAAAGAGGGATCTCCATATGGTTTTCATAGGCTTAGAAAAGGCTTATGATAGGGTGTCTAGGGATATTATGTGGTGGGTGTCGGAGAGAAAGGGAGTGACCAAAGGGTATATCGAGGTGATTAGAGACATGGATGAATGTGTCGTCACTACTATTAGATCACTAACAGGCAAAACTAGGGAATTTCCAATCACAGTAGGTTTACACCAAGGGTCAACCTTGAGTCCGTACCTCTTTGCCTTAGTTATGAATGAACTAACGAGATATATTCAAGGGTGTATGTTGTCTACAAATTCAATTGTTCTCGTAGGTGAAAGTGAAACTGTTGGAGGTGTTAATATGAAATTAGAAATTTGGAGAGAATCATTAGAGTAAAAAAGGCTTTAGGATAAGTAGGAGTAAAACTAGAAACTGTTGGAGGTGTTAATACGAAATTAGAAATTTGGAGAGAATCATTAGAGTAAAAAAAGGCTTTAGGATAAGTAGGAGTAAAACTAAGTATATGGAGTGTAAGTTTAGTTGTAACAGAAGATGAAAGTGTTCATCTAGGAGTGAAGATTCAAGATCAGAAGATACCAAAGAGTGACCATTTTAGATATTTAGATTCAATTATTAGTAAAGATGAAGATATTGCAGATGATGTGACTCATAGAATCCAGGTGGAGTGGCTCAAGTGGAAAAGCGCTAGTGGTGATTACAGATGATGTGACTAGAGGATATCTACAAAATTGAAAGGAAAATTGTACAAAACCACCATAAGACTCGCGATGCTTTATGGGACAAAATGTTTGCCTATCAAGAAACAACAAATCACCAAGATGGGTGTAGCTGAAATGAGAATGCTGAGATGGATGTGTGGTAAGGCTAGAGGAGACATTATTAGAAATGAAATGGTAGGTGTAGTACCTATAAAGGAGAAGTTTTGAGAAAATAGACAAAGGTGATTTGGACATATTTAACGTAGTCCTGTAGATGCAATAGTTAAGAGAGTTGATAGGATAGTTTTGGGCCGTAATGCTACAGGGAGGGTAAAACCCAAATTGACATTGGATGTTTTTGTGCGCAAAGATACGAGTCTACAGAGTCTAAGTGAACAAGTAGCCATTGACAGAGCTCAAGGGAAAAAAAAGATTCATGTAGCCAACCCCAATTGATTGGGACATAAGGCGCGGTTTGGTTTGCTTTGCTTGGCTTTGGTGGGATGAATATCATCTTAAGGATAGCTTTAGTTGTTCCTTGAAGATTTCTCATTAATTCCACTTCTTTTCTTTTTCACAATTTTCATGATAAATAGAACAAAGAACCATTTTTAAAGAATCTGTAAGGAGGTTTTATGAATTTTTAGGCCACAAAAGTCCTCAAGTGCAAGAAAGTAATAATTCTAGAACATGCAATCTTGGGTATTGTACTTGAAAATATCGATGGGAGAATTGTTCAGGGCATGTCCAAAATAATGAAAAGGCAACTCTTTAAGTATTGTTTGGGGATTCTGGAATGCCTTTGTTACCTTCTGGATTTCAATCCCATTGGACCCTTATCACTCTTCAAACACCCTACCCCAACAGGAAATTCAATTGTCGGCCGTCTACCATATATTAGCAAATTATTAACAGATGGCGTATTGAATCAACTCAGAGCAGGTGTTAGATCTCATGGACAAAGCAGCTGTCCAAAACTTTCAACTTGAAGGGTTGCTCAAAGATTCAAGGTTAGTTTTACTGAGGTGCAACTTCACGGTAACTCATATAGCGAGAGATGCTTAATGGCATGAACATATAGCGAGAGATGCTTACTGGCATGAACTGCAAGGGCCAAATTGATTTTGGTCTACATCAGTAGCTGTTTGTGCCAGTGTTTTAAAAGGCACGCGCCTCGAGCGCTTAAGCGCTGAGGCGAGGCGAGGCGAGGCACAGGTTTTGTGCCTCACAAGGCTGAGGCGAAGCGCACAATGCAAAGGCGCAGATTAGGCGCAAAAGGCGTGCTTAAGTGCAGAGGCGCGAGGCGCTCGCCTTGTGCGCCTTTGTGTTTTTTCCCTCTAATTGAATCCTCAGCCTTCATCTGAGTGGTAAAACATGTGCGCCAATGTAGAGGATAAAACCCTTCAATGGTTTTAACCCTAAGAAGAAGAGTAGCAGCTAGAAAAGAAAGAAAGAACGACAACTAAAGTCCGAAAAGAAAAAGGAAAAAAATGACTAAACGAGAGCTAAAGTCGGAAAATCCAGCCATCCACTTCTTCTTCTTCTCAAGTTTTTTTTTTTTTTTTTCAGTCAGGTACTACTTTCTTCTTCTTCTTCTTCTTCTTCTCACGTTTTTTTTAGTCAGTTACTTCTCTCTCTCTCTCTCTCTCTCTCTCCTCCTTCTTCTTCTTCTTCTCCTCACGTGTTGGGGATGATGATTAATGCCTTTGCATGACACTATGACAGCCATGACTCTAGATTTTGTTGTTCTTAATCTTTTTGTTGCGTCTTTAAAACTATTCCGTTGTTGAAATGTTATGTTTTATGCTTTTATGACATTTGAATGTTTTATATGTGTTTGCTTGTGTTGAAGGTATTACCTATATTTGAATTCTACTTGTTCTAAAAAAATGTGCGCCTTGTGTTCAAAAGGCGTGCGCCTTGCGTTTAAAGCTCCAGGGGACCATGGTGCCTCGGTGCGCCTATCGCTATTTGAAACACTGGTTTGTGCTGTACGGCCCACCAGCTGAAATTATAATTATTTTTGGATTGGCAACCGTAACATTTTATTAGGGGAAAGGGTTCCAAACAAAGGTTGGAACATACAGCCATAAAGGACAAAGCCCTAAACACCCCAAGGCCTAATATGCCCGGATAAAACAATTAAAGCCCAAAACACCTAAAGAGCCCAGAATATACAATAAAGCCCGGTTCAAGAAAACCCAAAACCTAACCCTAATGCACTGCACGTTACAGCAAACATGCCGTCCACCCGCCATCACAACTTCAGACAGACCACCACCACACCGCCTGACCACCACCTCCAGATACCACCAAGCACCACATGCCAAAACCCCTGAAAGAACGACCCGTAGAAGTGAAACCCAAGCTGTCTAGAGCACTCAACCAAACCGTTAGGCGATTACCAGAACCCCAACAGTGATGACCGGTGGGAGCCCCCGCCGGTCAAGCTCCAAAACCATCAGATCAACCACGCTGTTGGGCAAAAGCAACGGTTAGCCCAGGAACTAACCGACCGGAAGACTGACCGGAGAAGAGAACTCGGCCTAGAAGGGAGCGAGGAGCGAAGAACGGCGTAAAAGAGAGACAACACAGTAGACTAGGGAAGGGGGTCGGAAAAAAGAGGGAGGAGGGAGAAGACAGAAGACAGAGAGTACAAAGAGAACCATACCCGAACCAAGCTCGTCGGACGTCCGTATCCCCAAAAGCGATCGCTGAGAAAACGCTGATTCGGCCCCCATAAACAATCAGGAGACACACGAACGCTGAGATCCATAATTCCGGCATCGACCACCATAGCCACCACCTTCGACCACTACGTTGCCGTTGCTGATCGTTTTTTGAATAAGAAGAAAAAGGGAGGACTGAAATAAGGGAAAGAAGATGAAGGAAACAGATGAGGGGGGGCTCCCCCCCATGGAAACCCTAGATCTCGAAACTTTTTTAGAGAGAGATAATGTTAGAGAGAAGGGAGAGAAGAGAAAACAATAGAACTAATAGAGATAGTAGACTGTTGATTGCTGATATCACAGTGATAGGTTCTAGGAGGGTTTGTCTGTCCTCTGCTGCTGCTATTTCTTATATGTCCCTATAAGTTCGAAGCACCATTTGCTCCAAACAAGATACAAAATCAATTGTGAAAGAGGATACCTTTATTCTCAGCTGAATATAGCTGGTTAATCATTGAAATTTAGATGAGTAACAAATGGCTCCATTTAAGAAGCCAGTGGTCAAAATTTTCCCACCTTTTAATCTCACATTTTGTTGACTTGCAATGGCAAATATCTGTTTTAGGTGTATGATGTAACTTCGTTCTTGGATGATCATCCTGGAGGAGATGAAGTCTTGACAACAGCAACTGGTAAAATTATATGGCAATATGCTTACGCAGAATTTTTTTGGTCCATGCCAATATTTAAACCTATATTAAAATGAGTGGATTTTTGCAGGAAAAGATGCAACAGATGATTTTGAAGATGTGGGCCACAGTGATTCTGCAAGAGAGATGATGAGCAAGTACCTGATTGGTGAGGTTGATAGCTCCACTATTCCGGCAAGAGAGTATTACAAACCACCTTCAAAAGCATCCTCCGCTTCTAGCCAGTCTCCTGGAATTCTGGTCAAGATACTGCAATTCTTGGTACCCCTCTTGATCGTGGGGTTAGCATTTGCTTTGCGACAATTTACCAAAAAAGACTAGGTGATTTGGTCACTTGTGGAGTCTGGGCATTGTGCCAAAATGCATTATGTGTGATAACTATTGGTGCTATCCATGAAGTGGTACTGTGTCTTATGAAAACTTCATTGTGTCTTCCCCGGCGTCCTGTATAAAGTTGCTGGTGCAGTTGTGACTATGTTAGTCTTGTGTCAGGATTCTCTCTCTTGATTTCATCTATCTGTGTTGTCTTCCATGAACCATTCTATTAGCATGCATATTCAAAGTTACAGCTGCTGCCACACACTAATTCATCATGGTTTCGATTTCACTCTCTCCGTTTCAAGAAATTAACTACCAAAATGTCACAAAGAACAGCAATGCACTGTAAAGCAATCCAAGTACCGATTATATTGTTAAAGAGGCACAATTGTTGAACCCTTAGATTCTAATTGCCTGAGGGAGTGTTATTCTGTGAAATTGTTATATTTTACCCCTGTTACACTTCAATATTATACGGTTGGAAATGTTGTTAGAGATTCATAATGTGATTAATAGCTACTCCCGAACATTGAAAATGTGAACTCCGACATCTGACAAATTCAAGAACCTGAACACGAACGACAAGGACAAGGAAGATAAGAATTGTGAAAGCAAAAGAAAATTTTAATTTGATAGGCTGTAGTACAGGAAGGCCTGTCTTGTTTATTGAAAAGTTCAATTTTAGTGCAGTGCAATATTTTTGTGTGCATGTGAATTTTCCCATAATCAAATCGATAGCAGCTGATGCATCTATTGCCACTTCAATCCCTTGTAGGTTTGAACTTCTAGCAAGCGTTAGGCCATCACGCAACGCCCAAAGTTCCGCTTCAATCGGGAAACCTGTCCAATAAAGTAGAGTAGAGCAGTACATTCATGCTGTAAGAAAGATTGAGAAAGTAAATGTAAGCTCTAACAATACAAAAGCACTTTTTCTTAAATGAAACTTATCAAAGAAAAGATAAGCAAAGTTAAGAAGCTAAATACCAGAATTTTTTCAATTTTCCTATTGGTTTGCATGATTTATTCACGGCATTGGGAAAAAATTGCATGCCCTGCCAAAAATGACCGAAAGTTGTCGTTGAACTAGTGATAACACTATCGCATCCCCTTGGGGTGGAGTGGGTGTCATTTTTACTGAAACAAAGAAGTGGACTAGTCACTAGTGATCGCATTTCACGAACTCCTATTTATGATATACTATACAGCATGATTAGGACACTTCAAAGGGTGTTTCACTTTCAGCCATGTGCTGAAATGATGGGTAAAATAACCGCCGAACCGATTATTTCGTAGAAAAACGTGTTAACAATACAAACATTTGTATCTCGCAAACAAATAAAATGAACACGATTCCAAAGGATAAGGTTTTTTTCTTTGGGACATTTACCATCAGGTCACTCCTGGATCCCATAATTACCATCAGGTCACTCTTGGATCCCATAATTACCATCAGGTCAAACCCAACTCTGAAAAATTTCCATCAACTCCCCAACCTGTATAAAAATGCATAAATCATCGGGTACCTTATGAAAGTGCCTAAAATCCTAGGGTACCCTATGAAAGTGTCTAAACCACTAAATCCTATAATAGGAAAGTGCACCATAAACCTAAACTCTAGGGTACCCTACGACTAGGGTACTCTTATGACTAGGGTACCTTATGACTAGGGTATCCTATGAAAGTGCCTAAAATCTTAGGGTACCCTACGACTAGGATACCTTTTGAAAGTGCCTAAAATCCTAGGGTACCCTACGACTAGGGTACCCTACGATTAGGGCACCCTATGAAAGTGCCTAAAATCCTAGGGTACTCTATGAAAGTTCCTAAACCACTAAAACCCTATAATAGGAAAGTGCACCCTAAACCTAAACTCCAAAAAAGAGTGACTTACCTTAGTGGTAATTAAAAAAAATGACTTACCTTATTGGTAATTTGACATCTCTTTTCTAGACCTAGATGTAATAATCCCTTTTTCTTTTTGTTATAAGAAAATTTCTCCGTACCGGAAGAAGAAAATTAGAGAAATGAACCGAGTATACCTGCGCCGAACATGACTCTGCCATCATATCAAAACATGAAATAGATGGAGCAATCATCGCCTAACACGTGTTTGCTATTGGTGTTATCCTTTTTTTAGTGGGAGAATCACTAGTAGACTATACACGAAAATGGGTACAATATTTATTAAAACCAACAACTTAATTTTGATTTGCGAGCACCTCAGAGTGTGTCGACTAGGAACAGCAGAAATCTTCTGCCGAGATTTGTGGGATACTTTACTATGCCCACTTTCATCTGTTGGCTGGTGGTGGGTGATAGCAAGTTCACCTACTAGACTGATAGCAAAGTTTTCAAAGGATGCACTAAATTTGCGAACTCGAGTAGAATTTCGTTATTCTTTCAACATTCTTATCTATTTGGTTATAATTACGGGAGGGAATATATATATCTCTCTCTCTCCATGTTTAGGTTTAGGTTTACCAATATGATATGCCTAGCTACATCTTTCAAAAGGCAGTAATCATACTGTCAAAACACAAGTGCTCCCTCAATCAATATATGTCCATATATAAAAAGGTTAAAATCCTTGTGGACAAGATCACTCGCTTAATGCACCTCTAGGTGGCAATTATAAGTCTAGCATAAACGTGATTTCCCGTGTCTTGAATCCGCACCACAGTACTAAAGGTACTTATTATTAAGGCAGTTGTCATGCATCACTTAATTTGGTTAGTGGCTATAGATACTAAATGCATAGTTTGTGGATAAACATGCTACTAATTGCATTGCGAGTGTGCGCTCAGAAATATGAGTCTAGTGATCGATGGTACTTGTACAAGCACGACTATAGAAAATACTTGCTCTTTAATTATGTGTAAAGTAAATGCCGATACATGCATACTTAGTGTAGCTACAATGCCTTTATATTGCTTTCAATTGGTGGTTAACAAAGTACTAGGCAAGCTGCGGTACTTCACCACCTACCAAAAGCACCCTATAAACACAAAAAATAGAAAGAATTAGCTAACTAACATAAATAAAAAGCTTGCTTGTGGACATATATGGTTATATACAATGGCGACTCCAGGAATATTTGATCTCATGGGGTCAAAATTTTACTCCAATTTGATATATTTAACTAATGTGTAAAATTGTTTACTCTATTTGATCTGAATGACGAGCCGTGGGAAGAGATGCAAAACGATTTGGACCATTCGGATGTGGATTTTATGGAGGTTACTCCGTCGGGTGGGGATTCTCATGGTTTTTCTTGAATTGCTCCAAATGTTCGCAATTTCCAGGTTGGTAAATCTTCACACTCTGGTTCTAAAAGGGAGGCGTGTGAGCCTATAGTGGCGAAAGGTCTGTGTGAGGTGGGTTCTCTTAATTGTGGTACTATGTCTTGTGGTGTCGGCCCTTTCGTCCAACATGAAGAACTTGGTGAAGTCAAAGCTGTGAAAAATTCTATTAATAGGGAGCATCCGAGGCGTACTGGGAGCAAACAAAACAAAAGGAAAGTTATTATGGGTTGAGACTTTCTTCTTGTTAGTCGCACATGCCTTCAGGATTCGGATCGAAGATTTTAGTTTTTTCATATGCCGAGTCTATTAGCTGTTGAAGTCAAAGTTAAGGAGTCAACTCGAGAAGTTTGCCCTAGGACTCAGCATGGTGATGTTCCTTTGGCTACTGTGCCAGAAGTTCTTGGCCCCTCCTTAATGGACGAGGTTCCTCCTTCCATGTCCAAATATATGACTGAACCACCAAAGCCTGACCCTCAACTCAATGACAAAGTCGGGGATGTTTAACTCAACGACGACTAAGAAGCTGCCTCTTCTATGGATGGCTTGCCAGAGCTTTCCCATTCTTCTAAGATGGAAGAGGATTCATCCCACTGGCCTGGTTGTGAGTTTGCTTCTTCTACACCTGAACATGTCATGGATAAGGGTTTGGGAATTAGGGACTTGTGGGCTAAGCGGATTTGCGGTCATTTGGAAGCATAAGTTAGAGGATACTGACCATCCTATTGCTATGCGTCGATGTCATCAAAAGTAGAAGGGTAATGCCAAGAAGGCTGTCAATTGTGACTGCGGTGGCAAGGGCAAAGAAGGCTACACTCGGAGGGAATGTAAATGAGAGATAGTTATTGAGGACTGCTGTGCTGACCATCATATATTTTGTATCCCTCAACACAGTATTATACGTGATTAGTCTTGTGTCTTGTGCCTAATCTTTGTTTTGCAAGTTTCGATTTTGGCGTTGAGGGATTGATTGATTATTTTTTTGAGTCTTGGTGGGGTGTAGCCTTATTGTCTTGTGTAGATTGTTATCTTGGGGTTTTGTCTTGTTTGTTGCTTGCATTTTTATGTTTTGATATATCTTGAATGGACTATAAAACTATGGGTTGTACTATTTTATGAATGGGATGATCTTTATTTTGCTCGTAAAATCATACTCTAAATTAGATCTCGATTATACGCAAAATGATTAAATTGGCCTCAAACAAGTAAACAAAAAGACTAGATCGATCTCAATAGCATTAAATATGTATTATTTGTTAACCTCCAAATATTCTTTGTAATCTCATTTTTTCACATACCTAGAGGAAAAATTAAATTTCATCTCAGGCTATAAGTCACATAAGACGCGTACCTGACTGAGCGGGAGTAAGAGCACAAATGTGAAAGTGTTTCAAAAATACCTTAAAGTACTAAAATTCACGAGAGTGAAGATTGAGAGTGCGAGCACACAAGAAATCCTTCTAGTGAGAGAGAGAAACGAGCTGTTAGGGGATCAAGGTTAGCAGAGTCCCGGCCCGGTCTCCACAGCAAGAAACTGTAAGTCTGTGGATAAGGTCTGTGGCGAAAGTTATCCGGGCATCTCGTCGCTCGTTTCAAGTGTAAGGGAGGGTCTTTTATCGTTCGATTATCTGTTGGGGAAGTTTTGTGGCTCAATCGATCTTCAAATACACTATCGAATACACCACTGGTCTTTCAAATTTGAGTTATGAAGAGAAAATGTAGAAGAGAAGTCAAGGAAACCATTTTGATGAACAAAACAAAAGCAGATTTCGGTGTCTGGGGGAAGGGGTAAAACTCACTACCTACCCCTTTACTAAGCTCAGGGGAAATTTTAGGAACCAGGAGCTCCTAAATATCTCTAGAATTGGTGAAATTGTAACCCTATTTATTGGAAACCTGCCTAAAGACATGGATGCTGAGTGGCTTTCTCAAATATTCAGGTCTGTGGGTAATGTTGTTGATTCTTTCATTCCCAATAAGAGATCGTATTTCCACAATGATATATATGGTTTTATTCGATTTGAACACAATGGGGGAAGGTTTAACAGCCATCATATCAATGAACAATATGAAAATATGGGGCATAAAATCTTGGTTAAAAATCGAGATTTGGGGATTTTTAAAAAAAAGAATAAGATATTTGCAAGTGATAAAGAAACACGATTCTGGATGCCAAACATATAAATGACTCACTCCCAGCTTGAGTGCCCTTGCTATGCAAAGAAGAATCACAAACCGATAAAGATCATGGAGGTTGGAAATGAATGGCTTTGCAGATTTGTTATAGCAAAGCTCTCTCTTGATCGTTTAATGGCTTTGGTCACTAATCATCTGCGTAGTCTTGGCTATCCAACATCGAGGTTAAGTTTATGGGCAGCAATTACGTGGTTCTAACATTCAGCTCCATCGAGGCAAGAGATTCAATATTCAAAAACGGGGAGATGTCATGGCTTAAAGACTAGTTTATTGAAATACTGAAGTGGGAAGATTCAAAAGATATCCATTCTTCAAGACTAGTGTGGCTAAACTGCTATGGAGTTCCAATTCATTTGTGGAACTTAGGCGCCTTTATCAATCTGGGCACTTTCTGGGGTGAAGTAATTCAAGTCTCAGATGATACACTTAAGGGACTCAATTTCATTGTAGGGAAAGTTCTCATTTCTACAATTGTTATGGATGTAATCAATTAGATCGTGGAGATTGAATGCAAGGGTGCTATAAGTGCTATTAGAGTCATTGAAGAACAAATGGTCCTTCATACTTTTCTCAAAACAGACTGCCCTTGCCCTGGTTGCCATGTTGCTGAATCCAACCACAACAATATGCTGGATAAGAAGTCTGATGAAATCCCCCTTGAATCCAATGAATTCATGGCTGAAACTAATTTTGACAGGGTGGAGGGGGCTGGTGAATCACCCGGACCCCTTATTGATGCTATTGTGGCAAACTCCCCAAAGGCAGTTAGTTGACAATCACTTGTCTACTGTGCTGCCTTTATTAGCATGTAATGACAAGATGGTGGTTTCATTTATCCCATCATTGGAAGGAGTTGGGGTGGACAGCTCGAGACAACATCTGGAAAATCACATTCTTTATGGAAGTGGAAAGGTCACCATATTCAATAGGAGTAGCCACAGTCTCTCTCTTAGTCATCCTTTTGGGCTAAGCTTTATTCATAATTCGGTTCCAAGAGCCATTAACGTTAATTGTCCACCATCTTGTCATGTGAGCCACGATTCAAATTGAAGCATTTCCCTTGCAAATGCTATTGTTGCGAAAAGTGCTCAGAATTCACACTGATGAGAAGAGAAGAAAAAGATGCAAGTCAGTTGAAGAACTACTAAAGATCCAAAAATCCAACAAAAGAGGTAGACGTAAGAAGCAGAAATAGGTATTGTATAGGTCTGCCATTGTAGCTACAACTCTCTCTATTTCCTCCATCTCATTTGGGGGCATAAAAACTAGAAACAAAATCATCTTGAACTAAGAAGAGACAGCATGGACTGTAACAAAAATCATCGGGGAAGGCTACTTGGGCAATGGTGAAGAGGTAATAACCAGAATTATGATTACAGACTCATTTAAAGACATAGCTGATAAGCGCGTAAATGTTCACATTAGCGCGCCTTAATTTACCCTTGTTAAGTCTATTTTTATTGTTACTTGGAGTATAATGCTTTGTTGCGTGTTTTTACAGACATTTGGAGGCCTCGACATAAAAATGACTAATTTTACTTTGAAACAAAGCTAAGTCCGTGATTCTCGAGTAATTCAATCGGCTATTCCTATGATCCCATTTTCATGATGCATAAAAGGAAACTGGCGGTGCACATAATTGGAAAAAAGAAAAGAAGAAGAGTTATGGAATTAAAAGTATTCTTGGGCATGTATTGGCAAAAGGAATCTAAAGTTTGACCAGAGAGAGATTTTGCTTTCAAATCTTGGCTGATACAATGAATAAGTGGGACCAAGGTTTATGGAGAAGGAAGGAAATTTTGGCCTTTCTACACAAGGGATTATTTCGGTGCATATGTAAGGAAGTGGGGTTGGCTTGGAAAGGGGGTCACTCATATAGCATTATAAATACACAGATAGACAGAGCCGCACGGGGGGAGACTGCAGACGCTGCGGAACAGAGGAAGAACAATACAGCCAGCACGTTGGTCCATGTTTCCGTTCAACGAAATCTCGGTGCTTCTCACTTCAATGGGCAACTAAACATCTCTCGTAGGGTGTAGATGAAACCCTAACCAAGTAACTAAGTTTTTATGTTAATTTTAGATTTTGATTATCGAGACGACGGTTGTATAACTTTGAGACTTCTTTTTATGGTTCGATCTTATTTTTCCCATCTAGTATTTTGTGTTTGTGGTTCCGTGAATGCAAATACATAGTTATGCAACAATTTTTCTTGGCGCATGGAATTGTGAATTAGGATAATCTATGCCTAGGGAAGACGAGTCGTGCCTAGATTAATTAGTTTTAGAATCGAAGACGATTCGTGCCAACCGAAGATAGGTTATGCCCGGTTTTCAATTACATGCTATTTTCTTGTCGATATCGCTAGGGGTTGTTACTTTTAGCGAGTGATTGTCGTTTCGGTAATTGATTTCCCTAAATTAATATAATTACTTGGTTGCGAAGTTAGAGTGGATTCGAAACCCTAAGACCTTTTCCCATATTATTTAATTCACCATCTTTCTTACTTTTCATTATTTAGATAATTTTAGAATCCAACTCAAATCACTTTTTCTTGAATTAATTTAGAAATCGATTGAAGCATTTGCGATTTAGCCTTTTAATCCCTGAGGACGATACTTGGAATATTTGCCATTGTTCTCTGAGTAGTAGTAATTATTTCATTTTATTAATTATTTTTGGTGTGAAAAACGACCTACCAATAGCTCTCTGCTCTCAAGGTGCTCAACCCACTCTTTGATGACACGATATATGGGGGAGTTATCCAAGTAATCAATGAAACTACTTACTTGGAATATTAGAGGAGTGGGGAAGAAGGAAAAAAGAGGAAAGCTCAATAAGTTAATCAAGGAAAGAAAAGTAGACATTTTACTTCTCCAAGAAACCAAACAAAAGTCGCTCAGTAAAACCTTCACAAATTCACTCTGGGAACACAATGAGTACAACTACCTAGAAGTGGATGTAGATGACTCTGCTGGAGGCTTGATAACTATGTGGAATCCTGAAATCTTCGAGCTCACTGAGGCATGCTTTAGCAGGAATTTTCTGTTAATCAAAGGAAGAGGAGAATGGAGCAGAATAGATGAATTTATGCTACTCCCTGAGTGGATGGATATGTTCAATCTCAAACAGTGGGGGCTCCCAAGACTTTTATCTGATCACAGTCCTTTACTGGTGATGGAGGATGAAGAGACTGGGCCCAAAACCATTTAGATTCTTTAATGCTTGGTTGGAGAATAAAGAATGTCTGGTTGTCATGGAAAAAGCTTGGAATGAATGCATGGATAAAGGTGGGCAATGGAGATTCAACTAAATTCTGGAAAGACCCTTGGCTTGACACCCCCTGTTTGGCTGAGGCTTACCAGGAGGAGCTATTGAGCCATGTTTTGGCTAGAAGTTATGTTAAGAACCAACAGGATTTGCGATTTAGAAGGAGACTGTATGACTGAGAATATGATGGATTGGCTAAGCTGCATCTACTATAGGGAGAGTCTGGGGTTAGGTCAAATAGTGGAGCCAAGGATGTCCTAATTTGGAATGGTTGCAGCACACAAACTTCTCTGTCAAGTCAATTTATGATATGGCCAAATCTCAAGCCATCAAAACAAAGGCTGCATATGATTTGATCTGGAGGAATGTAGCACCCTACAAAATTCAATGTTTTTAAGTGGCTGGTACGCTTAGGAAGAATCAAAACCTTTGAGTACCTGTTAAACATTAGTGTTATTCATAATGCTCATGATGCAATCTGCAAGTTCTGTGGTTTGGAATCGGAATCTATGGACCATCTTTTCCTTCAATGTGATAAAGTATGGATGATGTGGACAAAAGTTTTACATTGGTGGGGAGCTCAATGTGTAACTCCAAAATCTGTTATTGATTTGCTGATTTGGTGGACAGCTTGTGTTTGAAGGAAGAGAAAAGGATCATTTGGGACTGCATCCCTCTTGCAATCATGTGGTCAATTTGGAACAAGAGATATTCATGTGTTTTTAAGGGTTCTACACTAGATTGTGAAGAGATAACTGAGGCGTTAAAAACTAGAATTGCTCTATTGGTGAAGACAAAGGAAGGTGGAAGTGGACAAGTACTCAGTTGAAGATTTCATCTATAGAATTCAAAGTATTCTGGAATCCTTACAATTGCCACTTTTGAGCTGCTAAATGATGTAATTGCACTGATGGGAACCCTGCTGAATCTTAGTTGTTTTTATCTCTCTGATTTTATGTTCGTATGCCTTGTGTAGTAGTTGATACTAGTGTAGCAGAGTCTTTTTGTAGCTGGGTGCACCACTACAAAAATGGTTAAAGATAACACACAAAAAATTGAAACAATGACAGTTTTAAAAACTGTCATCGAAAATATGAGGGTAGAGTTTTGATGTCAGTCTATCCTAAAAGTTGTCATCTTTGATAAAAGCCCCTTTCTTTTTTAAGGGATTCTGGAATTCTTGATTTTAAGGGTCTACCTTAACGGGTTATATCTAAAGCGGGTCAAACGCCTGCTTGAAAATATGAGGGTAGAGTTTTGATGTCAGTCTTTCCTAAAAACTGTCATTTTTGCGATATAAGATGACTGTTTAGAATAAAAGTGACGTCATTATCTCTTTCTTTTAATGTCAGTTTTTGTTTAGAACTGACTTTAAAACAAGACACTTCCAGAAGCCCATATAAAAAACCTTTTAATGTCAGTGTTTCTTAAAAGCGACATTGAAACTAAACCCTTTTAATGTCAGTTTTAATTAGAACCGACATTGAAGTTGATCATAAAAGATGACGGTCAAAAAGTGTCATTAAACGTATAAGATGACAGTTTAAAACCGTCATCTTATATTGTCAATGTCTAAGGTAACAGTTTAAATCTAAAACTGACATAAAAAGTGCCCAGCTTAAATTTTTTCAAAAATATAGTATAAATATTTTTGTTGGTCTTTTGTCAACAACAAGCGTGCTAGATTAGCTGGTAACATGCGCGCGCACGAGGAAATCAAGATCTTGAGTTTGAGTCCTAGGGCAAGCAAATATTAGCTCACCACACAAGTGCTAATGTAGGCGCCACACAAACGCCACAGGGGTGCCACTTGAGCTCCACTGGGCGGTCATGCGAGGGCGGCCACTCGAGCGCCACATGTTCAAACTAGAATTAGATTTTTTTTTAGAATGGAGGGAGGATAGATAAGATGACAGTTTAAAACCGTCATCGTTGCCTGTTTTACACCGTCATCTTATATGTTTCAATGACTTTTTTTGACTGTCATAACAAATCTAGACTTTTAACGTCACCTCCAAAGATGACAGTTTTAAATGGCCATCTTTTGTGTTTCATGACACCTTTTGACTATCATGGTTTAAGGTTTTTGTAGTAGTGGTGATATGCTCTGAGGGGGCTTGTCCTATTGGCTGAACTATTTTGGTCTTCTTCGTTGGCGCCTTGCTAGCAGCGGGCATGGGAGTTGTGGCATATGAAAATCTATTGGTGGTGGTGCCAACTTGATTGGGATGCCCCTTTAGTTTGATGCCCTCTCCATTTCCCTTTAATCTTTGTACTTTGTCCAAAGGTTAATATTACTCTCTCCGTCCGGATTTGTTGGTCCATTTTGGGTATTTCAATTTTTTTCCATTACCTTTTGAGTTTGTTAATTTCCTATTTCATCCTCAATCCCTCCATTTAACACTCCCTCCATTCCAATTTGATAATCCATTATGAAACTACGTGCAATTTTCAAACTAAAAAATAATGTAGTTACAAAAATTTATTTTTTTAAAAATATGGATCTCATTTGATAGATCTCATTGAGAACTTTAAATACGGTGCACAAAAAATTCAAAAATGTGAACACATTATTTTTAAAAAAAATTAGTTTTTGAGATGTTATTTTAAGTTTTAGAAAAGGGGCAAAAAAGTAAAATTTTCATACTTTATCCTTTGACTTTTGAAAATGGACAAACATTTTAGGATTTGAAAAAGTATGTTTATGGACAAACAATTCCAGACGAAGGGAGTATTATTCTTTGTCGTTCAAAAGAAAGAAAAAAAGAAAGAGTGCAAGCACAAAACAAAAAGTAAAGAATGTCACTATTTGTCTCCTATGCCTTGTTGCCAATAAATTCAAAATTTAATTTTTCTTTGCACAAAATGTTTTAAGGCAATTTTTTCTATTGTCAGCCCACTGGGCTGACAATAAGGCAACAAGAAAACAAAAAAAACACAAGTTTCAATGTACTTTTTTCACTTTCCTATACACTTTCACACATTCCTATACACTTTTTACACATCTCAATACACTTTTTAAGCTTTAATGTCAGCCCAATGGGGTGATTTTAGAATCTCCTTATTTCTATAAAGAGATGTGTATTGTGTTTAAAAAAAATAATTACAAATTTACTTTACAGTTTTGGAATAGGGTGGGGTCATTGTCAGTTGTAATGGGTTTAATATATTCGCCAATCACACTATCTAGCATACTAACGGGGCGTTTAGCTGGTGGATTTGATTTAAGGTGGATTTGTAATGAGGGCGGATTTGAGGGTTGATTTGTAAGGAGGGTGGGCCCGCCTCTTAAGAAGGGTGGATTTGTAATGAGGTGTTTGGATGGTTTTTTCAGAAGAGGGATTTGGAGGGTGGATATGATAGGATAGGATAGAAAATGACGGAATTGCCCCGACTTTGGTAATTTAACAATAAAAATCGATTAATGTAATTAAAATTACAATAAGTACATAATAATTGAATAAAATACATAAAAATACGTTAAAAAAATAAACAATATGTAAACTGAAAAAAAAATATTTCGGGAAAAAAATTTAATTAATTAAAAAGCCAAAAAAATGTAGTAATTAATTAATAATTAATTAAAAAGGAATTTTTTTTTTTTTGGGCTGAATGGAGAGTAAATGGTGTATGATTGATGAATGTTTGATGGATTGGTAGATATGTTAAAGAATGGTGGGTTTGTATTTGAATGGTTGTTCAAAAAATTCTTATAAATACCAAACATGAGTCATTTGGTTATTTACTTGGTATTTTTCTAAAAAACAAGTCTTATATTTGTTGTTATTTACTTGGTTTGAATGGCATGTCGGGGTTGGAGCGAGATTGAGGAGCAAACTTTGCTCCAATACCTTACGGCCCTTGTTGATGAGGGTGTTTGGCAAGGTGATTTTGGATTTCGTCCATCATATTCGGAAGTGTTAAAAAATCAGATGAAGTTTCTTTCCCTGAAAGTGGTATTACAAAAAGTCATATTGAAGGGAAGATTAAGGGTTGGGCACGGATCTATCGCTCTGTTAATCAGCTACTTCAACGTTGCCTCATAGCTAACATTGCCTCACGGTTTGCCTTCTTTCACAACTAACATTGCCTCACGGTTTGCCTTCTTTCTTCGTTCTCGTTTTGTTAATCTAGCCATCTGTGTGTAAATAAAACTTAGATATTAGAAAAACTTGTGATTAGGGCAAGAACACATGTTCAATGAAATAGTATGTGATTAGGGCTCAGATTTGGGCATAATCACATAACATTTTAGGGCAAGAACAACTATAGCCACAATGAGCTCAAATTACAACAAAATCATAGTAGGATAAAATCAAATTAGGGCACATATAAAGGGCAACATCTCACAAATTATCAACAGCACAAAATCTGCAAATTAGGGCATAAATGCAATCTCCAACATATCAGGCCTCAAATCCACCAGCCAAATATTAGGGCAAAATGTAATCACTAACAAATCAATTCAAGCCTAGCAATCACCCACAAAACGATTCAACCACAGAAATTAGGGCAACATTCAGCAAGTAAATCGGCACTGGAAAACAAGAAATTAGGGCAATTTGTTGATGGATTTTAACCCACAAATTAGGGCAAATGACACAGGTAACTCATCACAGAAGCAAACCCAGAAACAAGTGGGTTAAACGTCACTGGAAACCATTCAAATTAGGGCAAATTTTTTTTCGAATCAAACCCACATTTTTCTGCACAACCAGATGCGAAAAACCCAAAATTTTTGGGAAAAAGTCTGTTTGGTATCACAAAGACATCAGATTTGAGTCGTGTGAAGTGTTTTTACCTATCAAATGGTCGAAAACGAAGTTGATACAGATCGAAAATGGAGTCAGAAGATGCAACGACAGAGTACCTCTTCTCTTCGCTGTCCTGCACTCTTCCAAAGCCTAGCCACAAATGAATCGATCGAGATACACAGAACAAGAGGGAGGGTGGATTTGGAGGGGTATTTTGGTACCGAAACCCCCCGAATTTGCTAACGACAGGGTTGAATTCGTCGTTAGCAAATCCACCCCCAGGTGGATTGTATCTCCCAATAGTGATCTACTCTGGGCGGAAGAAATCGTAGCCAAAACCGGAGATGATGTGATGCAGGGAGGCGTGTTGAAATAAGAACGCGCGACAAGGACAATCACGAATTTTGTCTGAACTAGAGGTACTCCCTCCTTGAACAAACGATTAGAGAAAAACTCTCAATTTTCATTAATCAATAAACAACTCCCTTGCCCTAAGGCTTATATCAATTATTTATACTTGCAGCAACCCTAAAACTAAAAAGAAAATAAAATACTAGCTAGCAACCCTAGTTCTTGTAAAACAAGAAAAGATAAAATAGGAAACCGAATCAACCTAAAATTAAGAAACTAAAAAATTCCATATTAGTAATCTTCTAACAAAATACTAAAATTGAAATAAAGAAAACTTCAAAAAGCTATTTTAAATAATATTAATTTTCCATTCTGCATCATGATGTGGGACCAGGAGATGGATGAGGGGCGCTTCACATATCAGGCTTCAAATCCACCAGCCAAACAGGGCCTAATACTAGCCTATTCATTTCAAGCCATGGGGTCGGGCGACCCCACTGTCTTGACTACAGCTTCGCCATTGGTTACGTATATATATATGATGAGTATTAGCGACAAGATTAATTCTTAATTTTATGGTAGAAGCATGCATTCTCACATTGATTAATGGGACAACTAATCCCCAAGCTGCATTCCTCCAAATAAGTACTGATCAAATTGAATAAGACAGAAATTAACTCGTATAGAATAGACTGATCTTATTCATGATCGAACTTGGATTTTGTGCCTTATCCAAACGTATATATGTTCCTAGTGTGCGTATTTCTGATCATTTTCAAGTCGCAATCGTTGTCCCGGGTTCTAAGCTAGCTAGTTAAGTTACTGAGAGGCCGTTCTTCAAAATTTAAGTACTTCAACTTGACTAAAATGTTTGAACAGGTGAGAGACTAAGAGGTCTTTGTCAATACGTCTCATCAAACTAGTTAAAATGAGGCAAATGGGCGACACAACCAATCAAAGTCGCATTTGATTACTAGTACCATTTTGCAGTTAGATCCAGACAACTAATAAATTTGGCGCGACTGTAAATTAAGCTTGCATCATGATTTTATTGGTTACTGGACGGGCATCACTGGTTCGACATAACATACCATTTTACTTACTAACCCTCCACAACTCTAAGAGGCGAGAGTCTCGTACATTGAGCTTACCTCATTAGATCTTAATGCAATACTGTTTGTTTTACATTAAATGACAAAAAGTCAAATGGTTCAAATTCCAATTAAGGTTACTCTAGTGACCATGCCCAATAATAATAGATCAATATATACGTAGGATGGAACATTTTTTTTGTGTACTCAATAATTGGTCGAGGTAAAATCGTAGACATCCCACTAAAAAACTAAACCGCAGGGAAAAGAAAAAAAAAAAAAAAATTGTACTTGGCTACTTAATTAGGTACTCCAGTTCACTTAACAATTGGGGCCGAATTACTCGATTAATGGACACCAGTTCCTTTCTATATAGGTGAACGTAGATCTGTATACATTTAACACCACTAATTGACGTTTAATCACTTGATCAATGACGCATACCTGATCCAATAAAGTTTAATAATGTGTTCACACAGCAATTTGTCATCAATATAGTTGTCCAAAGTTATGGAGTGGTGGCCCATGTGGAACTCTCTGATTGAACAAAGTTACTGTATATTTCTTCTACATCTTAGTCAATGGCGTTTAACTGATCGTTTGGTTTGTTTGTTATTTTTTTACTTTCACAAGATTTATCTTATTCGAGGAAATCTTCAACTAGGTTCATCAGCTAGTAAGGTATAGATACATCTAAGATACGAAAAAAAAAAAAAAAAAAAAAAAAACGTACCCAGTGCTTGCAAGTAGAAAAGCTATTTCAGAGAATCAAACTCTTGACCTTAAAGTTACAGTGGAGCAGATTTATCGCTGCGCCAAGTCATCCTTCTCGACATATAGATGAAAGGTTTTGTTAATTGACATGCTAAAATGTGGTCCATTTCAATTAACTAAATTTCATAACAGTAATTAATGGAGTCTATATATAGACAAACATATACACGCAGAGAGATGTTGATATCTAACAATAAATAATTCTAGCACAGATTACAATGCTTGACGGCCTTCTATGACAGAGCTTTACAAGTCAAATACTAAATTAAAACACTCAAAAGATCAGAGAAAAAAGAAATCTATGGTAATCCCTAAAAGTGAGGGACCAATTAATATTTTTATGTGCACCACCTGACTAGTATAAGTCATGAACCCATCTTTGGAGAGTTCAAATCCTTTATGCCTAAAAATTTCTTTATGCTGGTATTCTGATTTATTTTCAGTTATCGAATCACATAAAAAATTTCAGATTCTCGTGTGATACTGATATAACGGTTAAATTTCACTGGAAGACCAATAGGACATTAAGATATAGCTAGCGGATTTGAGGGGATCCTTGGAACGCCTGCATCCGCTCGTTTGTTACTTTTGTTAAGGGTGTCCTTAGTTTTATGACATTCTGACTATTAAGAAAAGAGAATTGACAAGAATCTTGCTTTCATTGATGTAAATAAAACATAATCCTAACACGCTTTTATATAGGCTAGAAGACTTTGTGACTAAGAAACCTAACCAAATTAGAAAAATATGCATAATAAGGAAACCTAGATTGACTGGGAAATGTGAATAATACTCCCTTCATCCCAATTTAAATGTTCCCTATGGGAGACCGGACAAGTTTGACCTTAAAAAATAAAATATTTTCGGAATTACTTTTTAAATTTTTTTGTACCATTCTAAAGATCTCAATGAGTACTTTTGAAAGGTGTAAAAAATTTTGAATTTTTTTTTTTTAAAAGTCAAAATGACATGACTTTACATATGAGACATTTAAAATAAGACAAAGGTAGTATAACTTAGTCACAAAGTCTTCTAGTCTATATAAAGGCGTATTATGTTTTATTTACATCAATGAAAGCAAGATTCTTGTCAATTCCCTTTTCTTAAAATGCTATCAGAGCTAGGCCTTTGGTGGCCTTACCTTGTGTGGTCGAGTCTCTGTTGCCCGAGTCAAATCGCCTCGATCAATTCGTACCTCCACGTGCATCCGGAGTGCACATGAGACAGAGTATTAGACTTTATCTCACATCGTCTATCTAAGCCACCCAAGCTTGGTTAATATAATTTAGAGACTAATTCGCTTATTGTCAATTAATTTTAGGTTGGAACCCTCTAAGGTAACCTACTTTTTTTCCCTTTTCCCTTTCTATTGGTGCTTTTAATTAGCATCATTTTCAAGTAACAAAATATGTTCCTGGTACTAATATGCTTTAGCTTCCAAGGTACTTGTAGCGGCCGGGAGACCCGGGGTCCAAGGGACCATCTCTGCGCGGGGGCCAGTTTATCAAGTGCCCGGAGAGGGGTCCCGACAAGTCTCGGTCCTCGGCCGTACCTCCGTCCAGGGAGTGTCCTCGGGAGAACCAGGGAGGGGACTCGGTAGGCCCGGGACCCGGGGCTCGGCTACACCGTAAGAGCGTGGCGGAGGGAAGTCTCGGTAGCGCTCGGGAATTCCCCCCGAGCGCCCTCTGGACCAAGTCGATTGACCTCGGTGCCAGGGAGGGTCGCGCCAGGTGCCAGGGGGGCTCGTTCGAGACGCCTCTGACAGCCTGGGTGGCTCATTGATGGTCCCTACCACCCCACGTGCTCTATGGCGGTGGCAGGCCACCAACTCTGCAGGCTACGCCTGCAAGGCGGGCTAGATCATTGAGAATATCAGGAGCAGGTAACGACCCTGCAGGGGGAACAGTGGCCGAAGTGCCACTTGACGTTCAGACATCAGTCCTAGCATTCAATGCGGAGATAGGGACGGGGCGCGTAAGGCTCCCGAGGGGCGTGCGGGGCACGCGCCCCCTCGCCTATAAATATGTCTCCCACCACCTCCATGAAAAAGGACCCGAAATCTCACTCTCTCTCTCTACATTTGGCTCTCAGCTGCACTCTCTCTCTCTAGTTCCCCATTATACAACTCCTCCCGTTGCTTACTTAACCATCGGAGTGCCTCCCCGGACCACCGCCGTCCGGGCCAGGCGCTAACGTGGTTGTTCCCTTGTGCAGGTCCCCCTCCGGCGTACCTCAGGAGCACCAGCTGCCTTCTCCGACGAACCTCCAGGGGCCCTAGCGCGGCCCACTTGAGCTCCACCCCCACGGTACTATTCCAGGCGTCCAAGGAGGTCATTCCGGTGCAGCGCCCCCCACAGTACTAATATGCTTTTGCTTTCGGTGGTAATATACTTTCGGTCTCGGTACTATGCTTTAGCTTCCAAGGTAACAGTCAAGGTGCTTTTAAATGGTTAAGTGGAGAGAGATAATTTTATTACTTATATCCTTAATATGTCCCTTGTGTATGTAAGCAGTTTCTTCTCCATATATACGAGGGCTAGACACATGCAAATATATAATTATTAAGTAGGCAGTGCGGTTCAAACACATGATATATTGGTTCCTTCGATTCCATATATAAGGATTGTGGCGAACAAACTTATTATTATTATATCCTAAATAGGTTACATGCGTGCTCTTAGGGGTGTCAGCGGTAGCTGTGGCCTGTGGGAGCATATAGAGAAATCCCAACCAGGTAGGCACCCCACCCTGTGACAATCTTATTCCGCCAAAAACCAAAGGGGAAAAAACAAACAGTTAACAAGAGGTCAACCATAGAGAGACAAACTCCAGTATTCCATTAACACAAGCTATGTTACTTGTGCAAAGAGAAAGGTTTCATGCATCTTGCTTGGTTTTGATCAAATATAAATAAAAATTATCCTGAAGAAATCAGTAATATGGGCCAAAGTTTGTGTACGTTTACATGGAATAAAAATCATTTGTATATATGCACAACGATATATATGGGTCAATGAAAAATTTAAGTCTACTACTCCGTATATTTTTATGAGAGAGATGCCACATACACAACCATCAAATCACAACTCAATTTGTACCTCCTTACATACACGTGGGGCACACACACAATTATACCGGAAGTCTGCGGTTTGTTATCATGATCATACATAAATTGTGAACATAAGTATTACTTAACTCTAATATTGGAAATTGAAATGGAAGTCTGTGGGCAGTTATCATGATCGTACGTATTACGATGAATAAAATCTCGATGCAAGTTCTAAACGACAGTAAAGTGTGAACAATTCTTGATTTATTAAAGAACTTTTACAACTCCGTTCTGTCTACATTAACTAAGAAGGCTTGCATAGGAAGGGCTTAAAACATTGTTTAACTTAATTTAAACTCTTTATTGATGTTTTCATTCTCCAATCAAATTAGATTCCCCCAAAGAGGGGGTGTAAATAACCTGAATTAGTAATAAGAAAGGAAAATTGACATACATGGGAATCTTATCTAAACTTGTTTGCTTTACATTTAACAATATTTGGGTCCAAAAAAAAATGTATCCACAGGATTTCTTGGTATGTTTCTAGCTAGTGTCTTTTTGGATGGGATTCAACAAATCCAAATTAGGAATATTCCAAATCAGCTGCTTGATGTTCTTCCTTCTCAATCATGTCCTTCCCTACTCATATCTTAAACAACTTTCCCTTTCGGATATGTGATGTATAACATACTTCACCGTCTCAATGTGATAATCCTTTACAAAAAAAAGGTGTAATTTTTCAAATTCAAAAAATAAAGTGTTTTTGTACATAATTTTCCAAATTTCTTCGGACCAAATTAAAGATATCAATTAGTTCTTTAATTTGACTCGAAAGAAATTATGAATGACAAAATTTTATCTATTTTATACGGAGTATAAAAATTGCATGTCTTTCTCGTGTGGAAGTAGGAGTATCATTTTGTGATCAAGGGAATATATAGGTTTAGCCTCCCGCACTTGTGGTTATTGACTAAAAGTTCTCATGTCTTGTCAGCCCAAATACTTTCCACTACAGACATTTAACAACGGACAAAAAAAAAACAGAAAAGCCAATTACCCGGAAATGGGTACACCGAAAATACCCAATCCACACACACTGCACATTCAGTATGTGTGGAGCCCAGTATGTGTGGAGCCTACACCCTTTGTGCGTGGGCTCCAGTATGTGTGGAGCCCACACACTTTGTGTGTGGGTTGGGTATTTTCGGTGTATCCATTTCCGTGTACGTATCATTCCTCAAAAAAAAAATTCTCAAGTTTATTTCAAAATGGAAAATAAAAATGGAACAATACGTACTCCCTCTGTCCCATATTGTTAGGACTCTTTATCTTTTTGAACGTTTTAAAGAATTGTTTATATCTCATAATTTATGATATTTTTTTTATCATTCCAACAACTTTGTTTAATAAAATTAATTGAGATCTATCAAACAAGATCCATATTTAATATAAAAAAACTTAATAAATTAAAATTATAGACAATTCTTTGAGACGTCCAAAAAAGAAAAGAGACCCAACAATATGGGACGGAAGGAGTAGTTGATTACGAAATTCGATTAATAGAGAAAGCAGAGACTCGGGATTTATATTAACGTGGCACCCTGCACAAATAGTTCTTCCCACCCACTTCTTTAATTACGTTATTTTATTTTATTTTTTTGAACTTTTCAATCCAAACTACCATGCGTACTAATTCTAAAAAAAAAAAAAAAAAAAAAAATCAATATAAACATGATACCAGTAGTACCACTTATTAACTTAATTAAGATGGTGTGCGCCTAGCACGGATGCGAACCGTCAAAGCATTAGCCATCTCACACGATAGTCTCAAAACTTCTGATAAGTCAACAACAGTACTAGTAGTACTACTCCTCCTCCTCCTCTGATTCACGGGCAACCATTCAAACTCATGTAAAAGTGAGGCTATCCAAAAGGTTACCGTGTTCAAACCCAAGGTCTTGCCCGGGCAGGTCCGCCTCCCAGACCCAAACGGGGCAAGCCTAAGGTCCGAGAAGAACCCCGGGCCCTTTGCTTCAAATTGATCACCACTGGCAGCACTAGTTGCACCCATCTTGAACCTCTCAGCTGGCTTGAATGCAAGTGGGTCTGACCACACATCTGGATCCCTCATGATGGCCCACATATCTACCAATGCTGTGGTCCCAACTGGCACATGATACCCGTCAACAGTTGTGTCTGTTATCGCCAACCGTGACCAAGAGAGCAGTGGTCCCGGTGGATGTAACCTCAACACTTCCTTCACCACCGCACCTAAATACACCAACATCGTTGTATCACCCTCAGTAACCGCACGTGACCGTCCCACTACTTTGTCTAACTCCTCGTGCACCCTTGATTGAACTTCACCATGGATTACTATCCTCGCCAGTATCCACTCCATTAACACCGCCACAGTATCAGTTCCTCTAAATATCATTTCCTGAAAATTTTGTGTAATTATAATCATGGAACCAAAATAATAAACTAAAGTAACTAGGAATCAATACGTTTGAAACACGCCCAAGACATGCGTCTCTCTAGTATTCGTGTTCCCATGAATTTAGAGTGGACGAGTCACGTGTCTGTATTTATGTCCGTATTTGTCTCTAACCAAACGTTTTATCACGCTGACACAAATACGAATACTACTAATTTCTACAACTATGCATGTAAAACTGGTCCATTAGTTTCTTGAGTTGCAAAAAACCTATCACCGAAATACAAATACCCAAAAAAAAAAAAATTATCTCACGATGAGTATTTTTATCGCTCGCTTACCCAAAGAACGGCAATCATATCGGGTTCTGATAATTTATCTGGTCCCTGAAGGGAGAGTAAAACATCGACGAAATCACGGTTGAGTTGGCCGGGTTGAGCTCGGTGCTCTGCGATGATTCGGCTTACGAACCGGTTCACTTTAGGGACAAGTTTGGAACACCTGAACCGGATTTGTTGTGGGTCCAAGTCAGCTAACCAAGGAAGGTGATCGGACCAGTTGAGCGCGCCCAGAAGTTCGTAGCCTTGGTCGACTAGCTCCCTCAACTCGTTTACTTCGGGATTGCTCGTATCGAGCCTGTATTTGCGTCCGAAAACAGAGCACATCATGTTGTTGAGGGAGGCATGTTTTAGTGCCTCGCGAACCCGAATGTCTCTAGTTGGCGACGCACCCAACATTGCTACCAGCTGACTAGCAATTTCAAACCTCTGTGATTCGGAAGCTTTGATTTGCTTGGGACAGAAGAGATGAGTGGCTGCGATTCTACGGAGGGTTCGCCAGTAAACCCCGTAGGGTGCGAACCCAATAGCTCTGTTGAACATAAGACCGTAAGCTGACTCTTTCACCGGACGATCAGCGAAAACGGAACTGTTGAGAATCTCTTTGGCTACGTCCGGATTACAGGTGGCGATAACTCTGGTTTCGCCAAGGCTGAATGCCAATAGACGCTTGGCGTTGAATTTGTCGGCGGCGGCCGCAATCCGGTGATGGGCGAGACCACACATGAGGTTCATGCTCCCAATGACAGGGAAACCTCTTGGACCACCAGGTGTGGGCCCGTTCTGCTGCTGCTGCTGCTTAGCCGTGGATATATTCAAGTAGTTGAAAAAGGATTTCCTGAACCTGTACTTGCCCCAAGCTGGACCACCGGGGTAAGCCCAGTAAATCAAGCTCAAGACTAGCCAAACAAAGCAAGTCATGATAAAACACCATACGTACTTGTCTACCGATCTAGTGAAAGCTCCATATTTGGAAGCTAGAACGAAAACCCAAAGGTTCTCTACTTGAGTTCCCTCAATACTACCCATACCCATAACTTCTTGTTGGTCGACTCTACTCTAGTTGAACTATTTGAGTCTATGTTTATGTGTATTGATCATAAGATTATTAGCTGGTGGGTTCGGTTGGTTTATATAGAGGAAGGGGAGATGATCGAACATGTGACAGGAAAAAAAAGAAGAAAAAGGAATAAAATACTCCACCTGGCTATTGGCCATGTTTTTTTTGGTGGGATTTGGGGATGGGATGGAGTGGAATCCAAAATCTCATGTTTGTTTTCCTTATTTTGGATGGGATTTGAAATCTCATGGCAAGTTTTATCTCAATCCGTACGGGATTTATGAGATATTGATTTTCCAATGGCTTAAATAACAAAAAGGTGCTTTCCAATGGCTATATCCCATTGAACACAAACACCGAATATCAATTTTCCCAATCCATTGATATCCTGAGCAATATCCAAAAGATTTCATATCCCATCCATTTATCTCCGATCAAACATATGAAGCCAGTACATTGGGACACCCTTCATTATTAAAAAAAAATGAAAAAAAATTATTTGTTTGTATATATATAATTACTTATACATACACTCCATTTGTTGGTATGAAGACTGATGCAGTGGTATGAATTTCGGAGTGGAAATTTTAGGGAAATGTTTGGCTACAGAAAACTATACACGAGAAGTCTCGGAAAATTATACAAGAAAAAAGTCATGAAGTAAATCTCAACCATTGATCGATATAGTTTTCTAGAATTGTTTCATTTACAGTTTTCCTGGATCCTGTCAAACCCCAAAATTTTAAGCAAGTGCCCCCACAAATGCACGACGAAAGTAGAAACCAAAAACATTGGGGATTCAACGTTGTTGTGTGAGAAATACGCTCCAATCGCCCAGTGATTGCGTGATTTACTTGGTAACGAGAGTGATTAACAAAGCACAAGCGTTCAACATTTTGTTATCATAGCTTTTTAATTGCTAATGTAACGTCATGTCACGTGTCATGATTGTTAAAACAAAAATTATTAGTATTTGTCTGTTCTAATATACCTATTGAAGGAAAATCACTTCCAGAGATTATAGTTGCGTAAGCTCCAAAGAGATCGATTGTACTGGGTCATCTTTCCCTCAAAACAAGCATTGGATCTATGAATTCTGCTGACTTCCTGTCTAAGTGACTAATACTCATGAATATGCCCTATAGATTTTGTACATCTTTAAATTAGAGAAATAATGTCCTGTAAGTTTTATTAATACATTGTTTCACATCTGCTTATTTTTTCGTATATTATTTAAAGTCGCTCTACCATTTATTGCCGTTGGGATGGATCGCTGGTATACTTCGATGTATATGGCCTTCTTTGTTTTAGAGCTTGTTTGCTTCATCGCTGTAAACGGCAAGGCTAGCTCCACAAGTTTGGAGTTGTTTGGTTAAAGCGAACCCCTAGAAAAAGTGCCCTAAAATTTATACGTAATTTGATTTTTCTTTAACATTTTATACTATGGATCATTTATAAAAGTCTAGAGTAGTTGAAAATTCATTTAAATCTGTAATATAAAGCAGATCATATAGCACAATAGAACAAATTAAGTGAATTAGGTCCGGTAAATTTTCAACAAAAATAAATATATTTTATCTTATACATTTTTGTCACCGGTGTTTGTTTATATACATATAATTGCCTCCTACCATCAAAGTGACCAGATAGTTATATTTTTCAAGGCTAATTATTTTTGCAAATTATAGATTCTTTTCGGTCGAATATATATATGTTAAACGTTCATTGTGTGAGAAGAACGTTTATGCATTTAGAAAGGAAGGAAAAAAAAAAAAATTAAACAAGTCGTTCATAATGAAATACCTGATGTTTCTTAATTTGGTGATAATATTCTTTTTTATAATCAGGTTATCGATTTTTGCGTGCCTAACATATATATTGTTGGAGTAATTTAGAATTAATTATGGTAGATTCATTGGAAAATATGGTTCATGTATATGAGATATCAAGGAGTCACTTTAATGTTCAAATATGTGAAGGTTCATGTATCTTGGTGTGTGTGTGAAGATACATGTATGAATTTAGTGTGTGAGTTCCAGATGAATCTAAGTGCCCAATATAAAGCGACGTTGATCAATGGATAAGATGTACTAGCAAGTGTTCAAGAAATAATTAATAGAAGATTATCTTGCAGAGTGTTTAAGCTACTTGTGCTCCTTGGGAGCTTTGTACGGCTTTAGAGTCGTACATCTCTGCAAAGTTGTTAGTTTTAGCTATCCTCCACACTTGATTATTTATGTTTAGTTACAGAATTAGTGTCCAACATATATTCGGCTGTAGTGTCACTGAGCTTCCATCTGTGAAGTGGGAAAAGAGGGATGAAAATAGAAACTACACCACACGTAGGTATTTAAGTAGTCGTTAAAAGGCAGGCAGGCAGGCATGCAAGTACGAAAGGAAGGAGCTAGCAAGGTTGATGAGATTAGGATACAGTATCAATGGGGTGAATTAAGAAGCTGTATGTAGTGTCAGGGGGGGGGGGGGGTTAGAAGTGCAGATGCAAGTTTCCCGGCCCCATACACTGATCTTGGCTCGCAATCCATTCCGTGGCAGCAGGCCTGGCCAGGTGGGCATTATTATTGGGCAAACAAATTCATTCTGCGAATTCAGGCCTCTAGCCCTTAATATTGAGGAGTCGCCTGTACGTTTTGGTGACAAATGCAGTGTTCTTGGACACGTACCTACGTACGTACGATGGGGACTACTCCTACCTACCTAGCTATATGTGCATATATTTACTGCAATCTACAATTAAGTAAAGTCTTATCTCCAATTCTTGATGGAAACAAACAAGGCATTTGGTATGTTCAGGTACGTTGCATGAGGGCTAGCTTGTTTGTCTGGCCTGGCGATAGGACGTGGGATTGGGGCCAAGGGATTAATAATATTAATCCAAGGACTATTCTTTACACCAGCGGTACAAACCAAATTAAAGTTTCCTTCAAATCTATTACATTGCGCCATGTGTCCAAACAATGGTCCCAAAAGGTTGAACATGGACACATGACGCAGTACAATCAATTTAGAGAAAACTTTGGTTTACACTACTAGTCTAAATAATGTTTTGTCAGTTTGTATTAGTCTCATGTTTGTTTGTGCAATTCATACTCCCACCCATGTCTAGTTTTTGGCCTTTCGTCTAATTTCTTCAATGGATTTTTTCTTACCATCTTCCTCTAACGTAAGTTGGTTTTTAATCAACGTTTGAAAAAAAAAAAAAAAGAAGTTGTTTTGGGTACAAAACTTCTGTTTTTTTATCGGAAAAAAAAAGAAAGAGGGAAAAGCTCGCTTAGAAGTTTTTGCTTATTAAGATATAAAATTTATAAAAAAATGGAGAGAGGGAAAAGATACAATTGACTAACTCGACATCCTCTATAAATGTATAACATTCTCGAAAACACTGCAGACATCATTCCAGTTATTATTAATACATTTCTTATGTGAATAGTACCGTTGCTTCATAGTACAATTTTTTTGGATCAATTTTTTCGATTACTATATTTTGTCGTTTCTATCCTATTGTGAAATGTTTTATTGCCAATCAATTCGTCACATATTTGGGTTGCACTACTCATATTTGGCTTTCATCATATTTGTCCTATTCATTTTGACTAATTACTGATCAACTTATTTAGTTGCTCAAACGTATTCCATCATTAATGTTGATTAATTGCCTCAAGCATAGGTTAAAGTTGGGGTCATACAGGGCTATATATATAGGTTAAACATCGTTGGTTCTTAATACTTTTAACATTAATATTGCGTATTGCAGGTCTCATATGATAATATATAACTACAAAAGAGATGACATAATTGCATGTCGACATTTACTGTGTGCGCGCACAGTAGATACACTTGATTGTCTCTTTCCTTTCGTATAAACTATAGGCTATAGCCAGCTTAATCAAAAATATCCACCAAGCTAGTCTGCTATTTTTAATAATGAAATTTTTCAAAAATTCTAAGGTGACCGATTGCCCCAGGCGACCTTCTTTGATTCCATCGATCCATTGATCCCTACCTAAAAACGTCATCACTACCTCATTGTCATTGGGAGTCTTATATGTTGGATTTCATAAGAAACCCTAAACCCAAGAACTCATGTCAAAGCATTGAAGAAAATAATAGCGGATGCATACCTGTCGTCATGGAGGATGAAAACTTTGTAATGTGTGGTTGTTCGTCTTCCACCTCCAAAGCCCTACTCTTAATTTTGACCTTAGTCTCACACTCGATGGGATGGTATGAGAAAAGAGATTAGAGTTTGGAGTGCGGACTTAACCACATATTTATAGATCTTGGTTCCATCATAGCCCATCATAATAGATGGAACCCTAATAGGCCCTGAATGGTCTCTACACTTAATAATAAGCCCGTACCACTTAACACACGTGATGTAACCCAAATACGTGCTAATAGAGATTT
This sequence comes from Vaccinium vitis-idaea, assembly GCA_963854785.1. Lineage (NCBI taxonomy): Eukaryota > Viridiplantae > Streptophyta > Magnoliopsida > Ericales > Ericaceae > Vaccinium > Vaccinium vitis-idaea. The sequence continues at coordinate 125,947 of OY978223.1, read as the reverse complement.
GTCAATTACCCGGTCACATTAATTAAATGATCACAGCTTAATGGGTAGTACCGACACCACTCAAACCTTATTCGACAATATACAATATCTAATTATATGATCTATGTAGGCCCACCTACAAAAAATTGCTAACAATCTCCCACTTGGGCCACATAGGTCATCCAGATATTAGACATTGCAAACTTTAGGAGCGGTCAAACTTTTATTGTCGAAATTTATGAGTGTCATCTCAAACAATTTGGTCCATCAAACACATAAATATCGGATCATGGCGGCATTTGCCATATTTATCATGACAGGACCCATCCATGGTCACAAATATCTATGTATTCAACGACATAGATCAAGTACAGAAGTGTAGCATGAAAATTACATGCAAATGTGATCCTTTAGCATGCCGATTTCCAACTAGTCCAACCTGATAACTTAACAGAGTTCCTAAGTCACGCATATATTCAAAACTTCATGTATATACCACAATTTGAAAATATGCAACTTTATTTCAGAATCATCAATAAACCAAAAGTGATCACCACAAAAAGTCAAATAATTAATAATATGAGTAGCATAACTCCCACTAACAAAATACTTCATTAGAACTAACCACTCCTGTACGAACTACATGCTCCTTAAACACTTTAGGTGGTAAGCCCTTAGTAAGCAGATCCGCAATCATGAATTCTGTGCTAATGTACTCAATTGACATAAGACGATTCTGAACTCTTTCTTTAACGACAAGACTTGATGTCAATATGCTTTGATTTTGACGAACTCTTGTCAGAGTTCAGCAGCTTTACTATCACAGTTAATCCTTATTGGCTTCTCAAGTTACCGACGGTATGAAGTCAGGTGATAAAATTCTGCAACACAGTGCTTACTTTGTTGCTTTATAGTAAGCAATAACAAACTCGGAGTTCGAATATCCAACAATAATAATTAAATTCTCCGATATGTGAGCATATCATTTACAAACATCTATCAAGCATTCCAACTATGCACGCAATATCTGGACGCGTACAAACTAGAGTATACATAAGACTCCCTATTGCTGACGCATAAGGGATGTCCTCCATTTGACTCTTTTCCAAGTCGTTCTTTGGGCATTGGAGCAAATTCATTTTATCACCCTTCGCAATTGGTGCATCACATGGTGCACAATTTTGCATGCCAAATCTACTGAGCACCTTATCGATATATGTCTTTTGTGATAAGCCAATTATATCACGTGATCTGTCACGATGAATCTGTATGCCTATCGCAAAAGATGCATCACCAAGATCTTTCATTTCAAAATTCTTTGAAAGAAATTTCTTGGTTTCATGCAATAAGTCTATATCGCTGCTTGCCAGTAAGATATCATCGACACATAACACTAGAACAATAAATTTGCTCCCACTGATTTTAAGGTAAACACATTGATCCATAGCATTTTCCTTAAAGCCAAAAGAGGAAATTACTTGGTCGAACTTTCGGTACCATTGACGAGATGCCTGCTTTAAGCCATAAATGGATTTCTTTAGTTTGCAAACCAAATGTTTTGATCCTTTAGTCTCAAAACCTTCTGATTGCACCATATATATGGTTTCTTCAACGTCACCGTTGAGAAACGCAGTCTTTACATCCATTTGGTGAAGCTCTAAATCATAATGAGCTACAAGTGCCATAACAATCCTTAGAGAGTCTTTCGATGATACCGGAGAGAAAGTCTCTTTATAGTCAATGCCTTCCTTTTGAGTAAAGTCTTTAGCAACAAGACGTGCTTTATATCTTTCGATATTGCCTTTCGAATCCTGCTTGGTTTTAAATATCCATTTACAACCAACAGGCTTGATACCTTTAGGCAATTCGACAAGATCCCAAACGTCGTTCTCGCTCATGGACTTTAACTCATCCAATATGGCATTCATCCATTTTAGGGAGTTAACACTTTGTTTGGCTTGATTGAAAGATATGGGGTCATCTTCCAATCCTATATCAAACTCATGTTCTTGGTGATAAATCATATAATCATTAGGAATCGCTGATCTCCTCTCCCTATTGGATCTCCTAAGTGGCACCTCTACTTAAGTTTGTTGTGGTTCTTCCGTATTAGTAGGAGGCAACGCATGATCTGTGTGGTGGTTCGCATCCGCATCCTGTACAACTACAGGTGTAACCACCTCAACAGTCTCAATTGGAATCGTAGGATTCTCAACTTGTTCTTCTTCAAATAAAAAATTCCTAGTTTGTACACTCCTACTACTTTCAACATTCTCAATAAATTTGGCATTATCCGTCTTAGTTATGGTATTTGTGGAAGGACAATAAAATTTAAAACCTTTTGACCTTTCAGAGTATCCAACAAAATAGTAGCTAACTGTTCTTGAGTCCAATTTTCTTTCATTGGGCCTATAAGGCCTAGCCTCAGTTGGACAACCCTAGACATGAAAAATGTCTAAGACTAGGCTTCTTTCCAGTCCACAACTCGTATGGGGTTTTAGCTACTGCTTTACTTGGTACTCGATTTAAAATATAAATTGCAGTCTTTAAGGCTTCTCCCCAAAGAGAATTAGGTAAAGAGAAATTGCTTATCATGCTTCTAACCATATCCTTACGGGTCCGGTTTCGTCTCTCAGATACACCATTTTGACGTGGCGTCCCTGGCATGGTGTATTGAGGTACGATCCCACATTCTTCCAACTATCTCGCAAAAGGCCCTGGACGTTGTTCGCCTAATCCATCATATTGACCGTAGTATTCACCACCACGATCGGATCTAACAGCCTTAATTTTCTTATTAAGTTGATTTTCAACTTCTGCTTTATAGGCCTTAAATATGTCCAGTGCCTGTGATTTTTCATGTATCAAGTACAGATACCCATAACGAGAATAGTCAACTGTAAAAGTGATAAAATACCGTTGACCATTCCAAGAAGCCGTAGGGAATGGGCCACAAATATCGGTATGTATCACTTCTAAAATGTCTAAACTCCTTTTTGGCACCAAATTTCCTTATGTTTGTTTGCTTCCCCTTTATGCATTCAACACAGATTTTAAAGTCTGAAAAATCTAGGGGATCAAGAATTTCACTTGACACAAGCCTTTCAATTCTCTCTTTGTCCCAAACGCTTGTGCCACAACACAAAGGAGTTCTCATTAATTAATTTTCGCTTTGTACCATAGTTGTCAACATGTAAAGTGTCATTAAACTTTAAGTGTGAAGCATCCAAGTCTAACCTGTATAGACTATCAACTAGAGATCTAGTACCAATAATATTTGAATTTTGGAAAAGACTGAAACCTCCGTTACCAAATGAACAAGTATAACTGGATTTGTCCAAACAGGAAACATAAATTAAATTCCGTCTAAATGACGGTGCATAAACAGTCTCATTCAGATCCAATAAAAATCAGATTCTAATTTAAGTCTATAGACACCAATTGCCTCAACACGAACTTTATTGCCATCCCCCATATAAATAAACCTTTCGGCATCACTGGGTGTTCGGCTCCTTAGACAACCATTCATAGACACACTTATGTGAATTGTGGCACCCGTATCTGTCCACCAAGTGTTGGGTGGTACTTCAGCTAAATTAAATTCACATCAAACAAAACTAAATTGGTTATCTTTATTTGCCAGCCACTTATGATACTTGGGACAATCTTTCTTCACATGACAATCAACCCTTTTGCAAAAGAAAAAAGGGAATAACTGTATCTTGATTCTGTTGCACATTTGTCTGTGAAGTCCCAGTATGTGAAATTCCCTTACCCTTATGATCGAATTTGCTTTTCTTAGTGCCCAAATAACCAAGAGAATATGTTGGAATGTTGTTCAAATTGACAGATATAGAAGATGTATTCACTATAACAATGCAAAAGAGAAGCTCACGATTACCAAATATCAATAATGCAATGATAAAAATAAAAACTTGATTATAATTATCATGCAAAAATTGGTCTAATTGTGGGGGCAAACAATTTAGACAAACAGACATAAACTAAAATTTACAAAGATTATGTCTTTAGTGGTGGGCCCTGTCGAGAAACCTAACACATCATCATAACCAAGTGTTTGGACAGTAATTATAACATGCAAGTGGTCTTCTCAAAAATAAATAAGGCTAGTTAACATGAACAATGTAAAATAGGCCCAGCCAATCAAAAGCCTTCCTTTGGGCCGACTTTTGAACGCATAGATAAATCCTAAAAATTATATTATTCAAAATTTTAACTACCTTATACCGTTTAAATCCGGCCAAATAATAATCTTCCTTTGGGCCGATTATTACCCGCATGGATTTAAACGTAACTTTATGTAATCCAAAACTGTTACCTTCAAGTTCAAGAAAATCTCCATAATAGAGCCACTTTGGCGGCTTATTACTTTAATTCTCCTAAACCCTAGGTATGGACTACGAAATAATCTTTATGCCCCACAATAATAAAACTTTATATATATATATATATATATAGAGGCCCGATCTAGTCCGGGAGTCCCGGATCCGGGACTCCACCTTCCCGATATTTTTTTGACGATCCGAACCGTCCAATGTGTTCAAAAGGTGTTTTCCAAGGCCCACGCGGGAAATCTTCAAAAAAAAACACCGGGAAGGGCTTGATCCAAGCGGTTTTCGCAAAACTGTAAATATGCAATTTTTGCGAAAAACTGCTTGGATCAAGCCTTTCCCGGTATTTTTTTTCGAAGATTTCCCGCTTGGGCCTTGGAAAACACCTTTTGAACACATTGGACGGCTCGGATCGTCAAAAAAATATCGGGAAAAGCATCAAAACGCTTCAATCCGGGAAATCCGGGATCCTTGATAGGATAATTCGTGTATATATATATATATTTTAATGATTACTGAAACAAGTAATTAAAACTAATATAGCCGAAAAACATAATCAGTAATCGTAAGGAAACCGAATCTTTCGATTACCGTACCAAAAAACTGAAATTGCAGTTGGGTAAATAGATCAACCACATAATTATACTACATGTATGATTACCGAAAAGAACCCATCAACGACGAGCAATCAAAGATTACCCAATGGGTGGATGCAGTAAAATACAAGAAACCATATTGGATAACCTTGTCTACAATTTTGTAGTGTTTTCCGAAAAGAAAAACAAGTACCTGATTACTCTCAAAATAACCCACTTGAATTGTAAAAGTATATGGGATCTAAGTATCTCAAAAAACTAGAATCCCGAAAGTATGGCCGATCTGTCACGTTCTTATATTGTTGAACGCTGCTACAGACACAACAAATTGGACAACAAATTGGACAAAACGACGTCGTTTTGGGGCCTGTGGTTTGGAAAAAAAAAAGAAAAAGAAAAAGAAAAAGGAATTGCAGTCTTGGTTCTCTCCCTTCCCCTCAGTCGACAGAAAAATGAGAGAGAGAGAGAGAGAACACACTGCAGCCCCGCGACACCTCCGGCGACCACCGCCACTACCGACACCTCCGTTGACTCCCCCGACCTCCGTTACTGCCGACACCTCCGTCGACTCCCCACTGCTGACGTGGACTGGACCGTATCTGTTGAACCACATCAACGAGCTAAAAGAACTCTGGTCGACGAGCTTCGAACCAGAGCTTCGAACTTACACCAAGGTCTCTCTCTCTCTCTCTCTCTCTCTCTCTCTCTCAACTTGTTCAACGAATTTGAATTTGGGGATTTCTGCCAAAAAAATTAGGGTTCCAAATTCGGGAACCCTAAATTGAGTTTATGGGTTACAAAAACAGAACCCCATGATTGAAAACCCTCAATTTGAGAAACCCTGAATTCAATTAATGGGTTACAAAAAAAAACCCTGTTTCAAAAATAACCCCCAGTTGATGGGTTACAAATTGTTTAAAAAATAACACCCAATCGATGGGTTACGAAAAACTACACCTCGGCATGATACACGTATTGTTTGCGTGTTGCAGGTAGAAGTCGGGTTGCTGATGAGTTTACTTGAAGGAGGGATGAAGGATGAACTAAACAATTTCATGAAGTAAGTTTTTCTTCCAAGTCAAATGCTGTTTAGTTGAACGAGGGCATCGTGAGGGAGACGGAGACGGAGAGGGAGAGACCTTCGAAGTGGTGGTTGAGGTAGACGATTTGGAATCCTGCGGTCGCCGGTGGTGGGGGAGTCGGCAGTGGCGGAGATCGGCGGTGGTGGTGAGTGTCGACAGTGGTGGTGGTCGGCAGAGGTGGTGAGACGACGGTCGGCAAAGGTCCTCTCTCTCTCCCTCTTCTGCATCGACTGATGGGGGAAGGACGATTTTCAATTTTTCACAGTTGTTCTTTTTTTTTTATTTTTTATAAACAACAGGCCTCAAAACGACGTCGTTTTGAGGCTGTTGTCCAATTTGTTGTACAAATCTGTTGTGTATGTAGCATTTCCGTATATTGTTCACAAAGATACAATTACTTTCGTAATAGAAAAGAGATATGATGATATCAGCATGTGTATGTGAACAAATCAATAAAACAAGTGTATGCCAAAAGTCAAACGTGAAGTCTGCCATAAATTATTGGTTATCAAGAGTTTACCAACACTGTTCGTTACCAAGTTTTCCGACACTGTTCGCAAGGGTATACAACCCTCGTCAATAATCAACTTGTTTCTAGAATCAAGGGAAAAAAGAAAAAAAAAACTTTATATTTTCCTCAACAATCTGACAAGAGGCTCTGATACCAATTGTAGGATTTCATAAGAAACCCTAAACCCAAGAACTCATGTCAAAGCATTGAAGAAAATAATAGTGGATGCATACCTGTAGCCATGGAGGATGAAAACCTTGTAATGTGTGGTTGTTCGTTTTCCACCTCCAAAGCCCTACTCTAAATTTTGACCTTAGTCTCACACTCGATGGGATGGTATGAGAAAAGAGATTAGGGTTTGGAGTGCGGACTTAACCACATATTTATAGGCTTTGGTTCCATCATAGCCCATCATAATAGATGGAACCCTAATAGGCCCTGAATGGTCTCTACACTTAATAATAAGCATGTACCACTTAACACACGTGATGTAACCCAAATACGTGCTAATAGAGATTTGTCAATTACTCGGTCACATTAATTAAATGATCACAGCTTAATGGGTAGTACCGACACCACTCAAACCTTATTCGACAATATACAATATCTAATTATATGATCTATGTAGGCCCACCTACAGAAAATTGCTAACATTATATACTCCGTATTTGCTTGTCATATATTGGTATACAATAAATTTTCCATTGCATGTGGTGATTAATGTCATGACACGACTGCGTTTTTAATTTATGAGCTTTAAAAAGTGAGTAATTTTGATCATCGAAGCTTGCGAACAATCACAATCCAAATGTAAAAACTAAGCGTTTCTTAACAACCGTATCCAAATAGGAAGGAAGAAGCCATAATGGGGAGAGAGATCGATGTTTTTGTTGTCTTAACAAGAGTAGCTAGCTAAATTATCTAACATTCTCTCTGTTCCTTAAAAAGAATAGCGTATTCTATTTTGAGTTGTTCTTAAAGAAGTGTGATGTTAAAAAGTTAGTAGACAAAAATTAGTACATTTCCTATCTTGCCCTTAAAAATAGATCTCTTTATAAAAAGTTAGTGGGTAAAGTTTAACGATGATGTACCATCAAGGGCAACAGTGGAAAGTGAATGTAAAAGTTAATGTGAAGTGTGTAACGATGACGCTTTTTTAATAAGTTAGAAATGACAAAGTTACACAGTTAAAAAGGAATAGAGGTAGTAATGTTTCTAGATATACATAAGTGAAACCTATGCAATCTAAATTAGTACATGTTAAAGAAGAAAAAATCTTGTTTATCTAAAAAATCTTATTAAAACAAACCCTTGTCTACGTATAGTGCCTCACTGTGGACGGCCCACGGAGATGGTTCGGTTTTACATTTGAAAGAGTCGCCACCCGGATTTGAGGTCCGAACCCGAGAAACCGATAAAAATATGACTCGTTTGCCCATTTGAAAAAGACTTCACTGATCATGGCGGAACCAAAGATTTCTCGGATTTGGGGGTTTGGTTACGAGAGGGGAAGGGTTTTACGGCACCCCTCTCGCCCAGTCCGTGAACTGGTCTCTACTCGATATTTTGTGGGATTTTGGAAATGTTTGAAATTTAATTCTAATTACGAAAATGGGGAATCGGGGATGGGAATCACGTAGATAGTAAGAGAATACAAAAAGTGAACTTATTGTGGATACTTGTACATGATGATTTACATGGAAATGGTGATAATGACAAAGGAAAACTACAACAAATATTTACAGGGGGCGATAATAACAAAAACTATATAACAACACAAGAAGTTATGAACATGAGACTTAATAAACTGACTTGCAATCTGGATCCCAGAATGGGGGTTGAGCGCTCAAGGTTGATGGCTTAAGCGCTCAATCTCCCAAACCAGTTTGAGCGCTCAAGGCTCATGGATTGAGCGCTCAAACCAGTTCCTGACTTCTGTGATTTTGACCCCTTTTACAACTTCTCTTCTCATTCTTTGCAAGATCAAACATTTGTAAACACTTTTCACAGATAAACAGATTAAAACAGGAGGGTTTGATTTCTCAAAGAATGATGAAACAACAAGGATCATCACAAAATTAGCAAAGGAAACACTTGAAAATGGAAGAGAGAGAAGGATTAGATCACAAGCACAGGAATAACAACTCATTCACACCAGAAATAAACTAAACCATGATCCATCATCGAAACCACCAGCAACCAACAAATGAGCCAAGAACAGCTTGAGCGCTCAAAGGCATGACCTTGAGCGCTCAAGCCATCATATGGCTTTCTGATTTTTGACTTGAAAATAGATTTTGGGTGATTCTCAGGACCATAAATGTATAGATAAAAGATATTTGAAGTGGAACAGTCACTGTTTTACTCTTTACTATGAGATTTGCAAAGATTTTTATGTTTGATCATCATAAAATAGTTAACTTACACTCATGCACGTGATTTTGAGGTAGAAATAAGCTGTTTTGAGAGTTACATGAACATAGTTAACTATTAAATAACGACCGAAACCAAGAGGAAGCACAAAAGTCAGCAAAACAGAATCTGTTCAAAACTGGGCTTGAGCGCTCAAGGACTGAGGCTTGAGCGCTCAACCCTTGTTGTAACTGCAGATTTTGAAAGTGTTTTGTTTGGTTATTTTAGACCCTGTAAACCCAATGCAAGTACATAAAGCTTGCTTGGACCCACTGGTCTTCCTCAGAAGGACCAAAACAGTGAGGTCTTCACATATTTAACTACCTTTTTGAAAATGATCAAGGCTTGAGCTTAATTCTTGGCTTGGAAGTGGCTGATTCTGGGTGTTTTTGGTTGGTATTCTAGATGTGTGAGGCAATGTATGTGATTGATTGATGATCAAATAACGAATTTAGAGTTTGAAGAGTGGTTTTTGTGAGTGGTTTGAATGGTGAGTGGGTGGTTTTGTAGAGAGAGAGAAAGGATGTTTGAGAGAGCTAGAGTATGAGAGTGGGTGTATTTCAGTCAGCAACCTCAAAACCAGGGGTAGAGGTTGGTTTTTATAGAGTGAGTGGGAGGGAAATGTAGAGAGAGAGAGAGTGGGTTTGTATTTGAAAGTGGGTTAGGGGTAGTTTTAGGTGTAGTTTTAGGGTTGTGTTAGAGTGTATTATACGTATTAGGATCGTAGAAGATCACCCCAGACGCTCCCATGCAGAAAATCTCACATGATGAGATACTCTGCAGATTCCTGACTGGGATCAGAGTTGAGCACTCAAAGCCGTAGGCTTGAGCGCTCAAGGTGTTTCTCAGGGGTTTGAGCGCTCAAAGCCTCAAGCTTGAGCGCTCAAGGTTACTGGTGGCAGGTTGGTGGTTTTGCTTGGCTTGGTTATTTTTGGGTGAATTTGGACTGTTTGGCGATGTTTGGTTGATTTTGATCAAGTTCAAGCCATTTTCACAAGTTTCGGGTAGTCATGATTGGTCCGTCTCATCATCGGGAATGCTCGAGCGCATCTCGGGTTCAAAATCGGGGTGTCTACACTCACCAATTCAAACAGAAATTCAAGCAATTTTTTAAGCAATTCAATGGAGTTTAAAACAAGATTTTTTCTTCTTAATAAAATCTTATTTTATTTCTATACTTTGGGCTATCTGGAAGAATAGAAATAGCTTGGTTTTCTTGAGTTTCCCGTTCAATGTGGATTCTACCATTGGAATGGCTAAGAATTCTGCTCAGTTGTTTCTATGTTCTTCTAATTGGCTCTCCAATTCCAAGTCAGAGCCTGCTCATACTGCATCTACCTCTAGTTCCAAAAATCCATCTTTTATTATTCAGCAATACCCTAACTCTATTTCAACTCTCCGCGCCTGTTTTCTCCATGCGGGTGGGGCTTGGAAAGAGGGAAATGCTTAGAGTGCCCTTGGTTTTACGGCTAGTCATCCGGATGGGACCTTAATTGCACAAAAAATCCTGTCTATGTATAGTGCCTCGCCAATTGAAATAGAAATTCAAGCAATTTTTGAAGCAATTAAATGGCTTTAAAACATGATTACAATGTGGTTTATGCTTTTTCTGATTGTTTTAATGCCATAATGCAGATAGCAGGGAGGGTTGAGTGTCACATCATGACACTTTTTTGTTACGCAACCTGGCAGCAAAAGTTTCAAACCTGTCTTTTTGTAGGATTTCGAAGGTTGCGCGCTAGGAAATTCAAAGGGCTCACTTGCTTGTTAAGCATGCTATGGCGAGTTTTGTTCCTCTCCCGGACACCGGTAATGGATTAGCTAATCAACCCTCTGTTTAGTTTCTTCTGTTGTATATTGTTATGTTGTTTGGTTATTCTGGATGTTTAGACTTGGTGTTCGGTTTTGATGGTTTAATGAATCTTCTTTCTACTTCTAAAAAAATATATATATATATACATGTTAGACCACCTATTTGTTGATGACACATCACAAATATCGTACTCGAAATGTGATTTTAAATGTAATTATAATTTCCAAATGATTTTATGAGATAAAATCTAGTTTTTATAAAATTCAGTTTTTATGGTGTGATAAAATTAAATTTTCTTTCCAAATGATAAAATTTAGTTTTTATAAACTCCACCCAATGCCTTTATTTGATAAAATCTAGTTTTGCTTTTATCATTTGAGTATCCTAGATTTTATCAAACTAGACTTTATCTCATAAAATCATTTGGAAAACACCCCACATGTACTCACGATACGATCTATTAATATTACTTATTAGATAGAACATATTATAAGACAGTTTTTACTTTTCAATTGAGATTTGAAAGGGTTTAAGGAGTTCCTAATTAGACTTTACATGGATATTTTGAATATTTAAATACCTCAATAGACAATTAACCTGGACAAATGAAATCTAATATGGCCAAGGACACCCAGCATTCTCCAAGACAAAAAACAAGTAATCTGAAAAATCAAGGTTCCCTTAAAAACTGTTAAAACCCTAACAGTATGAATGCGAATCACCAATTAATATTACCAGCAGAAAATTACGCAAGCAGTCAAATCCCACAACACAAAGATATACGTGGAAAACCCCTGAATGTGTAAAAACCATGAGAAAGAATCAAAATCACTATAATCATTGTGCAGTTACAGATATACCTATCCAATCAAAGTAAATCCTCACAACATTCTAAGTATCACCTGCCGAGTCACACGTACACCGCACCCAGTAATCTTGATCGCCAGCGCCTTGAATCGCACAAGCCTTCCAATCGTTTGCCTTTCGAACTCCACGAAGAACTCTAATCGAAAGTTGATTGTTGAAGAATCAAACCCCTTGAAGATGAACTCTAAGCATCCAGCCTTCAAAGATCTTCAAGGTCCATTAAAAGAACTCTCACAAGTGTGTTTTATGTAAATAAACGCCTAGAGAGGTGGCTGCTGCGTTCTCGCTTTTTTCAACCCTAAACCCCGGTTGCTTAAGCAAGAACAAAGTTGCTCGAGCAACTGGCGAACAGATAACTTGCTTGACGAGTTGCTTGAGCAAGTTCTGAACTAAACCTCAACAGATAACTTGCTTGACGAGTTGCTTGAGCAAGTTCTGAACTAAACCTCACCAGCGAACAGATAACTTGCTTGACGAGTTGCTTGAGCAAGTTCTGAACTAAACCTCACCAGCGAACAGATGACTTGCTTGACAGGTTGCTTGAGCAAGGTTCTTAAAACACATCAAAATAAAGACCGCAATAAAAGAATTACATATTGATTTCTTTCCACACATAAACAAACACTCTAAAAATTAAAATTACAACTCGATGTAAATGTGTGTTTTGTCAAATGCAATTGCCAAAACAAAGGACTCCGGAACTTGGTCCTTACATAATCTTATAATTTAAACAATGAAAGTCAATTACGCAGCCAAATTCAAGGTTGCTTGCTTACAATACTGCTGGAGTCATCAAAATTAGAAAACGATACAGAGGTGATAACTATATAAAGAAACTGCGGTCTGTGCCAATAGTGGGTTGATGGGTGTCATTGGGCTTTAAAAAAATAACCCGCAGAAGTGGTGTTTAGGTGTTGCCAATACTCCAAGAATAAGGATATTTTTTCATATATAGCTCCTGGCAGGGATATTGCCTATTGGGCTATCAAGAAAGGGAACTAATTATAATTGGTTCCTAAAGATCTAACACTACTATATTTTAATTAGCCCCTGCAAGTGGACGGTAGATTTGATCCCTCAACATAAATTCAGGTGTGTGCACAAGAATTAGTCCAAATACTTTGATTTATCAAAGAAGAAGAAAAATAGTTTCAATTGGGGAAGGGTGATGCGCGTCATGTTATCTTCATGTGATTGTCTTATAAGTTCAAGTAATTTATTTTTTCAAACACCACCATAAAAGTGATGAGCGCATGGTAAGTTAATACCTAATGGAGGAAGTTTAGTGAAACTTCACCGGTGCATGCGTGGCAGCTAACATATTACTATATTACTATTAGTGTTCTTATTCCCTCAATACTCAGTCAACAACATCACAACTAATTTAACTGTATAAATTTAGATGTCCGGTTTTGGTTGGAGGGATTAATGTGGGAAATTTTCAGAGATGCTAGCTAGGGTAGCTAACTAGCTTGCGGGCTTTCAAGGAATTGGGTCCTTGGAGATGCAGGGACTTATTGGTGGTGCTAAGTAACAAGAGCCTGGTGCTGTCTATCCCTTGCTCGATTTTCTGATACCGAGCATGTTAAGACAAATTAGTCTTCAGCATAATTAAAGTTTTCTCATTTAATTTTAAAATACTTGACTCGATGTATGTATGAAAATACCTACCGAATCGTTTCAATAAAAAAATTCCCTCTCCTGATAGTGTATTATGTGTATCCACCCCAATTAACCTTCGGATAGATATAATTATGTCGTCTGACATCGATTATCATGAGAGTATACTAGTCCCAAGGGATACGCGAAGAATGAAACATAAAGGTCCATCCTAAATGTCCGAATCCATAACCGTACCGGCCACTAGAATAAGAAGATCGAGTAAGCCCTGGCTAACTTGAAACGTGTTTAAGGTTGGATTAGGGATGGGCATGGAGAGGGTAGGGGTGGATACCACTACCTCTATCCCCAATCTCCGAACACATATCAATTTCCATCTCCTCCCCAATCTCTACCGGGGAACTTTTTTTAACCTCCATCTCCGCCCCAATACGGGGAACGGGGATCCCCATAGGGAATCGGAGATTCAAACCTTAACATGCATCCCAATTCCCGCTTTCTAGAGGCAATATCATCTACTGGGACGCCGACTGAGTATCAAAGGTGAAACTCCACTTCATATGGCGGCTGAATATCATAGATTTAATAGCATTACATAACCATTCAACATTTAATAGCACATATTTTCCTTCTCTTTCTTCCCAGAATAGCAAAAGTTAACATTATCATTGACTCATTGTACTCCAATAAAAAAGGGTTTGACGAGGAGCAAAATGAGTAACTACATAAGTTTAGCTACAATGTTAGGTGAGAGATGGAGATATTTATATGACCCCTATTTTTTTTTTTTTTAGTATCAGAAGTTTAGAACCCTAACTTATAAGTTATAATACACGTAAATGTGTTAACGGGGATATAGGCTGGGGTGAGGAGAGGCGGGGATCGGGGAGGGGCAGGCATCAGGTAGGGGATTGGGGCGGGGACTGACTATACCATCCCCTACCCGATCCCTGAATTTTTTTGAAAAATTTCCCATATTCTACCTGATCCCTGACAAATCCCCCAAATCCCTTACCCTTTCGGGAAGGGAACGGGTTGGAACGAGGTGGGTCGACCAATATGGCCATCCCTAGGTTGGATGGATGTATTTCAAAAGGTTGGATGGATGTATCAGGTACATTTAATGGATAGGTCTACCCAACATAAGTAATCCTTAAATAGTTCCGGGTATATATAGATTTGATTTCCTTATTGTAAACAATATTATTGGGTTACCCCTCAATAAATCTTGTTTGCATTTAGTGGGCAAAGCTACTGCCTAGCCCTTTGTGCGCATCTCTTGGCCAAGCATACGCTTGCCTATTTTGTTCCTCACCTGAACACGGGTGATAGAAACCCCCTTTAGTAATTTCATTTTGTTGTTCATATTTTCTATGTTGTTTAGTTCTAAGCTTACAGGAACCCAGTTTGTACCCCACTTGTTTTAAACAACCCAAAATGATGGATTAATTATTTTTAACTTTGGGTTACAGGTATAACAGGCTCATTGTATGCTCCCCGTTTATCATGAATTCTCTCGCTTTTTCCCCATGAAGTATGTTCGTGTTTCGTGCTTACACCTAAGCACATGTGGGACCCTTTTGTTTGTTAAGAACTTAATAGCTAGCTAAGGAGAAATGTACTTTAATGGAGCTCTGTAGACACCCCAATTTTGATAACTTGTGCATCCCCAATGATGAGAAGAATGCGCGAAATATACCTCGGAACAATTGCTCGAGTCGAATGAATCAAAAAAGAGAGCCAAAAACCTGAAACCCACCTGAACCGTACGGCCCAAAACCCTTGAACGTACGGCTTGAAATTCTTTTTTCACCGTGCGGTGACACTATGTGCACCGTACGGCACATCTTTGACGCTGTACGGCATTCCTTGTCCCATCAACAGGATTCTCGGGTTCCTCCAGCAGCTCAGAAACAATCATGATATTCGCAAATGATGCTGTTCACTGACGAGCGCGAATCGTCCAAATGATGAAATCGTTCAAAATTTCCGTCTATATAAGACGTGAAATGGAAGGCCGACGGACGGATTCAAGAGTTCTCAAAAAAATTACTCTCAGAAAGTAAAAACATTTCGTCTCTTATTACGCTGTCAAAATCATCCTCAAACTCTAGATGCATAACGTTATAATCACCATTCCCAGCCTTCAAACCAATCCGTTTCGAAAATTTCGTCATAATCGAGCAAACCCGAGGTATATATTCGTGTTCAAATCGTAGTAATTTTCTGAGGGGAGTCTCCACCGGACTCGAGGAGAGCTCTGTAGCTCTTCCTTGAGTTCAAACAGAGATATTTCAACAAAGTTCAAACCTTTCGGGTAAGTTTCGTGCGATATCGTTCATTGTCGCGGGATGCCGTCCCTAAAACGAGGTACATTCATTCAATAAAACCATTTTCCAAACTCGTTTTCATCAACAAATAATGTGGGTTTTTTGTACCAAAATAGAGTTTGCTTTCAATCGGGTGAAATCCATTTTTTTTTTGAAATTACAACTCACAGAGGCACCGTACGACATCCCTTTTATACTGTGCGGTGTGATTTTAGACACCGTACGATGTCACTGGAAAAATATTTCGAATGCTCTGTTTCGAAAAATCCGATGCTCTGTTTTCTCGAAAAACCAGTGGGTAAAATTGCAGTTTACCCCCTTTACTTTTTTTTGTTGCATTTATACCCCCTCTTAATTAATCTTCTCGCATTTATGTGTTTTATTATGTATTATTTGATTTATCATTATTATTTGTTTGTTTTAAGCTCGTTATCTCATGATATATTGTTTACGTGAAATAAAAGTTTTCAATAAAATGCTTTCAAAGAAAATTCCACAAAAATTTAGTAAAGACAGGAAAATTCCGGGCACGCGGGGTGCATTTTTTCGAACAAAACCTTCCTCGTGGGTAACCTGGCTCCAGAACCCAAATCTCTATTTTTCACAGATCAAACCTTATTTCAGCGGCATAAGAGTCATTATTTTTCTAAACGGTTTCTCGGGTACCCAACATTTCTCAGAAATTAAACCCCGGGTGGCGACTCTAAATTTTTTCCTTTTTCCCAGATCGCCCTTTTTCACAAATACAACAAAAAACTTCGTGGATACTTTTCGCAAGCGCAAAAAACGAGCATCCACAAGCTCCCTAAAAATGTTCATTATCTTTTAGAGTAGGACCCATTTAAGTGGTGAGGGGTGCCAAGTTGTCCCACAAAATTCTCCTCTCCTTCCCTTCTCTCTATCTCTCTCCTCTTTCTCTCTCCTTAAGTCACCCCCCAAATTTAGGTAGTCACTTAGGGCACTTTAGGTATTGAGAGGTGTCATCTAGGATTTTAGGAAGCCAATTTTTGTGCACTAGAGACCATTTTTTGAGCTTTTTCTTAGCTAACTAGTTAGGGCACTTTAGGTAATGATTTTAGGTAGTGCACCAGAGATGCCCCTAGTTTAGGTTAAGAAGCCAATTAGTTAGTACTAATAGGGAATAATATAATACAGTAATTGGTTTAGTTGAGCCAAAACACTATACTAGCTAGTAAAGGTCTGTGTGATTATATTTCTCTGGCCCACAGGCCATCCTTAATTTTGAGCAAGTGCGACGTGGCTTGAAAATTATTTGGAATTAAGTCTTTCTTTATTTGAAATTAATAATTCTTACTTGGAGTAGCTTGAACGAAACCATTTCAACCAACATATATATTCACCAAATATTACGCAACAAGGTTCCTTGGAAAGAAAATGAAGGAAGGAAAGCAGATTGTCGGTCGGTCTTCTTACCTTTTTGGCTCCTTTTCCTCCTTTCTATATGCATTGATTAACGCATGCATGTTTCTTTTGCATGATCAGTTGGCCGGTGTTGCGTAATAGTAATTTGTAATGCTTTAACTGCAAGCCATTTTCCAAGAATGATCAATAGACTTTTAGATCGTGTGTATGTAATTAAGGGTGTTGGTGGGATGGTTATTTATTAATAAAGTCTTAACGTCATCATTAATTTGCAGCTATATATGTAAATATTGATCACTTCATAATTAACAACCGAGTGTCATATATGGAAAGTTTGTTGGGACAAGTAACAATCTTCAATACGTTAATTAACACACAAAATCTCAACATGCATGGTGTCGATGCTTTAATCGATTCCCACCCATCTACGTAAGTAGTTATTTAGCTCTAGTTAGTTGGTTCAGTACATAGTATATGTACTATTCTAGCTACTTAAGTTTTGGCTCATATGTGAAATCACTAGCGGATGCTGGGATAGATTTAGGAATCTAATGTAGTGGAAGCTCCTTATTAATTATAACTGTGAATTTTTTTTTACCTAACCTACCACCGCAAGATCATGCTAAATTAACATATTCATTACTGACTATACAATTTTAAATGCATACTAGACAAAACTTTTAAAGAATGGTTTACATCGACATCGACAAATCGTTAATATGACAGAGATGGTTTTATTAATGATTTTCTTTTAAGATATTTCTCTACTACAGTTAAAAATAAAGAAAATGAAGAGATAAAAGCACTAAAGAAATAAATAATTTATATTTGAAATATATATAAGTGTGTTTGCTAAATATAGTAGGACACTAATAAGAATGTGCTAAATATATAAACTTATTTGTGACAGTCCCACATTGGTTGGCCATAAAAATAGGAATTCGTCTATGAGGTAATACCAAGGTTGTCGATCTCGTACCGTACCGGCCGGTACGTACCAGATTTGCATAAAAACGGTAACATCACCCTATGATTTTGTCCCGTCCTCAATTCTGGACAATACCGGTCAGTTCCGGTCAATCCAGACAATACCGGCCGGTACTCCCTTACCGGCGATTTCATCCGATAAATTGCATATCTGAAAACGACGAGTTTGGGGCTTGGACTCCGGCGATCTGAAAACGACGAGTTTGGAGTACACACACACACAGAGAGAGAGAGAGAGAGAGAGAGAGAGAGAGAGAGAGAGCTTGAATCATTCTCAGAGCCGGCCGTTGCTGGAGCCACTGGAACGACGAGTTTGGGGCTTGGACTCCGGCGGCTGGGTTCTTCCTGTTTTGATCCACTGGAAGTGAAGGCAAACAGTCGCAGCAAAAGAAGGGAGCTGTTAACAATAGAAAAAGGCGTTAAATGAGAACCCTACAAAAGACACAATTACCAAGTTAACCCTTGAATCTCACATTTTAACCCTTTTACCAGTTCTACTTCTACCCGTTGGTGCTTGGCAAATATATATGGGTACTAGATTACTATTTTTTTTTAAATGGAATTTGATTGATAATTAGATTTTTCATTTTTTTTTTCTGAAAAGGAATTAGATTATACATATTGAGAGTACTTTTTATTGTCTAACGGAATTTATATATACATACATATATATATATATATATACATACATATATATATATATATATATATGTGTGTGTGTGTGTGTGTGTGGAGTACCCAAGGTTCTAAATCTTGTACTGGACAGGGTATCGGTTTTTTGAATAATTGGATGACATAATTTACCCCCCAAAAAAAAAAATTTGGGTGATACTAGGAAAAATTTTGATTTTATATATGTACATATAGGTAGTACCGCTAAATCCGAAACGGTACCGGTACCCGCCGGGTACCGGTACCGTACCGTACTAGTAAGAAAACCGGTACCTTGTCTAGTACGAGATTCAGAACCTTGGGTAATACCCATCAACTACTGTTAACTCGAGGTTAACCATATGCGGCTCTACTAAGGGAGACGGGTGGTCACTTGAATACCCTAAAAAAAAAACTATTTATAATACGTGTAATATTTGTAGTTTAGCCCTTTTTTGAACACCCTACAAAAAAATATTTGAATATCTAATCCAAAAAAGTTTGAACAACCACCCTAAAAAATCAGCCTACAAACCAATTAAATGTAAACAACCTAATTAAAAGTCACAGGCAACTACATAACTTCCTATACATTGTCAACTGAATAACATAAATTCTTTTGTATTTTCAAATACAGGTAATAATCTTCTCTCGGGTTTGTTTGAGCACTCAATCCTATACTATGACCATCCATTAACCCATGAGATTCATAATCGAAGACCTAATATATTAGCTCAAAAAATACACTCTTAATGACAAAATTCAAAAAATAGATAGAGAAAAAAATTATCTATTGGTATCGATTTCGTGCTTTGACTTTTCTCTGAACAATAATCAACTCTATATCTACAAAATTAGAGCATGTGTCAAAAAAATCTATGAAAACCTATTAGCTACAATATCTTACAATAAAAACCATTGTTTATGTGCCATTTTAATTTTGTTTGGCCCAAAATATAGAATTCTCCTAGAACATGCAATTGTGACACCTTATGTATTTTCGCATTATTGGTTCCATTTTGCACACTAATATATATAATTTTGTGTATATATGGTTAGTTAATAGAGTAGTAGTCAAGGTAATTTTTGAACACCCTATTCAAAAATCGTGGAGCCGCCACTAAGGTTAATCTTTTGAGCCACGTGGTTAGACTAAGGGTTAATAGGTCAGCTAGCGCAGCTCGTTACATGTGGTATCAGAGCATAACCCTGGTCTACATGGTGGGAGCCCCCTCTAGAATATACATGAGCCACCTCTTGAATCCTAGAATTGGAACAAAATGCTATAGAAAACTAAGTACTCTGGAAACTTAATTTATATCCATCTCAAAACCAATTGGCAATGAGTGGAGAGGTCTTAGCATATATTAAGTGATCACCCATTCCACTCCTAAGCAATGTGGGATAATATTTCTTAACATCCTCCCTCACGTGTAGCCGCATTTGAGGTCTATCACGTGTGGCCACTTTTTGAGTCCTATCATCATGCAACCTTTTTTTTGCTAGTCTGTCATCGTGGGGCGTAAATTGTGATTTTTTTAAATGTGGAGTGGAATGGGTCCCGATCTGATACCATGTGGAGACTTTATATCCATCTCAAAGCCAATTGGCAATGAGCGAAGAGGCCCAACATTATATTAAGTGATCACCCATTCCACTCCTAAGCAATGTGGGACAATATTTCTTAATATCCCCCCTCACGTGCAGCCGCATTTGAGATCTGTCATGTGTGACCACTTTTTGGGTCCTATCATCGTGTAGCCTTTTTGCTGGTCTATCATCGTGGAGTGTGGATTGTGATTTTTTTTAAATGTGGGGTGAAATGGGCCCCACTCTGATACCATGTGGAAACTTTTTATTCATCTCAAAATCAATTGACAATGAGTGGAGAGGTCCCAACATATATTAAGTGATCACCCATTCCACTTCTAAGCAATATGAGACAATATTTCTTAACAAGTACTACATCATGGCCACCGGGGGAAGGTTTTTTTTTTTTTTGCACGGCAAAAAATTTCATTAATCGTCGGAAAGTTACAATGACTAATAGGAACAAGGCGAAAGCAATAATGCCTAGACCGAGACCCAAACCATGATTGGCAAGGAACCAATCAAGGAAAACCCATAAGGCCGAAGCCCACACCCAATGGGCCACAATGCCCAAAATAGAAAGAATTAAAGACCCAGCAAAACCCTAAGGCATCATAGAGCAAACTGCCGCCAAGCCCAGCCAAGCGCCGCCAACCATCCATGCGCCGCCAACCATCCATCCGTCACCAACCAGCCTTATGCCGCCCAACCAGCCATATGCCGCCGCCAAACGCCATCAAATAAACACCATCAGCAAGCCCAGAGCACCCCAAAACACATCACGAGCACTTAGCCGTTAAGCAAATAACCGGAGAAGCCCAACAGCCATCAACCGGTGGCCACGAGAGGGAAACCCGCCACCACCGCCCGTACCTGACCACCACCAACACACCCAAAACACATCTTCCAACTTCAGATGCCGCACAACACAAGCCGAAAGGCAGAGAGTCGGAAACCAAAGGAACCGAAGTGATGGCAGCCGGATCGACGGGCCATTAGGCAAAGAAGGGCGCAACCAACATTGCAGCCCACGCCGATCCGTACCAAAGGAGGAAGAAGAGAAACCCAGGTAGAGAGGGGATGGAGGATAGAGGGAGGAAGGGAGGGAGGGGGCCAAAACCACCAAAGCTGCACCTCATATCACCACCTGCAAAAAAGAAAAAAAAAGGGGAATAGAAAGAAGGAAACAAGAGAGAGAGAGAGAGAGAGAGAGCCTGGGGGGAGGGGGGGGAGGCGCTGGGGAGGAGGGAGAAGAGGCAGCGCCTCCCCCCCCCCCCCCCCCAGCAAAACCCTAGCCGGCATGAGAAGATTAGATCTAGAGAGAACTATTGGTAGCAAAACCCTAGACGTTGCATCACAAGGTTGAGAGATTGTGACAATCCCACATCGGTTGGCCATAAAAATAGGAATTGGTATATAAGGTACGTAATACCTTTTGAGTCACGTGATTAAGCTAAGGGTTAGCAGGTCAGCTGGCGTGAGTCGTTACATTATTAGTATTTTTTTAGATTTGAGTGGGGGAACATGTAGAACCGTCCCTGAGCGGATGGACAATTCCTATATTGGCAGTGAAATGTATGTACAATTGAAAAAGTTTGTACCAAACATGCATTAATTCATGTAAAATTATATAGGCGAACTCACAATGTATTTTTTCTTGTTCTTTTTTGTAGAGAACAAACTTATATAATGCAGAATATGAACTAATATTACCATAACATATAACGTACTTGCATGCACTAGATCACCTCCCGCTACTAAGGGTGTTTTGACAAAAAAACCAAAAACTGGTTTTTTGGTTTTTCCGTTTTGTCTTTATTTAAATTTTTTTTTGTATTGATTAGTTTTGCGACAAGTTTTCGTGTCGAAACGAATCCAAAGAGTATAAAGTTACGGTTAAAAGTAATATTTTTTTGAATAAAGCCGAAAATAAACCAAAATATATCAGTTTATTGGTTTAATTTTGGCATTATTAAAAAAAACTTAGTTTCGACCATATAAACCACGAAAACTTGATGCAAAACTAACAAATGCAAAAAAAAAAAAAAAAAATTGAATAAGGACAAAACCAAAAAACCAATTTTTGATTTTTTTGCCAAAGCACCCCTTAGCTTAGAATTACCCTATTCAGTTACATTTTTCATGTCGGGCACGTCCCAGAAAAAACTGATCGATGTACCCAAATGATAGAAATGGTGGGCATACACTATCTCCATGAGTAATTTCTTCCGATAACAATATAAATTGGGAAAGAGATCCACTTAATTAATGTGGCTAATTTGCAAGAACACCCCCTAAACTATCACTTTGTTGTAACATCACCCCCTAAACTAGCAAACGTGCCAACATCACTCCCCAAACTTTCAAAATCAAGCAAATTTGTTAAAAAGAAGGCTTAAATTGGACGGAAAAGTTAAAAACTTAACTGAAACAAAATATTGAAGCCCAAAATGCCCTCACATTGGTGTATATAACACATTATCCATTCCATCTCTCTCCCTCTCTCTCTGTGCTTCATTTCTGAGAACCAAATACACCAGGTATCTCTCTCTCTCTCTCTCTCTCTCTCGGCAGAAAATGTAGTGTAGCCAAAAACACTTATAAAACCAAACCCAGATTACCGAACCCAGATTTTTGGAAACCCAGATTTTCAAACCCAAACCTGCTTTTGATATTGAAACCCATATTTTGTTGCGATTTGAAAGTCAGATTTTTTGAAACCCAGATTTTCTTCGCTAGGTTTCGATCTAGATGCAACAGAGAGAGAGATCGATCTTCATCTTCTGGGTTAGGGTTTTCGATTATGGGTTTAGGGTTTTCGATTAGTTTCGGTATCAGAGGGGAGAGGGAGGGAGAGGGGAGAAGTGAGAGAGAGGAGTGCTTTGTTCTTCGATCATGGTGGTTTCTTGGTGGCTACACACACAGAGAGAGAGAGAGAGAGAGAGAGAGAGAGAGAGAGAGAGAGAGAGAGAGAGAGAGGACGAAGAGGGATGGATGGGGGGCGTTCAATACACGTCTGTGGCCCTTAGCAAACCTAAGTTTAACCAAGGGGCATTTTGGATTTTTAACACAGTTTTCGTCCATGTTTTAACGGTTTTAAGGTGAGGGGGTGTTGTTGCTTGATTTTGAAAGTTTGGGGGGTGATGTTGGCATGTTTGGTAGTTTAGGGGGTGATGTTGCAACAAAGTGATAGTTTAGGGGGTGTTCTTGCAAATTAGCCAATTAATGTTTATGATCAGCATAATGTTAGGGGGTGTTTGGGCGCCTGAGTTTTCTATTTTCCCATTCTCGTTTTTGGCTTTTGATTGTTTGGCCGCTTGGAGAGAAAACACATTATCTCAAAATGAGTTCTTCATTTTTCACTTTCTAGACCAAAAGCCAGAATCCACTCCTGGCCTCCTTTTGATTTCTCATTCTCATTCTCATTTTCCATTTCCCCTCAATTTTTCTCTTTCATTCCTACCCCTTTTGTTTACTTCATATCTGGGTTGGTTTTTTTCACCACACACACAGCGACGGCAGGAGAGGAGAGGAGGAAAGGCAAGGCAAGACCCCTGTGATTTCTCCACACCAGTCGGAATCTAGACGAGGATCGATGAACTGGACGACAAAGTGGGTTCTTTTGGGATTTCTTATATTGGTCGTCTCTTCTTTCTTGCACAGATTCTTGGTCTGGAATTTTATTGTTGATTTGCTGAGTTTTCAAATTGAGGTTTTGGACTGTGTAGAAAATTGGTAGAGAGAGAGAGAGAGAGAGAGAGAAATTACAGATTGGGGGAGAGAGAGAGATTGAGTTTGGTTTGGAGTGGAAGCATGAGAGAGAGTAATAGGATGAGTAAATCACTGTGTTCGTACATAGAAAAATTTGTTACATCAATAAATTACTACTCCTATAATTGTACACAGTTTTATCCATAATTAATAAAAGGTAAAATGGTAACAAATCAATTCATAACTCATTTTCATCTTCTTCTCCCAAACACTACTACTTTTGCAAAATGCATATTGCACATTTCTCCCAAACACTCATCTTAAATTCAAAACTCATTCTGACCATAATCCAAAAAGCTAAAAAGCCAAAAAGTCAAAAATGAAAAACTGAAAAGTAGGTTCCCAAACACCCCCTTATTAATTAATCATTGGCAAACGACTTGGGTGAGGTTTGGCTAAAGAAGTTGGCTTAACTTTTTTTTCGTCTTTATTTGATTTTTTTCTCATTTTTTAGTTTTGCATAATTTTTTTGTGTATTATTGGTTCATCTCGGCGAGAGGAATCAAAAAAGTATAAAATTATGACCGAAGCTTAATTTTTTTTGAATAAAGACAAAAATAAGCTAAAAAGTCAATTTTTTACACTTTTTTCGATCTTATTCAAAAAATTGAAAGTTCTAGCCATAATATTTTACCTTTCTGGATTCGTCTTGCTGAGACGGACCAATAATACTCAAAAAATCGATGCAAAACTTACAAACGTAAAAAAAAATCAAATAAAGACAAAACAAAAAGTTAAGTTGGATGCTACCTGTCATTAGAAAAATGATAATGTACGAAAATGCTTAGCCAATATGAGGATATGGCACGAGTAAAGCTGAATATTGATCAAAGGTTCTAATAAACTCATTGTAGTAGGATTTATCCATGTTACATATACTATATATTGTAGCCAATTTTATCGTCATCCTTTTATCAAGTTAATTCACGGTACTTATTGTCTTGTACGGAGTATTTATAAAATGATCATAGCCATAGGCATAGGGTATGCATATAAGAAGACACAGAAAATAGTAAGTATTCTTAGAATCACATTTTCGAAAATATATTAGTACAAAACTTTTGTAAAAAATTGATTCATCCGTTGTTCTGGAGTCCTATAAAAGAATAATCGATCTTTTATAATAATAATAATAATAATAATAACAATAATAATAAACGATATGACGATGTCCGGTTCAATTACCATTTATGAAGCGTTGTGGATAGCGCATCAGCATAAAGCAATTTTAGAGTTTGTAATACTTTAGAGTATAAAAATAATACTCCCTCCATCACTTTTTAATAATTGAGTATTCTATTTTTTTATTGTCTCTTAATAAGTGTGTGTTTTCAAAAGTTAATAGGTAAAAGTTTGTACAATTATTTTTTTGCCTTTTTAAAAAGTTAATAGGTATAAGTGGAGGATATTTTGAAAAATAGGGGTAAAACTTGATGTAAAATATGTAAAGTAGAGATAAAAGTTGGTATGAAAGAAATAATGATGATATTTCTTTAATAAGTTGAATTTACGAAGTACCATACTTAAAAAGCGACGGAGGTAGTATAATCTATCAGAAAATTAAATTAATTTTAGAGTGTTATATTCCTTACCAACTCCAACCCGATCCTCGATTTCATACTCTATTTTAAATAATAAAAAATCACAAGAAAACTCACAAAATTTTCATTTTTCCTCCAGAATTCAACAAAGTTTTTTGTTTTAATTTTATAAAGAATATTTAAAGGTATTTTAATCATAGCTCTACAATGCACTACAAGTTTTGTGAAATATAAATGTAAAGATCAATCATATTTGGAGATATTCCCCCCCCCCTCAATCCTCCAAAATGGAGGACTAAACTTTATCCTCCCAAATAGAGAAGAGTTTTAGGAATCTTATTTTTGTCCAAAAGAGAGATATAGTGGTAAGAATTTACTCAAAATTTAGAGTATGACGTGGAGAGATTAATAAGTATTTAATAATATGGAGTTCGAAATATAATCGAGATAAAGACGGGAGTGCAATTATAATTTTTAGTGGTGTGAATTATAATTTGTGAGAAAAGAATAGAATCTGGGTGGGATTAGGTTTTCTTATTTATACAAGGAGTCCAGATTTATTTCTCCTCAGGTCCCTACTTTAGCCCTATAAATATATCGTTGTGTTCCCTAGGTCTCACAACAGTCATTCAGAAAATTAGAAGAAAGGCTGTGAGAAAGAGAACAAAGAGACCACGTAGGCTGTGTTCGGTTAGTAGGTTTAGTTTTGTACTGTTTTAGTTTTGATGATGTAAGCAGGTGTAATAAGTGGAGTGAGATAGAGAGAAAAGTGAAAAAAGTGATGATGTAATCAAAACTGGAATAGTGTCAAAACTGGGCCAAACCCACTAACCGAACACAGCCGTAGAAGTCCACGCTTGGCTACGTGATCGAGATATAAGGGAATAAAGCAGAAGATCATGAGGTACTGTCGAGCAGAGTTTGTTCCATACAGTAATCGGGTCTGTCATGTTCTAAAATAAACAAGTCAACCAGCGTTCGTGTCTACGGATGAGAGGTAAACTCTAATTCCGTCTCGTAGGGTTTGTGTTTATTTTTATTGTTTAATCTGTACGCGTAATTATTGGGTTCTGGGATTCATTTCCAACAAAATGTGCAGCAAGACGTGGACCTAGCTACGAGTGCAAGTTACCGGTGGCCATAAAGGTGTGGAGTAAAAAATAGAGCCCCACCAGTCCTGCAGATGGAGAGAGAATTAAAGGTACAACCCATGTGCCCTCCTCATGTAAACATAGTGATGTGGGGAATGGAAACCAACTCCGTGATATATATGCCCTTAAAAATACTAGACATTTTCTTTTTTGATAATTTGATGTCCGGGTTAGTTTACGTGTACTTTAACTAATTTCAGAGCTTTTGGAGATAATGACCGGACATAACCTCCAGCAACCTAAGAATTTTTTGGCAAAAGAATTGAACCTTGAAATCTTAGATGGGAGCAAACTCGTAATTCCCTTAAAAATAGACTTACCCATCATATGTTTCCAAAACCCCAATTTCCAAAGCATCCTGTATTTTTTTTGTTCAACGTGTTGATGAGTCTACATGGCAAGAGATGAGGAATTCAACCATAAAACTTTTTTGTTTTATGTTTTTCTCTACAAAATCTTATTTCGTACTACTTGGAAATTTATCATTTCATAAGTAATGAGTCTGTCTACATGGCAAGAGAGAGTAAAGGGTGGTTCCACTCAGGCCCGGCCCTGAGATTTTCGTGGCACCAGACGATAATGTAAATCAGGGCTCTATGTTTTTTTAGAGAGAAAATTAAAGAACCAATATTTTATTTCAAATTATAAATACCGTGTTTCATATTTTGTCTTTTTTGTAATTCGTGTCTTCATGTTAAT
The DNA here is from genome assembly GCA_963854785.1 of Vaccinium vitis-idaea. Lineage (NCBI taxonomy): Eukaryota > Viridiplantae > Streptophyta > Magnoliopsida > Ericales > Ericaceae > Vaccinium > Vaccinium vitis-idaea. The sequence goes on along the minus strand of OY978223.1, from coordinate 98,612 downwards.
AAAAAATTATTTTCAATCATAATTGTCTATTCTTAATTCTTATTGCAAGAATTAGAAAATCAATTGAAATGGGCAATGCGAACATTTTATGAATACGCACAAAGTGTTTTATTTATTTTTTCCCTAATTACTACACCGGCAAATGGAAAGGGGAAAAAAAAGAGGAATAGAAGGTAGAAACTGACTATGGTAAGAAAAAAGAAAAGGGAAGAGAAGGTAGAAAAGGAAAATAAGGGCCCATGGGAATTGAACCCTGACATTTACTAGGAAACACACAACCTTTCCACTATGTTAAATGCTTTTCTATTTCTTGTAGTGTAACATTATATATTTATTAGTTGTTATGAACATATATATACCTAATTGAGGCCCTAAAAATGGGCTATTTTTTGTGGGCCCCAGACCCTGGTCTACCCAGCCTGCCACAGGGCTGGCTCTGGTTCCACTAACAAAAAATTTCTAAAAATTTCTAAAAATTTAGACAGATCAATTTATCACAATACATCATATAAAAAATCATAAAAAACCAGTTTATTCTACACCCCTTAGGAGCATATGCTTCTATAAGATGATAATCACCCAAATATCTACACGACATATTATTAGGTGATGACTTTCAAATATTCACATAAGGCAAAACTTCTAGTATTGAATACAAAAGTAAATAATATACCACTTTTTTTTCTCGCTATGCATGTACTATCTGCGACTTGTCATTTTACTATCGTTGTCTAAGGCTTAGGCCTAAAATTTTGGGTCTTTCCTATCGAGGGTTTTTTGGGTTGTTTTCGCATTATTTTTATCAAATTCTTGTCAAAATTGATGGATTAATCATTTTTCTTGACGTAAGTAATTGAAAAATATAAAACATAGGACAGAGTTGAAATAAATTCACTAGAGACGATTTTTTTTTTTTTTGAGTATGCTTAGCATCGCCGAGACAATCAATGTGATGTACAAACAATAAGGAAGAAGCTCAATAATAAAACTTTATTCAATTTCAGTCTATACTTTATATTTTTCTAGTTTTTCCTCGTCAAGTTGAAAATATGATATAAAACTTAAAACAAAAAATAAAAAATACTACAGTACAAATGGAATAACAACGACTGTCATTTATAAACATTAATTTTGTCCAACGACAATTCAAAATGATTTACACTTTTTATCTTAAAGAAAGGTAACTGATTTTTACACTTCACTTTTTGCTAACTACAGTAGATTTGTTTTTAAGTATTCAAAATACACATACTCATTTAAAATAACAAATATTTAAATGTAATTATCAAATTGAAGGGACATAATCATTTGGGAAATTAACCCCTTTTTGTTTGCGATAAAGCTGAGGGTATCGACCCTTTTGAGTACAAAAAATGTACAACGCCATGCGGGACCCATTTTGGATCCCACCCAAATAATCCGAACCCTACGTTAAAATTAAAATAAATTTTTGAATGTCCCTGAAAAAATTCAACTCAATTGGATATGGGTAAGTTGGTGATCCAATATTTCAATATCTCATTTAGAATTTAGTATGATGAATTCTGAATGAGTACTTGAAGTCTAGATTAACTACTTACACATATCTAATTGTGCTGATTTTTTCAAGGACATTCGAAAATTATTTTAAACAGTTAGGATAATTTCGTGTGAAACGCACAAAAAGATCCTTCACGCCGTTGTACATTTTCAGGTGAGGTTTGGCTAAAAAAGCCAATTTAACTTTTTGTTTTGTCTTTATTTGATTTTTTTTTGCATTTGTTAGTTTTGCATCGATTTTTTGAGTATTATTGGTTCGTCTCAGCGAGACGAATCCAGAAAGTTAAAAAAAAAAGGCTAGAACTTTCAATTTTTTGAATAAGATCGAAAAAAGTGTAAAAAGCTGACTTTTTAGCTTATTTTTGTCTTTATTCAAAAAAATTTAAGCTTCGGTCATAATTTTATACTTTTTTTATTCCTCTCGCCGAGACTAACCAATAATACACAAAAAGTTGATGAAAAACTAAAAAATGTGAAAAAAAATCAAATAAAGACGAAAAAATAAGCCAACCAACTTATTAGGCCAAACCTCACCTCAGTACTCAAAAGTTTCGGTACTGATAGTCAGGTCCATTTGTTAGTTTAGGGCCAACCAACTACGGGCCCCAAGAATTTAATATTGGAAGTGTAGAGAGCATTAGGGGAGTAGATGGGAGAGCCAGGTTGATGGGCCCGCCCGGCTTTATGATCCGCCGGCTTAATTTTAGTCACAGCAACCCCACATTACTTATTATTATTGGAGTATTAAACTTTTTCCATTCCAAAACAAATACTACTACTAGGAGGAGTAATAATACTACAGTACACCTACTACTGTCTGTCTGTCTGTCTCAATCTTGTCTCTTCTCATCTCTCCATTTTCACGAACCATCATCTATTCCTATTTCCTCCTCCATTTTCTCTTTTTAACTTCACCTCTAAAAAAAACAAAACAAAACAAAACAAATTTAGGAACATATGTCCACATCAATCCTCACCAGTCACCACCATTGTATATATATCACCACCGTCGTCATCTCTAAAGCACCGCACCGCACCAGGTCTCTTACCAAATCATTCATTCATTCTACTCCTATCTCCTCAGCAAATCCATCTTTCTCATCATCACTCGCTACCCTAAATTCCCGAAATCCAATATTCAATTCCCCCTGGGGGCTGCTCATTTTAATTCTCCTCACCCTTGTGCATTTATCTGTTTTTTTTACTTTTCGTTAGTGGTCAAATTTAAGCATGACTCGGCTCTTCCGATCCAAGTCTTCTTGCGTTGCCCGCCGGACCGTCGGTTCGATGTTTAATGCATCTCCTCTGACTCCGTCTCTGTATCTAACTAGACACGGCAATGGTAGTGAAGATTATGACGAGGAAGAAGATGATGATGAAGAAGAAGACGATGGTGAGGAGGAGTACCGTGCTGAGAGTCCTGTTACGACGCCGTTTATAAGCCTCGAGGATCGGTACAATAACAACCGAAGGGAAGAGAGTGAGAACGATCCTGATCATGAATCGCAGCAGCAGCCGATACTGGATATTTTCGTGGCGGTGCTGAGGAAGTCTCTTGTGACTTGTGCTAGTGTGGAGACGGAGGAGGAGGTGGAGGAGGAGGAGGAGGAGAATGTTTCTAATTCCATGGATATAGGCTGTCCCACCGATGTCCGCCACGTCTCTCACGTGACTTTCGATCCCTTCAATGGCTTCCTTGGCTTGCCCCTTGATCTCCAGCCCCAGCTTCCTCCCAAGGTTCCTAGCGCCAGGTTCCACTTCTCTTTCTTTCTTTCAATTCTATATACTACTACTAGCTATATCATGGACAATCTTCTCTCTGAGTTTTTATATCTCATTTGACACGACTTAAGTGCAATGTCGGATCTGTGATGTATTGAATCTTTTGTTTTGTGGTTTTCGCTTTTTGCTTTGAATGAATCCGCATGTCTTGTTTGAGCGACTGGACATCCAAGTGAAAGAGTCCACCCAGCTTATCTCTCCAATCCTTCAAAATGAAGGATTGGAGAAGAGTACAATTCAGCCTGAAAAAGGTTTATTCCGAGCTCAAACTTATGCCAAATATACAATTGAGTAGAGACTTTTAGATCCATACGGCAATTTCCAATGGCTGGCCTTTGCTCAGCCCCTTGGTGGTAGCTGGTGACTGCGCTGAAGTTGGATCTGAAGAAGCTTAACTGCCACGAATGAAGTTTCCACACGTGGACACATCCTCGCCATGGTACCGGTGCTTGAGAGTTGCAATCTTTTTGTTTCTCGACTGCAGTTGGCCAGGGTGGCCGGTCCAGGGAGTTGGTTCTGAAGAGGATCAATGACTGTGAAAATGAAATAAGATGTGCTCTTGGTATTTTATTTAAAATTTTCCGAGTAAACAACGGTTTAGCAAAGGAGTGATTGATATCAAATAGAGCTTTTAGTTAACTTTTATTGAAGTACTAATGATATCAAATAGAGCTTTTAGTTAACTTTTATTGAAGTACTAAACTAGGTATTAGTCAATTTTTTCTTTCAAACACACTAGATGTGGATTTGGGTTGCCAAAAGAGAATGAGGAAAATAAAGAAAATCTTTTCTTTCTTATTTTTTCTTGGGCTGTGGGAGATCCAAGATGGTCTTTGGAGCATCATAGAATCTTTGGTGGACATCTTAATTAGGTTGGACGGGAGATTCTTGGATTGTGATAATTGGCCAAGACAAATAACACATGCTCGAAGAATAATCAAGAAAAGAAAACAAGAACGCAAGATACAACGATTTTTACGTGATTCCCCAACTATGTAGTTGAGTACATCCATGGCTCACATCAGTTTCCTCTATATATCACGAAGAGATTACAAGCTACATTAGATGCTGCGTACAACAAGTATTTATAACCAATTATCGTAACACCCTTGTCTAGGTTTTGAGGGTGCTGCCCCGAGTGCTGAGTAGTTAGCGAAGTGCGACCCATTCAGACTAGTGGTATCATCTTGATATATGGTTACCATTACAGAGATGAATTAAAATTTTGTGGTTGTTGATGGATGCCTTGGAAATATATGCTAGTCATCGTGACCACGATGTTATATGCCTCCTTTGGCCCTCGATTGGAAGGAAATAGCTTAAATCCTCTGTTATCACACCCAATTGCTTGAAATGAACAATATTTGAAAGAGAAGCAAGGCTGCAAAGGTTTGCAATGGTTTTCTTATCTATGGCATCAATAAGGGTGTCAATCCTTAGCCAAAATGTCCATAGATGGTTTGACTTGCACAACTAATTCTTCCATGAAACCGGAAGGAGACATGATGTTTTGAAACAGTTAACTTGTTTCAAATGCAGAATTGAGAAAAGGTTTTTCTGTTACTGATCTTCTTTTAGAGCTGATCTTCTCACAGTAAATATCCCTTATTTTCAAGGTTCTTTCTTCTTTGAAACTTTTGATTTGTGACTGTGACTCTGTGAGTCCTAAATTTGACGTCATTTCCTTTTCTACCTGAGGGACACAGAGCACATGGAGATCTTGAGTCCATACTGCCATACATAGCAACAGCTTAATTGTTGTTCTCATCATGCATGTAAACAATTGTTTCAACTTCATGCAAGTAGTTCCTTTTTGTATTTGGTTACGACTCAAACAAGTTCTGTTTGTTGGGAGTAGTAACCTAATGGACTGGGATTCTGTTCCCCTAAAGTGGATTAGCTTTTTCTCATCATGCATGTGAACAACTGTTTCAACGTCATGCAATTAGTTCCTTTTTTTTATTTGGTTACTACTCAAACAAGTTCTGTTTGTTGTGAGTTCTTATTTCTCAAACTGTGCCCATTGATGTTTTGTTTCTCAATATATGAATGGGTTTAGAAGGGAGTGTTTGTACTGGTATAGTTGTATGCTTAATTGTTGTTTGACAGGGTGAATATTGTCACAAGTTTGAAAAAATTGCAGCCAACTATCATACGACTTGTGGTTTTGGCCAGCCAAATTGTAGTTTGAAGATAGATTGCTACATGATTATAGGAGAAAAACTTGGGTGCTGACTGGGTACCACGTGGCGGTACCCTGTGCGCATCTGTCCAAAAGTGTTTTGGACGGTCCAGATATGAGAGAGAGAGAGAAAGAAGTGAGAGGAGGGAGAAATCTGGGCCGTCCAAAACCGAGATTGGTGCTCGGTCACCACGTGTACCCTACCCTATTTGCACCCAAAATTTTCTTTGTTTATAGACTTGATTTTCCTATGGTGCCAAAGCATACTGTTTCATGGCTTTTTCTCCCTAACCATGATCTTCAAGCTGCTGATACTGAAATCATTTTTAATACATGGTAAGGAGGCTTGAATCTAATGTAGACCTCTTATTTGTCATGCCAAGAAACTGTTAGTCTATTGAATGTTTTTTGGGATCTCCATCACATGTTTAATGAAAAATAAAGAATTTTGGTATCCATGGTAAGTTTTGAGTCTTTTGACTTGATGATGATGATTACAATTATGGCTGTGAAGATAGGGTTTGTCAAGGGAGGAAACTGTGTCTGTGTACAATATGCATTCCCTTTTCATACGGTTTTTTTTATCTCTCTTTTTGGATAAATCCTTGTCATTCGTGTTGTTCCTCCACAAACGCTCCGATCCATAATGGGCGTATACCACTTTACTTTCCCACTCACTCCTGCCCTATACTCAGGAGAGCAATAATATGGTAACCCATGTGCTTCTTATCGGGATCTTTTGCATGGTCCTTAAAACATGTAAGGTTTTTGCCAGTTTTGTAATTCTGATAGAGCTATCGTAGGGTGAAAATGTCTCTCGATGTGTGTTGTTTTGAGAAGGATAAGAACACATGTTCCTTCCTCCTCCCCTATCTCCCCACTTTCTTTGTGGACCTTGCACTGTCTTTTTTTGGTTTGTATAGAAGCCATCATCAGATTCATTCATCTTCAACTTGCATTTATAGGATTACAACCCCATACAAATGTTCCAATTCAAGCTTTTCTTTGTATTTTTTTGGAAATTTCGATATTTCATTTTGTTTCCTTCCATTGTCCAGTTTAAGTGTTTTTGGAGTTTCTGCCAACTCAATGCAATGTTCCCATGATCAAAGAGGAAACAGTGTGCCAACAATTCTTCTTATGATGCAAAAGCGTTTGTACTCAGAGGGAGGCCTTCAAGTATGTGTTTCTTAATTCCTAATGGCTACTGACGTTGTTACTCCTAAGCTTGTTTAAAATCTGAGGTATGTTTCATATGTTGCTTGAAGGCAGAAGGAATATTTCGAATAAATGCTGAAAATAGTAAGGAAGAGTATGTTCGGAACCAGCTGAACAAAGGTGTTGTGGCACAGGGAATCGATGTTCACTGTTTGGCGGGGTTGATAAAGGTATCTTCACAAGTTGTATCTTACTTAAAAGTCGTCCAACTTGGAAAAATGCCAAGGCATCATAAGATGAAAAATATCAACATTCAACATCCAAAGGCAACAAGGGATAATAAAGTTGGATATGGGATGTATAGTATAGGTTATTATTAATCTGGTGGGGCTACAAGGGATGATTTGAAACATTAGACCCTTATTACTCTCTCCCCTTTAACTTTTGACTGCTTATAGTCAGGGATTTCTTCTTTGCTCTCAAGTTATATATTTGCTAATCTTGATCCAAAGTAACTGTCTTTTATGCGGATTAGAGAGGACACAATGGGAGTTAGTAGGATGATGAACGAGTGGGCCCCACGTGTTTTGTGTTTCATTGTTTTGGCAAACAGATTAGGATAGAGAGGTTGACAGGATCGACATCCCAAAGAAGATATGATATGAAGTACCTATCCTAAGGCATTGAGATTTAGCTTGTTGCTTAAGTGATCCTTGAGAGAAATACAGCTTTAATCGTGGATAAGGACAATTGAGACTGCTAGAATGAAGATTATAGTTATTAACTATTTATAATTAGGATTTTATGATGATTTCAAATTCTCAGAAACTACTGGTTCACAGCCTTGATTCATTAGCTCTTGGGTGTAAACTAAAAGGTGGCCTCTCTACATTGCTATTATATCTGTATGTCCGTTCTATTTGTTACTAAATTGTTCTAGATACATTGATAGGCCTTTCATAACTCTTAAAAGCATTTCTCATAGTACTTGTTTCTCACTTCAAAAATGTATCCACATCAGAAACTGAGTTCTTTTATAGCCAAAGCCAGACATAAATGTCATGGTTTAGTTTATTATAGTGGAGCACATCCAAAATATCTTTTTTATAAGGCCGCCGGATATATTGTGGATTCTAAATTAAGTATTTTGTCTAAGAGTTGCATCGCATATTTTGGTCGCTCACTAGTACTGTCGGTTTTACTCTTTTGAAGGAAATGTGATTGGCTTTCTTTCTTTCTTATTAGTTCTCAGATTAACACTGATAAGTGCATTTTTATGTTCTGAAGGCATGGTTCAGAGAACTTCCTGCAGGAGTTCTGGATTCTCTGACCCCAGAACAGGTGATGCACTGCAACTCAGAAGAGGAGTGCTTCCAACTTGTAAAGTTACTTCCTCCCACTGAAGCTGCACTACTGGATTGGGCCATCAATTTGATGGCAGATGTTGTTCAGTATGAGAACTACAATAAGATGAATGCCCGCAACATATCTATGGTATTCGCACCCAACATGACACAGGTGCTTAATATTATTTGCTGATTTATTTGGGTGCACCACTTGCACGTGTAGCATTTCATTATTGTGATCACCATTCTTCTCACTTTCAAGAGAATATTATGTCATCTCTGTTTTAAATGTCGGGTTAACCATTTCTATGTGATGCAGATGGCGGATCCTTTGACTGCTTTAATTCATGCGGTTCAAGTTATGAACTTCCTGAAGACACTGATTATTAAGACCCTTAGAGAAAGGGAAGAATCAGCTGCACAGGGTAGTAGATTTCTGCTATCGTGTATGGACTCCCCCACGAAAAGGTCTCATCCATCCAACCTGAGAATGGGCCTGTCACCTGGCCAAACTTCCAATAGTTGTTCCAGTGAAGAGCATGCCATTGGTTACAGTTTTAGTAGTACCACTTTAGACTCCGATGGCATGGAGGAATCCGGAGGAGTTGCAGGCGTAAGAATGATGCCGAAGAGAGGTATGAACCAGTTTCAGAAAAAAGCACTACTGTCATGGGCAAAAGGGGAAGTCCGTAGAATGGTATGAGAAGGTTTGGGTAAGTTGAGGGAATAATTGAGAGGCTAAGTTTGAACAAGTTGAGCAAGCCAGTTAAGAAATCTGGAGGCCTTGAATCTGTAAATAATAGGGTGGGGTGTTAGGGAAGCTGGGGCTTGAGATGTACAACTTGGGTTGGCCCAATCCCCTAATTTTTACGATGTTTAGATCCGTAATAAACATTCGTCTAGCATAGATATCTGCCTTTATTGTTTGGTTACATAATGTAGTCAGAGAAGCATTTGAAGTTGGGGGAAGTTTTCTTTTTTCTCCCACGTTCTAACTGAAGGTTTATAGAGATGAACATAACTGTTGTCCAAGGGTTGTGCTTCACCTTTTATGATGAATTCGTTGCAGAAATTCATGCACAACCTGATTAACAGTGTGGTATGATTTGTTCAAAAACATAATGGTGGAGTGGTGCGGAGATATCCTTTTGCCATTGGCCAAAAGGCCAAGTTTGAGGCTTTAAAAAGTGTTTAGTCCAACCTAACTTATTTTAAGGCCTTCAATACATTAATAGAGAATTTTTGAGGGTTCAAGGACAATACTAAACAAAAATATCCTTAATGAACCACTACCACTCAGGCGCACTGTGTAAAAATGGGGAATGTCGGGTCTGGAGCTTTCCCACTCGGTGGGAAATGGGATGGATGTAAAAAATGCGGTAGACAACTATTAATTGGGATTCAAGAGAAATGAGATTCATGGGAATCGGCTTGGTGATGAGAGAGAAACGTGGAACAACAATGATACGTTCACTCCCTACAATACACTCCCAGCCACACCCTTGCCACTGTTCACGTGGGCCCCACATGGGGGCCCACCCACTTTACCCCCCAGAAAAAAAAAAAATCTGAAATTTTCAAAATCCCCAATCCCTGGGTTTCACGCTCATTTTTGCGGGCCGAGAGAGAGAAAGAGAGAGAGAGAGAGAGAGAGAGAGAGAGAGAGAGAGAGAGAGAAGAGAGGAAGAAGATCGCGAGACCCACGACCCACCCTCCGACACGTCCTTCACCGGCGACTGCCATTCATCGGCGACTGAACTACTCCGACTCAAGCTCAACCCGACTGAAGCCCAAACCCGTCCACCACCGCCAGTCGACGCCCAAGGTCTCTCTCTCTCTCTCTCTCTCTCTCTCAAGTTGTAAATCATTTGGTTTCACCCAAATAGCAGAATGCTACTGCATAATAGCATTGTCCCTGAAATTTTCCCAATCATGAACGTTGGATGCCTGGATGGACGTTATTCCCTCTGTTTCTGCATCAGTTAGGAGCCCATCCTGATTCTGCATCTCTTCTTAGGCCACCAAAAATGAGTCGTGTGCTTCTTCAAGCTTACTTGAATGGGATTTGATTAATTAAATGGGCTTGCTTTAACATACACCAACAACCTGTTCAAAATCAAGTTATTAGTAAGTATTGGTGAAGTCAACTGATAGTTTCACTTATGCAAAGAAGTTAACTTGAGTAAAAAAAGAGTTTTACATTAAGAAGCAAAATAAATCTTCTGGGGAGGAGGAAACTATCTGTAAAAACATTTTGCCAGTACTATCAAAGTAAATGCTCAAAAGTTTCAGTTAAGACATTTTCTTCAAACTTTCAAAATCAAACTTATCATACTTCATGGGTCTAATTTTGCCCACAACACTGAGTTTTGCCATCATTAAATACTTTCCATCACATAAATACTTTCGATCATATATGCTTGTAAAATGGAAATGCCACAAAGCCTATGAATTCCGGCAACTGATATTGCACTTGCATTTGGGAAAACACCATTCATTGTAACTCTCCTTCTAAATTTGATCGAAGTCAAATTGAGATTCTTCAGGGCAAATGTCCCTAAGAATATAGGATTATTGTACTTTCCATCACTTAAATACTCACTTGTTGTTTATTTTTAATCTGTAGGCGATGTTTCAGTTACCATCGCCACCATCGGTGATGTGTCCTATATCTTCCCAAATTGAAAGGGATGAAGAAGTGGAAGAGGTAGGGAGTAGAGACAACGTAGAAGAAGAAGAGGTTACGAATGGTTCTCCAATAAATGAGGGTGGTGATGGTAAAGCGACAATTGAGATTTCTGAAGATACAGCGATGCTTATTTGTATTACTCAAATTTGCGAAAGAAAAGGGATTTGCAGTGGCTAAAAGATCTTCGAAAAAGGGAAAAGATGGCGTCCTGCAGCATGTAATGTTTGAATGCACCAAACGTGAAAAGGCAAGGCCTAAAGGAAGCAACCTTGCCAATCCACAGGCGAAAACAGAATGTCCGGCTCACCTTAATATGTGTTTAACTCAGGAGGGGAAGTGGAGGGTAAGTCGGGTTATTTTGGAGAACAATCATGAACAAAGTCCGGGAAAGTCTAGATTTTTTAAGAGCAATAGGGTACTTGATTCAAGTGTGAAAAGGATTCTTGTGATGAATGACAAAGCTGGAATCAGGTTGAATAAGAGTATTGACTCGCTTCAAATTGAAGCTGGTGGACCTGATAAGGTTCCATATTTGCCGAGGGATTGTCGGAATTATTTGGATAAGGTTCGACGTTTACAACTTACGGAAGGAGATGCTGAGGCAATGAATCAATATTTCATGAGAATGCAAGCTGACAACTCAGATCTGATCCTCCTATTTTCTTTCAAGCACCTGAAGGAGTGCTTTAGGCGCCTGAAGTTGTGCTCTAGGCGCCTGAAGGAGAGGATTAGGTGCCTGAAAGGGGCTTTAAGCGCCTGGCTGCTGTTTCAGGTGCTTGCTCAAATCCACTTTCACCTTTGTTTTGCTACTGGAACAGGTAAAATAATGATGTTAAAACTCTGTTGAGAGGCAAACAAATTGGAAAGCTTCATCTAACAACTCATTTGTACCATAAAAGACCATTTATATCTCATAAAAGCATGTTTTTCATCCATTCAAATAGCAAAACAGAGACTTTTCATTCTTGCAAGCAAAGAAAATGACCTACAATAGAGATTTTATGATAAATACTTGATTTTTAACTACATTGAAGGTCATTTTCCTCCTTAAAAAAGTTTGGTTTTCATCTCTTGGAGTGGAAAATAGAAAGCAAACAGATTATTCCTGCGATTTAAACCATTATCATCATAAAAATAGACCAAGAGAAAGCATTTTAAGATAGAAAGAGATAAAAATGAACAAGGCCTGAAGCTGCTGCTTCACGTGTCGAGAAAAAATGCTCTTTTGATGTGTTCAAGTCATGATAAGCCCATTATTGGTATCAAGAACCAACATGGACCTACTGACTTCCCTCAATAAGAACTTTGCCACACTGATTTGGTAGAACCACTACCTTTTAGAGCTTAAAAGTGGATGATTAATTGGGCAATAGAAGTGGGTTTTGGATGGATGGTGGGTGGCTTGGATCAGATTAGAGGCTGGTTTTGGGTAGTTTCTTGAGAGAAAAATGGTAGAACTTGAGTATAATGTGTTTTAGGTGGAAGATGGATGGATTGGAGGTGATGTTTGGTTGATTTTAGTGGTTTCTTAGAGAGAGAAATGACTGATTTTGGGTGCTTTCCTTCAGATTATGGTGGAACCCCTTCAAATGAGGGGTGTGGGGGGTTTTATAAGGCTTTCAAGGGTAGTTTTGACCCCTTAAGGGCCATTTTAGAGGTTCACTTAGGCCTAGACGCTCCTCCCTTGCAGAATCAGCCAAAATCGCATCATAATCATTACATCCAATTTTTCCCACTCAAAAATTTAAAAATTCTGGAAAAGTGCTTCAGGCGCCTAAAGGGAAGGCTTCAGGTGCATGAAATGGGTTTAGGCGCCTGAAGGGAGGTTCTTCAGGTGCATGGGCAAGGTTCAGGCGCCTAAAGGGCATGAATTTCCTTTGAACCAAAAAAAAAGGTTCAGGCGCCTAAAGGGCATGCTTCAGGTGCATGAGAAAGGTTCAGGCGCCTGAAGGAAGGTGCTTCAGGCACATGTAGATGTGCTTCAGGTGTATGGAATGGATTCAACGGCTTCTTTTAATTTTTGGTTTGGAAGTGTTTTTGACAAATTTCAATCATCCTTTCTAAGCTCTAAAAAGTGTTTGACAGTTCATTTTCATCATTGGAAATGCTACGGATTTTCGTAGGCCCAAATTGGGGTGTCTACAACGTGGAAACTACTTAGGGTCTAAACACCCTAAGCATAAAACCACGGCTTAGTCCTACTTATGCATTCCATAAATCAAAAGGTTTACAAGAATTAACAAGACTAGGAATTACCCAACAAGCCCTTGTGACACCTAGCTCCAATTCTTGATATAGTACCCCGTACCCCTCTTTGATTCCATGAACTCCACAAGCACACCCGTCTTGATCTCCGAGTCAACTCGGCACCGGTCTAACCGGCTTACGTAGAAACAAGGCAACACAACATGATGTATGAAAAAAATTTGATTTTTATGAAATTTTTTGAAAACTAAAATCAACCTAGAGTGGATCCACGGAGATGAAGACTCTAGATTGAAGAAAGATGAGAAGAGCAAGCTCAAATCATCAAAAACATCAAGTTCACAAAAGAGAGAAGACTTTCTCTCTCTAAAAAGGGTTGATTTTCTCTCAAGTGGGTGAGTGAAAATGAAAGAAAAATGGTTTTTATAGTGCTCATTTCATGCTTCCCAAGACAGCCACTCAAAACAAGACATGTGGCCACTTAAAGAGTCTGGCAGACGCGTGTAGACGCACACAGACGCTCCGATAGGATTTAAACACGTGGCACAATAAGGGCTGTCCACAAACACGCATCTGCAGACGCTTGGAAACTGTTAAAGCATCAAACTCAAAATCAATTGGCAATGAGTGGAGAGGCCGCCCAGGCTCATATACTAGCTTTCGAGGTTATAATTAACCGATGTGGGATAAATTCCAACACTCCCCCGCACGTGCGACCCCTGACTCGCACGTGGAGAGGTCAACAAAAGATCCAGAACACATGGATCACAAGGAAACAAAGTGCAACTATGGCACAAACAAAGGGGAAAAGCCTCCGAAAACCTAGCTCTGATACCATGTTAAAGCATTCAACTCAAAACCAATTGGCACTGAGTGGAGAGGCCACCCAGGCACATATACCAGCTTTGGAGGTTATAATTAACCAATGTGGGACAAGCTCTAACACTCCCTCACACGTGCGACCCCTGACCCGCACGCGGAGAGATAAACAACGATTCAATACAAACGACAACTATCAACCATCAACGACAAACTAAGGGAAACCAACCATCAACAATATAGATTATAGAGTCTTGTGCAAAAGCCTCCGAAAGCCTAGCTCTGATACTATGTTAAAGCATCCAACTCAAAATCAATTGACAATGAGTGGAGAGGCCGCCCATGCTCATATACTAGCTTTCGAGGTTATAATTAACCGATGTGGGATAAATTCCAACAGAAACGCTATTAAAATGATCTCAATGGTCAAGATTAAAACACGTGTTAAAGGATGCCACTAGATGAACAAGCGTCTGCAGACTCATGCAAACGCAGCCAATGAAAAGCCACAAACTCACACTAAAAACATGGGATTTTAAAGGAAAATCAATGCCCAAGTTAATCCAAAACCATGCACAATAAAATGAGACATTTGAATGATCTAAATGCGTGAATGATCATGCATGGTTATACCTTTCCGGATAGGCCTCAAAGTGTTTGGTGCGGCATCAACTTGACAATGAAGCTTTGAGAGCACACGAGTGGAGCATCTAGACTAACACGTAGAACTCTACCACCCAATCCCATTACAAACATAAATGGTTTGACAAACCCGGAAATCGCCAATAAACCTAATAATAGGAATCCATTGAGCACTTGTTCTGTATGGGATGCTAGTGACTTACGGAATTTTTTTCTAGGATTCTCTCCGGATCAGCCTTTCTATAACTGGTTGCTTGACTGGATTATACAGCTTCATAAGGACAAAAGGAAATTCTCCTATTTTATCTCTATTCTTTGGGCCATTTGGAAAAATAGAAATCGTACGGTATTCTCGGACTCGCCTTTCAATGTGGACACTACTATTTGTATGGCTAAGGACTCTACCCAATGGATTCTTCGTGCTTATAATTGGCTTTGCAAATCCAACTCAGTAGCTTCTTCTCATGAATCCCATTCTCATGAATCCCAGATTGAGAGGAATCCATCATTTGTTATTAAGCATTGTCCTGCTTTTGATGGTGCTTGAAAAAAGGATAAGGCCTGGAGTGGTTTGGGATTTACAGCTAGCCTTCCTAATGGGGTCTTTATTGAGCCTTATCTTCTTATCATCGTAAGACACCTATCCAAGCGGAAATCCAAGTTTTTCATGAAGCAATTAAATGGGCTTTAAAACATAATTTTAATGACGTTTATGTTTATTCTAATTGTTTTAATGTCATTTTGCAGATAGCAGAGAGGGCTGAGTGTCATCATCATGACACTTCCTGGCAAAGGAGATCTCGAAGTTGTCTTTTTGTAGGATTTCGAAGGTTGTGCTGCGTCAGCATATTCAACGTGCTCACTTACTTGTGAAGCATACTTAGGCTTTTTTTGTTGCTCACCCGGACAACAGTGATGGAATTCATGTTCAGCCCTCTAGTTCATGATGTATTGTTTAGCTTTGTTTAGTTTTTTGTTGTGTTTCTTGGATCTTATGGTACTTGTCGTAAGTTTGGCTTATCTAATGAAACTTCTTTCTTCCCTTCAAAAAAAAAAAAACTCTTGTTACACACATATATTGGCTTTGATAAGGAAATTTCAAGACTCTGTATTCTTAGGATAGGGGAATCCTGGATTCGGATATCTGGAAACGGTTGTTTCGACTCCGAAGCAGGAGGGTAGAATTAATTCCACTCCGAACCCGGGGGGTTGGTCGTCGACTTTTTAATCCCACTGCTACTGCTGCTGCTATGGATCTGAACCTGTTCAAGTTATGCTCCGGCCTCAAATTCCTGGGTTACTTCATGATCCTCCTTGTCACCGCTATTATTGCCGTCTCCTATTACGCCGTCGTCATCCTTACTTGGGGCCCAAAGTTGCTTCAAGGTGGCTTCAATTCCTTCCTATCCTTCACCATCATCGCTGTCTTTCATTTCCTGGTAATTCACCCGGCCGCTGCTACCCTACTTTATACTACTATTCGGGTTTCCATCTGTGTCCTTTAACTTTCCCCCCATTTGATTTGCTTCTGCCCCCTTGCGGGTTATCAGGTTCGATTTTATGGCTTCTCTTTTTGAATTTTTGTTTTTCTTCCCTTCGTTTCTTTTTGTATTTACGGTTAGTGCTCGAGCGTTGGGTGAAGCTTACTGCTTGCACCTTAAATAAGCCTGGAAGATTTGCTTTTGGTAATATGCTTAGTTATTGGTTTTAGCTTTCAATGATCTGCACCCAATGGGGCCTCTGTCAAGCATGCGTGTGGTTATATATAATTGGCTTCACCATATCAGACTAGAAGCAAAACCAACGCCACAATTTCCATTGCACACAAAAAGCAAGATTTGGGAATTTTATTAAATCAAATCAAAGTAAAGAAGAAGTTAAACTTCATTAAATTTTCAATAACATTCAATCTTTTTGCCCGACCAAATGAGCTGGTTTATTTAGTATCTACTTAATTTTTTGTTTTTTGTCTGGTAAGTTATTACATACATTATTTAATCAAATAAATAGAATCTCAACCAAATCAAAAATCAAGAATTAGGCAAATAGTCATGCCAAAAAATTTAGGCAGTAATGGACCTTGTGTCCTTTTCATTTATTTCTTTTATTTCTTCATTGCCTTATTCGATTACTTCTATGGGGTAGAATATGGAGAAAAACAAACCAAAACTGGAAAAATAAAAATGAAAGGGATTAAGCAAGAGAAAATAGAATTTTGAGATTAGCTAGATGTCTAGATCCAAAATGTGAGTTTCAGACATATAGAAGTATAGTTCTTAGAGAAGGTAGAACCTGTGTAACTTTTTGGATTTTGCAGCGCATCCAGAAAGCGAGAGATAGATAGTTAGGGATATAAGTCTCAGAGATTGGGGAGAGATCCTTAATAGCAGAGTAATGTAAGAGATAGATGTGAAGGGAGATTATTGGAGCCCATGAAAACAATAAAGGTTACTGTTAATTTGTGATAGAAAATGAAGGATCAGAGTGAAATTTGCAATGGTTGGTTGGTAAGCTTTTTGAATGGAAATTGGCTTAGAGACTAGAGTGCACGGTAGATTCTGTGGTGGAGCTGCAAGAGAAGAAAATTGCGTGCTTTTAGAATATTTACCCTAAAGTTAGGACAAAAAAGTTACGACACGAACACGTTGTTGACACGTCAATAGAAAAATAATTTTGTATTGTAGATATGTCTTATACGCCAATGATCTAATAAGGGATCCCTTAACCAAATTCCGTGCGGACCTCACCTTTCCGAGCCAAATTTTGACGATCCGAACCGCTCAATGTTTTTAAAATGCATTTTTAAGGGCCTACGCGGAAAATCTTCAAAAAAAAAATACCCGGAAGGGCTTGATCCACACAGTTTTCGGTAAAACTGTACATATGTACAGTTTTACCGAAAACTGTGTGGATCAAGCCCTTCCGGGTATTTTTTTTTGAAGATTTCCCGCGTGGACCTTGGAAAATGCATTTTAAAAACATTGAGCGGTTCGGATCGTCAAAATTTGATCCGGAAAGTTGAAAAAAGGCCTGGTCCGCACGGAATTTTGTATGAGGGATCCCTTAGGAGATCGGCTTCCATGTCTTATAAATTCATATAAAAGATCAAAAACTTTATTTTTATCAAATTAAGATAAACATGAGAAAGAGTATTAATATTATAATTATACACATCAACAGTCACCTAAGCGTTCATGAACAAAATATTCAAGAAAATTTTGACTCTGGGCCAACTTTTAAAGTTGTAGTATAACCTCCCAATGTGTCCTTAACGTGTGTGAAGAGTGTCCACAATATGTCCTAGAGTGTATACAATATGTCTGAGCAAAATTTAGTATTAGAATTTTTTGACACATGTTTAGGCATGTCTGATATGTGTCTTAGTGTTATTGTGTTTGTATTGGACACGTGTCGAAGACAAATACGTGAGGCTGATAGACTTGTCTGCACATCTTTGCCGTGGGTTGTCGATCACATGTTCTATGAAATTCCAAATTTTGTCCTTGAACAGAGTTTCAGGTTGTGCTTTATGCGAAACAATTGTGGAAAGTAAAAGGCTTAGCTGAGTTTCTCCCGTGATATGTAGCATGTACTCATATACGTATATAATCTTATATGTACATTTATAATGGATTAGATTTAAAGTCTTGCAATTATATATGAGTCTTGACTTTGGTGTAACAACTGCGTAGTTGAGCTGCGAAAGAGGGTATAATATTTTAAAACCAGACTCATTTGGATTGCCTAGGCAAATTGTAAGTTGCAACTTGAGAAGGGTCATTGGAATTCCTTGTATAAGAATCTATGTAAGCCTTGGAGTTAATTAGCAGCCCCATGTTGAATCTCCCATGAAACAAACAGCGTGATATTCCTACTAGGAATTTGCAAGCTCCTGATACTTACATCTCAGATGCTTTTTATAGGTGTGATATTTTCATTGGAGGATTACTACTCTATACGCTTGGTAGGTAAGATGTTTCCCACCAACTAAGTTTGCCTTCCATTTTGCAGCTTGTAATGTTATTGTGGTGCTATTTCATGGTAGTCTTTTGCGACCCTGGTTCTGTTCCTGAAAACTGGAAAATGGTAGTGGAAGAGGGGAATTTGGAGGAGGGTAATTCAATGCCATTGACAGATTCAGCAGCGCCTGAGATTTTGGCATCGGCATTATCTTCTTCAGATGGGATGGAAAGAAGACATGTACGCTACTGCAGACAATGTGGAAATGGCAAGCCTCCACGTTGCCATCATTGCTCTGTTTGTATGTTATATTTACGAGCCACTTTTTTTAATTTTTTGGTAACTGAGAACCTCATTGAAGATGACTTACAACCTGCTTTGATGTTGCACGTGCGTTTAATCTCTTATAGGGTTTAGATTCTTTTTCTTTATGGTTAACATCAAGTAATGGGACTTTGATATCTGATTTAAATGTGATATCATTGACTGTTGATGTTGGTTCTGTTTTTGTGCAGGCCAAAGATGTGTCCTTAAGATGGATCACCATTGCATATGGGTCGTGAATTGTGTAGGAGCACGTAACTACAAGTTCTTTCTCCTTTTCCTGGTGATTTAACAGGCTATCCCCTTGATTTTTGAATGGACAAGATGATGTACTAGCTAGGTTGATGGATGGGCAGGAATAGACTTTGGCTAGATTTACTCATGTTATGATAATATAACTGTTAATGGAAGGGGAAGCCTAAATTGACATTGAATGCTATGGTAAAAAAGGATATGAATTCATTAAACTTAATATGTTAAATGGCCAACTTAAGTCCTTGACAGAAGAGGATAGAGGAAAAAGGATTCATGTAGCCGATCCCAATAGCTTGGGACCCAAGGCTTATTTTTGTTTGGTTTGGTCTATTAACACATGTTACTGTATCAAAATTATTAGTTAAAACATAACAATTTCAACTACTCCATAGAATAGTGGTAAAAATTCGAGCATCATTCCATAGGGTAGGGACAAGAATACGTTATGGAATCGGCTTCAACTAGTTTCTACTTCAATTCAAGTATGAGTTTCAAGTTTTGGTATTCAATTCTAAACTAGGAAATCAAAAGAGTTGCAGTTTTGTAAAACGGTTGGGAAAAAAGCTTTAGGCTTTTGAATCCAGTTTCCTCTCGTAACTTGATTTTCCTTGGTCAAAAGGTATCCAGTCAAATCAATACAAGGTATTCATGGATAACCAATTGGCATAGACTATCTTCGCGTAGTACTAGTCGTCTCACTAGCACGAACGTATCTAGGTACGGTTCGTCTAATAGCGCGCCTTGTCTTATAAACATACCATGTACGCAAGTATTTGAAGTCTAGCATACGAACACAAAAGATTGATAGAAAACATTCAAAGCATTCAATAAACTGAAGTATACTTAGGGATATAACACATGGTTTGAATAAATAATCCTTAAGCACAAACAAAGTTCAAACTACTTGGAAAGAAACCTTCATCTAACCCTAGAATAGGAAATTAATTAGCTGGCCATGGGAGGAGAGAACTTCAATTTGTTAGGATGTGAACTCATGCTTCCTTGAATTCTTCTCCCTTTCTTCTTTTTTCTTGCTCTCTCCCCTTTTCTCATTTGCTTAACCTTGAAATTAGTTCCTTTAGCCCCAAGGTAAGTTGTTATCTCAATTAGGATGACCCCTGGGGCTTATAAAGACCCCTTCACCAAAGTTGGCCTTTAAGAATACCAAAACCCAAAGAAAAAGACTGCTGGGTGGCTAAATTAGTCGGGTTAGATGGTGAAATCTGTCCAATTGGATGCCAGATATCATCGGTTGGATGGACCAGACACATGGCTTGGGAAATAAAACCGAGGCTTGAATCTTGGGTCGTTCGGTTGGATAGGCACCTTGTTCGGTTGGATAGATAGGACACATGGCTTGAATTGAAAATCTGAGGCTGATTTTTCGACTTGTCCGGACAGATTTGAATCTTTTGTGGCCATTTGCTTCCCTTTGCCTTCAGCCACATTCATTACTGGTAGCCTATGAAGCACCGTCAATCCTAAAGGCCGACGTGCCCTCGTGTCCGACACTGGGACACGGTAAAATACATATTGGCTTGTCCAATAAGTTTAATTCATTTTTTAGGGGGACACGGCAGGGATACATTTGGAGAGACGGCAGTGGTTAAATACTACGCAATTATTTATTTTTTATTATTATTTTTTATTTTTTATTTTTTTTTTTTGGGGGGGGGGGGCTTCCCTCCTTGGCAACTTGTGATGCAGGACGAGTGTTTTGTGACACGCTCATACTTGCTCTAATACCAAAACTTATGTTGGGCAGTGTGGAATGGACTACTTTGGGCTGGTTATAGGAAGTTCTTTGTGGCCAAGTGTAATTGAAATTATGGGTTCAAATTTCAAGGTTTTGAAAATGTATAACAAAGGGGTAAGATTTAAGTGTACAAATAGGCGCGATATAAAGACACAAGTTTTGAACTTGGAGGGCTAGAGTTATTACCGGTAACCAGTGACCCAGCTTGGTTGTATGTTATTTCAGCTATTAGGGTTCATGTGTGAGAGAGGAGGGATCCAACTTGATTTAGGTGCTTGGTTTCTGGAAATACAGGGAAGGGCTGCTAGAATTTCTAGACAGCAATCTTTGTAGGGTATGTAGGCAAGAGTATCAAAACACATATATAGAGTAGGCTTCATCAAATATTGCGCATTACTTCATTGGTTGATAATGTTTAGCTAGGGTGCTTATTGTCTTACTAGTTACTTGTACCTGTTCTCCATCATTGGTGTATGGGCCTCTGTAAACTAGATTGAACTTTGATAAGAGAATTGGAACGAATCAAAATTATAATGCTGTTTTGTTCCGAAATGTCCAGGGTCAGCCTCAATTCACTGTTCTTCTTTTATCACTCTTAGTTGTTAGTGATCCTTTTTGCTTTTCGTGCTTTCTCTTCTACATATTCACACCATTCATTCACATGCTTATTTATATCTCAGCTATATACATTTCTGGAGACAACGATGAACACTTTAGTATTGCTGCCCAATTTCGTAAGATTCTTCCAAGAAGCCAAGAATCATGCTGCCTCAGCAGGCCATCTTGCTATAATTTTTTTGGCATTTGGTAAAGTTTTCTACTTGTTTGTTATGTATCATCATTTCCATGTTTCTAATGGATTCTGTTCGTTGATGCAGTTTTGAATCTAGCTTTTGCACTGAGCCTTCTTTGTTTCGTAGTTATGCATGCATCTCTTCTGTCGAGCAATACCACTTCAATAGAGGTAAATAAGTCATTGTTGCTGCATCTATCATTGTATTTAGTCATGCAACTCCTACTCTTTCAGAGGTAAATAAGTCATTGTTGCTGCATCTATCATTGTGTTTAGTCATGCAACTCCTACTCTTTCTGCATGCAATCAGGATATTAGTGGAATAATTGTTTAGGTTTGATAGAACATAACCAGTTACTACAGACTACAAAATGCTCATAGTTCACATTATCTTTAAAATGCACAGTTGATTTAGTTGTCTTTGGATAAATCAGCTTGAAATAAAAAAAAAAAGGGCTAACCGAATATACACCCTACAAGAGGCATACCCCAAGAAGGACAAAATAATAACCAAGGAAAGGAAAGAAAAGAAAAGAAAAGAAAAGAAAATGGCATCGGCTGCATTGGGGATTGTTAAAGCATCCAACACAATACCAATTGACAATGAGTGGAGAGGCCGCCCAGGCTCATATACTATACTCGGAGGTTATAATTAACCAATGTGGGACAAGCTCTAACACTCCCCCACACGTGCGACCCCTGACCCGCACGTGGAGAGTTAAACAACAAATCCGCAATATTGGGATCACAACGAAACAAGGTGCACTTATGGCACAAACAACGGGGAAATAACCAAGAGAGTCTTGTCCAAAATCCTCCGAAAGCCTAGCTCTGATACCATGTTAAAGCATCCAACACAATACCAATTGACAATGAGTGGAGAGGCCGCCCAGGCTCATATACTAGACTCGGAGGTTATAATTAACCAATGTGGGACAAGCTCTAACAAAGAATTGAGCCTGGGCGGCCTCTCCACTCATTGTCTGAAGAGAAGTCCACCTTGTGTCTGAAGAGAAGTCCACCTTGTTACTGATCTGGATGAGGAAATACCTCATCCAGATCAGTATTCAGGCTTAGTTGGTAAGTTGATTTATCTTACCAATACTCGTCCTTCAGGCTCAATAAGATTTGTAGCTCCCGACTCATTGGAATTGACTGTGTAAGAATTGTTAATTAGAGAGAGAGAGAGAGAGAGAGAGAGAGAGAGAAAAAGTGTATAGGGTGTTAAACTAACCCTAACACAAGAGTACTTTATTTTATATTACCGTGAGAGTGTTACATTACTTAACGTGGCCGATGTGGGACAAACACTAACTATTCTAACACTCCCCCTCAAGCTGGAGAATAAATATCACAAAATCCCAGCTTGTTACATAAAAACTCGAAACGGGGTTTAAACAATGACTTAGTAAAAATATCTGCAATCTGAGCTCCCGTGGGTACAAAAGGTGTAGCCAAAATACCGCTGTCAATCTTCTCTCGAACGATATGACAATCTACCTCAATATGTTTGGTTCTTTCATGAAACACCGGGTTTGAGGCAATATGTATCGCCGCCTGATTATCACAATGCATAAGAATGGGTAATTGCACTCGAAATCCAAGCTCCTCAAGAAAGGATCTCAACCAAACAACCTCACATGTAGTATGAGCCATAGCACGGTACTCTGCCTCTGCACTAGACCTTGCAACAACGGTTTGCTTCTTACTCTTCCAGGTAACTAGGTTGCCACCAATAAAAGTACAATAACCAGTTGTTGAACGTCTACCAGAAGGTGACCCTGCCCAATCTGCATCAGTAAATGCCTCAACACGCAAATGACCATTAGAACGATAAAATAAGCCACGTCCAGGGTGAGCCTTAAGATACTTCACAATGCGAATGCAAGCCTCCCAATGTGGAAGACGAGGAGCAGACATAAACTGACTCACCATACTAACAGCAAATGAGATATCAGGACGAGTATTGGTAAGATAAATCAACTTACCAACTAAGCGACGATACTGATCTGGATGAGGAAATACCTCCCCCTGATCAATGCAAAGTTTGACATTAGGATCCATTGGAGTCTCCACAGGTTTAGCTCCCAATAAACCTGTCTCTTCTAGAATATCCAACACATATTTTCTTTGCGACAAACTAATCCCATCCTTGGATCGTGCCACCTCAATACCCAAGAAATATCGTAGCTTACCCAAATCTTTAGTGTGGAATTGACTGTGTAAGAATTGTTTCAACTCATCAATCCCTCTTTGATCATCTCCAGTAATAATAATGTCATCAACATAAACAATAAGTAACACTTTCCCTCGAGCCGACATGAGGGAGAATACAGAGTGATCGGACTGACTTCGACGCATGCCAAACCTCATAATAGCATCACTAAACTTGCCAAACCACGCTCTGGGAGATTGTTTAAGTCCATAAAGTGCTTTGCGAAGACGACATACCTTATGAGGCTCCCTCTGAGCAACAAACCCAGGTGGTTGCTCCATGTAGACTTCCTCCTGAAGATCACCATGGAGAAAAGCATTTTTAACATCAAGCTGAAACAACGGCCAACCAAGATTGGCGGCGAGGGAAAGAAGAATCCGCACAGAACCAAGCTTGGCAACGGGAGAGAATGTTTCGGAGTAATCAACGCCATAAGTCTGTGTGTAGCCTTTGGCAACCAGGCGGGCTTTATGACGCTCAATAGTACCATCGGGAAGATACTTGATGGTATAAACCCAACGACAGCCGACAGTGGTTTTACCAGCAGGAAGAGTAACCAACTCCCATGTGCCATTATTATGAAGAGCAGACATTTCATCTTCCATAGCTGTCCGCCACTCAGACCGGGATAATGCCTCCTGAACAGTGTTAGGAACAAATATGGAGGAAACAGTAGTAGTGAAAGCACGAAGAGATGGAGAGAGATGATCATAAGAGAGAAATCGAGAAATAGGATGAGAAGTACTCGAGATATTAGAAAAACCATATTTTACCGGTGGGTGACGATTCTCACGAGTAGGATATCGACGAGCAGGCGGATCTGGCGACAAGGGGGAAGACGGAGGTGTGGGCAAAGACGGTGCAGCAGCCGGGGATGGTTCGGGAGGTTGAATTGGTGTCGGGTGCTGGCTTGGGGCTGGGGCTGGTGCTGGTGCGGGTGCTGGTGTGGGAGAACGACGAACATATACCTGCAAAGGTTTTTTGGTAACAGGACCAGTAGGGACAGCCATAGGTAACACAGACTCAAGTGTAACAAGGTCGTTGGTAGTAACAGGATCTGAGTAATATGGCAATGACTCATTGAACGTGACATCGGCACAAACAAAGTGACGACGTAAAGTAGGAGAGTAACATCGATACCCTTTCTGAGTGTAGGAGTATCCCAGAAAGATACACTTAAAAGACCGAGGATCGAGTTTACTCCTATCAGGGTCAAGGACGTGGACATAACAAGTGCACCCAAAAACCCGAGGGGGTAATGAATGGAGAGGCCGACTAGGGAACAAGACCTTATGGGGAACCTGACCACCTAAGACCGTAGAGGGCATACGGTTGATTAAATAACAGGCAGTGAGAACAGCATCACTCCAATATGACTTAGGAACCTGCATGTGAAATAGTAAAGCACGTATAACCTCAGACAAGTGTCGAATCTTGCGCTCAGCAACTCCATTTTGTTGTGGAGACCGAGCGCACGATGATTGGTGAATAATGCCATGATCATCAAGAAATTGAGAAAGGAGACTGTGAAAATATTCACGTGCATTATCTGAACGAAATATTTTAATGCAGGTATCAAATTGATTTTTAACTTCCATGTAAAAAGATTTAAACACAGATTTCAATTCAGACCTCTCTTTCATTAGATAAAGATATGTGATACGAGAAAAATCATCCACAAAAATAACATAATACGGAAAACCAGAAACACTGGGCACATGAATAGGCCCCCAAATGTCTGAATGAACCAACTGAAAAGGACGCGATGCACGACGCTCAACCCTAGGATAAAAAGAGACTCGTCGGTGTTTACTAAACTCACAAACTTCACACACCAACTTATTGAGGGAACGACACGAGGGAACAAGATGCTTCAAACTCTGGAGAGATGGATGGCCAAGGCGACAATGCTGTTGGTACGGTGACTCTGATGTCTGAAGGGCAACAGGCTGAGGAACTGTCAGGTAATATAGGCCGCCTCGCTCAATGCCCCCACCAATCTTCCGCCCCGTCGTGAGATCCTGAAAAATACAGCCATGAGGAAGAAATGTGACGGAACAATTTAAAGATTTGGTAAGGCGACTCACAGACATAAGGTTAAATGGAAAACGAGGAACATGTAATACAGAATTCAAAGTAAGAGAGGAAGTGACAGGAACGGAGCCCAAACCAGTAACAGCAGTGGTAGAACCATCAGCTAAGGTGACATGTGATGATTTACCAACTGGCTGTTGACCAAGGAAAAGAGTAGGTGTACCAGTCATATGATCTGTAGCTCCCGAGTCAATGACCCAAGGAGATGATGAGGATGAGGCAACACAGGCAACAGATGAACCGGTCTGAGCAAGCGTAGCAGTGGAAGACTCTGTCCCAGCCTGAAATGACAAGAAACGCTGGTAATCCTCAGCTGAAATAACCACACTATCGGCAGAAGATTGAGCAAACTGTCCAGTATCCTCAGAGGCAACCTGATGAGCTTGGGGAAAACCATGAAGATCATAACAATAGTCCACTGTATGACTTGTACTCTTACAATGAGTACAAAAGCGGGTACCGCGACCACGACCAGAACCACCGCGACCAGAACTACCTCCCCCTGATGGGCGACCATGACTAACACCACCACGACTAGAATTACGACCATTGAACCCAGAATCACTACGACCACCATAATTATTACCCGAATCATAGCTTCCAGAACCTCGGCCTCCAGAACCACGACCACGACCGCTAAACCCAGAATCACGGCCACGACCACGGCCACGACTGACAGAGAAAGCAGAGCTATCAGAAGATGGTGTAGAAATAGATGATGACTGACGGAGACGGCGAAATACCTCGCTGAGAGGAGGTAAGTCAGTAGATCCCAAAATCTGATTACTCACGGGGCCAAAGGTCGATGATGCACCAGATAAAAACCGAGTGACCCGCATACGATCCCGCTGGCGTCGCACAACCTGAATATCAACAGAAAGTGGCTCACAAATATCTAACTCATTACAAATGCGCCGAAACTTAGCATAATACTCCTCAAATGAACCATCACCCTGAGATATAGTAAAGAAAGACTGATGAAGCTCATATGTGCGGCGGAGATTGTCTAAACCGGAATACAATTCTTTGGCCTCTGTCCACACTTCTTTCGCTGTCGCACAGAACATCAACGTACTAGCAACCTGTTCCGTCATACTATTCCATAGCTCGGAGCGAACACGTGCATCAACCGCTTTCCAGGCCCGATATGTGGAGGAATCAGCAACAGGAGGATCATCAGTCAAATAAGAGTCCTCGGACTCACCCAGATAATATACCTCAACAGCTTTCGCCCACAGAACATAATTTCCTCCATTTAATGGTGTGGAGGTAATAGAACGCCGGTCACGAGACCGGGAGCCACCCAATAAACTACCAATAGCTGTCGAGTCAGAACCAGACAGAGTACTAACAACAGTAGAAATATGACCCAAACCAGAACTAGAATCAGACTTCTCTTCAGACATTTTGCCAAAATAACAACAGAGAGGAAAATAATCACCAACAAACCACAAACAACCAACTACTGGCAACTAAATAAGCAATAATCAATAACCAACCACCGATCTCATGAACTAAGGTAAACAACTGTCCAACTTGAACGAAGTTACTGAACCTCTGTCACTGTTCATACCAAACAACCCAATCAAAGACGAACAAGACATAGGACCATACCAGAAGAAACAATAGATGATTGTGGCAAGCAACCAGAGAACATCACAGCAACCAAAGAACACCAACAGAGAACACCAACAGTAATAGCAGTCAATAGCAACCAGAGAATACCACAGTAAAGTCAATCGACAATGGAGACATCTGATTCAGAGGATTTCGAGCATCACTCAAGAGCAAGAAGGCATTTTCGAGCAGCAACAGGTATTCTTGAGCACTGTAGTGTGATGTCGAGCATTGTGGTGTGATTTCGAGCACTGTATTGTGATTTTCGAGTGGTGATATTGACTGGGTAGTCTCGAAATCCACAGAAAATGGTCGAATCAAGTTCGAAATCTACTGGGTCTGGTTCGATTAGGGTTTGGGTTCAATTTAGGGTCGATTTTGGTACTCGGTTAGGGTTTTCGAACTGATCAGGGGTTAGTTTAGGGTGCAAAGGTTGAAGACGACAGAGTTGGTGGCTGTAGTGGTAGGGTTTAGGGTTTCGGTGGTAGGTTTAGGGTTTCAAGAGTGGCGGCAGTGGTAGGGTTAGGGTTTCAAGAGTAGATTTTTGACACGCTCTGATACCATGTTAATTAGAGAGAGAGAGAGAGAGAGAGAGAGAGAGAGAGAGAGAGAGAGAGAGAGAGAGAGAGAGAAAAGTGTATATGGTGTTTACTAAACTCACAAACTTCACACACCAACTTATTGAGGGAACGACACGAGGGAACAAGATGCTTCAAACTCTGGAGAGATGGATGGCCAAGGCGACAATGCTGTTGGTACGGTGACTCTGATGTCTGAAGGGCAACAGGCTGAGGAACTGTCAGGTAATATAGGCCGCCTCGCTCAATAAGATAAATGAGTGGTAAGATAAAACCTCCGACATTGGTTACCTTGTTTCTATTGGTTAATTATAACCTCCGAGTCTAGTATATGAGCCTGGGCGGCCTCTCCACTCATTGTCAATTGGTATTGTGTTGGATGCTTTAACAGGGATAATTAGGATTTAGAGCAACCTATCCACTACT
The DNA here is from genome assembly GCA_963854785.1 of Vaccinium vitis-idaea. Taxonomy (NCBI): domain Eukaryota; kingdom Viridiplantae; phylum Streptophyta; class Magnoliopsida; order Ericales; family Ericaceae; genus Vaccinium; species Vaccinium vitis-idaea. Next base: position 70,232 of record OY978223.1, on the reverse strand, counting down.
ATGTTTCAATTGCATCTAATAGAGGGAAAGGAAACACAATTACGTAATATGCTCCAAATAGATAATACAATGAGATTACAAAATATCCAAAGGCTATTAAGCCGAATCTGGGCTTCCACATGGGCTTTAATTGGACTTTGACCTGAGCTTTATCAATCATGGGCTTGTATCACTAATGGGCCGGGTGAGACAAATCACAACCAGCACTTGTACTTGATGGATTCCTGACCGACTGTGCAAGGAGTTCTGAGGACAATCCCATCAGAAAATAGGCATTATCCAGCGCAGTGGGCCTTGAGTGGGGCTCCCTACAAATGGTTTGAAGGGAGCCCAGAATTGAGAAACTGGGACATGCTTCAACCTGGAATATGGGAGACCAATGGGCTGAACTAACAGCAAGATTGCATTTGACTGCATTTGTTCACCTGATACTAGGAACAGAAATGGAAATAAATTTCAATGAGTGAGGAATTGAGATGCCAGATGACAACCCCCTCTTGAATAGGCAAAAACACCACACAGTGGCTCCGAATAAGGCAGAGGACAGACCCCCTCTGCACAGGCTAAAACTGATCAACAAGGATTAAATAGATACAACAATTAGATATCGAATACAATCTGGATACATTGCAACCTGGATACATAGGATTAAAATGCTTGCAGTTAACCGTGAGAAACTTGATCCACACACACTGCACCAATTTAATTAAAACACCACCCCGAGTTGGGGAAATAAATCTGGGCAAGGAAAAACCCAAACCATAAAACTTCAATGAACATTTCATAGAGATTGGATACCAACAAAGAGTCCCACTAGACTCCACCACAGCCACCAACAGCCACTTAAGGCTCAAAACGTAATAGGGGCAGGTAGTACGCAAAAGAATTCCAAATTCAAAAAGACGAAAAGGAGAAGAGAGAAGAGAAAAGAAAAAAGAAGAGAAGAGAAGAGAAGAGTCCCAAGGCCGTTAATGTGATCACACAACAAACTCCCTTGAAATCCTCACTCTCCCTCTCTACTTTTCCTCAAAGGCCAAGGGACCCAGGGACCTCAACACCCTCTCCTTCCTCTCACTTAACACCCCTCTACATATTACCTCCACTCACACAGAATAGAGGCTCAAACACACTTCTCACAAGGTGACACATTTTAGGAGGGTAAATCTCTACATGGAAAATGATATCGCTGCCACTAACCACAAATTCATGCTCATGTCAGCCACGAAATGTATAAAGCCACTTAAGGCACACAGCATACAACCAGTTAACAGCTCCCCAACACAACTAACACGTAGAAGAGCTGTTTAGGCTCACATGGGACTCAGCCACTTAAGGCTTAGAATTAGGATAAAGATAATTACCTCCATAATTAGAAGTAATATAAGTGTTTCCAGCCACACATCTGCCACAACTTCAAATCAACACAGGTCTGAAGCAATTGCTTCAATATATGTAAACCACACACTGGGAGAAACAATATGCCACAGAACAACCTGCACATATATCTGATACATCGATCGAAATCAATGACCAATATTCAATATCACTAAATTTCATGGAGATTCCATTGATTGATAATCAAATCAGCTTGAGGCCCTTGCGGTAATTTGGGCAATGATAGAAGTCTACCTCTAATCATGGTACTAATTTTATGAAAAACTACCTCACAGGTGCATTATTTGTTCTGAAACTTCCTCACAGTTCTTTCGATCCATATGTGGTATACAGAGGAAGTGAATGCCAACCTAACAAGTATATTTCTAAGTGATTTGCCTTGAAAGTTGGAGAGAAAAGAGACCCAATCAGCCAAGGATCTAGAAGGCCACACCACATGCAGTTTGGATAGGATACTATTCCATAACTAATTGGCAAAAGGATAATTAAAGAACAAATGGTCATGGCTTTCACTACCGTGGCAGAGGCTACAATGAGAGGAAGGCTTTATACCAAATAGTACAAGCCTATCCTCAGTAGAGAGCCTATTTTGTATAGCAAGCCATGTGATGAAACTGCATTTAGGTATATGTGCTTGGAACCAGACTAATTTGTGCCACAGAACCTTGGGGAATTGAATTTTCAGTTTGTCCCACAAGGACCCAATTATGAATTGACCATTGGATGTAAGGGTCCACTAGCATTGATATCTGCACCACTCCTAGAACTGGGGAAATGTGGCAATTCACCCCTTACTTCATTTAGTTCCGGAGTTTGAGTAATAGGAAATACCCAACCTGAACTCCGCATAATGTGTGACACCGTAGCATCTCTTGGAATATCAGAATCATAAATAATTCTGGGACCAAATTTATCAATGAAAGGGCCAAGTGGATGCCAATTATCATACCATAATGATGTATTTTTCCCATTACCTAAAACACTGACAAGATATGGGTGGACTATGGGCCTAAGATTGAGCAGTTTCCTCGAAACCCAAGATGGGTTACTGGGCATTTTAAGTTTCCAAAAATTTCTACCCTTTATTAAGTATAATTTGACCCATTGGCACCACATTGATTGTTCTCCACCTGAAATGCTGGGCATTTTAAGTTTCCAAAAATTTCTACCCTTTATTAAGTATAATTTGACCCATTGGCACCACATTGATTGTTCTCCACCTGAAATGAGGAACCAGATGTGTTTTGCAATGGCCGCTTTGTTCTATACCTGTATGGACTTGAATCCAAGCACTCCCTCATGCTCAGGGGAGCATAGGTGCTCCCAAGCAACCTTGGCACCAGTTTTATTGAGATCAGGACTAGACCAGAGAAAAGCTCTAAGATTTAGTTGTCTTCGCGTACAATAACCTAGCCAACTGCCAAATAACCAAACTTCACAACTGAAATATTACTGGTAGAAACTAATCCATCTTCAGAGGGCTGCAACGCGAGCCCTGTGAGTTGTGAATGGTGACAACCTTGGGTAATTGATATTTGATATCATCATGTGATCCAGGTATACGAGAAGAAAAAGGCTGTTAGGTGGAAGTATGACTTTGGCCGGAGGAAGAATTTCGAGCAGGTATACACATGTACATAATACTGTTCCCTACAATGTTGATTATAAGAACTTTCTCACCAATCTGGCCTTCCGGTGCCAATTCTACGCAATTATTGCAGTGATACTCAACACAATAAGTTATACTAGTGTTAATAGTTTACAGGAAACACAGATCAACAACCATTTGTCATTGAGAGGATTGCAGAAAGAAGAAATCTGATATTCCAATAGGATTTCTATCCTAGTTCTTGGGTGAATTTTGAGGATAGTAATCCTGATAAGAACCGTAATGTTTGTGGACCTAAGTTCTGAAGAATAGTTGGAGAGAACTACCGTACGTAAGATGCTTTCACCAAATCATGTGGCAAAATGTTCCATGATTATTAGTTGAAATTTGAGGTGGACCATGCACCGTAGTGGCCCTAGTGGGAGATAGACAATCTAATCAACAATTGGCCTTCATCAATAGTGGTCTTATTTTCTTACGTGTTCTTTCTTTTTGAAGGTTTTCGGCACTAGGAAGGTGTTATGGTTCTTTCCTTTGTTCTCAAAGGACGATTTGGAGAACATACCTGCACTTCAAGGCCTAGATTTTCCAACACATCCAGATGTTGAGGTGTGAAGTCTTTTGACCTTATAGCAGCAGTTAAAGTGAATTGTGTACCATTATGTAAGAACATGATAGGAATTGGACATTAGGTTCTGAAAGTTGAATTTCTGAAATTGGTTCATTCTTTTATTTTCTTTATTTCTACTGTTGTTTGTGGGAAAATATATGTTTTGGTCTTTTGGTTTTTATAACACTCAAGTTGTTTTCACCTTTTTAGGCTAACTGGCTGTGTATCAGTAGGTATGTCAGTTGTTTGATATATGCATTGATCAACATGTTTTGGAGGGTGTATTTCTCACGATGATGCGTGTCTAAAGTGATGTATATACGTGGTTGATTTGGACAAAAGAATGAGCTTTGTCTTTTAATTAGCATGCAAATCCAAAAAAGGTTGGAATAGTCGAGTCTTTAACCTATAAAGCATCTTACAATCTGTGTAAACGGAGAGTGAAGTCACTGAAGTGTGTGTTGTTTCTGTTACTTCCCCCTCCACTTGCTTAGCAATCACTATTACTTATTGTTTTTTTAAAACAAAACAGAATTACTACTGTAGTAGTTAGGCTTTTATTTTTTCCGACTGAGCATAGAATTTCTCACGTTCTTATACTCCCACACCAATCGAACTGTGCTAAGTTGATAGATTTGTCATTTGAAAAAAAAGAAGGTTAAATTCCTTAGAGACCCCCTCATCTATACTCATTTTCCACTCAGACCCCCTAACCTTTAAAAGCATCCAAACTCACCATCTCATCTTTCACCGTTAGCCATACAGACCCCTTCTGTTACATTACCGTTAAGTTTTAAAGATAAATGATACGAATTGGACGAAAATGCCCTGGCTGAGATTAAAAGTTAAAGGGGCACCCTCTCCCGTCTCCCTCTCCATCGTACTCTCCCCGCCTCCTCAACAGAAACGGCGCCGGAACTGTCTTTGCCCCATTTCCGATAAAAAAATCCCACCAAATCTCTGTCTGCCATAGCTGGTCGACACCCATCTCGGCTTAAAAAAAAATCAGTTTATCTCCAACCATCGAGTTAGGAGACCACCAAATACTCTCTCTTGCTTGAGACCATCCGCTGCCGCTGATAACGTTTTGATCGGTGATTCCGATCTCGGCGCTGTTCGAAGCTGCCCAGAAATTGAGTTGATCAAAACCCAGATTTGATCTCATAATCGGATTCTCCTCTTTGAGAGGATTCCAACGCCACCGGAATCAAGACCGTCCAACCAACAGTGAGGCCGGACAAGCCGCGTGAAGTCACTGCCATTTTTTCCAATCTGTTTTTCCCACGCCGCACAAAAACCCATAAACTACTGATATGATATTATTCTGTTTATCCACCAAATCAATATTATTTATTAGATCAACTACTGATATGATATTATTCTTGTTGAATATGACTTCTCTGGTACTATTTGTGATGTCTGAATGATATTATTGTTCTATAAAACTACTTATTTGATATTATTTTAGTTCTATTTAATATCAGTTCGGTCTTAAACAAAAATGTTATAACAGTTTGATTTTATTGTTTAATAAAGTCAGGAAAAAAAAGGATTTGTTTTGATAGAAATTTAGATTAAATGGTATAAAAATTGGCTCTTTCTTAATAAACGAATATTTATCTGAAAGAGAAGGAGAGAGTGTATTGTTTCCTGTGGACGTCGTTTCGGGAGCCCACACTTTTTGGTTGTGTTTGTGAAAAAGGGCGATCCGGGAAAAAGGAAAAATTTAGAGTCGCCACCCGGGGTTTAATTTCTGGAAAATGTTAGGTACCCGAGAAACTGTTTAGAAAAATAATGACTCTTGTGCCGCTGAAAAATGGTTTGATCTGCGAAAAATAGAGATTTGGGTTCGGGAGCCAGGTTACTCGCAAGGAAGGTTTTGTTTAAAAAATGTACCCCGCATGCCCGGAATTTTCCGGTCTCTACTAAATCTTTGTGGAATTTTTCTGAAAATATTTTATTGAAAACTTTATTTCACACAAACAGTATATCAAGAGATAACATGCTTAAAGGAAACAAATAATGATAATGAATCACATAATACACGATCAAATATGTAAATACGAGAAATTAACTAAAAGGGGGGTGTAAGTGTGAAAACAGAAAGCAAAGGGGGTTAACTGCTGTTTAATCTACTGGTTTTTCAAGAAAAACAGAGCATCGAATTTCAGAAAACAGAGCATTGAAAATATTTTTCCAGTGATATCGTACGGTATACAAAATCGCACCGCGCGGTGCATCATAGATGCCGTACGGTGCCTCTATGTATTGTATTTTCCAAAAATTTCCATTTTGTCCGATTGAAACCATCCTTCGTTTTTATGCAAAAATCATGTTATATATTGATAAAAGTAGGTTTGAAAAATTGTTTTGATGAAGGAATGTACCTCATTTTCAGGAACGGCATCGAACGACAATGGATAATATCGCACGATACCTACCCGAGAGGCTTGAGCCTTGCTGAAATATTTCCTTTTGGACTCAAGGAGGAGCTACGGAGCTCTCCTCGAGCCCGGTGGAAGTTCCCCTCAGAAGATTGCTATTTCAATGAACACGAATATATATACCTCTGGGCTTGCTCGGTTATGATCAAAGTCTTTGAAAAGGATCGGTTTAGAGGCTGAGATTGGTAGTTGTAGGCTTATACGATTTGAGCTTGGAGATGGTTTTGACGAAGTAACGAGGGACGACAAAATTGCTTTCCGGGAGATTTTTTTTTTCTGGGAACTGTTGATTCGATTCTTTCGGCCTTCCTTTCTCTCGTCTTATATAGAGGAGTTTTTGAACGAGCTCATCATTTGGGCAATGCCAAGAATTGCATCATTTGCCGAATATCATCATTTGTTCTGAGCTGCTGAGTAATCGCGGGAATCCTGTTGATGGGACAAGGGTGTTGTACGGCGTCAAAAGTGTGCCGTACGGTGCACATTGCAACACCGCACGGTGCAAAGAGAATTTCAAGCCGTACGGTTATGGGTTTCGGGCCATACGGTTCAGGTAAGCTTGGTATTTTTGGTTCTTTTGATCCTTTTGACTAGAGGAATTGTTCCGAGGTATATTTCGCGCGTTCTTTTCATTATTGGGGATGCACAAGTCATCAAAATTGGGGTGTCTACATTTCCTTTTTATTATGTAATTTGTTTTGTTTTCCACAGATTAAAAAAAGATATACACATATCTTTTTTTTTTGGGTGTGTGTTTTTAAATGAAACAAATGTAGATTCTAATTTTAAAATAAAAAAAACAAATTCACTAAATTTTATTTTTGAAAACACAATTTTTTTGTAAACAAATACACTAAAATTGGGGTGTCTACAGTTGCCCTTCTTCGACACGGCTTGGTCACCATCGTGTTGGTGCAAGTCGGGTTGAAGATTCGGACATCCCAATTTAACTAACCGTGCGGAAAAGCAATAAAACAGAAAGTCTTGGTCGAGCTAAGAGCTTCCTACGTACCTCGTTTGAGAGGATCAGACCAATCGTAGTTCGTCGGGGCCGTCATGCAAAAAGTGGGAACCTCAGTTTTTCAACGAGGGAAAAACGAATGATGTCGGCAAAAATGAAAGAAATAATCTAGAGGCCCTGAGAGACGTTAAAAATATTTTGGAGGCCCCTGAGAGCCGTTAAAAATAACTCGGAGGCTCTGAGAGCCGTTAAAAATAACTTGGAGGCCTTGAAAGCCGTTAAAAATAACTTTGAAGCCTTGAAAGCCATTAAAAATAACTCGGAGGCACTGAAAGCTGTTAAAAATAATTCAATGATTCGAAAAAAATAAATGCCGTGGAGGACTTTAAAAGTTGTGAAAAATTATTGTCATAGAGGACTTAGAAAATTTTGAAAAAACAATTGCCGTAGAGGACTTAGAAAATTTGCAAAAATTTTTTCTAAGTATTCACCGATCGTGTTAAAAATTTTGTTAAAAATTTTCTAAGTCTTTGATTCAAAACCCATGGCGAGTTTGAGTGACAGTGAGGGCCGATCGTCGTCATCCGGTGCTGGACCGTCGTCGCCCGGTGAAAAGTATTCACCGTCGGTTCAAAGAGGGGAGAGTACAGTGACTCAATCTACCGTGGGTGGCCCATCATCGATCAAAATTGGTGCGGCTGTTGGTGGTTCTGATGGTACCGAGCACCGTGCGGTGCTGATTGGGGGCGATACATCCCGTACGATTGAGGACGAGACACGTATGGTTGAGACCGAGATATGTACGGCGGAGTCCAGCGGCGGAAAGCTTCATGCAGTGGCGCCGAGTGATGTTTCTGCCAGAATGATTGAGACCCACAATCCGATTGGGGGCGGTCCTGATGCCGTGGCGGCAGATGAGATCCCAGCGAGTGGGGTTATTGCCGATCGGCCTGAGGGAAGCACTGACGTCACCATGCAGGGTGGCGAGAGTGGCTCTAGGCCCATAGAGGTTGACGTGCCGGGCACGGGTGCGCAGGCTTCGGAGGTGGAGATGGATATTGGAGGTGTACATGTCATGGTTGAGCAGAGACCCGCTGGGGAGGGTGTAGACACTGGTTCTCAGGAGAGTTTGGTACCCAGTGGTCTTTCGAGTGTTTCTTTGGTTACTGAGGTGACCGTAGGGGGAGAGCAGACGTCAGTTGTTATCCCAGTGTTTCGGAGGGACTTGGGGAAGGAGAAAGTGATAGTGGAGGAGGCTCGAGACTTGAGTAGTGGGGGTGAGGAGATGGAGATTGGGCTTTAGACCCACCGGTTGTTCCTGCTGTAGTTGGTTCTTCCGGGACTCCGGGTTATACCATGGCTGATACATTGGAGGGAGTGAGAGACGAGGACTTGGCGCAGACCCTTCAGGAGGATCCAACTTTTGCTGAGGCTTTGGTCGAGGAGGGAGTGCCCGAGCACGTTCAGGATATGATTCTCGAGGAGAAACAGAGAGAGGCTGAGGCTGAGGTTGCAGGAGAGGGAGTGCCTTTGTCTCTGGTGGAGAGGGCTCAGAGGGTGAGGCCCCTGTTTGACGCTGAGACTTACGTGCCACGGGTGCACTTTTTCATACCGCTGGGGTGTGATGTGTACTCGCCGGTACACTTGTTCTATGACTAGACCACTTTTTTGAGGGATTCGAAGACCCATATTTCAGCACGTCCACTGGTATGTACTTTAATTGTTGCATTCGATTGTTGTATTTGTTTTGGAATTCCTGTATTTGCATGCTTTCCATTGTTGTTTGTTTGAAAAACTTGCGTTTGCTTTCTGAAATAGAGAAACACCTCTTTGCCTGTGTATGGAGGTTCGTCAGACTCCTTGAAGCGCTTTAAGAGTTTGCCAAGGGCAGTGAGAGAGATCATTGAGGGTACTGGCTTCATGGGGTTTATTCGGCTTCTGGTGCCAACGCGGGCGAACCGCAGGTTGTTGAGAGCTCTGATCGAGCATTGGTGGGACACCACCAACACTTTCCACTTGACGTTTATTGAGATGATCGTGACGCCATTGGACTTTTCGGCGATCAAAGGTCTAAGAGTAGGTGGCGAGCCGGTTCCGTTCGACTCGGGGCTATATAGAGACAGCGCAGCTATCAGGCACTTCTTGGGGAGAGAGATAGGCGATGGAGAGCCTATGGTGAGGTGTGACCACTTGCCGGCCTTGTGGGACCACGAGCCAGAGTTACCGACAAAGGCGGCTCGGATGGCGAGAGCTTACTTGCTATATTGTTTGGTGTGTCCCTGTTTTCGAACAGGTGGAGTGAGGTTCACCTTGGTTGGCTCCTGTCACTGGCAGATTTGAGCAGAGTGGCGAGCTTGGACTTTGGAGGTGCTGCTCTTTGCAACCTTTACTGTTTCTTGGGTTCCGTCAGCCACGGAGTTAGGACGAGCCTTGGTGGCTTCTAGAGGGTGCTCGAGGTAAAACTTTACATGCTTTCTTTTTGCTTTGCGAATTCTTGAAATATTGTACATTGTGGCTTTTATTTGCTGATAATACCCTTTAACCATGCAGGTTTGGGCTTATGAGGTGCTGAGGATGTACCCACCGGCGAACAGACATGAAAATGAGGAGGTGATCCCCAGAGCAGCAAAGTGGGACCGAGAGCACCGAGGAGGCAGTGTACATGCAGGGAGAGTGAATGACTTTCGTCATTTCTTGGATCAGGCTGACGGCAGCACGGTAAGGTTCTGAATCCTGTGTTGCTAGGCTTTCCGTTCTGCTTTTCAACTTTTCCTGAAGAGATTGAGTTTCCTTGCAGGTGAGATGGCATGCCTGGGATGCAGTGACTGACCAGTACTTGGAGCAAAGCAGGGAGTTGACACGGGGGCGGATTCTGCTGGAGTCCCCGTACGGTTGGCAGTGGTACCTGGGAGAGAGGGTGCCTTGTCAGTCCCTCAGGTTGGCGCACTTCAGGATTCCGAGGCGTATACCCCCTGACGTACAGCGGACTGATGAGTACACACGGGCTGAGATAAAGAGATACACCGTGCTGGACACCGTGCTTCCTTTCAGTAGTTCTCCAGACTACGAGAGCTTTCTAGCTAGCCATCTGGCTAGCTCTTGGACATGGAGACTCGCATAGCAGCCACAGAGACAGCTTTGCCAGTACTGAGGAGAGAGATAGAGGTGCAGATGCCTGGAGGGATGATGCGAGTGTTGGAGGTTCCTCGTGTTGCAGCCCCGCTCGACCTTACCTCTATTTAGGTAACCTGTAAAAGAAAGAAAACACATTTTCAGTTTGCATTTCCTTTAAACATTATTGAAAATACCTGTGTAATGCCTTTTGTTGTTTTTGTAGATTCCGGCCAATTGGGCGTCATAGTCCTATCAGCTGAACCTGGACTTGGAGGCATTAGTACGCCGACTGATGATAGGTGACGTTCCAGAGGTGTGCCCCCGAGCTGAGCCGGGAGTGGTTTTCAGGGAAGGCGGTCCTGGCAGAGGTGGCCCAGGTCGTGGTAGAGGAGCTCGAGGAATTGGAGGCGGAGCCCATGGTGGTAGTGTTGAGAGAGGCGGTGGAGCGGACAGGGGCAGAGGTGTCAGAGCTGGTGGTGGCGACAGAGGTCGAGGTGCCCGGGGGGCTGACAGAGGTGGCGGAGCCGGAGCTGGTGGTGCAGGTGCAAGCAGGGCTGCGAGAGGTGCTAGTAGAGGGGCTGGTGGACCCAGTAGAGGAGGAGGACGTAGAACTGGTCATAGCCCTTCTCCTGGCAGAGGGAGTTCTCAGGTAATCTTCGTGTTTTTTTATTTGAACTGCTGCCTTTAAACTTGTATATCAACCTTGTATACTAATGGAATTTCTTTGCTTTCTGCAGAGCATGTCCCCACCTTCGAGGACTGAGCGCAGGAGGCCGTTGATGAAGCAGGCTGGAGGTGGTCCCGCGACTCTTCCTTCTGACAGAGTACTTCGAGGCCGTCAGCCCTCGGTTGAGAGACCAGGAGGTAGTGCACCAGGGAGTTCAGTTCCACCATCACGGTGGTCTTTCAGGGAGGCAGAGAGCATTGAGGAGGAGGGGACGAGTCCTTCTGAATCTGAGGAGCTTAGGCCGCAGGCGCGGAAGAGGCCCCGCGCTTGAGTAGGTAGGACAGGCTTGCGTGCCTATTTTTTTTATTTGGGCGCCTGTTTGCCAGTTCTTTTCTTTCTTTTTCATAGATACGGTCTGCGTGCTGTAGTAGCAGTTTCGATGATGTCAGGCTTGTTTTGCCCCTGGATAGATGCACATTATTACTTATGACATGGATATCGTCTTGGTTTTCATAAAAACTCGCATTTCCGTTATGTAAAATGACTTACATTAACAAAGACTTGAATCTTAAAAACCAAGCCTAGCACTGAGAATGTATAACATGAGATACTGTGGGGACATGAATGTATCTTAAGTTGGGAGAGACATGCGATTGACTTGATAAAACTGGACACTTTTGGCTTTTTGTGGGGAGAATTGGAAAAAATGATGAGAGAGGAATTTAGAGTGAAAACGCCCCGAAGCTTGATGTCTTGACTTGATGGATCCAACAAATCCCAAATGTATGCAACAATGCTTGCAAAACCAAGTAAATCTCAAAAAACCATAATCCTATGTGTCGGGACTTGACTTTTGGTAGTCCCGAGCCTTCCAAGTGAACGAAGATTTTCACCAACTCATGAAACACACTTGATACACTCTTCTTGAGTTTGAAAATGCATGACACACCCTTGCTTGAAGTGAATATCTCGAAAAGTTGTGGAAAAATTGCAAAATTTCACCCGAGTCTCTGTATTCGGGGTTTTCGGCGCATCTGTCCATTGAGACATCTTTGAAAGTGTGGAACAATCCTTCCATTAAGCCTTTGATACTCATTTTGGGTTGTATGTACAAGAAAAATGGCCAAAAGAAGCTCGGAATGGGTCTCGGAGGGCTAAAATTGGAATTTTGGTCGAAAAATAGCCAAGTATGCCTTATGGTGCATGAAATTGCACCGCACGGTGTAGGCATAGTGCGGTACGGCACTGGCCTTTGATGCCCCACTTCTGGCACTGTCTTCTGCAGTTCTGACTTCCTGTTTCGCCTTCTCGATGCATGTTTGCTCTTCCAGATGTCTTGAAATGCTGAACCAAAACCCATTTCAGGAAAGTTTATAATTTTTCACATTATCCTCGTGCTATTCAATGCGGCACGCTTCCCGAGGCGCACGTTTTCCGAGATTTTTGAACTTTTCTCCCTTGAATGCTTATAAATAGCATTGTTTCCACAACATATTCATCCTGGAAATCGCATTCCTCATCTCTTTCCATATCTCTTAAATGGCCGTAAGTATCTCAGCTTTGGTTTGTCTCTGGCTTGACGAGCTTGACGGCCTGGGTTGGCTGAATTTCCGTGACCATGGGTTGGCATCTATGCATTACATTCGGGATGTAACCATACGTCCTGAGCTGCTCCATGCTGCTGTCCGTTTTTGGGATCCTGAAGTGCAAGTATTTCACTTCGGTCTTCAAGAGTTGTGCCCTACGGTGGAAGAGATCCACGCGTATCTCGGAGGTTTTGACTTAGAAACTCACGTGGTTGCTCTTCAGGGAGTGAATTGCGCTAATGTGCTATCCTCAAAGCTGGGTTTGAGTAAAAATGCGGCAAGGTCCATGATCTAGTGAGGCGTGCTCAATATTCTGCGCCTGATCAACCAGTTTCAACCTGAAGGCTTTGCCTTGTGTCTCGTTATTCTTGCGGCGTTTCTGTTTGTTCGTTCGGACAATCAGGCAAGTGCGACACTGGTGGGAGTGGCTAAGCAGATTGAGGAGCGCAAAGATGTAGCTCCAATGGCTTTGGTTGAAACTTTGATGGGTTTGGATGAAGTCCATGTTGGGCGGACTAATGTTTTTTAAGGCTGTGCTTTGCTCCTACATGTAGGTTTATCACTCAGCTCTCCTTTTTTCTGGTTGATTCCTCGTTCTCTTTTTACCTCAACGCTCAGGTTTAGGCTTTCTATGGCTCCTTACTTGTTTTCTCTCTCATGCAGACTTGGCTTTGTGATAAGGCTTCTCTTTTGGAGGTGGTGCCGCGGAGCAGGATCCATGAGACACAAGGTTTTGTTCAGAGGGAATACCAGGAATTTCACAGGAGTGTTCCTGGTTGGGTTTAGGCGTTTTCCCAGCTTAAAGAGGACACAATTTCTTGGTGCTTGAACTGGATGGATCGTCTGACCTTGATGGTGAGTAACATGGGACGTCATAGGATTGTTCTAGCAGGTCTGACTTGCTGGACTTTTTACATTCCTTATCGCATCCTTCGTTTGCTTGGCGTTGGTCAAACAGTACCGCTTGTGAATCCTGAAAACTTCGTCATGCCAAATTTCAACCATGCAACTATCCAGGCTTATCAGCGTACTTGGAGGGAGTGTGCAGTTGTTTCCAGAGATCAGCATCCCAGCATTGTGCTTTCGGGGCGTTACAAGAGATGGTTGGTACAAGAAATTGAAGCAAGAGAAAATGGGAATCAAAATTGACATCTGCTTTAGTCTTATTGTACCCGAAATAAATTGCTGACCCATGACATGTTTCATGTGGGCCGATGTTTTGCTTTTGTGTGTTGTTTTGTTGTGTGAAAGAATCATGCTCAGCCATGTAATTGAAGAAATCAGTTTGAATAAAAGTGAATTGTGAAAGTTTTTTGCTTTGATTCTCGTTGATTGTGATTGTAAGAGCGAATGACGGCTATGGATCAACTCAAGAGATGTTACAAAAGATCGTGACCGGTCCTCAATGTGAGGGTGCCTACGTATCCTTAAAAAGGAATCAGGTCATGACGTAGTTCATGCATATAATTTTGGCTAGGGTTCACTCGAGTATTTTCACTCTCCTTTTGTGCTCTAATTTTTTCCTAGTACCGCCCTTTCGGGTTTTCGGTCTAGCGAGCTCTTTTGATTAATTTGTCTTGAATTTTGCCTAAGTCACCCGATGTGGGTTTCCGACTTAGCAGACTTGCTCTAATTTTTGCCTAGCACTGTCCGCCCTTGTGATTTTCAGTCCAGTGAGCTTCTCTCAGGGGTAGTATCGCTTGAGCTGATCCATGTTAACCAATGTAGAGAACTCGTTGCCGTCGAGATCGATGAGTTGAGTTGCGCTTCCAGACAAGATCTTCTTAATGATGTATGGCCCTGCCCACTTTGGCTGAAATTTCCCGCGTGGATCGAAAACTGGAGCTCGAATTTCTTTCAGAACCATATCTCCTTCTTGCAGCTTCCTGGATTTGACTTTCTTGTTAAAAGCGCATGCGATTCGGCGTTGATACCCTTGAACATTCTCTCGTCGAATAGCATGAGTTCTTCGAATCTCGTGCTCTGCCATTCGGCTTCCTCGATGTCAGGTTCTATCAAGACCCTTAGTGATGGCACTTCAAGTTCGATAGGGAGAACGACTTCCATACCGTAAACCAAAGAATAAGGTGTTGTCCCTGTCGGAGTGCGGATAGATGTCCGGTATCCCCAAAGTGCTAACGGTAGCTGTTCATGCCAATTTCTTGCAGACTGAATGGTTCTTTCTAGTATCGACTTGATGGTCTTGTTGGCAGCTTCTACGAATCCATTGGTTTGTGGCCGGTAGACGGTTGACTTGTGGATCTGGATCCCAAAATCTTCAAGAACTTCTACGGCTCTACCCTTGAAGTGAACACCATTGTCAGACACGAATGCGTGAGGTATGTCATACCGGTAGATGATGTTTTGCTTGATGAAATGAGCGACCTGAACTGTTGTAAGAGTAGCATGTGAGGCAGCCTCAACCCACTTGGTGAAATAATCGATAGCAACCAGGATGAACTTGTTCCCATTTGAAGCAGCCGGAGTGATTTTGCCGATGACGTCGATGCCCCAGGTAGAGAAAGGCCAGGGTGAAGTCATAGAATGCAGCTCTGATGGTGGTATGTGCATGAGATTGGCGTGAATCTGACATTTGTGACATCGTCTCGCATACTCAATGCACTCGATTTCCATGGTCGACCAGTAATACCCTTGTCGTAAGATTTTCTTGGCGAGCATTATACCGTTCATGTGAGGGCCACAGACTCCGTTGTGTACTTCTTCCATGATTCTGGTTGCTTCTTCGCCGTTCACGCATAACTTGTGCATTCCGCAGTGGGATCTTCGGTATAGCCTGCCCCCGCAGATAATGTAGTGAGAAGCTAGCTTCTGGAGAGCGATCTGATCCTTCTTGTCAGTCCAGTCGGATATTTGCCCTTTTCAATGAAGTTCCAGATGTCGTGGTACCAAGGAAGACCATCATCAGGCTCATCAATAGCCATGATGTACTCATAAACGGGCTTGTCCCTTTGTTCAATCAGAACTGGTCGAAGCTTGACTTCGTTAGGTATCTCCACCATTGAAGCTAATGTTGCCAAGGCATCGGCAAACCGGTTGTTTAATCTGGGCACATGAGTGAAAGTGACAACTTGGAATCGATGAATCAGATCGTCAAGGTCCTTGTGGTAAGGCTTCAATTTGTCTTCCTTGACCTTCTAGTCGCCGTTTGCTTGTGAAACTACCAAATTGGAATCTCCAATCACTTCCAATCTTTTGACACCAATTTCGAGGGCAGCTTCCATCCCCACGATACATGCTTCGTATTCAGATTGATTGTTGGTGACCTCAAAGTTTAGTTTGAAAGCAAGAGGGATGTGTGACCCTTTTGGTGAGATAAGTAGAATTCCAATCCCGAATCCTTTCTGGTCAGCAACCCCATCAAAATATAACAACCATACATCATTGGTTGTAGTCATGACATTTTTATCGGGAAATTCAAATCCCACATCTTCTGGACCTTCTACCGGATGATCGGCCAGAAATTCAGCGACAACCCTTCTTTTCACAGACTTCTGAGTTACGTACTTGATGTCGAATTCAGCTAACAGAAGCAAGCAGCGTGCTAGCTTACCCATGAGTGGTGGTTTCTCAAACAGGTATTTAAAAGGGTCCATTCGAGAAATCAACCTTACCGAGTAGGCTAACATATAGTGTCTCAGCTTCTTGGAAGCCCATATTAAAGCCCAGCAAACCTTCTCTATGGAGGTGTACCATTCCTCGCATCCTGCCATCTTCTTGCTAATATAATAGACTGCTTTCTCACTCTCGCCTTCACCTTCTTGCGTGAGCATGCATCCCGTTGCTGATGGGGTAACAAACAAGTACATAATGAAGGGTTGTCCCGGTATTGGTGGTATTTCTTGGCTTTAACGATCATGTCACCCACGTAAACTTTGACTTCTTTATGAATCATGTCATGTAGCAATGTTGTGGCCGCCCTCTGATAGGTTGACCCGGCGTTTTTCAGTCCAAAGGGCATGACCCTATAACAGTAAGTGCCCCACTCTGTGGTGAAAGTAGTTTTCTCACGGTCTTCGGGAGCCATGAGAATCTGGTTGTATCCTGACCATCCATGAAAGAAAGAAGTGCATGCCTTGCAGTATTGTCTACAAGTACGTCTACGTGTGGCAATGGGAAGTCATTTTTAGGGCTAGCCTTGTTTAAGTCCCTGAAGTCTACACATACTCGAATCTTTCCATTCTTCTTAGGGACCGGAACGATGTTTGCGACCCATTGAGGGTATTCTGTTACCATCAAGAACCCAGCGTCTATCTGCCTCTGAATTTCCTTCTTAGTTTCCAGCACCCAGTCAGGCCTCATTTTCCTTAGCTTCTGTTTGACAGGCTTCGCATCCAGATAAAGCGGGATTCGATGCTCCACAATCTCGGGGTCGATACCAGGCATATCTGTGTGTGACCATGCAAAAACATCCTCAAATTCTTTTAGGAGATTCGAGTGGGCTTTGAAATCTTCTGGAGATAGTCCGGAACCAATTTGAGCCATGCACGGATTGCTTTCATCTCTCAAATTTATAGAAATAATTTCTTCTTTTATTGGCTGAGCATGTCTTTCGTCTTCCCTTCTGATTAGAGATCGAAGTTCTTCTGGAATTTCTTCCTCGAATTCGATCCCTTTATCGTCGGGGTCAACACAATTTATTTCGGATACAGCAAGATAAGCAAAATCTACTTCATTGATAGCAAATGCGGGGGCCCAGGGGCGCGATACATGAAGGTGGACTCGAATTCAAAAGAAAAGTGACGACGCGAGGGAATGACAGATACATGTTCGGGGTCAGACTCAGACTCAGATCCTGACTCAAATTCAGTGCTAATGTAAGTGATTCTAGGTACAAAAGTGCAATTTTTATAAATTCTATTGGCATCCACAATGAGTGCAGTAACATCTCCAAGGGCATCCTGGCTCAGCATCATCAATTCTACCTCCTCGGCAAGCTCCAAATCAGGCTTCAAATCAAACAGCATCGCAGCAAGCTCGTCTTCTTCTACACCTATCAGGCTCTCTTCCCCAAACAGCGATTGGAGATTCCCTGAGTCAAGAGTTTCGATCCAGTCAACTTGGAATACCTTAGCCAGCTCTTCCCTCTTCTCGGCTTCATCGTCACTGTCCCAAGTATCATTTGCAAAGATTTCGAAGCCTGGCAGCTTAGTCTTCGTTTCCATGTCCCAGAATGGTTCCGGTTCCCCTTGATAGATAGCTTCTGGAGCCTTTACAAACTGGATAGGATTCTTCTTGGCACCAGCTTGCGACTTCCTTACTTTTCTTGGCTCGCCGTCAGTTGTCTCGTAACCTAGACCGAGGCGGTGGTTATTTGTTGAAAACTTGGGGAATTCAGCCATCCCCTGATTGTTCAGACCTAACCCCAGGCCGGGCAGGTATTCCATGTTTCTCATCATTTCTAAAGCAGTTGAGCTGACTGAGAAGTCCTCATCCATCTTAACGGTAAGGACCGATCCTCAAGTGTCGAAAGAGAAGCCACCGAGAGTGATGTCCTCTTCTCCATGAGCGATCTCGAGTAATGGTGCATTGTCAGGGACATGGGGACAAATTCCTGAATCTCCATGAATGGTAAAAGTTCCCGTAGCCAGATCGAGTTGGACTTTCTGGTGCAGAGAAGAAGGGACCGCCATGATATCTGATCGATGGAGCCAAGGCCTGCCCAACAACAAGTTAAAAGATGAGGGAATGTTGAGTACATGGAACTCAATATTTGTTTTGAAGTCTTCGATCACCACTTCCACTTGGATTATCCCCACTACATCTCTGCGCGTGTTGTCATATTCACGCACTCCGAGGTTAGAAGGCTGGAAGTCTTTGTTCTTGAAACCCAAGCAGTAAGCTGTCTGTAAAGGACACATGTTCAGAGCGGATCCGTTGTCAAGTAGAACAACCGGGATCCAATTTTCCATGCACTTGAGAGTGATGTGCAAAGGTTTGTTATGACCAGCTCCTTCTGGGGGTAAATCTTTCTCAGTAAAGACAACAACGTGCTTTGCGCGAGCTGGAGTGAGTAGTGCCACCATGGTTTCCGGGGGAGTATCAGGTGGTACTTCCATATTGGATAAAGTTTTGATTAGCTTTTGACGATGTTCCCGGGAGGAAGAGAGCAAGCCCCAGATTGAGACTCGTGCTGGAGTCCTTTCAAGCTGCTTCTGAACTAGGTCTTCCGCTGTTGCTTGGTTCCTTTGAGGTGGTTGAGTAGTAACTTCTGGCTCGACTGGGGATGAATTTTCCTGAATGGGATCATCCCAAATGATTTCTTTTGGCTAAGTTTAGTGTGGAATGTTTCTTTGAAGGTTGGCCGGCTGGTAGATTCGGCCACTTCTCGTCATCCGACTGACTATATCCTCCCAGAGTTGCTGGTTTTCACCCCAGAAGTCTATAAATCCTTCACTGACTTTGCGCTTGCCGGCTTTGATGGCTTCCCTCTTCTGTGTTTCATGTTGATCTTTAGACCACAAGTCTATCAAACTGTCTGGAGTTTCCTGACTGCTGATATCAACTGCTTCCAATTTTTTCTTCAGATCTGCCACCTTTGAATCTTGTCAGAAAGACTGGTGTAGCATGGATTTATTGACTGTCCATACTTCATTGCCGCCGACTCGGATGTCGATAACTTTGTCTTCATTCCATATGCTTGTCTGGGGATCTGTGACCAGAACTGATACGTCGGAAGCGTGTGGGAATGGCGCGGATGGCTGCAGGAGAGATTCTCCGATAATGCATGCCTGAGGGAACCAATCATGATCACTGAAGACCGTTTCGATGGCCTGACGATTTCCTTCTTCGGGAAGTTGAGATATCGAGTGGCTGCCTGAAGAGTTGTGCTGAAATAAAACTGAGAGTGAAACTGCGTCCAGAGGGTCAGCACAGATTGTTATCTCTTCAAATTGACTGATATTAATACCTTTTGGTATGTGAACAACTTGCTCGTCGTGACATTCTGGGACGATGTACTGGCTCGGGTCCCAAGAGATTAGCAAAGAACCGAACAATGCTCGTTGGGAATCTTCCCATTCCTGATCGTTCATGGCCCATTCTCCTTCTTCAGCGAGGTCACTCCATTTGAGTTTGGGCTTCTGTTCAAAATTCCAAATGGCATAGATTTCCAGGTCCTCCGGTACTAGGACAAAGGGTTTTGGTTCAGTGATTGGCACGACGTGCATGCTTGGATCGAACTGAGTAAGGTCTTGGTCTTTTGAAGTGGAGCTGAAAGATATGTGGTTGATCTGTATATTTTGTTTGTGGTTAGGCAAGGGATTGGAGATGGTATTGGGTTTTTGCTTGGGAATCGGGATGGTTCCGTCATCAACGAAGTCTTGGATTATGTGTTTGAGGCGGATACAATTGTTGGTATGATGGTCGGACATTTGGTGGTAAGCATAGTAGACATTTGGGTTGTGGTTTGCAGGAAGTTCTTTAGGTGGATCAAGAGGGTTGATGGCATTTTTCTCGAGGAGCTTTTTGTAGACAGTGGTAAGAGGGAAAGGGAATTGGTAAAACTCTCTTCCTGACCGAGATGTATTTTGGAGAGGTGGTGACTGGGTGGCTATCTGGTTAACTGGTTTGGTTTTGACTGGCTTGGGATTGGAGGAACTGGCTTGGGCTGGATTGTAGGTGTTTGGTCCGAAAAGGGTATTGCTGTTGCCGGAATAGACTCGCTTAGGTCGACAAACAGATTCTCCTTTGTCAAATATGCCAGTGCGGATTGCATTTTCAACAGCAAGGCCAGCTTCATAAAAGGTTTTGAAGTCGGCAGAAGTCTGAAAGACTACCAAGTGTTTAGCAAAGTCTGGTTCCAAGTTTCGAGTGATAATCCTCATCTGTTCTTTCTCAGAGGGCCTGTCCATCATCTGTGAAGCCTTTCCTCTCCAGCGTTTGACGAAGTCGACGAAAGATTCGTCCTTTCCCATCTTCGTAGATTCCAACTCCCGAATGGTCATTTCCAGTTGGATGTTGTAGTTGTATTGAGCCACAAAGGCCGCCCCATCTTCCCAGGTCTTTTTCTTTGAATTGTCTAAGTTTAGAAACCAACGGAGTGCAGATCCCGTCAGGGTTTGCTGGAACATCTGAGCCATGGCGTTTTTCTCCACATCATACATGGATAAGGTATCCACGTATGTTTGCAGGTGTGCTTTCGGATCACCGCTTCCATCAAACTTATCCCAGTCAATTGGCTTGAACTTGTTAGGCAACTTGGCATCAGGGAACATGCATAGTTTCTCCATATCAATGCCTATGGCAGCGATTTTTTCTTGCTTCTGAACTGATTCCTCAAGCATGGCTACCTTGGCCATCACAGTTTCCATCCCTGTGTGATTATTTGATGATTCCCCAAAAGGCAATCGGGAAGTAATGTCCTGAATTAGGATCATCATCTGGGCCATTTGCTTGCTATTAGCGGCTCATTGATCTTCCAAAGCTTCTTTGAGAATCTGAACCTCGGTCTTTTCTATATGTTCTGTGGTCTTGGTCATGACTAGAAGGTTAGCCGACTATTCTGCTATTGACTCAGTCCGAATTAATCGCTGTTGGGGAGTTCGAGCCCAACCAGGTGCAGGAGTGCTCTTGTTTTTGCCAATGGTTATGTACTGATGGTATGAACAAACTAAATCATACTGTACATGCAATCTATTTATATGAATGAGGTGTTATGCATGATGCAGGATTGCCCCAATTTCCTTTGATTTTACTGAATACAACAGCCAGACCGAGGTTGCCTACGTATCCTCGTGGAGAGGAATCAGACCGTAATGTAGTTCGAGACTGCAAATTGGCTCCCAAATTTTTATGAAAATAGGTCTTTTTTCATTGATCACTTAAGCATGGAGTGATATAAAAGGAGTTCCGACAGACGAAAACAGTCTCGATAAGCAAAGTACAGGTCATTACAGACTCGGTAAATAACCAGTACAGAAAACAACGACAGACTCGATAAGCAACTGCAACAGACTCGACATTCAGACTAGGCAGCTAATGTTGATTTTATTCCAAAAGAGCCTTTGACGGCTTGATCAGATCTAGTTGTGGCGCACACTTCAATTTGCTCAGGTTGTAGCTTCACGGGATGGGATGAGTTGGGATCACCGGGCTGGATGGTGAACTGGCTTCACCGACTTTCTGCTTTCCTTTGTAGGCCTGGGCTTCTTCTTCCTGCTGTTTCTCCCTAGCATGCTGTTCCTAGAGCTGGTGGGGGGATATGCTCTCATTGTTGAGAATGTAATCTTTGTAGCAGCCATCACAGTTGCATTCGTCCTAGTATTTGTGACCAGTGACTGGGTAAGCAAAGTAGTACACTGGGTTACCTTCTTCGTCAATGTACTTGACCGGTGGCATGGGACAGAAGTCTTCATCATCTTTTTCGTACATGACAATAATC
The DNA here is from genome assembly GCA_963854785.1 of Vaccinium vitis-idaea. Taxonomy (NCBI): domain Eukaryota; kingdom Viridiplantae; phylum Streptophyta; class Magnoliopsida; order Ericales; family Ericaceae; genus Vaccinium; species Vaccinium vitis-idaea. The sequence continues at coordinate 48,446 of OY978223.1, read as the reverse complement.
TTGGCAGGGAGCACATTCGGGCCGTTGTCTGGCGTGATGTGGAACTTCCAACCTGGATGGTTTTCAGTGCTGTCCCACTGATTCAGCGTGTCTGATTGGTCGGGTTTGATGATCTACTCAACCCATTTGTAGAGCTTTCACCTTCAGGGGTCTTTTCTTTAGACTTGGGGGACTCGTACTCTTCGATGATCCAGACAGGGGCGTTGTGGTGAGTGGAGAAGGTAGACTTGAGTCTCTTGTTGCTTGGTTGGTCAGCCATTGTTTTCTCTGACAAGAGGAGTACTGGTTTTATTTGGAGAAAAGCGAAGCCTTTTCGCAAATTTTTTTTTTTTTTTGTTTGAAAGATGGATTTTTTTTTGTTTTTGGTATTGAGCCTAACCAGAGATTATTGGGGCAATCCTCAGGTGAGTGGAGTGATAACCTAGGGTCAATCTAATTGGTGTATGCATGCAAAATGAGAGCAGTATATACAAAAGCAGTAGACAAGTAGCATGGTATGTGCGAAAAGCGATAAACAGGCAGCATGCTGACAGGGTATAGGAAAATAGTAAACACGCAGCAAGATATATCACGTAATCCTACCCTGTGGGTTCTGTCTTAGGTTGGGAAGTTCTAAGGCTATCTATATGCAAAGGCCGATTTTGGTTTGAGGGGGTTCCCCAGACTAGAGCCAATATTTGCCTCCCCTGAGCCAAGAATACTGACGTGGCAAGGGTAGTAAAGGCAGGCTGACTCATCATCATCCAAGGTTGCCGAGAATCCTGAGACGTCCTAACACCAACAAGCTGGGTAGGGTAACCAGGACGCAGCGGCGGGGCTAGTAACCATGCACGTGCAATGCAAAAGTTTAATCAATAATTTTTTTTTTAAAATCCCACAAATATTTTTCAAGTTTGGCTCGCTTTTTAAATTAATCAAGATCTTGAAATTTTACTCGAGCAAACAACCAGGAAAGCTCCAGTCCAGACTGATCAGGCTTTCACCTTGACATCAATCCTTTCTAGTACAGCGTGAAGCACGTACTTGGTGTCAAGCTTTCAAAGGGTCGTTTTACAAGTGTAAAATGTCAAATTAAAGATTAATTTAAAAAATATCGATCCCAAGCAGAGTCGCCATTTTGTGGACGTCGTTTCCGGAGCCCACACTTTTTGGTTGTGCTTGTGAAAAATGGCTATCCAGGAGGAAAAATTTAGAGTCGCCACCTGGAGTTTAATTTCTGGAAAATGTTAGGTACCCGAGAAACCGTTTTGAAAAATAATTACTCTTGTGCTGCTGAAAAAGGGTTTGATCTGCGAAAAATAGAGATTTGGGTTTGGGAGCCAGGTTACCCACGGGGAAGGTTTTGTTTCAAAAATGCACCCCGCGTGCCCGGAATTTTCCGGTCTCTACTAAATCTTTGTGGAATTTTTCTGAAAATATTTTATTGAAAACTTTATTTCACACAAACAGTATATCAAGAGATAACATGGTTAAAGGAAACAAATAATGATAATGAATCACATAATACACGATCAAATATGTAAATACGAGAAAATTAACTAAAAGGGGGGTGTAAGTGTGAAAACAGAAAGCAAAGGGGGTGAACTGTAGTTTAATCTACTGGTTTTTCAAGAAAAACAGAGCATCGGGTTTCAGAAATCAAAGCATTGAAAATATTTTTCCAGTGATACCGTATGGTATACAAAATCTTACCCCGCGGTGCATCATAGATGCCGTACGGTGCCTTTATGTATTATATTTTCCAAAAATTTCCATCTTGTCCGATTGAAACCATCCTCCGTTTTTATCAAAAATTATGTTATAGATTGATAAAAGTAGGTTTGGAAAATGGTTTTGATGAAGGAATGTACCTCATTTTCAGGGACGGCATCCCACGACAATGGATAATATCACACGATACCTACCCGAGAGGCTTGAGCCTTGCTGAAATATTTCCTTTTGGACTCAAGGAGGAGCTACGGAGCTCTCCTCGAGCTCGGTGGAAGTTCCCCTCAGAAGATTGCTATTTCAATGAACACGAACATATATACCTCTGGGCTTGCTCGGTTATGATCAAAGTCTTTGAAAAGGATCGGTTTAGAGGCTGTGATTGGTAGTTGTAGGCTTATACGATTTGAACTTGGAGATGGTTTTGACGAAGTAACGAGGGTCGACAAAATTGCTTTCCGTGAGAATTTTTTTTCTGGGAACTGATGATTCGATTCTTTCGGCCTTCCTTTCTCTCGTCTTATATAGAGGAGTTTTTGAACGAGCTCATCATTTGGGCGATGCCAAGAATCGCATCATTTGCCGAATATCATCATTTGTTCTGAGCTGCTGAGTAATCGCGGGAATTCTGTTGATGGGACAAGGGTGTCGTACGGCGTCAAAAGTGTGTCGTACGGTGCACATTGCAACACCGCACGGTGCAAATAGAATTTCAAGCCGTACGGTTATGAGTTTCGGGCCGTACGGTTATGAGTTTCGGGCCGTACGGTTCAGGTAGGTTTGGTATTTTTGGTTGTTTTGATCCTTTTGACTTGAGGAATTGTTCCGAGGTATATTTCGCGCGTTCTTTTCATCATTGGGGATGCACAAGTCATCAAAATTGGGGTGTCTACATTTTCTTTTTATTATGTAATTTGTTTTGTTTTCTACAAATTAAAAAAAGATACACATATCTTTTTTTTTTGGTGTGTGTTTTTAAATGAAACAAATGTAGATATTTAGAGGAAAAAAATCAAATTTAAAAACAAAACATGAACACTCTAATTTTGAAATAAAAAAAACAAATTCACTAAATTTTATTTTTGAAAACACAAATTTTTTGTAAACAAATACACTAAAAAAAATACTCTAAAAGAAAGAGAGAGGGGGTGACTGTGGATGATTTTCATAGATGAGGGGTGAGTGTGGGTGTTTTTTAAGGGGTATTATAGTCATTTGTCGTCATTCCATTAACGGAGTAAGGGGTGTTGTGCATTTCGCATGGAGGAGGGGGTGAGTATGGACGCTTTTAAAGGTTAAGGGGTCTGAGTGGAAAATGAGTATAGATGAGGGGGTCTCTAAGGAATTTAACCAAAAATGAAAAGAAAAAAGGGCTCCTTGTCGATAAGGACTAAGTACTGGGATTATACTGTATTTAATCCATCAAAAAAGAACGTAACTTCTCCGGTCCAATTTAAATACCGTATCCCGAGAATACCCCCACATGTTTCAAAAGCGAGAAAGAGTACCGTACACCTACAGAGACTGAAACCGCCATCGTCGATCGTACAAATCCTGTTCCCGTTGCTCATCGTCGCTTTCCCGTTGCTCATCGTCGCCGTTGCTCGTTGTCGGCGACCACTGTGTTCGTCGACATTGTTGTCGTAAAAAACCTAGAGCTATTGTACGTATTATACAACTTTCTCAACCTTTTCTCACTACAATAGTACTATTACAAATATCGTCGTTGTCAAAAGCCTTTTTCGATGACATACCTCTATTTTCTTAGATTAATTTGATTTTTTTGACGAGATACGTCTATTTCTAGGGTTAACATTATGATTTTTGCAGAAGCTCTGTACATTTTTGTGATTTCTGTATCTGTTGTTTGATGTATTCTTTCGATTTTTTTTACATATGGTTTTATATGATAGTTTTGTTTTGTATAAACCTGATTTAGAGTAGACAAGTTGCAATCTATTAGTGTAAACTCGATTCAGTTCCTTAGTGAGATGTTATTATCTCCTCGTTTAGAATACTTTTTCTCCATGAGACTGGTGTCTTTGTTGTTTTGTTTTGTAGAAAAACAGCGTTTATGAGTGAGATGTTATTATCTCCTCGTTTATTTACATTCAAAACCACTGTTATGAACACTTTTTGACATCCTGAGAAACTTGTGTCTTTGTTGTTTTGTTTTGTAGAAAACGAGTGTTTATGGGTGAGATGTTATTATCTCCTCGTTTATTTACATACAAAACGACTGTTAAGAACACTTTTTAACATCATTGCACACTTGTGTCTTTGTTGTTGTTTTCTTTTGTAGAAAAACAGCATTTATGAGTGAGATGTTATTATCTCACCATTTTTTAATGTTATGGCTTGACATAGCTTAATTATCTCTATTCACATATGCTTACTTCTTGTTCTTCTTTTTGCAGAAAAATGAAACACAAGAGTCCAAAGAAGTTCGATCCAAGAGTTACATTCGAACCCCCAATACATGTGGAACCAATAACAATTGAAGATCCAGATGTAGATATTAATGATTCTGTTGATTCCCCTCATGAGGTTCTTCTACTAACTCTTCCAAGGTTCCCTCCTGAGGTCCCTCCTCGTCAAGCGGCACCTCAAATTAGAAAGCGAAAGAAAGCCCAATTGCAAGACGATGAGAATGAGAAGAAAAAGCATCGCAAGACAAGCACAAGGATAAAAAAAATAGAAGTAACAGAAGATGAAGACAAGGATGAGGACACAGAAGAGGAAGAGCGTCAGTTTAGAGAGAGAAGGACTAAGAGAAGAAATGATCCTGGATTTACAACACAGAAAGAACAAGAAATCCAAGACGAGGACAAGGATGAGGAAGAGGAAAGGAGGACTAAGAAGAAAACGAATGAACCTCGACTCACAAGGCACAGAAAACAACAAATGCAAGAGCAGGAAAAGGAAAAGGAAGAGGAGAAGGAGGAAGAGGATCAGTTTCGAGAAGGGAGGAGTAAGAAAAGGAATGAACCTCGACTCACAAGGCACAGAAAACAACAAATGCAAGAGGAGGTGGAGGAAGAGGAAGAGGAGGAGGAAGAGGATCAGTTTCGAGAAAGGAGGAGTAAGAAAAGAAACGAACCTCGACTTACTAGAAAGAAAAAAGAAGAATTGGAAGAGGAGGAAGAGGGCGAGGTTGTAGTGACCAGCAGTAAGAAAGGAAATGATCCACCAGTTAAAAGGCAGAAAAAAGAAGATCAAGAGAAGGAGAAGGAGCAAGATGAAGAGGAAGATGATGTTACAGTGATTGACTTCAAACCGGCACGAGTACAATACAGGTAAGACAGACACTAGTCTGAGATGCTATTATCTCTAACATTGTTTTCCTAAATAAATAGTTTCACTTGTCTGAGATGTTATTGTCTCTAACATTGGTTTGTCTCTTCCTTCTTTGTAGATCAACACTTGCTAGCATTGTAAGCCTGCTTCATGATGTGACATTCACCCAAGGGCAGATAGAGGAGATTCAAAAATCTCCATTTGCAGCTATGTTGATCACAATTACACAGCAGAATTTGCCTGAACAATTTGTCAAAAAGTACGACAATGACATTTTGAGTGTGATTCAAAGTTACCGAATGGATGAAGGAAAATTTTATATGGGAACCAAGCTTGTGGCTCTTACACATGAAGAAATAGCCGTCATATTTGGGATAATCTCTGGCAACACAAAGATTCGGGCTTTAAACCTGAACAAGAAGCCAGACAGCCCCTTTGTCAACAGAAACTTTGAGGGCACAAGTGTGATGAGCTATGCAACCATGAGGGAAAGAATTACAGACCTCATTAAAATCACTTCAAAAGGGAAGAAGAAGAAGGGTGTAGAAGACGAATCTACAAAGGATTTGGCGCGACTGTTGACACTCTATGTCCTTGGAACTGTATTTTTCAAGACAACTGGTCCAAATTTTAATTGGAGCTATGTTCCATTCGTCGAGAATTGGGAAGAGTGCACCACATTTGCATGGTCGATACACTTAACTGATCATCTCAACAATGAACTCGAAACAAAGCGCAGAACTCCATGGACTGTTGGCGGTTGCACTGTAGCACTATTGGTATTTAATCTTTCTTCTAACTTTCTCTTATCTATTTGTCAAGTTAATAAGAAATCTAATCTGCTTATTTCTTTTGTTAAACAGTACTGGTTATGTGAACATGCAAAGATAATGGAACCTGTTGAACCACAAATCCCAAGATTCATGAAATGGAATGTGAATGAGCTTCATGCTAAACTTGTTGAGACACCAGTGAATACCTTTTCACCGGAAATGGTAAGCATCTTGCTACCATAATATGTTATTTCTTTTAGGTTTCTCTCACTTATATTCGACGTTTCCTATCATCATTCATTGTAGGTCATTGATTCACAATTGCAACCAACAGATGAGGAGAGGAGGTTGTATCAAATTCTTGTTACAGACGAGACAGAAGAAAAACATGCAGAGATTCCTGTAGGTGAGATGTTAATATCTCTTATTTTGTTGTGGTACATAAGAAGTCTGTTTTCGCAGAGATATTACTAAGTCTTGATTTCTCTGGCTAGAAAACACTCTATTTTGGGTGAGATGTTGTTATCTCATCATTTGTTTTTGCAGACAAGCCGCCTGTTGACGAGCAAGCTCCTAAGGAGGATGTTCAACTTCTAATTTCAGAGCTTCAAAAACAAATTCATTTGCTCGAAAGTGAAAACAACAGTATGAAACAAGAGATTGCAGAGAGGGAAATTAGAGAACAACAAAAGGATAATAACATTGGAAGGCTGCTTCACCTTGTTGACAAACTTCGAAGGAGGCTTGAAAGGTATGGCAAAGAAGCGGCTGCCTATGAAGAAATTGAAAAAGAAAACATGTCTGCCAAATTTGAGGCGATGGTACTCCAGGAGAAGGTGGTGCAAGCGGAGGTTGAGGTAATGACCTTGTTGGCTGAGAAGGACTGTGATAAGGAAAACATCGAAGCCGTTCTGGACGAGTTGGATATCATGGCAGCACACTGCGTTAGTCAAGAATTCAGCCACAAGAAAATTGTAGAAGACATCACAAATGAAAACGTAAACTTGAATGTTGAAATAGGTTCAATGCTGATTGACAAAGACTTGGTGGAGGAAAAAATTGAAGAGGTTATTGATCAGTTGGATGACATGGCAGCTCATTGTGCTAGCCAAGAATACAAGGACAAGAAGAAAATAGAAGAAATGGAAGAAAAGATGCAGAAGATTTCTGAAAAAGTTGTGGAGAGAAATCTTGGTGAAAAATTTGCAAGCCCAACTGGAATCCCCCACCAAATAGTCACAGAGGAAGATTCTGAAAGCTCGCCTGGAAATCCCTATGAGTTTAGAATGGCCACAGATGAGGACATAGAGAAAACCATAACTGCTGCAGTTTCAATAATAGACAAACAAGAAGAAAATGAAATGAAAAAGAAAAGACTCAGGGCTGAACGTGTGGTGGAGCCATCATCCTTGACTAAGAGAGTGCGTGAAAGAGATGACAGGGTAGAAAAGAAAAAGGAAGACTTTTTCTATGAAAGAAGGAGAAAGAGAGCACAACAAGCCAAAGCAGCACAAGTGGAAAACAATTCTCTGCGTTTTGAAACAACAACACTGGACGCCTTTTTATCACAAGAAGACAAGGAGAAGTTGAATATGCTATCTAACCTTCTGAAAGACAAAAAGTTAGTAAAAATCTACAACAATTTTACAGTATTTATCTTAAATGCACTATTTCTGTTGGTGAGATAAAGATATCTCTTGCTCTGTCTTTTGACAGGCTACCTTTCTGGATGGACCACGACACACAAGATGCTGTTTCGTTGGAAGATGCAATTGATATCTTGAATGAGGGAGATGTTGAAAACACGGTAAAAAATACCTCTCCAAGACAGTTCTTTTCTCGATTAATGTTAAAATCAAATCTAACATGAAAAAAACCCGTGCAGTTACTTGATGGATTCACATCCATATTAGCAGCGGTTGAGCAAAAGCCAATCAACGCAGTATGTTTCAAATCAGTATTGTGGGTTAGTAATACATACCCTTATATGTTATTTTTTGTCACTACTTTTCTTGAATTCCTCTTTAAGTGCGTATTCTCGCAAAATACAGAGTATATATGTACGACATATAACAATGAGATATTAAAATCTCATCAAAAATAGTTTGTCTATGCACAAGACATAAGTATGAGATAATAACATCTCACAGAAACCATTGTCTTTTCGTCTTTGACAGAGCCTGCTGAAGGATGAAAAAAATCAAATCAGAGATTTATTTCTTGATGACAAGCTCAGAGAAGTTAATGAAAAGTTGGATCTTTTCTACTACTTGGTTTTTCCAATAAACTCTTCAGGAGGTATACGTGCAAAAGACAAAAATCCATACCATTGGAATCTTCTGGTATTGGACATACCACGTGGGTATTGGAGACACTACAACTCCATCAAACCAAGTAGAAATGGCCAAGACCCTTACCTCAAGGATGCAAAATTAATGGTACGCAATATTGCTCCATTTTATTCGATTTTTCATACAATTGATGATGCAAAATAAATCCTTATTTTGTCGAATTTGAAATGCAGGCAGAGTATGTTTCCAATTTCATGCAAAAGCTAAACATCCAGAAAACAGAACCAAGCTTCAGACTTCTAAAATCAACGAGCGAAACAATATTTGGAGCGAAGGAGAAGAATGAAGTCGTGATTGTCTCAGAAAAAACACCACAACAAAAACGTGGAAGGTAAACCAACTAATCTTGACCACAAGTTTTCAATTACACAATTTTATCCCCTTACATAATTCTAACTAGTGCTTATGACAAATTTGCAGCGTTGACTGTGGAATCATAGTGTGCTACATCATTCAGAAGCTTTTAAATGCAGAACCCATCCCAGACAATTTGTCTGAGGTTGAAATCAATGAATTCAGAGTAGCATTGTTACGGAGATTCTTGAATGATGGACATAGATCAATCACGCCAGAAGTTTGGAAGGACAGACAAGAACTAGAGCAGATGCAACACAAGGTGCCAACAGAAGGAGATCCAAGAGAAGCTGACAAATAAGAGAGCATCATTGTTTGACACTGGACATATCTTTTGAAGTCTGTTAGAAAGTAGTGGTTGGATAGGAAATTGAATATATGGTTTATTTTTGGTTTGTATTGTCACATATGAATGGTCGGCTCCAAACAATTGTAATTTGTTGATACCTGGTGCTGAACAATTGGCAATACGACAAATGGTGGTTTTTTTGATAACATCTTTTAACATGTGTTTACGCTAAATATGAATGATCCTGGAATTACTCATTGTTCAAGTGATTTTTTATCACTAGTTCAACTGCTTTCTAGTCACTAGTAGTTTATATTGTGTTGTCTGCTGTTTTTGGCACCTTGAGGGTGCTTCAATTACCAACGGCTCATGTCGAATTTTCTAAAAATTGTCTGCTGTTTTAATACTGTTCATCTCATGAAATGCTTGTGGGTGGTTCCAAGTACTTTTCTAATCTTTTGTTATGTGTTTTCTGCCCTTCTACCTTAGAAGGTTAGGAAACATTTATTAAAGTATTTTGCGGGTGTTTCTCCTTCATCTTTTTGATGAGATAGCCATATCTCATGAAATAAGGCCCCTGTATATTGATAAAGAATAAAAGAGATAATGGTATCTCATCCGAAACAGCCTCAGAGGTAAGCATTTATCAGCAAATGAGAGCCCTGTATATACAAGAGATTATGTGGCTGTTGTTGCTTGTGTACCAACAGTCTTTGTATCTACAAAACGGAAGCAAGAGATCAACATATCTGACAGAAAACAGTCTCCGTTTTGTCCAACGTGCAATAGTACAGAAAAAACCATATCCAAAAAAATCATCGCATATTCAGGAATTTTATTTATTTATGTCAAATGATAACTCTCAACAATATAGCAGTTTTTATTACATATTGCCAACTTCTGGCACCTGAAACACCCAATTACCAATCAACAATGAAATATGACTCACAAAGTTCTTATCTACTTAAAATGAAAACATCAATCACAAGGTTCTTTACAGCTCTTCCTATTATGTCTTCCCAATTTCTGGCACCTCGAACACCTTATTTGCCTCACTTTCTCGCCCCTTGATCGGATTCTTGCAACCTTTGGTCTGCCACGTGGCCTCCTTGTTTTAGGAGGAAGAATGATAGCAGTCTCTTTAGTTACCTCTGGAGCTCCAAGACTAGGAATAGGATTTATTGGACAATCATATGACATCCGGAATGCTTCAATCGTGTATAGCGGATCTATGTACTGGGACATATCTACCCCAATCTTCTGAAGAGCCGTGACTGCATGCACACAAGGAAAGGAATGGATGTCCCACCGACAACATGTACATGACTTGTTTCGTATATCAACCACAACAGCCGGGAAAGAAGAAACCTCAAATACTTCATCACTTGAGCCATATACAGGCCATGTCTTCCCTTTGTCGAAACTGTTTTTCAACAGCAAGTCCATTTCAGGACACAACACGCTACACCATTTCCTTGATAACTGTTTCCTCTCATACATTTGCCTCATAATTTGAACCCTGATTTCCTCAACACATTGAAGGATCGGCATCTTCCTTGCTTCACGAATCCAACTGTTGAAAGACTCAACAACATTTGATGACATCTCACCATATCGTTTCCCAGGAAAGTATGCATTTGCCCAATGATCATACGACACGGAAGAAATAAACTCTTTCGCTTTTTCCCCACCAACCTCACACAATTCCTTAACGCAATTATCAAAATCCGAAACAGTAGGTGCATGAGCACAATCAACGAACAGATTCACTACTCGCTCCCTAAAACCATTTGGTGCTCGACCAGATAGCCTATCCCTCAAATTATTCTTCAAATGCTCCAAACAATAAGCATGATCAGTTTGAGAAAACCTCTGGAACATGCTTCACAAGACCAGTATGACGATCCGTTATAATCGAGAGTTCACGAGTTGACAGAATACCTTTCAACTTTATCAGAAACCAGAGCCAATTATCATCCGTTTCAGAATCAACAATACCATAAGCCACTGGAAATAAGCCTGCAACAAAGAGATAACAACATCTCATCCAAACCAGTCTCTGTATATACCAAAATAAACAAAGAGATAACAACATCTCATCCAAAACAGTCTCTGTATCTACCAAAATAAACAAAGAGATATGCACATCTCAGACAGAAAGAAACAAAAACGACTGACGAAAAAGAAAACTAACCTTGATTAGCATCCTTCCCAACAGCAGCAAGGAGAGTGCCTTTATATCTACCCTTCAAGAATGTACCGTCAAGACACAAAAATGGCCGACAATAGTTGAATCCTCTAATGCATGCATCGAATGCCACAAATAACCTTCTAAACCGATTGTCTTCACAACATTCAATATCCACAACACTACCGGGATTTTTCTCTTTCGCTATATCTGCATACCACCGAAGTTGGTCAAATTGGAACACATAATCACCGCTTATTTCATTACTTGCCTTCTCAACCCCCAACCAAGCGTGATTGTAACTAATTGTAGTACCGTATCTTCTCTCAAATAACTTGACAGCATCTATCGGCCTATACGATGGCTTTTCACGAACTTCATCAAAGATACAACTTGCAACCAACTTTGAACTCATTCTAGAACTTTTGGAACTACAAGATGTACCACCACAGTTGTGCTCCTTATGCAACTCCTTAATGCGAAAAAAACCATTCGATTTGTCTAAAATTGCATGAACAAACCATCTACAGCCGTCAATCTTTTTACGACAATAAGCTGTCACCCTTAACTTGTCATTCTTCAAGTAGATAAACTTGAATCCAAGCTCAATTGCATACTTACACAAACACGTCCTAAAATCCTCAACACCGCCTCTAAATTCTTGACCAACATGACTAATCAAAGAAGCCCAATCAGCAGAAAGCCGCTTTGTCTCATTATGATGACAAAACTTTTCAAGAGGATCTTCAAGAATTTGAACAGTACTGCATTCCCCATTTCCACTACTATTACCATGATCAAAACAACCAGAAGATTGAATCTCCTCAACACAAATGTATACCTCAACACAACTAACACCGTATGCAGTAGCTAACGCCAACATGTTATCAAAATCATCATCATTCTCAAGAACACAGTTACGATGTTCAGAAACAACATACAAAAGATTAAATCTCCTTGATACCAACTCATTCCACTTCCTATGAATACTTCCAACAAAATCCTCAAACCTAAAACCAGTTGCAACTTTAACAACCAAAGTAAATGATCCATATTTGCACAATAGAAGAATGGATGATTCCATTTCCAGTCAACTTTACACTGCAAAAAGAAATAATAAAGCAAGAGATAAGCACATCTCAGATCAAACAAACTCTGTAACACCAAAACAAACCAAGAAATAACCAAAATCTCAATCAAAACACACTATCAGCCAAACAAAAACTAAATAGATAAGCATCTCATCCAACAAACAGAAATAACTGTATTCCAGTGCATATACACATATATCAGCCAATGCATTTACCAACAAACAAACAAAAGAAATCCAAACAAATCAGCAGAGCTAATCAAATCAGTAAAAACATCTGGAATTCAGTAAAAACAAGGCAGAAATAAAAAATAAAATTGAACTAATCAAATCAGTAAAAACATCTGGATTTCAGTTAAAATAATTGAACTCAACACACACACACACACAGAGAGAGAGACAGAGAGAGATTGATCGAGAGACAGAGAGAGACAGCTCGAGAGAGAGACAGAGAGAGATCGATCGAGAGAGAGACAGAGAGAGATCGATCGATCGATCGAGAGAGAGAGAGAGAGAGAGAGAGAGAGAGAGAGAGAGAGAGAAGACGTTTACCACTGATTTGCTGCAACAGATCGACACACAAATCAGCAGAGCTAGAACCAGCTACATCGCACTGGAGAAATCGCCATCGCCGCGAGAAGAAGATCTGTTTCAACGGAGATTTGAGCGAAGATTTGAAATCGCAACGTTTATATACGTTCCCAGCGCTGGGTATTATCGTCCAGGGAAGGACTAACCACGTTAGGACTTTTAAAACACTGGACGCTATACAGCTTAAACTAGTCCAGTGGACTAAAAAGCCCAAATGACCTATACCCGTGGACCCTAGCCCAATTTGCCGAAGAAAAAAAGAGGGAGTGTGTAGGTGTTGGGACTAGCATTGGGGATTGATACATAGGAAACTCCTGAACTTTGAAGTCAACTATTTTTTACATATAAAAACAGATGTAAAACCTCCTCCTGTATGACAACTATTTTTTACTAGTTTAGTATTGAACTCCGGCATGATCAAGAGTCTTTGGGTACAACTAGTCTCGTCATTCCAAAAACTTTTATACGGACTGGAGAAGTTACATTCTTGCCTCGCCGGCCTATCCGCCTTCCTAACGTCGTTATTCTTTTAAATCTTTCATTAATCTGATGTAAATGACCTAAAGATATCTCTTTCAGAAGTTAACACCTACCTGCGTGACCTCATACCCTGAATTTTTTTTTTCTTTTTCTTTTTCTTCTTAGCCTATATACTTCTCTACAGGGTGGCCATAGGCTCACAAACGAATACGAATCACAAGGTAAAAAGAAATTTGATCCGTTAAAAATTTAATAAAAATGAAAGCGAACTTCAATGCATAGAACCAATAAGTAGTTATGATTATCTACAAGATCTATAAAACGTATTTTACTGAATGTACATCGATCTTTCAAACATCTACCATCTGTTCAATTTTTATCTTAATTCTAACGAAAAGTTGTAATGATATTAAAATTGTCGTCCAACGCTTCTCACAGTACTATTCGTATCGATCATTTCAGCATACACATAAATTGCATTACCGTGGATTTACGTAAGTTACACATATGCCAATTTATCTAAGTTATCTGCAAATTGCATTTTCGAGGGTAAAGCCAGCAAATGATGTGAAAATTAATGTTAACAAAAGCTAGGAAAGAAAAAAAAAAAAAAACAAAACAAAAGCGAAGACCAAAGAAGGGATCGCTGCTGGAGAAGGGGGAAGGTGGGGCTCAGCTCAGGAGTGAAAATACCACTTTCGTGAATGAATATGATGATGATGATATCTTGTTTTTCTGTCTTCCTATGTATCTAGCTAGGTAACAAGCAGACCAATTACAGAGCAATCGTCATGCAACGATGTAGTAATTCTTAGTAACAGGTGGAACGGAAGCAGAAGATTCATGATCAGACAGATCAGAAAAGAAAGCGGCCAAGCAAACGAGGAGAGGTGTAACTAAAAGAATAAGAGCGAAAGGAACCATCCAAAGCTGACGATTTGTGGGATGATACCGTGTTTCCCACCAAAACAACATCAACCCTCCAACCATGCTTATCGACAATGAAGCCAAGCAAGTTAAGCATGTCCCCACAATTATCTTCCTCAATCTGCTCTTGTTGCTGCTGCTGATCACCACCTCCTTGCGCCTTTCATCTCTCTCTTCCTTGTACGCTGCTGCTGCCGCCGATCCCATCATCTATACTCGTAAGAAAAAAAACCAATTGACTCCAGTCCAGTCCAGTGCTAGCTAGCCGAGCAACTTGTATCCTGAATAAAATCGATCGCAGAGCCCAACAGTGTAGAGGAAGACGTAAAAATTTACCGTAGAAATCAACCCACATACACATATATACATATCATTACACTGCAGGGAGATATATATATATATATATATATAGTAGTACCAGGCAGGTAGCGCTTGTGGGGGTGGGGAATCGATGTACTAGGCTACTAGCTAGGGAGGGAGGTGTTAGTTTTGTTGTAAAGTACTGGGGGAGGTAGGTAGAGGCTATGAGAAATGAAAAATGAGACAGTCAAGTACTGCTGGGATGGGGCCGGGTACTACTGGTGGAAGAGAAATTAAGGCCGGCCCGGAGGGGGTTAATTATCTGTTCAAATATATAAAGAGGAAGCAACATTTTGGTGTGGACAAAATTTTGAGGCTGACTCACAATTTGCTATTCCAAAAACCCATAAACTATGGGCAGTTTTTACACTTTAATTAACCTTGCCATCCATCAATAGAAAAAACCGTAGGGGCAGCCAAGTATATTCAAGAGACAAAAGACTCCACCTATAAACTACCCCGCAGTTAGTCAGTTACCAAATAGTCTCACCAATTCCATGCACACTCAAAAATTCAGAACTCCCGTGTCCTCTACCATTCTCCTTCTGTTCTCCAATCTCCACCCAACTATTTCCAGCTTCCGTTCTCCACACAAACTTTCTGCAGAAAAGATCAGCGCATACTCATTGGGTTTGTTTTCGGAAATCCCGTCCAACCTCCTGTAATTGGATTCGAGTTTTCCAATTCTCTACCACTGCCACGAGGGTAAAAGAAAAGGCCATACTCAATAGATGTTCGTGTTAGTTACAGTATAGTAGATGTTAGATACAGTTTTTTACTTACAGTAGTTTTATAACATAGAGTTGTTTTTACTTTTAGGTTCTATAATTCTTTTGGATGGGCGAGTGGGGGAAACTTGAAGTGAAAAAATCTGCCGTCCATACAAATACTAATTCACCAGGTATGCTTCTGACCCATGGTCATTTGTTTTCTTCTCTCCTATTAATTTGTTTTAACTTAAACTAATTAATTTGTTTTGACTTTCATCTAAAAAACGTATAATTAAGTCAGTTGTTGGTCTTATGGAGTAAGTCCCCAAATGTATGTTGTGGAAGTAATCATCAAAGATACAAGAACTAGAGTTTGAGAACTATATACCCATTGTAGGAGTCTGAACTTTGGATTGTTAGTTTCAAGAAACAAATGGCATTTTAAGTTGTACTAGAGGTCAAGACACACGCAACGTCAATTTTTAACAAAATATGCCTAAACAAACGTGAAGTGGGATATTTTGTTAAAAATCAACGTGCACACGCATTGTGTGTGCCCCAGCCTCTTGTTATAATTAAGTAGAAAGATCGAAAGCAGGAGCCATTAGATGAGACCGCGAGAGAACACACTAGTACCCCTCCTTTTGGGGGATTTTAATTGATTTGCCTTAGCTACTGATCACGTACTACTCTTGCAAGCAACTCTAGATATTGAAGGCTTCCATCACGGTCCAAGCGTCCCATTTTATGAAAGTTGGTTTTTAGTGGTATTAAAAAATAAACATAGATGTGTGATTACGTCTACCTCTTAATTACATCCCCGGTTAATTGATGCAATCCATCTGGTGTAGTTTATAACCTCTGTTTATTTTGTGGTCCAAGCTTAATTATAGTAATTAATAGGGATTATTACCTCTAGGTCTAGAAAAGAGATGTCTAATTACCAATAAGGTAAGTAATTTTTTTTAATTACCACTAAGGTAAGTCACTCTTTTTTGGAGTTTAGATTTAGGGTACACTTTCCTATTATAGGGTTTTAGTGGTTTAGGTACTTTTATAGAGTACCCTAGAATTTTAGGCACTTTCATAGGGTACCCTAGAGTTTAGGTTTAGGGTGCACTTTCCTATTATAGGGTTTTAGTGGTTTAGGCACTTTAATAGAGTACCATATGATTTTAGGCACTTTCATGGGGTACCCTAGTCGTAGGATACCCTAGGATTTTAGGCACTTTCATGGGGTACCTTAATCGTAGGATACCCCTAGTCGTAGGGTACCCTAGGATTTTAGGCACTTTCCTAGGGTACCCTAGGATTTTAGGCACTTTCATAGGGTACCCTAGTCGTAGGGTACCCTAGAGTTTAGGTTTAGGGTGCACTTTCCTATTATAGGGTTTAGTGGTTTAGGCACTTTCATAGGGTACCTGAGGATTTTAGGCACTTTCATAGGGTACCCTATGATTTAGGCATTTTTATACGGGATGGAGGGTTGATGAGAATTTTTCAGAGTTGGGCTTGACCTGATGGTAAATGTCCCTAATTAATAATAGTCTCAGGACACGCAATGGAAATAGACTCAGGGGCGGAGCCAGGATTTTAAGTTAGCGGGGTAAAAAATTAGATATATATGCCAGTTATTTTTTTTATTTGCTCCTACAAAGAAATAACTAAATTAAAAGGTGAACTCTAGCGTAAATAAATAGTGATACATGTATTTTTTCTCTATAACTCATCCCAATTACTTATTATATTTTGAAAACAATGTTCGATAACCTCCTTTGTAAAACTATCAACTCTAAAAAAGATGAAAAAACTTAAGAATTCTATGAATTTTAAGTAAATTGGGACAATTTTTGAATTTTTTGCGGGGGCAAAATTGCAACATTTAGCTTTAGACTATGATAAATTCTTGTGAGAAATTGAAGTGAGAGGGTCAAGTGACCCCTCTTGTCTCTAGGTAGCTCCGTCCATGGTAATAGTATTGGGAGTATCGAACGACACAACAAGAATCGATTGCCGCAGTCGTGATTTTTTTAAAACTATTTTTACTGCAAAAAAATTGTTTGCGTAACTAAACCACCCGTAACAGTCGAGTATCGGTTGCAACACCAAGGAAGCGATCCGTGAATCAGAAACGGACCAATACGTACGGGAACCTGCCCTTGTGCATGTGATTATCTATCTCACTGGAATAAAGGTATCACAAGGCTCAAAAACCATTACGTATTAGCAATACAATACGTAATAGCTGATATCTTAAACCGGTGATCTATTGCTTTCATATCTTGTCAAGTGGGCTTATTTTTGCAGGAGTAGAAAATAAGCTCCCCCAAAGTGGGCTTATTTTCTACTCGTGAAATACTCGGTTGGAAGGGATTCACGAATTTAAGGGGAAAAAAATGAAGTTCTTCAACTTGTGATTGCCTGAAAACTATCTACCTAGCTTCTTGTTTTGTATCGATGATCACTTGATATAAATTTCTGACCCACAAAAAAATAAATAAATAAATAAATTCAATGATCACTTCGAAGCCTTGTATCAAATCCAAGTTTGAAGGAGGGAGATTCAACCATCTGTCTGCTTCATCTGGATTCTAAAATCTTGCTTCTTCTGCTAAACAATTTACTCTCATTTCTCTCTCCTATCCACGATTGCGTATTCTTGATCGAGTGAGTATTACTCGTCAATTGGGTTAATTAGATGGAGTATAATATTTTACTCACAATATTTGACCTATTTATATAAGTAGTTTTGGAGATTCATATTTAACACATATACATGGATCCATTTAATATGTAAAGGACTAGGGAGTTAGAATATGTTGGAGATTTTCAAAATAATAAATAATTTTGGTTTGAGGGTTTTATGAAAAGGTACGGAGAGAGGTTTATGTGAAAGGGTGCAACACTTTTTTACATAAGTTGTGACTTTACTGAATGATTATCACACTCATTTAAATTGGGATGTGTTTATTAGAATTGATGTGCCTATTAGGAAGGGATACAATAAATGGGGTGCCACCAAGATGCGTGACCCTTCCTAAGGAGTGTCTATTGATAAGACACGATTGTTCTAATGGGTGTCTTCTAAAGACATGGTCTTTCACATAAGGGTACCTATAAAACTATAAATAAACACTTTGTAAAGTCATTCGGGATACAGAAAGACACCGAAAATTCTGCAGTGAATTGCTCTTCCTTTGCACACTATTCCTTGAATTTTAGGCATACTGATATTCTGTTATTCTGCAGAAATAGAATATCAGTTCTTGGTTCTCTTATTCTTCCATAGCGAATATTCTGTCTGTCTTCGTTTGTGCAAACGCAGTTAGACACGAGTTCGGTTTCATTGTATCTTGAAGGCGGATTTGTTGTTAACCCGGTGCACACCAAATTCACTTGGATTGGTGGGGGCAAATACTGTCTTTAGGAAAGCGTTGTTACAACGTGCCTCGAATGTGATTTTTGTTCCATATTTTTCAATAGAGACAACGCCATCAACATTTTTTAAGACCGGATTTCCAACAGAATATGGTGAAAGTTGGGATTTTGAATATCATTTTCCTAGAAATGATCTCGGTTTGATAATTTAATTTGATGATCACTGGTGCTTAAGAAACTGAAAAATTGTATTGACTGATGAAATCTTCATCAGATTATGGACGTATGAAGATCGCTCTAATTGATCTAAAACTAGTCACCGAAAAGAAAATTGATTTGAAACTGTTTGATGTTTGAGGTGCGTTACATCCGTTCACTTGGTCAAATTTGGGGGCATGTAAGCTTCCTCGGCCGTCTGATCGGCGACCAACGGTCAATGTAATTTTCTGAATTTGGATACTCTCGCATCGGAAAATTTTACAATGTCGGACGAGTACCACGTAGCGCTTATGTGGTATGTGTCAAGCCGTCGTTATCAATGATCCAGATTTAACGTGATACCCATTCGGCATTGAAAAATTTCTCCTCTCGCATCTTTTCCTTTCTCAAAATCTTGCCCAGCACGGATCCGGGGTGCTAGAAATCAGCCCCTACAAATCACCCTGAAAATTGCCCAAAACGACGTCGTTTTGGGCGATTACCACTAGTCCACTTTTGATCAAAATAATTCCCCCACCGGGTCAAGTTCGTTTTTTTCTTTTCTTTTCAAAGTGCTTAAATTCAAAGTGCCTAAACCCAAAATGCCTGAATACCCAAATCATATGAAAGTACATAAGACCCCAAAATAAGTGCCTAAATTTCTAAAACCTATGAAAATGTTTAAACCCCCAAACGTATGAAAGTGCTTAAACTCTCAGAATCCCATGAAAGTGCCTAAACTTCTAAAATCCCATGAAACCGTATGATACCCTAAGTGCCTAAGAATAATGCCCCCAAAAAATTGACCTAAGAATAATGCACGTGGTTGTTTCGGTTTTAAAAAACAAAACAAAAAAACAAAAACTTGACCTAGTGGTAAGTAAGTTTCAACCCTTGACCTAGTGGAAATTAAGTTTCCAAAAAAGCCCCATCTCTTACGTTCCTACGACCCAAAATGACGTAGTTTTGAGTTATTTATTTGTTGTCCCTTTTCGCGCTAAAAAAGACTTCATTTTGGGCGACTTTCAGGGTGATTTGCAGGGGTTAATTTCTAGCACCCCGGATACCTTACCAATTGCACAATTAGACGGCTGTAACACATTGCGCACATTTTTTTATTTTGTTTATTAACATTGAGCACATTCAGTTAATGGAAACGTAGTCATTTGGAGTCAAAACACTAACAGGCCACCCAAATGGCAACAATTACGCATGTTCTTGTACTAGCTTACTAGCTTCCGCTTTCTCGAAAAACTTTTCAGAACCGTTTCACCTAATCGATCGCGGTGAAGTCAGCAATGGATCCGGGCCATCCGGCGGATCATCCGTTTTTTTTTTTTTTTGGATCTAGTGAGCCTTATCCTCCTTTATTTTTTGTTTAGACAGCAGCCTTCTCTTCCTCTATTTTTGTTTAGATTTGATTTTTTGTTTAGACGTGCCCCTGTGTGCCTCCGTCCCTGAATCCGGCGGATCATCCACGTCACGCTAGGATTTTGGAAGGACATTTACTCTCTCTAGCGCTCCACAGTTTTTCAGGAGGAAAATTAGGGGTTTCTTCTTCTTCTTCTTTTGTTTATTTTTTTATTTTTTAGCATTTGTCATTCCTAATTTATTACATGAGGAGAGCGGGTAATGAGACTCGATTCCAAGATACAGTGTAGGACATCTAAGAGCTCTATCATTTGAGCTAGCCACCACTTGCGGTTTCCTCTTCTGCACAACATTTACTCTCTATACTATCGTAAAACCCGTACTATGCACGGGACTTGGGGTTTTGCATAAGTTTATTATAGGATCATTTTCCTAAAATTTTTACTTTTGCGTTAAATCTTTAGAGATTATAAATTTATCTCGTTAAGAGGAATCTAAAGAGTTAAAAATTAATAAATAAAGTTTAAAAATTTATTGAAGACAAAACAATACAAATTTGTTTTTTTTTATTTAATTATTGTTGTGTTTAGTGAACTTTTCTAAATTTTTTGTCACAGATTTATAATTTTGGGGCACTTAAATAATCATCCTCTAAGTCACCTAGAATTAGAAAATCATCCCGCCCCTTTTTTGGAGTTATGTTTCCATCCCGAGATTCAAATAAACCCTATATTGCCCTGTATATATATACGGCCAGCTTCTAATCCGGACCCCCGGATTGAAGCCTTTTTGTTTTTTTTTTTTGTGTTGCAAATTAATTTTGGAAAATCCGAGCCGTCCAATGTGTTCAGAAGGTGTTTTCCAAGGTCCATGCGGGAAATCTTCAAAATAAAAAATACCGGGAAGGGCTTGATCCAAGCAGTTTTCGTAAAAACTGCAAATATAAAGTTTTTGTGAAAACGACTTGGATCAAGCCCTTCCCGGTATTTTTTTTTGAAGATTTCCCACGTGGACCCTTGAAAACACCTTCTGAACACATTGGCCGGATCAGATTGTCAAAAAAATGTTTGGATCATGGAGGTCCGGAAACGGGACTCCCGGATTAGAAGTGCTCCCTATATATATATATATATATATATATATATATATATAGATGGAGTTTCCTATCCGGACCCCCGGATTGAAGGAAATTCCACTTTTTTTTTGTGTTGCCAATTGTTTTGGCAAAATCCGATCCGTCCAATGTGTTTAGAAGGTGTTTTCCAAGGTTCACGCGGAAAATCTTCAAAAAAAAATACCGGGAAGGGCTTGATCCAAGCAGTTTTTCGCAAAAACTGTATTTATAAATTTTTGCGAAAACTGCTTGGATCAAGCCCTTCCCAGTATTTTTTTTTGAAAATTTTCCGCGAGGACCCTTGAAAACACCTTCTAAACACATTGGACAGATCGGATCGTCAAAACAATTTTTGGATCATGGAGGTCCGGAAACGGGAAGACCGGAGGAGAAGCTCCCCCTATATATATATATATATATATATATTCTCCTTCTAATCCGGACCTCCCGTTTCCGGACCTCCATGATCCCAAATTTTTTTTTGGCGATCCAAGCCGTCCAATGTGTTCAGAAGGTGTTTTCAAGGGTCCACGCGGAAAATCTTCAAAAAAAAATACCGGGAAGGGCTTGATCCAAGCAGTTTTCGCAAAATATATATATATATACAGTTTTTGCGAAAACTGCTTGGATCAAGTCCTTCCCGGTATTTTTTTTTTGAAGATTTCCCGCCTGGACCCTTGAAAACACCTTCTAAACACATTGGACGGCTCGGATTTTTCAAAAATAATTTGCAACACAAAAAAAATCAGTTTTTTCGTATTTTCAGGAGGTTTGGACTAGAAAATTCACCTTAGGATAAACTTCCAATAAGGGTCCCTTATTGAAAAATACCATGCGGACCTAGCCTTTTTTTGTGTTTCCGGACCAAATTTCGACGATCCGAACCGTTCAATGTTTTTAAAATGCATTTTTGAGGGCCTTCGCGAGGATTCGTCCAAAAAAAATACCCGGAAGGGCTTCATCCGATCAGTTTTGGTTTAAAACGCTATATATAACGTTTTTAACCAAAACTAATCGGATGAAACCCTTTCGGGTATTGTTTTTGGACGAATCCACGCGGAGGCCCTTAAAAATGCATTTTAAAAACATTGAACGGTTCGGATCGTCAAAATTTGGCTCGGAAAGGTGAGGTCCGCATTTTAACTCCAATAAGGGACCCTTATTGGAAGTTTTTCCTATATATATATAGAACTATTTTAAAAGTTCGGGGGTCCTCCCCTATAATTTCGGGATTGGGATAAATCCGAATCCCATAGATCACGCCAACCCCTCTTCTTCTTCCTTTTATAAAAGAGTTTGTCAAGAAGCAATTTCATATACACCGTCCTGAATCAAAACTCAGAAAGTTGAAAGTAGACTAACAAGGTAATGCTTTAATCCTTTTTGTCTTCTAGCTTTCATTAACTCCTATTTCTCTTGTTGTTTCTTTACTGTTTCTCAAGTGGCAGTTTGGGATGAAATATGTCGAACAGTGGATCCCGAACCCAACCATATTCTCATCCCACAAAACCCTCTTCACTATCCTCTGGATTGTCGCCTCCGTCTTTGTCTTTCAATGCAACGTTGTCAACGGCTCCGGCCAGTGATCTTCAACTTGACGGATTTCAACGGGACCTTATCAAAAAGTCGACAAAGAATTTATGGAGTAGGTCGTCGACGCCTTGTTCACAGGGAAAAAGGACTGTCGACGCCGATGTTGGATCGCGAAGGGTGAAGAATTCGTCCCAAATCTGGGAGAAGATCAATTTTTTTTTTACCATGACTCATACAAAGAGCTTCAGTTTACCATGTTCATTACTAAAGATATATTTTTTACCATGATTTTAGCTGGGTCGATTGTAAGGTTTTTTTTTTTACCATGATTCATATACAATTCAAATTTTCGTTCGCTAATTTACCATGAGATGTGTTTTGGATTTTGGATGATTGGATGGTATTCATGGTATTCAAGTTTACCATGAAACCAATTCAGATGATATTCAAAGTTTACCATGAAATGTGTTAATATGGTATTCAAGTTTATAATGAATTCAATTCAGATGGTTTTCTGTTTTCAAGGATCATGGTAAAAATGCTAATTAAGTTTGATACATTAAATTTATCATGACTTATGATCGATTTGTATGCATTCAAAAATTATGGTAAAAAAATAGTGCATTAAAGATATTATGGTAAAAAAACAAGTGTATTACAAATTTCGTTATAAGTTTGTAAAACTTTAATTGAGAAAATAAGAAGTTAAAGATTCGAAAATATATATCCTATAAAAATTTGAAAATTGAGAATTCAAAATTTTCATTTCTTTTTCCTTTAATATTTTGAAATTTGGAAGTGATGAAAGGGGTCAAATCCCTTAATTTAAGGTAACTAACAACTAATTAGAGTCCCGCTTGATTAGGAAACTAAATTATATATTAAATAAGGGTAGATATGGTATATCACAAGAGAGAAGGATGAAAACTTAACTGTTCAAATTGACTAGGATGAAAACTTACGTAATGTCCAAAAACAGGATGATTATTTAATTACCTCTATAATTTTTTGATTTTTCTTGTCGAGATGTATCAGTAATAGCCAAATATTTAAGGAAAAAGTAAAGAAAGGTCATAAAAGACAAAAGGTTTAAAAAGAACTATCAAATAAGTAGTTAGCCCAAACCGAACTTTAAAATGTATTCCATCATTCTATTCATTCGTCATAGTATATGTAGACAACACAATAAATTACAAAAAAAAGGAAGATAATTATAACATATAGTTTAAGAAAAAAAATGATGATTATTGATCAGATTATAAGATCCAATAAATATTTTTTCAACAATGATCAACCCTTAAGAATGTGGGTGTGTTGTCGCTCTTGATGGTAAAACATCTTTCAAAATATTACTGATCCACTCTTCATCCTTTTTTTGCTAAGCAGATCCACTCCTGTAATAATCAACCCTTAAGAATATGTGGGTGTGTTGTCCCAGATTATGCTCGTTGACCTTTCTCTTATGCTTGATAATCCAGATTAGTACTTGTTAATGCTAGAGAATGTAGAAAGCATGGTCATTTACTTGGTTTTGTAAGTCGAACCCCTGTGGGCCCCGCAAGGGCGCTTTTGTCCATAAAATATGTGTTTGCCAAATCGCGAAACGGATAGCGCCATCGCTTACCCCTCGATAGTTTTAATCTTGTG
This sequence comes from Vaccinium vitis-idaea, assembly GCA_963854785.1. Classification (NCBI taxonomy): domain Eukaryota; kingdom Viridiplantae; phylum Streptophyta; class Magnoliopsida; order Ericales; family Ericaceae; genus Vaccinium; species Vaccinium vitis-idaea. Next base: position 24,088 of record OY978223.1, on the reverse strand, counting down.
GGACCTTCAGAATCAAATTTTGATGATCAAGTAAGAAAGACGAATTTTGGGGCACAATGCGGTGCCGCTTGCCGTGTCCATGATCCGACTTATAAAAGTGACTTGTTATGATATTGTCGATAGTGTCAAAATGTTGTAAATATTATTTCGAGACTATTAAGATAATTCTCGTATTTTCATGAGATCGTTTAGTTAACCCACTTTGATTTCGAACCTCGGTCTTTCGTCCAAAAGAAGACTGTTTCGCATGGGGTTTTATAAAGCAATAAGTCTACATACACACCCTCCCATTCACACCCTTGCTCACACCCTATTGTGTGGGACCTACCTCGGAGTTTCACACTAAAGATCGGAGCCGCCCAATTTGTTTAGAGTATTTTTTTAAGGGCTCCTGTAAAAAATCAACTTAGTTAAAAATCGGTAAAAACTTGATAAGTTTGTTAAAGTTTTGGTCCGTTCGATTCCGGAACTGAAACTTGAACGAGTCAATCAAGGCTTTACTGGTATTTGACTGAGCTGCTTTTTCACAAAGACCATAAAAAAAATATTCTAAACAAATTGAGCGGCTCCGATCATTTGTATGAGATCCCGAGATAGGTCCCACACAATAAGGTGTGAGCGGGGGTGTGAATGGGAAACCGATAGGGAAACCGACTGCCACTGCTTCGTCCGCCGGCCTCCATTGCCACTTTCGATCATCACCTCCACCTCCAAGACTCATCTCTTCAAGTACATCCCTTCTCTTTCCCATTTTAATTGTATATGCCTATAGATACAGCAGTTCGAAACGGGTTCATGGGTTGCTGTTTTTGGGCGATTTCTGATTCATAAACGGTTAACTAGGCTTTGGTTCCTCGATGCGATTTAAAGTTCACTCAGAGATCTTTCTTTTGCCGTTGGAATCACTCAAAACCATTTAGAATTCGATTTATATATGGTGAATTTTTGAAGTCCGGTCCGTGTCCTGTAAATCTGCTCTGGGACAGATTCGTGTCTCTTTGGAAATTGTCTGTTTCCTCATCTTCAGAGGTCGAATTCGACTTCAGTTCATGGCATTTGAAGCTCATTCTGTTACGAAACTTTCGACACTTGGAATCACCTGAAAATCTTCACAACTCGATTTATTATGAATTTTTTAAGTTGGGTTTGTATCCTGTCAATCTGTTGAGTCAAATTTGTATAGCTGCTGTATTTGCTTGTTTTGTCAACTTTTGAGTACAAAATCGACTTTTGAAATATATTCTGTTACAAAACTTTTGGCATTATAATCACTCCAAAATATTAAGAGCTCAATTTATTGTGATTTTTCGAAATCGGGCTGTCATGAGATGCCTCGTCCTTGTAAAATAGTCACTTGTTTGGCTCGCTGTGGTAAATCTATTTGGAGTTTTGATTTCCAATATTTTTCTACCTTTGAGCAATGATCTTACTCTTTTGAAGTCTCAAATGGAAATATTACAAATTTTCCTTTGGTGTGCGACTGTTTTGGGACTTTTGTTGAACTTGGTACCAAACCCAATCTTTTAGTATCATGTCCATCTTTTGAGTAACTCATGGTCATTCCAATACCTTCTTTTACCAAATTTCAGTTGACTGAATATTCTATGATCGAAAGCCCTCGTTTGAAACCCTACTTTTGATCATTTTGGCAAGTCGGTGGCCGCTGCCCGTGTGAACTTTAGCAACCACTGTGAGTATAAATGCCTTAATTACCTTATTCTGGTAAATTGTCATCTTCTGATAATTTTAAAAGTGTGATCAAGTTTGAAATATTGTTATCGATCGAGTTTCATCTTTGACTCTTTACGGAATGCATGGAAAGAATGGCATATTTTGAAACTATTACTATCGAAATGGTATATGGATACGGCGTTCAGGCCACAACGGACGATAAAGGAATTGTGGGAATAAGAAAGCAAAAGGTGAATTGATATCATTTCGCAGCCACCAGTTGGCATTCGGGGTAGCTCCCTGATAATTTCTGGTTTATTCGCGAGTACTGTTTCGAATATTATGATAAGCTGTTTTGGTGAACTATATATCTATGGTTCTAGTCATTTTTACTATTGGACCTCTTACGGTCATTGTATAATGCTGGCACTTTGGTGATTATTTTGTCGCAAGCCTAAATTATTGGGAACCTTGAAACTTATCTGGCTAAGTTGGTTCTATGGAAATAATGTAACTCTGGTAGTTTATATATTCATACAAGCATTCACTTATGACATTTATTTTAGAACCATTTTTACAGGCGACACGAAGTAGATATGCGAAGGACTTAGTTAGCTTTTGAAGTTTTGCTTGGCCACTTGTGATGTACAGTAGCAGGATCTTGGGGTCTACACAGAGGTGTGGCTGAGAGTTGTATATATTTTTTTATCTTTCGAAAGTTGTAAATGTTGAGTTTAAGTTGGGGACCCTTTTTTTTGTCATAAACACATGTAAATTAGAATGCTCTAGTATGTTTTGCTGCACTGAAACAGGTTTATATATATAATTATAGTTTTGAAAATGATGTTTGTTTTAATGAGAGGTCTTAGGGGGATGTTAAACCCCTGGCCGATCATGTATTATAACCCTCGCCGGGTTGGGTCGTGACAACTCCCATCCTTGTAACTATTATATTTATTCCTTACTTCTTGAAAGTTCTTACCCGACACATGAAAATCTTATTACAGAGTACATACCATATTCTTTTTTCCCACTTGCCGTCTAAATTGATTATCATTTTAATAGAGTCTTATCATATGTTTCTTATTGTAAAAGATGAGTCAGGGTGATGACTCGTGTTATTCAAATTGCATGTTATCACACCCATATGCAACCATCGCAGGAAATGTCCTATACATTTTATTTCTTCATCCCTGGCCTTAACAAAAAAACAACTGGTTAATCGCAGGAAATGTCCTATACATTTTATTTTGTCATCCCTGGCCTTAACAAAAAAACAACTGGTTAATCAATGGCCGGCCCTGCCTACATGTTACCTCAAATACTTTACTCAAGTCGACATCCGATATATGCAACCATTGCAGAAATGTCCTATACATTTCATTTCTTCATCCCTGGCCTTGAACAAAAACAACTGGTTAATCAATGGCTGACCCTACCTCCATGTTACCTTAAATACTTTACTCGAGTCGACATCTGATATTCCAAGCATTAGATCAAATTTGCGTCAAATGAAAATCGTGCAAAAAAGAAACAAATTGGTAGGAAATCATATCTCAAACGAAAACAAATTAGCAATTTTTCTTTTAACGGCAACTAATTAGTAATTGAATGAGACAAATACCAAGAATAAAATTACAAACTCAGCCCTCTTTGATTTAAGAAGCTTAACGTGAATCAAGTTCAAGAGGACCGTCCTAAAACTGATGATAAAGACTAAATCAACTGTAACGCCCCATGTAGACCACTAACCCAGTATTCTGATTTGATCCACATGACCCAAAAGGCTTAAGCCCAAGGTACTAGTAGTCTCTTACGTGGTTGGTTAAATGCCCAAGATCACCCATATAGACTACCAATGTGAGACTAAACACTCTCTATCCCCAAATTTGCAGTATTACAATCAACCCACCTTTATGGCCTCGCGCCCTTGCGAGGGGTTGAGCACTAGAGTCACCACACTCTGGGTCTGTCACGCCCCAAAATGGGAAACATGACCAGCCGTGAACCATATAGTAACAATCATGGAACACGAATAAATAAAAATATTTTAACAACTTAAAACAAATAAAAAAAACTGCATATTTTATTAAAGGCAAAATGCGTGAACCAAACCAATAATTTTTTTTGTAGCAAAGTGAGCACAATATCCAATATCCTCCAAACTCCAAATTTATTAACATAAATGCTAAATAAACAAAAGTATGGCAGCTGTTTAACATGATTAAAAGAAATAAAAATGCAAATGCCCTAGAGGTCCAAACGGTGGGTCCCGACACTGTCTCAGAGTCCACTATTATGCTTCGTGAACTGACCTAAAAAACATGTGGAATAAATCCGTCAGCCGAAAGCTCAATGAGTAGTTAAGCGTGCTATGGGGTAAGAATACAACTTGGCATACGTATAAATGAATGATAAGCGAGAGCTCCAAAGAAATGGTTTCAAATTACAGAGGGTCGATCGGTGACTCAACAAGTAGTATCAAGGAGTGAATATCTGTTCACGAATAACAAGAATAATAATAGATTACCAAAATAATGTGCATTTACACCAATCAGCCTGTCCAAAAATATTTAGACCGGCGAACAACATAAATAGAAGTCTCAACCAAATTATGTGGGAACCATAATAATAACAATAACCAATGCCAAATGCCAAATATTCTCAGGGCTTAGCCCATTGGATCCAACACCGTACTTAGAGTCACCTCAGGATGGCGCCTAGGTCTTTTCCCTAAGCCGATCCGGAGTAGGGTCACAGGGTATTTCACAAGTCTTTTCCCTATCCGTTGAGCACTAGAGTCACAGGGTATTTCACAAGTTTTTTCCCTAGTGTTATATTGGAGACACCCGACCAATAAACCGATTGATCCCACGAATGGTCTTCCCGTTCTAAGTGCACCATATTGATCAGCAACAAAACGACTAAAACACTAACTCTCAAATTACATAATAAAGAGATTTCTTCCACTCTAATCCTATACAGACTCCTACTTAGAAAATTACAACTCGATATCAATATGTGTTTTGTCATATGGAATTGCCGAAACAAGACGACTCCGGAATTTGGTCCTTACATTCCCAATAAGAAGAAAAGGGAAAAAAATAAAATAGTTTGTGGTGGAATAAAAATTAAAAAGTATTTTACAAATTCATTCGTCACTTTATCGTTAGTGTTTTACTAGGATGAATTTTGCATCGAAGAGCTTGAAAAGATTAAAGAAAAAATTGTAGTAAAATAATCTTTACAAAATAGAAAACAAAAGATTTACCTTTAAAAGAATAGATGAAGAATCAAAAAAGCTACCGTCACTTTTACCGATCTTCCCCTAAAAATGGTCTCTGCCCCAAATAGTTGTCTGTCAATCGTCTCTAATTCTTAACCATGTGATTACATAATACGTATATAATAATCTTTGAGTAGAAATTGAACTTCTGAAGATTGGTGTTTATTTATTATGTTTTGGAAATAATTCCATATTATGTACCGAAAACTTTTGGTTAGAGTAGAAACTGAACTTTTGAAGATTGGGGCTTATTAGAATAAAATTCTAGGTATGAAATTTGCTCGGTTCTGTAAATGGGAAAGAATGTGATGAAAATCATTCATTGTGGATTTGTGAACAAATCATTCCTTTAATAAGAAGTTGAGCTAAAAAAAAGAAAAAAAATGGATTTGAATATGTGCTTATAGATCCTTTGATTAATACTTTAACAAATCATTCCTTTAAAGCATTCTTTTTCTTTCTTGTTTCAGTATGCACAATTGGTTTTTGAAACGTAATTTTCTTATTGTGTTGACATCATAATTGGAAGATTAAAATAGGAAATGGTCATAGAGAATAATTCGTTGGAAAAGTATTCGTTTTAGGAAAAAATTATACGTACCCAGTAGGATGATTTTTTTTTTTAAATTCCAAAACTAAAAATGTAAAGAATTAAAGAACACGTATCCCGCTCACGGCTCTTCTAGTTATCCTGCAATACTATACAAGATTCAACTCTTTGAGAATTAGATGGATACGAAAGACATGCATAGTAACTCTTGTTGATCACATTAAAACCTGTCAAAAGAAAGAGACTAAAACATAAACTAGATCATATAACTACGCAATGAAGAAAATGAGAGATCATCTAATATTATCTACACATTCTGATACTTGGATTGATAGTTTTAACTATTACATATGTTCAAATTAGTTTAAAAACAGTGAGAGATAGGGATGAAGAAATTGGGAACAGGGGTTGTGCTGTGCTGCGCGTGCGGCTAGTTTGGGGTCTATCCCGTCCCCATTGTTTAATCCGAATCATTTATTTTGTTCGTCTCGTCGAATATGTAGTCCATGCAAAAATTCAGGTTGATCGGATATCGGTAACTATATTTTCAGACTGTATTTTTCTTGAAAACGAAAAAAAATTAAAGCAACTGTTGTAGGTGATTTTTTCCTACAAAACTCTAAGTTAAATGGTCTCCGATCAAATAGTTACCGATATCTGATCAACTTGAATTTTTGCATGAACTACATACTCGACGACACGAATAAAACAAACGACTCGGATCAAACAACAGGATCAGTGGTGGGCCCCAAACCAGCACACGTGCTGTGCACCACAGCCCCTGTTCCCGAAGAAATTGGACACTTTTCTAATCATGGGATATATAATTGCTTAGCATTTCCTTTTTGCATTCCATAAACCGTGAAACAATTACTACAATTATGGTAATTGGAGAATTAAGGATCTTATGTATAACTTAGATATAATTATAGAAGGCTACTGATAATGCCAAAACCAAAAGTGTTGCTGCCAAAACTAAAAATGTTGCTGCCAAAACCCTGATATTTATTGCTTCCACAATTACTTACATGCCCTTTTACCATCAGATCCCATTTATTACAAACTTAACCCTTTAATTTTAATCTCAACATCAAAAAATCTTAAAGAAACCTTCATCCCCTTATTTTTCGGAAAGGGGTGGATCAGTACCAAACTAAAACTTTAGTAATAATTGAAACAGTTAAAGGATTGTAATTGAGAATGGTGTAATTTGCTATTCCGTAGTCCAACTGTCTTTTCTATTTTTTTCATTTTTGTCTTTATTTAAATATTGTTTCCATTTGTTAATTTTACGTCAAGCTTTTGTAGATTATTGATTTGTCTCAACATGAGAAATCGAAAAAGCAAAAACTTACGAGAATAGGAATAGGTTGCTCTCAGACAAAAGCCACAAAATTTTAAGGATGTACAAGTTTTGATTTATAATACAGAGTCAAATAATACAAAACAGGTCAATCACTTTTAGTTTATAACTGGCTTCACAAAGATTTTCAATAATTATGAAAAAAAATCTAAAAGGGATGAAAGCTTACCTTTGTGGTAGCGTAGAGGATGATTCGACTCATTTAGTAAACGAGTTGAGTTTGAGTTTGAATTTTAAACTCATTTAATGAACGGGCCGAACTCGCGCGAGTGAGTTGGAAACTCGACTTGTCATTTTATGAGGTTTGGTTTGTTTATAGAGACTCATAAACAAACCGAGCTCGAACACGTCGAAAACAAATGAGCCAAGCTCGAACACAACGACGACTCAGGCTCGACTCGAACTCGAACACTTGTCTCGAATGAACAGAGTTCAAACATGCCCAATCTCGGATTGCCTTGTATGCAGACCTACTTCAAGGTGGAGTAGAGAGAAAGGGCCCCGAGGGAAAAAAAGTTTATAAGACAGAGTAAAATAATACAAAAACAAGGTCACCCTTTTATAAATCAAAACTTGTCTAGCTTATTTGTAACTGCAAAAAAAAAAAAAAGCATAGCCTATTGGCTTCCTTGCCTTTACCAAGACGACTTTTATCACTATCGGACCATATATTATAGGTATATTACACTCCTATACTAAACTATATTAGATATACAAGCATTGTTGTTATCAATAAATAACTACAGTTTTGTTCAAACCCTAAAAAATCAGACAAGAAACATCCAAGAGATTGAAAGAAGATGTCCAGAAAAAGAAGCATTTAAGTGTCCAAGATTTTAGAAGAAACATTTTTATTTTATTTTAGAAGGAGATAACTTGGTAAATCACAAAATAACCCCAAGAGATTGAAGGGTTAGGTTTGTAATAAATGGTATCTGATGACAAAAGGCATGTAGGTAATTGTGGAAGAAAAAAAGATTAGAGTTTTGGCAGCAACACTTTTGGCTTTGGAAGCAACACTTTTAGTTTTGGCATTATCAGCAGCCTTATAGAATGAGCCTAGAAGTAATGGAAAAAATTCAATTCAATTATTTTCTGCATCATTCTTTTCGTTTCTATTATAGTCACTTTCTATCTTTATCTTTTTCGGTAACTTTCATCAATATTTTACTACATGTTAAAAGAATTGAAATCTTTCCTAGTTGATTTTGTAAATATATGTGTTGTTTTCATAACAAATAAAATCACTCGGAAGCCATTCCTTATTCGAGAAGATATGATGAAGATAATTTCTAAAATTTATAAGATTAAAATAAAACTAAAAAGTGTAAAAGGACACTTGTCGCGCTCGCGGTGCTCTTTGCGAAAACCCATCTTGCAATACTATATAAGACTAGCATGAACCCGTGCTATGCATGAAGACATGAAATAAAAATGATGTATTTTCTCTTTTTTTATGGGTAAAAAATTGTATTTTCAATAACAAAGTGAATGGAATTACTGGATCAATTAAATCAAAAGAGTATAACAATTTTATTTCCTATATACTCCTCTTGACTCTAATTTTCCATGGTGATTTAATTGGCTATAAAATCATAATCCATATATGCGGCTTTTTAACAAAATAATTGAAGTCAACACCCCGGAAAAAAATGTGTCATAATTTTTTCTATGATCGATATAATTAAAAATAGGGCAAAAGTATAAAAGTATAAAAGTTAACTTAGATTAACATATTTATGCATGTAAATTATGCAATAATTTTTGTAGTATAGTAAATGCCTAGTCCCGTGCTACGCACATGCTATGCACCGAATGAGAGAATCACTCTATGTTTGGCTTATAACCACGGATTCTCATCGTAAATAGTTGTATCAGTCATAACTCTTGGGACGCGCGTTTGGAGACCATATTTATTGGTAGTTGACATAAGTTTTTAGCAACAAAATGTGTATGAAGGGCGAAATTTGGATGGCTTTTAGGGACCGATTTTATTATCTGGATAATGAAACTATTAGAGACTACATTTGGTTGCTGATTCTCTCCTTTTATTAACAAAACTATTATGTGGTCTCTTAAAGTGTTTTTTTCGACTTTCTAGATCATGCTTTAAGCAGAAACCTCATGTCCCCAAAATGTCTTTGTTGTAATATTCCAAAAATTTTAAATAAAAATTATGAATATTTTTATTTTTATTAAACTCTTAATTAAACCTAATTATTATTATTGAACTTTAATTTTTTACTAACACCTATGTTGGCTTATATTGACCTAGACAAAATCACTTTTGACTTCACTATTCTAACTCAACCTCCACCCTAACCACTAACCCTAGTTGACTAACGTCTAACATTAACCTAGATTAATTGTCTAGTCATTTGGGATTGCTACCTAAATACTCCTACACTATAACCTACATCAATGTGCTAATATGCACCATTCACATGGTGACCACTAACCACCCTCCTCCGCCATTTAAGTCTTGAGGTGACTATAATCAATCTCTCTCCCATCCGTCCCATGCCACTGAAAGAGAGAGCACAAGGCCCTCCCTCTCTACCCAGCTCTCTCTCTCTCTCTCTCTCTCTCTCATTAATGCTAACTACTACAAAAACCTTAAACCATGATAGTCAAAAGGTGTCATGAAACACATGACAGTTTTAAAACTGTCATCTTTGGAGGTGACACCGTCATCTTATCTATCCTCCATTCTAAAAAAAAATTACAATTCTAGTTAACATTTATCCTCCATTCCAGTGGAGCTCACATGGCGCCCCCGTGGCACTTGTGTGGTGAGCTAATATTTGCTTGCCTTAGGGCTCGAACTCAAGACCTTGATTTCCTCGCGCGCTCGCATGTTACCAATTGAGCTAGCATGCTTGTTATTGAAAAAAGACCAACAAAAATATTTATGCCATATTTTCGAAAAATTTTAAGCTAAGCACTTTTTATGTCAATTTTAGATTTAAACTGTTACCTTAGACATTGAAAATATAAGATGACGGTTTTAAACTGTCATTTTATACGTTTAACGACACTTTTTGACCGTCATCTTTTATGATCAACTTCAATGCCAGTTCTAATTAAAACTAACATTAAAAGGGATTAGTTTCATTAAAAGGTTTTCCATATGGACTTCTGGAAGCACCTTGTTTTAATGTTAGTTCTAAGCAAAAACTAACATTAAAGAAAGAGATAAGGATAATGATAATGCCAAAACTGTTTTTGATTGTGCCAAAACTCCAATGCATAAAGAACTTGTACTTTATACATGAGTACATGCAAGCATTTCATGCACTTGCGTTTTGAGACATCAAAAATAGTTTTGGCATTAGCACTACCTGATAAGGATAATGATGTCACTTTTATTCTAAACTGTAATCTTATATCGCAAAGATGACAGTTTTTAGGATAGACTGACATCAAAACTCTACCCTCATATTTTCAATGACAGTTTTACAAAAACTGTCATTGTTTCAATTTTTTGTGTGTCATCTTTAACCATTTTTGTAGTAGTGGCTCCATGATTTGTAGCATTTACCTAGCACAACAAATCCTAAGCAATCTATAGGTTTAGCTAAAAAAAAAAAATTGTAGGTTTTAATGGAGCAAATCATAGAGAATCCTAGGATTTTATGGGTTTGCATGGCAAGCCTAGTTTCATGGGATTTTTTGTACAAAACCCATGTGCTTGCATGTAGATACAATGTACTTATTCTTGGAGAGCAAGTTGGAGGAAGCTGCCTCACATGCACCTCCCTCCTTCCTCTCTCTTTCTCTCCCGTAAATGTAGATTTCACTAGGATTCTCTCCCATGATTTGGAAGATTACAAGGTACAACACAATCCTAGGGAATCCTAGGGTTAAAATCCTAGAGAAAATTTAAGGGTTTATGAAGAAAATCTAGAATGCAAATGGAGTAAATCTAGGGTTCTTTGTGTTACGAGAGTAGATATACTAGTACATATATATTTATACTAGTACAAGCATGCAAATATGGAAAGATATATAATTATATAATAAAGAAACAAATAAAAATAAAAGAAATTAATTTTTAAAACAAATTTTTATTTACCAAAAATTAGGGTTGTTACAGAAATATCTCAGGTGCTATCAATGCCTTTGGGGTTACTGGAGATTTGCCCAATTTTTAACTTTAGCCTTCAGGGTTCCGGGATCTAGTCGAGGCGCGCATTTGGCATAGTGGAAAGGTTTGTGTATTTCTTAGTAAATGCTAGGGTTCAATTCCCATGGGCCTTTCTCTTCCTCTTTTTTCCCCCCTTTCCACTACAAATCATTTGTTGACTTTTTAAAAAAAATTTGCCGATGTAGTAATTATGGATGGCCCTTTCTTTTCTTTTTCTACCTTCTCTTCCATTTTCCATTTTTCTTACCATAGTCAGTTTCTACCTTCTCTTCCTTTTTTTTTAGGATTATTACCTCTAGCTCTAGAAAAGAGATGTCTAATTACCAATAAGGTAAGTTATTTTTTTTAATTACCACTAAGGTAAGTCACTCTTTTTTGGAGTTTAGGTTTAGGGTGCACTTTCCTATTATAGGGTTTTAGTGGTTTAGGCACTTTCATAGAATACCCTAGGATTTTAGGCACTTTCATAAGATACCCTAGTCGTAGGGTACCCTAGTCATAGGGGTACCCTAAAGTTTAGGTTTAGGGTGCACTTTCCTATTATAGGGTTTTAGTGGTTTAAGCACTTTCATAGAGTACCCTAGGATTTTAGGTACTTTCATGGGGTACCCTAGTCGTAGGATACCCTAGGATTTTAGACACTTTCATAGGGTACCCTAGTCGTAGGATACCTTAGTCATAAGGGTACCCTAGAGTTTAGGTTTATGGTGCACTTTCCTATTATAGGGTTTAGTGGTTTAGGCACTTTCATAGGGTACCCGAGGATTTTAGGCATTTTGATAGGGTACCCTATGATTTAGGCATTTTTATACGGGTGGGGGAGTTGATGGAAAATTTTCAGAGTTGAGCTTGACCTGATGGTAATTATGGGATCCAAGGGTGACCTGATGGTAAATGTCCCTTTTTTTTTTCCCTTTCCACTACATCCTTATCATTTGTTGACTTTTTATTTAAAAAAAAATTTGCCGGTGTAGTAATTAGGGAAAAAATAAATAAAACACTTTGTGCGTATTCATAAAATGTTCGCATTTGGTCATTTCAATTGATTTTCTAATTCTTGCAATAAGAATAGACAATTATGACCGGAAACTATTTTTTTATTAAAATGAAGACACTAATTACAAAAAAGGAAAAATATGGAACACGGTATTTATCATTTGAAATAAATATTGGTTGTTTAATTTTTTTCTCTAGAAAAACATAGGGCCCTGGTTTACATTATCGTTTGGGGCCACGAAAATCTCAGGGCCGAGCCTGGTAACCATCTTAAAGCCTCCATCACCTATGCAAATATTTCGGCAAAAACCATGAATATCTATGACAAGAAGTTAAGCAGCATTGTGGATTCCATATTTTCCATTGTACTTCCTCAACAGAAAATAAGTTTTTAAGTGTATAGAAATTTGCAGTATTTCTCATGCAGAAAAATACTTTGAGCAAACGTAATGTTGGTCGATTGATCAAAAAAAAAAAAACGTAATGTTGGTCCATCTGGTATAAGTAGAGTAGGTTTGGACTAAATTAATTCTCTTTAAGGTTGTGGGTATTAAGCGATTTTTAGTGGTCTTTTGTTTAATTTTTTGTCAATTATTTTGTGATTAACATATAATCCGTCTCAATGAGAGGAATCATAAAAATATAAAATTACTCACCCAAGTTGAAAAAAGATCAGATACAATGACTAAGGACACTACAGTTGTTTCGAACTTTTTCGTCATGAATATACCTTCTTCTTTTTTTGCTTTTGGTCATAATATTTTCTTTTTAAATTTATCTTGTAAATATGAATGATTAATTGGAAAAACTTAACATTAATTTATAAAAATAGAAAAGACAAAAAATTATTGAAATGAAAATTTAGGCTATGGGGGGACGTATTCCCGTGGTAATCTAAGTCATTAGGAAATACAAAATATTTAAGATAATAATTTTGACACTCCAGTACTTTAATATGCATAAGAAACTAATCCACTTCTTTAATAAATTTTAACATTTGCAAAAAACAAAAAAAAAAGGCCGAAGGCGTTTATAAGAGTAGTTCATTTGTATACATGTCATGTACAGACATTAGGCTACTGTAAGCTAGTTGAGCTGTAGAGGTTGCTTTTGATTTGATTGTTTCTCATTTTTTGGTTTTTGCTTTGTGAGGGGCCGTGTGAGTGAGGGGTGAGGATTTATGCCTGATTTAGCGGAATGCAAGGTTTTTTTTTTTTTTTTTTCCAATCGATAAGAAGGATTTATTGATCAAAATGAAACAGGAACATCCAATGCGGCTTCTCTACAAACCCAACTTGGGAAATTCCCATGCCAGGTTGTAGTGATAGCCAAAGAAAGGGCATACTTGGCTATAGCATTAGTCACCCTATTACAAACGCGTGAATGCAAGGTTAACTGAAGTAATACTTTAGCAATAATCAATATATACATCATATGGAATTAAATTTAGAAACATTAATTCAGACAAACAACATGCACCCAGTGGCGGAGCCAGGATTGAGAATCCGGGGGGGCCGAGTTCAAGGCCGGCTCTAAGATTTTCATCTAACGCTGACAAAAATGCACAACATATTTATGATGAAAGCTATATGCAAAGAAGTCGTCTAATTCTCTTCAATTTTTCAGTGTTTTCACATTGAACCTAATGTCAGATAACTATTATCCTTATATGTTTATTATATATGGGCTTTCATAAGTGGGCCATACTTGTTTTGTTAGGGCTATAACAATTTGGTTCAAATTTTGTTGGAAACATTTATTTTAATTTCAAACGAGTAACCCTGCACTGGAAATAGCAAAAAAAATTTAATTTATATCAAAATTTTAATTTTTTTTCAATGCATTTTTCAAACTGCGGGAGGGCCGGGGCCCATCCCAGCCCATGGCTGGCTCTGCCCCTGCATGCAGCCGCACCACTTAGCAAAAAAAAGAAAAAAAGAAAAAAACAGGCACCCACGCCACACCTCACCACACGCTGTCCTTGTTGGGGACGTTGGGTTGGCCTTTACTACTACTCCCTAAACATTATAGCATTTATTTTAATTAATGGAACAACAAGGTTGACCTAACTATCCATAACTGCACGCGCGTGTTCACACTCTAATTATAATTAATTAATTGTCCATTAGGTTAATTTGTTGAGGGGTTTAGACTGGTTGAAGTATGCGCCCACCATCATTGACCCTTCCCCACTAACATTAAATGTTTCTTGATGGCCAGTCACCTACGCCACACCGCCCTTTTCATATTTCCAAATGTTTCTTCATTGTCATTCATTTATTCTCCCGTTCTCCTAAACTTGGGTGTCGGACATGTACCACGTGGCAATACTCATCATACATTTTGTTGTCTAAAAGTGTTTTTGACGGTCCAGATTAAGAAAAGAGAGAGAGAGAGAAAGGGAGAAATCTAAACCTTCCAAAAGTGTTTTGGACCGTCCGGATTGAGTAGAGAAAGAGGAGGTAGAGAGAGAGAGAGAGAGAGAGAGAGGGAGAAATTTGGACCTTCCAAAAGTGTTTTGAAGAGGCAAAATGCACTTTTAGACTCCACGTGTTCGGTACCCTATTTGCACCCAAAATTTTCTCATCACTCAACTATACGTATATACAAAGTTCAAAATGTGTGCATGCCAGCTAATGCGAGAGTATAAATATATGTTGAAAATATATTCAAAAAAATTAAAATTCGTAAGAGCGATAGTGAAAAAGCCATACCAAAAAATTAATGTTTCCTTCAGCAGGAAAAATATGAATTTGACACAAACCATAGAAAAAAAAAAAAAACAGAGAAATAAGACCGAAAATTCAACTTAACAAGCAATACTTGCTTGCAGGTGTTTGGCAGTGGAAATTACGAGTACCTGTGAAGACTCGTGTAAATTGTATTGTAGTAAAAGGGAGATTGCTTGAACGAAATCTCGAATTCTCACATGGCCACTTGACTTGGTGAGTACTTCCCCCAACCCCACCACCTTCCTCACCAATTCAATTACGAAACTGTCAACCAAACCAACCCCCAACCCCATATGTTTGGTTTTCCTTCTAGTATAAATAAATGCTAGTACTAGTATATCTTTGTTTTTCACTCTCTTATTCTAAATCTATACTTTTGGTGGTTGAGCTATCTATAATTTCTCGGGAACTGCTCACCAAATTAAAATTAAGACCATGATGGCCCCAATCACTACTATCTTTCGAGAAATATATAGGCTGTAGCGATAGAGTGTGCTAATTATTCTACAACGAGAGAGAGAGAGAGGGAAACAAAGAGAAAAAAGACCCTTCTTTTAATTATCTCTCATTCCTAATCCCCTTCTTTTAAAAGCCTCGTCACTTTTGCTATTGATCATTCCCCTACCACTACAAAACTGTTCAAAGCTTTCTTGTGCTAATTTCGGCTTTCAATTAGCTCAGCTTCTCTCATAGACTCTTCCAAACCCCACCTCTTCCTCTTCCTCCTCCTCCTCCTCTGTTTTTAAGAAGCAAAACAAAAACCCACACAATTTCAACTCGCTTAGAGAGAGACAGATCATATGGGGAGTACCATAGAGATGGATAAGGAGAGATTAACAGCAGAGATGGCGTTTAAGGACGACTCGTCCTCAGTCGTCATCAAAATCCGTCAAAAATTGCCGGATTTTCTACAGTCGGTGAAGCTCAAGTACGTGAAATTGGGATATGGTAATTACTCTTGCAACTTTGGCACTCTTGTTACGTTTGCTGTTGTCTTACCTCTCTTCATAGCCACTCTCGTGAATCAGCTGTCCGGTCTAAGATTCGACCGGATTTCCGACGTATGGACAACCCAAACTATTCTGGTCGACACATTCACCGCCCTTGTCTGTTCTTTACTAGTTTTGCTCTTCCTATTAGCCCTCTACTGGGCTAACTGGCCTGTACCGATCTATCTCGTCGATTTTGCCTGTTACAAACCCGACGACGAACGTAAAATGTCGGTTGAGTCCTTCCTGAAGATGACCGAGGACAGCGGTGTGTTCGAGGAAGAAACGGTTCAGTTCCAGAGGAGGATAGCAACCCGGTCCGGTCTAGGTGACGAGACTTATTTACCCAGAGGGATTACGTCTACACCCCCGAATTTGTGCATGAAAGAAGCCCGATCCGAGGCTGAGTCCGTCCTGTTTGGCGCACTGGACTCCCTGTTTGCGAAAACCGGAGTTAAAACAGAAGAAATCGGGATTCTGATAGTGAACTGCAGCTTGTTCTGTCCGACTCCATCTCTGTCCTCCATGATAGTCAACCATTACAAGCTACGATCGGATATAAGGAGCTTCAACCTAGGGGGAATGGGGTGCAGTGCAGGGGTGATATCTGTCGACCTAGCAAAACACCTACTCAAATCAAACCCTAACACCTATGCAGTGGTGGTGAGCACAGAAAACATAACACTGAATTGGTACTTTGGAAATGACCGCTCCATGCTACTGTGTAACTGCATATTCAGGATGGGGGGAGCCGCCATTCTCCTCTCAAACAAGTCTAAGGACAGGAGTAGGTCCAAGTACGAGCTCGTCCACACCGTTAGAACCCACAGAGGAGCAGATGACAATAGCTACAACTGCGTGTACCAGAGGGAGGATGATGATAAGGGTGCCGTTGGGGTTTCTCTGGCAAGAGAACTAATGGTGGTGGCAGGAGACGCTTTGAAAACAAACATAACCACATTGGGGCCATTGGTGCTTCCCTTGTCGGAGCAGCTGATGTTTTTCTTGACGCTGGTGAAGAAGAAGGTTTTGAAGAAAACCAAGGTGAAGCCTTACATACCTGATTTCAAGCTGGCTTTTGAACATTTCTGTATACATGCTGGTGGTAGAGCGGTGTTGGATGAGTTGCAGAAGAATTTGGATCTCACTGAGTGGCACATGGAGCCATCCAGGATGACCCTTCACCGTTTCGGTAACACCTCCAGCAGCTCCCTCTGGTACGAGCTTGCTTATACCGAGGCAAAGGGACGGGTTTCCAGAGGTGACCGGGTTTGGCAGATTGCTTTTGGCTCCGGCTTCAAGTGCAACAGCGCGGTTTGGAGGGCTCTTAGGCCCATTCCTGCGACCGAGTTGAAAGGTAACCCCTGGGCTGACTCGGTTCATAGGTACCCAGTCAGCATTCCCATTTCCTAGGGGTTTGAATAGTTTGAAGTGATTTTACTCATGCGTATATGACCAGGCCAGCGATCTGGCTGGGAATTAAGCGGTGGAGAATATTTGTTCCTAGTCTAATCTGGCAATAATAGATGACGTTTGATTTTTTTTGTTTGGTTTTGTTTTTGTTTTTTGAAATTGTTAATCAGCACGTGCGTTGTCCATATGGTCTCTTTTTCCCACTACGTGGGAAATAGAAAGGAATGTCTCTCTCTCTCTCTCTCTCTCTCTCTCTCTTTTTCCCATTTTTAGCGGCAGATTTTGAAGTCTCTTGTAATTGGAGTATTTTAAGATCAAATACTAGCATATTTCAGCTCCTCCAGTCTACAGAGATGGAGCAGATTAAAGTCAATTGTATTTTAAGTGCTATAAATTGAAAATTTTCATGGGTGTTAACTTTATTACTCGCTTATAGCTTCTTGTTGTTCGGATTTGCAGGAGCAAAAAATAACTCTTGAACCTCGAATCCTATCCGACTCAATCTAAATCAGCCAATTTCGTTCGGTTTTTCAGTAGTATGATTTGGTCTCTGTTTATAAAATGAAAACATCAAATCAAATGATTTGGTTTGCGTAACGATTTTTGTTCCAAATTGATATGAACCGCAATTTTATATATGACATTTAATTGATAAATTATTTAAAAAACATTGGTTAATGGTAAGCCCAAACCGACCGCACAAGGTCAGTCCAGCCATATGAGCCCAACTCGGCTATGACGACAGATTATTAAAGAAGATTTGAGTTAACTTAAGGGGTCTAAAGTCTCAAAGGGACTCAAATCCTAATTAATCGAAACAGGGTAAGTACAAAAGACCTAAGAGGCCTATCCCATACGCTCCCAGAAGCATAAAAAGTCCAATTCCAACTAGGATTAAGAGACCTAATGCAGCAAGGAGTGAAGAGGATTGGTCCGGTGAGCAAGAGAGTCACGACTCTAAATCCTAAAAGGACTCGGCCGCGATAGATGCCTGTAAAAACACCTCTCCAACCATGAATCTTGTACGTTGTTCTTGTATTCTTAACTACTTAAGCAATATTTCTACACACCATAAATCGACTGACTTAGGCATCGGAGGCTGGATGGCTAATAGCACACCAGTGTCCCTAGTCATTTTTGTTTTGCAAGCCATTTATCGAGTAGAGCCGAAAACTACTTCGTCAGTTGACGCCATATGTGGGAAAGAGATAACTCACAACCCAGTTATGATGAACGATTCTTATTTATGGTACATAATCGATCGATGGCATCACACAATGTCAACCAAAACGATCCCCCCCCCAAATAGATGAAATCAGCGAGATGGAGCATGAGGAAATTCACAGGTGGTGAGACCGGAGATGTACGCAGCGCTCTAGCAATAGATGAAGATCTTGAACAAGATATTGAAAGAAACACAACAACAAAATCAAGAACTCCGTAATTACCAAATCCAGCAATAGGAAAATCACCAACCTTCAAACCATCAACCTTTGAATCACGACGTTCAGAATAATAATTCTGAGAGAGAGAGAGAGAGGATGAAGACGAAGGAAGCCAGAACCAAGGTTCCCATAGTAGAAGGTAAGCCAAACGACCACTAGAGCACCCGGAGAACAACCCAGATCCTTTGGCCACCTTGCAAGCCTAGATCGACGGGCTAGCAAGTGTAGACACCCTAATTTGGCTCAATAGATATTTTAAGCTCTGCCACGTGCGAAATACTAATGCGAAAAGATTTTTGTGAACACTCCGCCGAATTTCACAAAAATTAATTGGAAAAACGGTTTGATTGATTAACGGGAGTTGCCACCCGGGTTTGAGGACCGTACCCGAGAAACTGATTTACAAAATGACTCTTTTACCCTTAGAATAGAAATATTTCACTGGTCTACTTTTATTGAGATTTCTTGGGTCCGGGGGCTAGGTTATGAGAGGGGA